>CM044433.1:105762413-105864214 GCA_024363595.1 Xenopus borealis | reverse complement strand
CCTGGCGAAGTGTGGCGAACGCTAGCGAATTTGCGCATCTTAGTGAATTTGCCCCATGGTGTGATTTTCAGCCTGATATTGCCCCTTTCTCACCCCATTGACTTTAATTGACATTATCGTTACTTGCACTTTTCCAGCAAAAAAAACACATTCACCACCACAGTGAAATATGTTATCAATAAATACTTTTACAATTATTGTAACTATTAAATTAAATTGGTTTAAAGAAAACCAATTATCCATATTAATTAATATGAAACAGCTGTCTAATAATATCAGGAATATACATTATATGCCTGCAACTTGTGTACAAAGCAATGGGTGCCATCTTGTGCAGACTGCAATTGCTCAATATACTGATAAACTGATAAACAGCAGCAAAGAAAATGAATAATATATTGTAGTGCAGTATTAGCTCAGCATGGAAAGCGTTAATATAATAAATAGGAAGTATTAGAATTATTATTGGTACATTTTAATTTCAACATACGCATAAACAGAAGATAGGAGTCGCTTTCATCTTGTTTTTCTGATTGTATTAAACTCATATATCATACAAGGAATTGCATCCTGTCAAATGGTTTATGCTAGATTTTATTTTAAGTCATAACATTTATTTCAGAAAATCAGTGCAATGTAATTTATCAGAAGGCATTCAATTTTTCATTTATCTCTGCATGAAACTATGTGATAAATTCTCATCTTTCAGTTCTGATTTAAAAAAAAAAAAAGTTTAATGGATAAATATGATAAAAATATATACAATCTACCTATTCAAATCCACCTGGTCTAAAGCAAAATGTTTTACGTAAGCAATGATACTATATTATTGTTGCTTGAATTATATCTCAACATGTTTCCCAACACACATCCTCTGTACTTTCCTTTTGAAGCTGTGAACAAAATGTAATTAGGTTTCCAGCAATACAGACATAAATTAATACAGCAATATAATCTCTACATGAGAAGAATGCCATGATTTCTCTTGCCATACTATCGTTTGGATGGTGTAGCTCTTACAGATGCATAAAAAATAAATGTTTTAGTCAGTCCCCAGTTACTCACCTAGTCAGTCCTCGGTTATTCAATTATACTGAACTTTTCCTTTATGTCCAGTCTACTAGAGCCATGTGTCCAATGCAATTATTCCCACACTACAGAACGGCATCAAGAAACAAAAGATGAAAGCCATAGAGACTCTTTTTCATTTCCCAGTCAAGCACTGTCATCTATATTCAACGGTAGATTTTACTTCTGGGGCAGTAGCTGGAAAATATCCCAGTAAGGGAAATAAGGAAAACACTCAAAACGGCTTTTGAATGAACGCATGTGGTACTCTTGACGAGTCTTGTTTTAATTCATATTTACTGTCTTGTGAAAAAAAGTTTTCACCCTTTTTCTCAATTTTAAGATGGGACACTATTGCTTCTTTTTGTGCCTGCTGAACATATACTGTCTGTTAAAGGAACCATCTCCCATTCATTCTTGATGATGCAACCGAGAGTATAAAATGGCATTTTGGGTTTAATTAACTGACATTCACTGCAATGCTGCTAATGTTTTCATCTACTTGTATATTCAGCCTGAAATGCTGGAACATTTGGTAGGTGTATGCATTCAAAATTAATAGAACTGTTCTCACTTCTGTGGATCATAAAAAGATATGCTGGTGCTGAAAGAACCTAAGGCCTTGTTCTATTAATAATGTATCATGTTTCTGAGTGCTTATGAAAAATATTTAACCGAACAGTCCATTCCTTCTAGATATGCAGTAGCCCACCTGACTAGGCACATAAGATAAAAATATATTTGTATAGGCTAACTATAGGGAAATGCATGGATAGAAAGTGTATCTATCCCTAAAAATAATCAGTCTAAAAATAAGTACAGGTATGGCATCTGTTATCTGGAAAACTGTTCTGCCTCTGAATTATAGAAAGGCAGTCTCCCTATGTTGTTATCCAAATAATTCAAATTCCAAATAATTTTTATAAATATTTTTTTTCTTTGTAATAATAAAACAGAACCTTGTACTTGATCCCAACTAAGATGTAACAAATCCTATTGGGTTTATTTAGGGGATATTTACTAAACCTCAAAATTTTTCTGGTCGGCTTTTTGGGAGGAAAAAACTAAAAAAATTATATTATTAAACCCCAATACTGCAAAAAAGCCAGTATCCAAAAATCTACCATCTCAGACCTGTCCTAGGAAGAGACACCTATCTCAATTTGATGCTTTCGTGGTCTGCACTGGGTTCACCCCAAAAATCTGATACAACAAAAGGCACAACATTTTTAAAACTTAATTAAATAAAAGGCTTTTGTCAGAGAGCACAGAATATGTGACAGTTGTACTTATATTATATATATTTGTAACAATTTAAGATAAGAAAAGAAACAAGTGTAACTATTTAGGATAAGCAAGTCTCTTGGGGAAACTGAGACTTGCAGCTTAAAGGGCAATTCACCTTCAATGTCAAAACTGTAATAACACATAAAACTCCCAGAAATGTATTCAAACAATCCTTAGCCTACAAAATTTTGTTAAATGTGGTATTTAGGGGTGTGGCCATAAAATGGGCATAGTCATAAAATTCACTGCACTCCTCACTGCAAATCTTTTTGTCCCTCTTTCTATTTTCCAAATGTTGGGAGGTATGCATTGGGAGGTATGCATTACTGAACTGCTAGATTAAATGAGTGTGAAGCAGATAAGTAACTTCAGCTGAAACAGAGTAAACAAGTGCAGTATACATATTTATACACTGAGTTATTTATTTAACGTCAAGTTGTGTTTTCCACAAAAAACTCAAGTCAAGACTCACATGTTTAGTTTTTTTTTTTGGTTATTTTACCTTAACCCTGGAAATAGCTCGAATTAGAGAATACACCATCTAAAACCTGTCCAGGTCATGAAGAAGTCAATGCCACAGGTTCCTTGAACCATTTGAAGAGGTTAGCCTTCATGATGTTTTTTCCATGTGTTTCACTCAAAAACTTGCTGATTTTAGATTGATATGTACTCTATATGAAATCTGAATCTACTATTACAGAAAATACTCTTGGTTTTTATTCCTTATATTATAGCTACATTCATATTAATCTACTTTTTCACATTTCAATAGTCTCTTACACAACACCCTCTGACAGTGTTTTGATGACATACAGTAGTTCTTCATGGCACTGTTTTTTAAACATGCAGTGTATCAGAAGCATATTCTAAATAGCCTTTAACTATGGCAGGTAAGCCTTGGTTTAGCCAGAGACAAGTGCATGTCCTGGAATTAAACAAAAAGTTTCATGCTCATAAATTCTGTAGAAAAATCTGGCCTAACAGGCATGGGAAATTCCACAATATTTAAAATATACTTTGTTCATTGTAATGTTTAGTTGCTGTTTTCAAGTATGTCTTATGAGTAGCACAGTTCTATATAAGCATTATAGTGTGTTTTGTACATATATTTTGTGACAATATACTAGTTTGTGTATATTGTGATTATGGTTAGTAAAAATCTGACATTATCATATAATGTGATGTCTGGGTAGTTTTGATGTAAAATATTATAAATAATTTATGAATACACACACAAGTGTAGGTGCTCAAAAATACTGTATGGAAAACACATATTAATGTAATTGAATAAGCTAATAATAAAAAAGCATACTTTCATTTCTATATGGTTACCAACATGTCCATTCTGTGCCCAACTGTGCTTACTGATTCTGGAAACCCTGGAAATACCATCACCTTTGCCCTCAAAAAATTAAACAATCTTGTTTATGGGTAAAAAGAGACAATAGTGGGCTTCAGTTGCTAAAACTAAAAAAAAAAAGTAATGATTGAGCCCACACTTTCTTTAAGGTCTATGGCAATGATCTTTGCAAACTTTTTTCTGTTAACAAAACATATTACACGCCCCCATTAAAGTATTATTGACTAGGTAATGAAAGTAGTAAATAATGAAGGGCTGGCACAAACCAGATCACACTCCAAAAAATTGATGTAGTAAAAATGTATTTTATCAAAAACATCACAACAAGAGGCCTTATGCATTTCTTTCATAGGCCTATGACTAAGTGCCCCTATGGTACGAAATGCGTAAGGCCTCTTGTGCCAGCTCTTCTTTATTTACCATTTGCAATATTACCTTTTGGAGCTGGGGCTTGTGCACCTGCGCCCCCTTTTATTTTGGATAAGTTAACCGCACCATTACCGTTTATTTCCATAGACACTGAATTTTTATATATATTCATGGGTAATGAAAGGTCTAATAGCAAATTAAGAACCCCCAAGGTAACCAAAGACAAAGGTATCAGACAACAGTCCACATATCAAAAGAAATATAAATGAAGCATCCCAAAATGAAGGTTTAGTTAAGCGTCTTTGGGGTACAGATGGTATATATGGAGAGATTCACTTATTGTTGTTTTCTATCACAAAAAAACAAACTATAGAAATTTTTAACATTGATAAAAAATGGAAACATTTAATTAGTATTTTTATTTCAATATGTCAAATAAGAATGAACTTTAAACTTAATTCACTGACATTGTTTAAGATGATTTGAATGTTTTCTCTTTATATTATATTGAAATAGTCACTTATCTCACAACCATAGCTGACAGAATACAATTTTTTAGTTAGCAAAAGAAATGTGACAGGTTTGAGATTCACTTACAAGCTAATTACTGTTCATTATCATGTTAAATTACCAAAATGTCAGATGTATGAGAAAGCAAATGTGACACTGCCTTGGGCTTACTGCTAACTGTTATCTGCACAATGACCCTTTATAGGTGATTGTTCAAACAAAATGTAGTTAAATTCCAAGAGAGAGTTTCTGTTTGTGTGAAAGTTCTAGGGATATATATACAGTAAGTATGTGCTATAAAAAGTGCATGACCACATAAAACATTATAACAAAATACAGTGGTTGGCCTTGGGTAAAATGTGATCATCTATTATTCTATTAAATCTCTGTGAACTTTACATTATTTCCCTAAAATTGTAATAATATGTAGCTTTGAATAGTGTATTTGTTATTAGTTACTTTATTTTGATTTAATTGTTAATACCATTATGGGATCCGGAAACTCGTTATCGAGAATGCTCCGAATTACAGAAAGGCCATCTCCCATATACAGTACTTTATTTTATCCAAATAATCCAAAATCTTTAACATGTTTTCCTTTTTCTCTATAATATTAAAAACATGCCTTGTAAATGATCCAAACTAATGTAAAATTAATAATTATTGGAAACAAACTAGCCTATTGGTTTTATTTTATAAACCAGACCACAGATAGTTAAAATGTCCAGCTATTGGTATGAGCATGGGTTATATTGGACTCTCTCTTCAGGATCTTGGGCCTTCGCTAAGTGGAAGCATTCCCCCTACGGTGTAGTGCAACTACAACACCCAGACACTGTGGGAGCAACTTACAAAAAGAATTGGCGCCAGGGGGTTCTTGGTGCAAACTCAAACAAACTTTTATTATTAGTCCGAAGACAATGTCCCCAGGTTTACTCACATGTTGAATAGGGTTAACAATCAATCACATCTTATTCAGAACAGGTAACAGCGTCAGCTGAGGAACAGACTCCAATAAATCCTTGCAGCACATCATGACACCCATTCCCCCCTGAAATGTTGTCTCAGGAAGCAGCCTCTACCCTGCAGTCCCTCCCCACTGAGGTCCCTGCACTCAGGTATTTCAAAACCTGTAGGAAGCTACTCCCTCCTGCAATTCTTTGTTGGAGCTGAGCTGCTCATGCTGCACTTGCTCTCTCTGCCTTTCTCTCCTAGAGAGACTCATACAGAGCTACCCTGTTCTCACTAACCCTCATTCACGGGGTTGCCTGGTCCCCGACTTACCCACCAAAGGTGTCCAGTCCCTTTGGGCACACCCTGCTGGATCAGCATCCAGAGGCCAAAGAGGAAGCTGCCACTCCCTTCCCAGCACTATACAGTGTAGGCAGGATGTGGTCACAGCGCCAACTGTCCAATAACTACAGGCATGCAAATACTTAAATTGCAACACAGGCTTTTGCCTGGCAACTAAGGAAGGTAGGGATTTTACTCTAAAGGTGCTGGTATAACCTATAGATCCCTACAGAAAGTTCCACTATCGGGAAAGCACCAGGTCCTGAGCATTCTGGATAACAGTTTCCAGACCTGTATTCTAATATTCTTAAAAAATGCAGTACTATTAAATACATTTAGAAAACATATATATCCCACAATATTTAATGGCTTGATTAGTTGCATGGCATTTACTGTGTTCAACCCATGAATCTAGTGCTGTCAGTATTCAGCAGCTCTGTATTGGTGAGGGCGTTTGCAGAGAAAGCACACAGGCATCATGTCCTATGTCCATCCCGTAGCATATTCACCATTAAGACATGGTGGGCACAGTCCACAATGGGGACCTGTACTTACCAGCTGATGTGTGCACTGGATATTGATGCACCTATGATTTTTGGGAACATGCTGTGTATAAGACTGATATGGAATCCACTGATAACTTTAACAATCCCTGTTTTATGTCACCACTAAAGATATTGGCAAGTTGCCAGTGCAATGGAAGGGCAGTTCAAAGGAGGAGTGGAAAATAATTATTCAATATAGTTCCCCTTACTGTAGGGAGGTCAATACTACTGTAGATCCATCTAATTCTCCATTAGGACACCAGTGATAAAAACTCTACATGCAGCAAGTGGAGCAATTTAACACCCCTTTAATCTGAAGATGTACTAGACTATTATCCAGATCGCATGGGTGCTGGGATTTTTCAGATCAGGGATATTTGGGTAATTTGAATCTTTATACTACAAAGGGATTGTTCTCCTTTGAGCTAACTCTTAGATTGATGCAGAGAGTGATATTCTGCGACAATATGTAATTGGATTTAATTTTTTTTTAATCATTTAACGTTTTTGAGTTATTTAGCTTATTCAGCAGCTCTTCAATTTGCATTTTAAGCATTTTGGTGCTATGGTGCACATTCCATGCATTGATTTGAATAAGAGACTGGGACATAAATAAGAGATTGGCTGAATAGAACGATGAGTAATAAAATGTGGAAAAACAATACATTTGTAGCCTTATAGATCATTTGTTTTTTAGAAGGGGTCATTTGAAAGCTACAAAGAGTCAGAAGAAAAAGGCAAATACGTATAAAAAAATATGTAATGAAAACCAATTGCTTACAATTGGCCACTCTATAACACACTAACACACTGTTACAGTGGCTGGGACTTGGGCTTTCCTGCAAGAAGTGACCTGTGTGGCCAGTCTGCCAGTGAACCAGACTGTTCTGTTTAATGGACAAAACAAATCTGTAAATTGCTGTTACTTTTATTATGCGCTGTTAATATTTACTTCTCTCTTGAAAGTAGTGAATAAAACAGACAGATTTCTGATTTAAGTTACCATAGATGGTAATAACTGTTTAAAGTGAAAAGCAGCAACAAGTCTGTCATTTGAGTGGCTTTCCACACCTACAATAAAACATTTAAACATTAACTAAATGCCACCAATATAGATTTATTCACAATAATTGCCACCAAGTAGATGGTACTGATTTATTATTGCAGAAAAAAGGAAACTATTTTTAAAATTAGAATTAGAGTGACATGGACTCTATGGGAGATGACCTTGCTGTAATTAGGAACTTTCTTTGTAACAGATCCCATATAGGTACAAATATAAAAAAAACTTTAAAAATGTACTTTCAATTTTAATATAAATGTTCATGCCAGTCTCTGCTACAGTGCATACCATTTAGTTAACAGTGCCAAGGATGTACAGACATATATAAACAATAAATGTAATTGAAATAAGGAAAGGAATCAATCCAACATTTATCAATCTTTACCACAGTGCTTAACTCTGATCTAGTTCTTTGGTGTATAAAGGATTACATATTATGGCACTAAGATTAAAAAGGAATAATTGGATTTTACATTACAATATTGCCAGTTCACTATAATTTATCATTTTAGAACCTGTTTTAACAAGGCTCATTAGTATGGTTTGCACATAGTGGCTATCCACTTATTTTGCAAAGATGCATTCAATATTTATTTTAGTAAAAACTGAATTAAATCCACAGTTTGCGTTTTAAATCACTTTAATTTTAGGAAAGTAATTTAAAAAATAGTATAAAAACCACCATAAAGCAAAAAACTGTTTCATAATTCCTGATTACTTTTACTAAAGTGCATGTATATATAAAGTAGCAAGACAGCATTTCAAATAAATGCGCATAGTTTACATGACCAAAATTAATTTTTAAGCATACAAGAAGGATTTTCTGTAGTGCTACACTTTTTCCCACTGTATATCATGAAAGGAAAGATTTCATGTCTGCAGTTTTTCAAAATAAAAAGAAACTTGTAAAATACATGAAAAGGTATAGCAAAAGTTTTTGCCTGCTATCATTTACTGTATTACAAAGTTTGTAAAAATGTAATATATATATGCAAAAAGTGTCTTTCATTCTTTGCGAGATCCTGCAGTGCTCCAAGCATTGCTTCAAGATCGTTTGTACAGGAATTATTTCAATATACAGGAAATCTGTCCGGTCAGAAGCTTCCTGCATAGCCAACCCTTCCAGCAATGCCACTTGACTGTACTGTAGTGTGGAGGAATGGAGCAGCGTCCCCAAGAGCTACACAGTGTTTTTAAAGCGGCTACAGATCTGACTCTTACTTATGCGAAAAAAGACTATATTAAAAGTTTAAATTGTATCAAAATCCATACAAAGGTGACAAAGTCTTTCTTGTAAGGAAAAGTTCAGCACCACTTACTATAGTACAATACATCAGGGCCAGAACTAGGGTAGCGAGACTAAATTCCTGCTGCTGAATACTGAAAAAAAAATCTGGTTTGAGTAATATTTTAGCTGATTAAAATTCAGGTAGTTTCTAGTTCATTAAATAAAGTTAATCGCATACTGAGAACTCATGCAATATGCAGTTCGAAATTGTTTTTTCTGAACTAACTTGGTATTCAGCGCTATGAGATATGCTGGCGCTATAGAAATACATGTTAATAAAATAATAATAATATTCTACATAACATGATAAAATGGGCAGAGTTAGCATATTTCATAGAATTGGCATAAAAGAATATATTTTGTGCTCAGCATGTGCAATACAAGGCCTTAAATAATAAATAATAATAAAGAATTTTCTATGCGTATATATATACTGTATATATATGTATATATATATATCATAGAATTGGCATAAAAAATATATTTTGTGCTCAGCATGTGTAATAAAAGGCCTTAAATAATGAGAGAAAAGATAAATATTTAATCTTGTCACATACTAAGAGAAAAAGTGTTGCACGTGTGACCTTTATTTTATGTGTGCTGTCACAGTTGACTTACAGCATAAGCCAATTAATTTGACTAATCAGTACCAATGAGGCATTAATTTCCCACATTAAGATGTGATTTCTATCTTGGTTTGAATAATAAAAACATATCTTATGAAACTTATATGTTTAAAAATATGCAGTGCTTTTTGTTTTGATGTAATTTTATTTTTGTTTTGTTTTTTTTATTTTACTATGATGTGTTAGAAAATAAATATATGCATGCTTTATTTTTTATGAGAATAAACTGGTTGACATTACCAAACAAAATTTAGGTTAATTCTTGTTCCACTTACACTGCATTACTTCCATCAAACCTCACTTTTGTCAAACTTCTTTACACAGGCTCCTGGACTGTAACTAAGGCGGATGGCTCATGAAGTGTTTTGACTACCTCCAGTGAAAAAAATATAGCTAATGTCAAAATGTCCCTTTTGCACATAACGTAAAGCGTTAAGCATACAGTATTTGCGTGAACTGTCGCAATTCTGTCTGCATCAGACAGAGTCAGAGTTATTTTTCCACCACTGCCATCTCTTAGAAACACCAAAAGACAGTGGAAATCAGAATGCCCATTCACCTGTCACTGTTTTTAATATCTAGTTTAATAACTACTTTTTTTTTAGTTTTATTAACGTTTCACCACTAGTCGCTTCTTCAGTTCTTCTTCTGACTCTTTGTTATTGCTTTATATTACTACTAATTTTCTATTTGACCTCTCTCCTATTCATATATTTAAACTGCTGCCAGGTTGCTAGGGTAATATGAACCCTAGTAATCATATTCCTAATAAAATTCTAAGCTGGATATCTGCTGAACAAAAAGCTATAATTAATAGTTTAGAAAAGCACTATAAAATAAGCATTTTTAAATAAAACTTGATCAACTGAAAATTGTCTCAGGATATCAATCTCCATATCATATTAAAAATTAATTTGAAGCTTTAAAAGTGCATATTTATGAAGATGTTAGTTCATTGGCACCCATTTTTGCATAAAAATGCTGCCACTTGAAAATGATGTATAAACCATTGATGTCCATTAGCAATTACTTTTTTGTGCTGGAGTTTTCTTATGTGAGATTTGAAGTGGTACAAAATGATACAAAATCAGTTAATAAGACAAAGCATAAAAGAAAGCATACACAAACCAATATGCTACTGTACCTAACTTTTTACACATTTTTTCCACCATTTGCTAAATAAGCCCCTTAGAGCACTTTACTTCCCTTGGGAAGTGAATTAATGGAGCAACGTCACCACCTATCAACATTAAACATGCTTAGGGGTGAAGTGGCACTGCATCCAGATTTCCTGGGGCTACTACATGTAATTCTTGAGCGTGATTATTTTGGACACACTAATGTCCATTTAGTCCCTCACTCAAATCTTAGGGGCACATTTACTAAGGGCCAAAGTGAATTTTCAAATAAAATTATAATTTTCTAATCGAATAGCCAAAAACTCAATTTGAATTGAAAAAAATCAAAAATTCTAATTTCGAAGTACTTTCTCTTTAAAATCCTTCAAATTCAACACTTTGCCACCTTAAAGCTGCCGAATTGCCATTTAGCCTATGGGGGACCTCCTAGAGCCTGTCCTGAATTTTTTTCTAGGTTCTAGGATTTTGTTGAAAATCATTTGAATCGAACGATGCATTCAAACGATTCAAACAATTTCAATTTGATCTAAAAATGGACCTGTTCGACCTGAATGGCCTTAAAAAAAATTCAAAATACGACCAATAATAAATCTGCCCCTGTATATTATGACGTTGTTCTAATAATAATGGTCATAGCTATGCCTTGTTTAGCCATGTTTGCATTTATTGGGGGCAGCAATAAAGCAAAAATTAATTAGTAATGTCTGATAACCAAACTCAATGCAAACCACTTTCCACCTATTAAAATCTTTAACTTCTCACTAAGACTGAGGAAACAAACCTTCTATAGTACCTGTGTAACGATCAGTTTCCCTGGTGGTCTAGTGGCTTACCCCCATGCACGCGGGAGCGCCCGCCATGCCTCCGGCAGGGACACTCATCGTGTGCATTCTTCTTCCTTCTGCGGGCGGCTTCCTTATGGCGCGCCGCGCGTGCACTTCCTGGTTTTAAAGGCGTATTAGGTGGTGCCAAATTCAAACTATATAAAAAGGAGATTCAGTCTGCAGCTTGTTGCCCATTGTTAGGTTCTATCTGTAGTTCCTGGGTGTTATTTCCTAAGCTAACTCCTGCCTGATCTATTGTGTTTGACCCTTGTTTTGCCTGTTTACTCTGATTCTCTCCTACTCTGACCCTTGCCTGTTTGTGACTACTCTGATTATCTCCAATCCTGACCTCTGCTTGTCCATTGACTATTCTGCTCTCTCCAATCCTGATCCTGGCCTGTCTGAAGATTCTACTCTGCTTGTGCTGGTCCGGCCCACCTGTTCCACTTGGTGGTATTCTTCAACCCAGTATCCTTGGTGAGACGATCGTGCCCCTGTGTTAGCCAGAACTCTTAGCTTTGAAACTCTCGATAAGTCCAGGTGGCATCTGAGTAAGCTGAGGGCTCCTCCCGAGGCCAAAGGCGGTCACTTAACTGGTGAAGCCGAGCTGAGACCAAGGTGCTTAGCAACTGTTCTGGTATTGGGTGCCGTTCGTGACAACCTGCATCTGTGCTCCATCTGTGCTCTGACAAAAGTCACTTCAAATTAAATTCGCCCTAAAGGCATTCACGGTATAATTTAAATCACATAATTTGATCTCTGATGCAGAAGCATTTCTTCTGGGCATGGTGATAATTGCTTTTCTCTAATTTCCTGAACCCCTCCTTTTTTGTTGTCCTATTAACCCTAACACGGCCATGCACTATTCCACAATATGTATTTGTATACAATCATTGTATGCTCATGAAGCACGTCTTTTCACAAACTAAAAATCCATCCCCCCAAAATAATTGGAGGGATGGGTTGCAGGGGAACAAATGCACACCTGTCATTTTATTTTGTTTCCAAAATGTACTGTATATCTTCTGTTTAAATTGAATAATTCAGTATTTTTATTGAAGTTCATAACCCAGATGAAAGATACAACAATTCATCTGTATTGGTTTTTCCAAGTATTCATATTTCATAATATTACATGAACATTTTGTAACAGAGCAAAATTGTTGTACTTCTGTAAAGGTCCATAATAACATTGCAGGAAAAAAAACAATAATTAAGAGAAAGTATAAAATAATGTAGATTCAACTTGAAGCATTAATAAAAGTAATTTGCTTTTATCTAGGATGTCATTACAAATGAATACTTTGTGAAAAGGGAATTTTCCTTTCTTTAGTAAAGAGGCCAACCTGTAATTTAATATACACATATAACAAATGACCTTTCTCTAAATCCACAGGAACTTTACTTGGCAAAAGAAAGCTAATAAGCATAAATAATCGTTTGCCAGGCAGTACTACTAGATCTACATGAATAATAATAATAGAAACAGACATACCACTTTTAATTAAAGGGAAATTAGTTTTCAGCATACTGTATGTACTGTTGTCTTAATTGGAAACATTATGACACATTTAAGAGGTTATTTGCTAAAATCTGATTTTCTCATTATTTTAATAAAAATAAAACACAAACAAACTCCCAAACCTGATTTAAAGCTTCAATGAATCTTTTTGTGGAAAATAATCTTCTGAGGGGTTTTGTCCGAAATTTTGAGGCTAAACCCAGCACAGACCAGGATAACTTCCAATTAGGATAGGGGCCACTGCTATTGACTTATACACAACCTCAGCAGGTACAGAATGAGATGGCTGATTTTTTGAACCATAAAGCTCTACCAGATAAATTCCAGGTTTAGTAATTAACTCCCTTTATATTGAACAGTGACATTTTTCTCCAGGCTTTGCCGTTCAAAAACAACACCCTTTGATTTCAAAGTGTTTGGCAGATTTTTCTGTAAGCAAAATTAGGACAGATTAATTAATCGCTAATATTTAAAGATTGGGGCAAAAGATTGTAGGCAGTGTTAGCTACTTGATCCTGCCAAGGATTTTGTCGCCTGTCTAAAGTGCCTTAACATTAAGGAACATATTGAGGCTCATTTATTAACGCATCGCATAATTGGAAGCAAAAATTGTCTGCGCCATCACAAGCGCAATCTTATTGCACTTATAACTTTTCTTTTGTGATGGTTTTGTTTATGCGTTTTGTGCAAAAGATTGGGCATTTATGTCTCAAACTATACCGTGTTTGAGAGGGGCGTGGCTGGGAGCATGGCTACAATGCATTTATACTGCACCCATCGCAGCATTGCAGCCACAATTTTTACGACTGCCTCTTGGTGGCGTAATAGTAACAGTCTTCAAAATGAGCATTCCTGGCCAGCTGCGCTAGTTTATTCATATTTTTGCATTTCATGTTGCTTGAAAGACAATTTTATATATATATATGTGCAGGGCCATGCTGCTAAACTGGGTTCTGGCAAATAGGGTCTGCCTATTTTGACTGTCAGTATTGATGAATGTAAGCATAAATCGGTGTAATATAACTCAAAGGTGAATAAGCAACACCAATAAAGTGCAGATTAACCATGTCTCCCCCCCAACAAGTTAAAAGAGACCAAGGTTCCTTTACGAGTTCCAGGAAACCGAAACACCTGTTTTGGCATAGAAACAAACGCAGGTGCAGCACAGTGAACGCAATATGCAAGATAGGTAACACAACTAATTTAAGTAGTACATTCATACATGCGCACAACTAAGTTTTACTTTTGCGGTATCTTACAGAGAGCACAATTTATTATAAGCATTGCAACAGCTGATACGCAGTACCACTCGTCGCACCTGACTGCGTCTACATCAGTGCCCAAAACTTTTTAAGGTATCGTGCATAGTTGTGTGCAACAGTAATAAATACTTGCATGTGATGGGCAAATCAGGCTTCTGTGCTCCTTTTAGCGCTGCGCTGCGTTAATAAATGAGCCTGATTAATCCTCAACTTTGACTATTTAACCATCAGCCTCTCTGTGATGAGATCTATTTTTGGTGCCTCAACCAATTGTACAGATTAGTATTAGAGGGTTCCTATTGAGAGCTCTGTTCTATTTTATAATAATCTGTTAATACTTATAGGGGTTTGCAATAAAAGGTGCACAGTTTGCTACAGTTTTAATCACCTATAGCAATAACAACATTTACTGGCTAACTCTTTAAAAGTATGCATTATATTGGTTACTATGGGTTTTTGTGCCTAAGCAAAGCATACCTTTTATTAAAAATATGGAATAAATAAATAAAATTGGAAAGACAGCTATAAAAAGGGCAGCCATTATATTTATTTAATTGTTCCCATTCCATACATCACACAAACATTCATATACACACAGTATGCAGTCAACTCAATATTATTGGCTCTCAGCAAAATATTTACATGTAGTTTTGACAAATATTCCTTATGTAGATATTAGACAGAAATACTTTTTTCACAGACTTTTTCCATGTTTTTAGCAGATTGCATGTAAAATGTTGATTTAGTCTCTGCAGGGAGTATGCTGAATTTAAAATGTGTAATAACAGGCTGGTGAAAGATTTTCTCCTGAGTGCCTAATCCTAAATCACTTTGAACTATTTTAAATAATAGATTGCCTCAGTTATTGGGAAATACCTCTGGAATTCGACAAACGTACAATATGTACAGTAACTACGGAATTGTTCCACTCTGAAATACTTCACTGGTAGACGTCTCACGATAGATCTATGACTTTTCACTACTAAGGGTAATAGCACCCAGTATTGTTGTTTTTATCAAAAATGTGGCATTAAAGAAAGTGAAAAGACCATTTGCCAGACCAGCAGTATTAGCAGGCAATAGTTCACTAAAAGAGAAAAACAAAATCACATACTTTTTCAGGAACATATGTCTGCCAAGTGATGTTACAAGTATTTGTCAGGCCTTATTGGGTTTGCATTGCTCTGGTGGTGTTACCCTAACACAAGAGAATGCAAGCAAAGCAGATGGCAAGGTGAAACAAATCATTAGACAGCTTATACTGTATATATTAAATGTTAAATAATTTACAACTTGTTGCTAAATTAATTAATTGCTGGGGCTGCTAAATGTGTATATGTTCAGAAATTATTCTTCTCTTGATATTCCCCCTGGTATAATGATTTTTGCAGACATTCAAAAGAAGGGATTTGTGCTCAAACAAACATTTCTCCAACCACATTTCTAAAGTACAAGAAAACTGTCTTGGATTGAGAATTCCCAGCACTAACTGCTTCCAAATAAATAAATAGTTCCCTACAGTCCCTTCATAGAATTTGATTCTTTGAATTAAAGAAAGAATGTGATTTATTTACAATGCTGCAAAAGAGAAGTCTCCTAATGGTGCTCTCTTATTATAGCATATTGAATAGATTTGTTGGTGCTTGTCTTGTATTTATTTAAACTGAGACAGTAATATGGATTTATTTAAGTTTAAAGATTGCTCAGTGGATGTAGATATTTAAATACTGTAAAGGACATTTTGGTTTTATAGGAGAACAGAGAAAGTTTCATCCAAGGGAGATGTGGAGGATTACAGTATTAAGTAGTGATGGGCGAATCTCCCGCGTTTCGCTTCGCCGAAAAATTCGCGAATTTCCAGAGAAATTCGCGAAAAATTCGCGAAACGAGTCGCGCGTCGTTTTTGACATGCGGCGCGTCGCATCAAAAACGACGCGCGACTCGTTTTTAAGGCAAATTTTTTCGGCGGCGAATTTTTGCTGCCGTTTCGCGAATTTATTCGCCAGCGGGAATTCGCCGCGAATTCGCCCCTGGCGAATAAATTCGCCCATCACTAGTATTAAGATAATAAATAAAAATATTTGTAACACTTTAACTTCCATTAATACCACTGTTGTGAGCTCTCTCAATAAATTTACAGAGTACTATAATTTTTTCATTGAAAGATGCCTGCATATTTTCTTTCAAGGCCTCACACTGCTGCCCTAGACTAATAAAATATGCATCTCCATGCAGTAGAAAATGTTTCTTTAACTTTTACAAATTTATAGTAAATCATTTTCTTCAACATTGCTGTCCTGTATTTCACCCATCATTACACACTCTTTTTAGGCACAAGAAAGAAAATGAGAGGGACCATGTTCAGTCATCATGCTGTTTGATATTTGAAAAACAAGAATGTTATCTGAACAGTTCTTGAAATGTTGCATAGATCTGGAAAGTAGCAAGTGTAACTATGTACATTATTTCATGTATTTGGAGGCCAGTGGGAGATAAATGATATTGGGGCTAGTGTTGTCTATATTATAAACTTCAGAACTAGAGATCGTTTATTCATATGATGCACTTTGAAGACCTGCTATCCAAAATGCTTGGGCCTAGGGTTTTTCTGAAAAAGGGGTCTGTAATTTATATCTACAGTACATACCTTAAGTCTACTAAAAAATATTAATTAAACCCACTAGGATTGTTTTTCCAAGTACAAAGTACTCTTGTTTTTTTATTACAGAGAAAAAGGGCATCATTTTTAAAAGTATCAAGTATATAATCTCAACTCTATAGGAGACAGCCTTCCCATAATAATGGATAACGGATCCTATACCAGTTTAAATAAATATATATATATATATATATATATATATATATATATATATAGCAATGTAAATAGACGGCACTCACAGGACTTGCAGTAATAAGTTAAGATTTATTCTCCGCGATGAGCTGACGTTTCGGCTGATGCAACAGCCTTTGAAAAAGGCTGTTGCATCAGCCGAAACGTCAGCTCATCGCGGAGAATAAATCTTAACTTCTTACTGCAAGTCCTGTGAGTGCCGTCTATTTACATTGCTACAAAACACGGAGACTTGGATGTGCACCCAGGCATTTGACTGACTGCTTTATCGTGAGTGCTGGTTTTACATTCCTATATATATATATATATATATACACACACACAGAGTCGTCATATTCTTTGCACTGCTTATGGTAAATGTCATACTCTTATCAATCTATGTTTATTGCACTGTAATATCATTTGGACCTGATAAGCTATATGCTATATTTCTATACAAAATATTGTAGGAAGTCTAGCATGTCAAATCTAAAATTCCATTTGAATATAATGTAATATTCAAACTGTGAAATCCAGAAGGATATGATTTTCAAGCTGTTAAGACTTCCTGACTACAAATGCAATTTTATGAGAGTTAAGAAATTGGCATTCTTAATGCAGCAAAAGCATCTACTGCATTAGTTCATCAAAATGTTTTTGACTGAACTTTGTATGTTTTAACTCAGAGGCAGCACTGAGCTCTAACACACAACCAAACCATTAAAAACTGAATGTGCTGTGCATTAGCATGAATGCAATGCAAGTCACTGAGGGCTTTCTGAATCGTCACACTATGGAAATGAGCATTCCTCTAAGATGTTAATTACATTACAGCTTGCTAAAAATACTGTAAATCTGCTCTAGGCAGAACAATACAAGGGTGATTTTTAATGGATAATTAAAGGAAATGAGAAGTGAAAAAAAACACTCAAGTGTAAATGACTCTATCTTAACTCGAGAGCTGTGTTTGGATGTGCAGAAAGTGATACTGTACATAATATATATATATATATAGATATGAAACATGGAGGAGCACTCACCAAACAAAAACCACAGCTTGCCTGGGTGCATGTAAAATGTGTACAGAATAGGAAAAAAATACTGCACTCAACAGGCTCAGTTAGGATAACTGATTTTAATAGAAAAACAAAAGATATTCCAACGTTTCGATCACATCATAGTGATCTTCCTGAGGAAACGTTGGAATATCTTTTGTTTTTCTATTAAAATCAGTTATCCTAACTGAGCCTGAGGAAGATCACTATGATTAGTGATGGGCGAATTTATTTGCCAGGGCCGAATTCGCGGCGAATTCCCGCGATTCGCCGCTGGCGAATAAATTCGCGAATCACCAGCGAAATTTCGGCAAGCGAAATTTCGTCAAAAAAACGAGTCGTGCGTCGTTTTTGACGCGACGCGTCGAAAACGATGCGACGCGTGCCAAAAATTACGCGACGTAATTGACGCGACGCGCGTCAAAGTTGGCGCGCCGCGTGTCAAAAGCGTCCCGCGACTCGTTTCGCGGATTTTTCGCCAATTCGCGAATTTCTCTAGAAATTCGCAAATCTTTAGGCGAAGCGAATCGCGGGAGATTCGCCCATCACTAACTATGATGGGATCGAAACATTGGAATATCTTTTGTTTTTCTATTAAAATCAGTTATCCTAACTGAGCCTGTTGAGTGCGGTATTTTTTTCCTTTTAAATATATATATATATAAAGAATGAAAATTACTTTAGTAATAGGTAGATAATATTATATTTACAAGATTAAAGGCTAAGAATCCAGTTTAAAAAGGGTATATATACATACATATAGGGGCAAATTTACTATTATTCCCCAAAAATAATTTGTTTCTATTCGATATTCGATTAGCATTCGATTTTCGAATGCTAATCGAATTATACTGGGCTACCTTTTATTTGATATTCGATCATTTGACGATCGAATACAAACCTATTCGATCAGTCGAATAAATCATTTGACTGAACGAAGAAATCATTCGATCGTTCGAATGATTCGTACGATTCAAACGATCGAACACTTCGATCGTAGGAATCCTATTCGATCAGGACTTAGTCCCAGAAGTCTATGGGAGTGCTCCCATAGGCTTCTATTGCAATTCGGTAGGTTCAATCTGCCGAAGTAGGCAATTGAAGAAACTTTAAAAATTAAATCCTTTGCTGGTCGAATGATCGAATGATTGAATATTAGTTAATTCGACTCTATTCGAATGTATTCGATCGTTCGACCATTCCCTATTCGATGAATAATTCAACCATATTCGACCAAACGAAGAAATCCTACGTTCGAACTTCGAATCCTTCACGTGAATTTAGTACATCTGCCCCATAATGTACATACATGAATATATTAAACACTGAAAAACATAAGCTGATATCACTATATCAAGAATCTATTTTCAGATTATTTCCCTGGGAGCCTGTGAACAATTGTTGCACAATATGTAAAGAATATCAACAAATTCACATAATCTCGCAGTGAATTGGATTTTTTTTTTTTTTGAAGGCCGCAGCTGAGCTGATTTATAAGATGTGTGTGAAAGGAAGACAGGGCTTTAATGCACAAGTCATAAAACTCTGTCAATCATTCACACAAGAATTCAGCCCTTGAGCTTAAGGGCTGGGACAGACGATTAATAGCCAGGCGACAGAATCTCCCCGAATCTCCCTGTCTATCCCAGCCCTTAAGTAGGAAAGTGAAGGCTAAGATCACAAAATCAAAGCAAGCAAAATGCATCTGATTTAAACCAAAAACTAATTAGTAACATTATTATATATTTTTTACATTACATTATCTACAGCTCCCTAAAATAATCTGTAAAGATAGTCCTCACCCCAGATCCCTAAACTAAACTCTCTGTGCTGCATTTGATTTTTTCCCCACAACCATGAACTCAAAAAAAATTGCTACAGGACATGTATTAGTATTTCACCTGTGCTCTCAATCTCTCTCTTGTCCAGGGTATAGTTATTGAAATTCTCAAGTTTTAACACTACCTTTTTGATGTAACAAAATGTGTCAGCAGTCTACAGTACTACAAACGGTCAAGAAATAAAAATAAATAAGTACTGTACTTTTTGGGACGGTGTGAAATTAGAGCTCCCCACAGTAAAATTCCACCATTCTGTATGCATTGTGGGAGGTGTTTTTATCATATGATAAATGCTAGCTTTCACCCATTGATAAAAACACTTCTAAAAATACCATAGAAATGCTAACATTCACCCATGCCATAAAAATGAATAGAGTACTGAGCTCTAATTACACAGTCTGATAACTCTACCCCTAAGAGCAGAGAATGTAAATTTGTATTCCAGTGAATTAAGACAACATTTACAAGGTGTGAAAACAATTCTGGACTTGCACTTTCAAAAGCACCAATATACTGGCCAGGCATAAAAAAGTAAAAGTCTAATAATAACCACAGAAGGCCTTATGAGTTTTGTTCCTACATGGCACTTAATCATTGGCCATGTCTATGTTTGGCACTGAGCTATATGACACACGCACATTTTTAAGCACTATTTCTCTATATTAATAAAACATTATTTTGTACTTGATCTTAATTAAGATATAAGTAATACTATTCTATATACTTAATACTAATTCTATTGGGGTTATTAAATATTTAAATGATTTTACAGTAGACATAATACATGGAGATCCAAATTATTTATTCAGAAAATCTCAGGTCCCGAGCATTCTGGATAACAGGTCCTGTACCTGTATAAGATATACAGGACACCTTTGTTCAACACAAGGACAATAATTAGGACTTGTGTTGAAAATGCATCCTTAAATGAAGTAATGCATATTTAGGGTTTATTTATAACAGGTCGAATGGTAGAGTTTTTTTATACCATAAATGAACTCTCAACTTGAATGGTATTTTACTAAAGAAAACATTAAAAAAACTAAATTGTGAGTTGTGAAACCCAAAAACTCGAATGAATCATGTTTTTGGTGAAAAACAACATCATGAAGGCTATTAGGCCACTGCCTTGACTCCGACATGACAAAACAGAATTTTCATGGAAAACACAGCTCGACCCTTAATATTTAACCCACTTAATATTTTTTTTCTCATTATACAATGGCCTTATCTGTGGACTGGTTTATGAATTTAAACAAAAATATGCACAGCACAATCTCTATTCATTGAGCTCATGTTAATAAATGCTGTACAGACTATTTAGCAAAACTTGTGGGTATCAACAAAGTCTTACATTGGCACTGTTAAATATTATTGTATGCAATTCTCTAAAGTACAGCTTTACAAAAATATAGGGTGGAGCTTCCTTATAGAAAATGTGATGGCTACTAAATTCTATTAAAGACAGCTTTAGGAAAATCCACTGGAATCCATTCCACTTCTGGAATTGCCATATTAGTTGACAACTCAGTGAATTTTTTTTTTTGTTTCCTAGACTATTAAGCAGTAATTGAAAAGCATTACTGTGCAGCAACCTATATTACAGCTCAAATAACCTTAACCCCTTTTCATATCTCAGTCATAGCTACACATACAGTATATCATTCATGTAAAGGAGCAAGGTAACCTTGAGTATGTTTAAACACCATATTTGAACTTCAGTTTCTCCACTTAAATTTAAGCTGTCAAAACTACAATTGATTATGCCTGTGCAAACATATTAATAAGGACTGTTCAGATAAAATGTGTTGACTTTCAACTCTGAAGACACCAGCTTGGATTCCCTGAACTGCTCTGTAACCATGGATACCAGAGACCAGTAAAGCTGTCACTATCAATGCAAACTCCTGTGTACAGAATTTGCTCAATTAATGAATATCCCATAACTTAATATGCCACTGAAAAATATATTCATCTACAGGAAAATAGGGTTTTTCTTGCAAAATTATAAATGGTTTAGTTTGTTAAATATTCACATTTTTTTAAACTTTAGAAAAAAATACTATGATACTTATACCGATCTATACATATATATATATATACACTATATACTGTATATATAAACATGGCTTAATCTTTAAAACAAAACCATTTCCTTTGGAAATGTATTGGGTAGAAATGTTTTTAATAGGATAAATTACTAAAACAAAGGTAGAGAACGATCGATTGCGGGAATAATCTATTTAGTTTTGAACTTGGACGTCCAGATCTGTTTAAATTTATCTTCGTTACTAACACTTTCCTTAATGTTAGAAAGATAGTCCTGACAGTCAAGGAAGTATTTCATAAATGGATACATAAATTATTAAACAGATTAATATGTCAATTTGTCAGAATGTGTGACTGCTTTTAGCAGTTGAGCTCTATTCTGTTATATTGGGTGTTAGTACATAGCAATAATTAGTATAAATGCTCACACTTCCAGTCCAAAATTTCATAAAGACCCCTAATATTCCCATCACAGTTACCTTAAAAAACTACAAATAAATACCATTTTCTGTGCTGAAATCAAGCTTCTGTTTCTGCATCAATTTAAATCCTGACAGGGAAGGAAGGGCTAAACACTGCTAAAACTTCTCCAAAGCTTTCAGACAGCATGCAGGAACTACATAACCCACAATGCATTGCACTGTGATGTTACACTTTCCTTAATGAAATCATATGTGAAGGGAATTGTGGGTTTGGAGCATGCAGGCTGCTGATACAAAGTAACATAACCTTCAAAGCCATCCATTCCTCTGCACCTCACAGCATCTCTTGTTTCTCCATATGTTCCTAGATGACTCCCCCTGTTTCCTACCTTAAACATTTGAGTCTTACTGCTACTTACATTTGAAATGCCATCCTTGAATTTGTCCAGAGAAAATCTTCCCTCTGTCTCTTGGAGCACTTGCATAATACCTGAACTGGGAACGGGCACTTATATTACACATATTGTGTCACCCATTGCAACCTACAGCACTTAATATTCCCTTATTTGTGTCTGTAAGGTACACTCTTATTTAGAACCATGTAGAAGTCAATGGCAGGTGTCACTTTTACAGTTTGATGATAATGTGATCTTTGCTGGGTTTCATTTGAAAATCCGGAAAATGAAGGGGTTTTTGGACAATAAGCCAAAAAAAATCAAGCGATTTCAGATTTCACTCGATTTTAATAGTTAGATTTTAATTGTTTTAACAATAACCGATCTTTTTTCGAGTTATTTTATTGATAAATAAGATAAAATTGTAGATAGGCATTTAATCCAGATTGGTTTAATAAAAACATGAGATAAATTTGAGTTTTTATCAATAACCCCTGTATTTAATATTGTAATAAACTTAGGTTTTTTTATAATCACTGCCCTTCACACATCAAAGGGCATGCTACAAGTATGTTTATTTGACGTTTAAAGAGAAATGACTGAAATGGTTGTATGTGGTGTTGTGGACCTTTTAATTAATGCACAACATCATTAAAAATCAATAAAAAATAGATCTATGTATTAAACATGATGAAGGAAGTGACTCATGATGCACTCTTGGGGAATCATATGGGAATCCCTAATATGCTTTTCTGTAACATATTCATATTTTAGTAAGATTTGGTAAGGCCAAAAAGTACCTATCAAATAGATGACTAGGCAGGCCAATCAGCAAAATGTGGTACCCTTATATGATCTTGGCACAGCTGTTTTTCCACTGTTTTTCTTCTGAACATATAATAATATTTTTAGTTAAGCCTTATAGACCAAACAATGGCATCACAAATGTTTCAAACATAAAGTCTTCCAATGTGACTGCAGCCTTATGCCACATCACAGTGTCTGGATGAGAAAGTCTCTGTTATAGTGCTGAAAAATAGTATTGATTTGCAAGAGAAATCTATAGCAAATTTTAAGCTACATTACTCATGGCAATAATGTAATCGAAGGCCTTCCCAGATAATGTTATTCTTTTGTCATTCATCCTAACTTACGGTCTCTACAGACTGAGAGCATGGTAATATGTGATAATCTGGTAGTGTATGGTTTTGCCTTTAGAAAATGAGATACATGTTGAATTTTTTGTTCAGCATTCCTCCCCACTGTACATGCATACGTTATACATTTCTATTTCATTGGTGTCATTTCTCTTCTTATATGAATTTATTCAGTTTAGAAAAAAGTGACTCGGAAGTAAGGTTAAATCATGTGCAAAGTAGAAAGATTTGTTTCTCATTTATACATCGTGACTTTGACAAGTAGAAGGCAACAAGGGTTGAATTATTCACTAGAGATCATTCGTAACTTGTGTTGATTAAAGAGAAATTCTGGTCATTTATGCTTCATTTTTTTGGTCTCAGCAATCATTTATCTTAACAAAGTCAGCATGCTATTAAGTCCAATGCAATTTGCTTTTCAATGCTTAAAATAGGCAAATTAGAGAGTAGATAAATGTAAAATATGTCAAATGAAGTGTTCTGCTGAATATGTTTAGAAGAAATGTTCTTATTGTGAAATTTATGATCCACAGTTACTTATTTGATGTTTGCAGAACTCAAACTGAATTGCTTGCCAGCAATAAGATATTTAGCATGAATTTTTAGAATGAGTTTTTTAACTTATGTTCTTTATTGCTGTTTCAAATAAAGAGTTACTGTTAGGGAAAGTAAAATCAAGCTAAATAGAACCTACTAACATGTTTGTTCATTATGCAGTTGCAAATACTTCTAAAAAGGCACTTGCCCCACTGAATTTACAACCCTCCACTTTTCTTGCAGAGGTATGATATTTATTAGTTTGATTGCAGTAAAACTAAATAAGGGTGCTTTTATATATTAACTGACTAGTAAGGCAAAAAGGAAGCAAAGTGATTAGACTAATCTCTAAAACTAGGGGCTACTTGGAACCAGTTTTTTTGGTTGTTGCTTCCATTCTTTCAGATGCTGTTCACAAAGTTGGATGAAGGACTTAGATGGGGCCATACAGCCTTATAACCAACAGGTAGGAGGCAAGTGTCAAATTCAGGAAAACACTACTATTTCCATAGTAGTGAGCTGTGGGTCAGGATCTTACCAACCCAGAAGTAGGAAGGCGGCATTTTCAAGGTTGCAGGCGGGGAGAGCAGTCAGAAGAGTTCAACCCGCCCGCGACGTGGAAGATGGGGTACAAGGTTGGCCCAAACCCGCCCGACCCATGGGTATCGACCCGATCCGGACATCACTATTCCACAGGTACCTAGCAATTGAGCACAAATTGAAGATTTTTTGTGCCATCCCTAACCCTAACCCTGGTGCCATACTAATTCTTAACCAGGCTGCTGGTGATTAGCCCATATACAAAATCACACATTTACTTTGTGTTTGCCTGTTTTCACCCTGTTCTTCCTTTGGTGTACAATATTTGCATGACTGCAAAATAACATTTTCTTGGACAGACATAATATCAAAGGCTATTGTAATACTAAACTTTGCAGGTAGTATAGATATGGGCATATATCATTGATGGGAAAGAATGGAGGGTGTGTGTGTGGATGCTGAGTTTTCATTTGGAGGGGTTGAACTTTGTCTTTTTTCAACCCAATTTAACTATGTAACTATGTAACTATTGAAGATCACAGATACCTTTCATTCTAGAGCCCTTAACCTAAACACTAGCAATGACTCAATAACAAATGGCCTTGCAGGGGAAACTGCAGTATCACAAAAGGCAAAACATCATCACACTAACCAAATAAATTAAACAACTTCCCAACTGAATCTGCAATGCCTCAAACCAGTCAAACCTGGCAGCTTTATCAGCATAACAGTAGTCAGTAGTCTAATTTATTCACATCTACTTAAAGCCAATAACATTTCTCCTTTATTTATATTACCTGTTCTATGTATGACGCACAAGTTAATGTTTCATGCATATTCCTGTAGGTAAAAATGAATATTGAAAACCATACAGGAAAAATGAATACTAGAGTGAAGTTAGGGCTGTAGAAGGCAACAAAATGTGATACATTTTTTTGCTTTTCCGTTTTTTTAAATCCGTTTTTAACCATTCAGTGCCCAACAGCTATTCTTTTGACATTGAATATCACACACTAATTATAATTTAGCAATCAAGGTTTGCTGTGCCGGTATTTCAGGCAGATTTTAAACCAATTGTATGAACGTTTTTCGTTATATTCTTTTCTCAACATCACATGTTAATTTCTGAATGAAATGGTATATAGCTTCTTTTATTCATAACTTTTATTAACCCTTCCATAAATAATGCAATTTAATTTCCACTTAATAACTGAAATATGTTACAATCATTCCTATGCACTGAAGCTAACTGTAAAAAAATGAATGAAATATGTTCTTCTATATATGTTCTTCATAACATGTTGGGAACCTTAACAAGACAGATAGGAAGGCATAAGTATCTTATTATTCCTAAAATTCAGCTCCTGGAAACTTTCTACTGCCATCATATGCATTTTTACAAATACAGTAACAGAAAATATGAATAAACTTTTAAAGTGCTTAATAAACTAATCATCCACTACATATCCAAAGCTTTGTTGCATATTTACAGTTTTAAAATAATTAAAGAGCCAATGCAGACAAGTTAGTACTTTTTCCATTTACAAGCACAATGGGATATACAAAAGAATATGTTGCAAAAGACACTCCCAGGTCAAAGGCATATGCTTTGCAGATTGATATTTTATTGATGACTAGGTGTTTAATTATACACTTTATCATGCAAGCTAGACAGGAACAAAATGCTATCCACACCCTCAACCATTCCAGTACAAATGAAATACATTAATTGCTAATGCCAATATTCCACTTGATATCACATGATTATGGGAACATTCCTACTGTGTCCCTACTGGTCAATTTATAGCAATAGCTTCCACAGTTAAGCATATTAAATTGAACTATGTGGAATGCAGTTGGAGTGCTCTTGATGTCACGGGAAGCCTGATCAGAATAGGTTTGAGCTCATGTTTCACATTACTGTGTGAGGTTTTTGGGGGGGGAGGTCAGCATAATCAGTTAAATATAATCTCCTGTAGTTCACAAGTAGGCTATTAATATGCTGCTCGTGTTATTCTTTCTATTTTGAAGCCTGATTTTCTTTAAAAAAAAGTTCATAATGAAAATTATTTGCAAAAATTCACGAGTGGTATTTTGATATATTTACTTTATTCTTATCTTCTGCCGTCTCTAGATTCCATTCATATATTTTGTATATGTGTAAGGTATTTTTGTATTTCTCAGAGCTGGAAAAGAAAAGTTTTGCAGATTCAACTAGCATTTTTTTCTGGCAAAAGTTTCACACACAAATTTCATCAATACCATTTAGGTGGTAGTACACCTGTTTTTTATGATAGCAACGTTTTGCTCCAAGAATTCAAAAATAAGCACCTGCTTTGAGTTAACTGGGAGCAGCATTCAAGGGATTGGTTGGGAATCACTGTAACTAACTAAAATTTAAAAAAATTAAAACCAGTCTGATCTTTTTGAATTTTTGACTGTAAAAGACAGTTGAACACATCTACTAAATAGTTATTTGTCACTGATTTGTTTTAGATTGTTGTGTGTGTGTGTGTATGTGTATCTTGACTACTGTACCTGCAAAAAAATAAAAAATAAATCAGTGTGTGAGTGTCCCTTGCAGATACTGACTATAAGTAAGATTTATAATTTAACAGCTAAAAATTTCAGAAATTGTAGTAGGTAGCTAGAGAACCTTGCCCTTCTCAGCTTGAAATATAGGTATGAGAGAACCTTTTTCCGACTGACAGATTTGCAGCTATTTTTTTCACAAATCCATGGTAGTATATTGCCATGTGGTTTGTTTCACTGAAAAAAAATGGCCTGCATCAAGAAGGGCTCACCTGCCATCCCTGCATCAAAATTGACTTGCCTGTCACATTCCTTCATCAAGATTAATTTGCCAGTTGCCTGACATCCCTGAATCAAGATCAGCAAATCCTACAAGTGCATTTCATTCCCGCCTGCCAAATGTGAGTTGGAGGGAGCAGAAAGCCAACACGCAATCCAGACCAGACAACAAAAACTCCCTAACTGCAATGTGATTTTGTCTTCCCTTTGACTCCAATGAATTTCAGCAAAATTTTCACAAATTTTTAGGCAAAAGTCAAAATTATTTACACCTTTTTTTTTTTTGGAGAATTTCGGTTTACGCAGTATAATAAATATTGATTGGATTGTTTATTTTACTATTTTTTGTATTTATATTTTACATGTTTTGCTATTAAAACTGTTGCCTTTTTCCATCTCAACCTAGATATATTTAGGGTGGGTCTCTTTTGCAATAGTAGTAGGGACACCCCACCAGTGGCTGAGGTGATACTAGTAAGGAGTTGCAAGAAGAGCGCTTTCTGGAGAAGAAAACTGTTGAATGTGTCTCCAAAAGAAACACTTTTATTTTTGTAAATATGTGTATAATACTTTGTGCTAATCCATTTATTTTGTTTATACCTACATGATCTCCATATAGATAAAGTTAAGTGACAAGCACTAAAATAAATGGCAATTGTCTACATATACTTCTGTCTGAGAAGTACACAATATCCCCATGCGTGTGCCTCCTATCAATGATATGAATGGTGTTCAGCCTGAATATTACATTTTTAGCATTTTCAGACAGAAAACACCTGTTAGCATGAGAGGGGGGTGAGAATATAGAGCAAAACTATATTTAGATCTATTTCTTAACTACAGTAAATAACAAGTTGTTACATTTATAATAGGTTATTAAAATAACCTCAATTCTTTTGGAACACATTTAAAGGGCAAAGAAAGGCAAAGAAGTAAAATTCCATTTTTACTTTCTTTAATGAAAAAGAAATCTATCTCCAATATACTTTTGTATGCAGTGAAATTCTCCCTTCATTTAGTGCTGTGGATAGGAATTGTCAGACGGTCCCTAACTTCTGGCAGGGAAACAATCATACTTATGAACTGCAGGGGGAGCCCCTGCCTTACTTACAAGCCATGCAGAACTCAAACAGCTTTGTTTTTTTATCATTTATGACGATCCCTAAGCAGCACAGACCATACTGAGCATGTGCAGTGCCAGTGTCAGGCAAAGATGTATAACAAAGTTACAAGATGACTGCCCCCTGTGGCCAACTTTGAAAGCATAAATAATTTGTTTGATTAGGCTTGTGGTGCAGTAAGTTCATGTTTATGTTTAGTATACAAAATACAGCATTTCTAGCCTTATTCTATTTTACACTTTCCTTGTCCTTTAAGCTTTCTATATCTGTAGACCAAAGAAGACTTTGTGATCTTGTTTTAATATAAGGTTTTATAACTACAACTTGTGACCTTTAAATTTACAGTAGATGGCACAGCATTTTCACACATAATTAAGGTGCCTATTTAATTTTCCAAACATAAACATTTTTTGCCACTTGTCATCTCCTGTAAAGACTTTCAGAAAAGTTGGAGGGAAACATAGCTGTGTAATGTGATAATCACAGAAGAATAAAAATGTAATTGAAAACTTTATTTGTTGTATTTAAATAGGATGCAGCATTAAAATATTTAAGAGAATACGATATAGAATCCTAAGAGATTTAACTGAGCACAGATGAACCATACAGTATATTGCAAACTGAATTAGAAATAGGCCAAAATGTTTTTCAGAGCTTTAAAAATCACATGACTCACATGTTTCCCCCTAACTGAAACTGAGATTATTTTTTGTCCAAATCAAAAAAATAGTCCTGGATTCAGTGTATCACAGATAAATACAGTTGTCATAGTATGAGAATAACACATTTCTATTGAGTTTGTAATTTTGTAAAATCTGAAAATGCTGACAATATATCACAACTTTGACAGCTCTCCATATGTACAGTATATTAATGTAATTAGCTGTTAAAATGTAAAATATTTACAAAAATATAACATACTTCAGTGTCTGTGTCAACAAACCCACCTATGGAAAAGGACCTTAGATAACGTCTTTTTTTTTTATTATTTTATTGTGTTCATTCCATACTGAACTCTTATTTATCTGTTTCAGTACAAGCCAGAAGTGAGCCATTAAAAACTTCTGATGGGGGGAAACAACAATAGGAATAAAAAGCTATAAAAATCTATTTAGTACAGTTACAAGTACAGTGGATCCGCAATATCAGGATAGATTTTCAGCAGTGGCTCCAATTAAGGCAACACTGACAGCAAAGACTCCAGCTGTGTCTGGCTCTTACAGTTCTAAAAGATGTTCCTAGACACCTGTCAGTCTGCTAAGTGCAATGAAAACAGCAGATGATCTAGACATTTCTTTGTTCAAAATTTGCATAATTTGTGAATAGAATGTTTCATTTTCTTCTAAAACAAATTTGTATCTGTTACCTCCCACACATCTGGGGGGAAAATTAACTAAGTGATGATGTAACCTAGCAGTCCAGAAAGCATTCCAACTACCTTCACATATAAAAAGAAAGCATACTGTGTGTCTGCATTCCACAGATACTAATTTTCCCAGGATAGAAAGCAACATACAACATCTATCGAAAATTAACATGCATAAAATAATAATAAAATTATTTAAATATGCCTTGTAAAAAAAATGCTTTTGAATATTAGGGTCTGCTGTTTCTGATGTATGTGCAACACAAATTGGCTGTTCTGCTGTTTTATTAGCCTTATGTGATCTTTATCTGGTTAAAATGTAGTATTGCCACTAACAGGCTTTTAAATGTTAAGTTTCAATAATATCATAACTACGATACCTTTCTAAGGAAGTCTCTCCCAGAAATAACAAAACCTTATTTAAGCCATCAGAATGATCTTTAGAACACATTTTATTTTCATAAGGGACATTGTAACCATTTGAAAACTAAATATAATCTCATGCAGCTTTAGAGAGATAGTTGAAAGGGCAGGTCTTTATATTGTCAAGGAACTTCAATGACTTGTTATATCCTTATATTTTACAGTAGGGGTAAATTATTCACTATATATATTAGATCTGAGTAAGAGGAGATAAACTTTACTTAGGGGCAGATTTATCAAGGGTCAAAATGAAAATTAGAAGTAGAAAAATTAGAATTTCGAGCTATTCGATTCGAATTAGCAAACAATTAAAAAAAAATAATTTTGAGATTTATCATGTACAGTCTCTTTTAAAAAACTCCCATTACTTCAAAATTCGACCTTTGATAAATCTGCCCTTTAGTGATGTGAAATGGCAAAAATTTGCTAAATTAATTGAAGTCAGTGGGTATTTTTATGTGCGACTTTTGCAAGCTGTTCTACTATGGGATGGTGATAACGCAATAATTGAAGCCTAATTGTCAAATAATCTTAACCAGGTAATCATATGAAAACATTAACATTTACAGTGGGGATAATGGTTGATCAGTTGCTAATACATGATATAATATATAATACATATAATACAATTTAAGTGTAAATCTATATAGTTTTCAGATAAATGTATACAAAACAAATCTTTAGATGTGGAAAAATAAAACTAAGCACACAAAAGATATGAATGTACAGTATAAGGGGATTCATTTAAGGTAGTGGGCACTGTGCATAGTTTAAGCCTCAATGTTAAGCATTCTGCTATCTATCCCACTATCAGTACCTGTGGATGCAGGTCAGAGTGCATGAACTTGTGTGTTCTCCATAAATACAGTGCTTCTTGTATTCTGCAACCTTGTGTTTAATAGGGGCAGGCAGGAAGAGGCAAATAGGTGCCCGACTCCTATCTATCCCCTAACTTGCACATCATTCAGATGTACAACTAGATAGTGCAAACAGGTGCAGGGGGAAATTGATCTTTGGTCTTACAACCTGCCCAATGTCAAACCAGTAAGAAAAAGGTTGCCTGTAACTAAAATGTTCTGCACCTCTTAACAAATTCAAAATGCAAACTGCAGCAAACTTCTAGAAGAATAGAAAAGGTGAATTCTTGTAGTTAGGTTCCTTGGCCCAAACTACAACCTCTCAAAAGGGGTTAATTCAAAATGTATTAATCATTATTGTACTTTAATATTTGATCACCATTATACTAATATTCTTCCTTATTTGTGTATCACATTTTTATTAAACTTGTTTATATTTCACAATGGTTAATTTTTTATTGTCATTTCAATATGTAATTAGTAGCAATCAGTTGTTTACAAGATTTCTTAAAAAAAAAACATGAACAGAAGAGGGGGTTTACACATACAGTTCATATCTTGCTAAGTTAACTGTATCATATTTCCCAATATGGAAAAAAATTCTTCACTCAACCCCAGTACATGAACACAGACCCACCCACACCTAGGCACTCACACCACTCCATTGACTCTAGTGGCAGTACAGGAACATTAGGCAAACAATATACTCATTTATTTGTGCCCTTCTCTGACTTAACAATTATTGAAGACATATAAAATGCCCGTGAAAACCATTTTGGTCATATTTTGTCATTCATATACCAGTTACACTGCATTTCCTATAAAGTAATAATTTTTAGTCTCCATATTTTAAGACCGTCACGGCTTTGTGACAACTTCTCATGAAACCTTAATTTGGCAAAGGATGTTTCATTCTTATCACTTAATATATGCAAGAAGTACAATAAAATGTTCCTTTATTTAAAAATGGCCTTTATTCAAAATGATGGATTCCTTGGTTTGAATCATGATATACTTTAAGTATAATACAGCTCAACATATAATGCATTCTGTAAGACGGTTGTAAACTCTGAAGCAAGTAATTAATCTCCTCTGTTTCTTTCATGCTTTATAATCTTCTTTAAGGATTAAATCTTATCACCCATTCAAATTATGTGCATAGAAATTCTTGAATTATCTGGACTTATACCTTTAGACACTACAACTGACCTGTAGTTATTTTGTTTTATGTCTTGCTGCAGGGCCAAAGGCTGGTATCCGCTATCATGCAATGCGTAAAGCAATCAAGATATATATTAATAGCTATTATATTCATGGATGGGTTTAAGTGTTATATCTCTAGCACATAAAACATGATAAAGGAGTCAGGGTACAAATAAAATAATATTGTCCGATTAACTTTATTGTACAAACCTCACAAAGCATATGGCTGGCTGAAATATAAATAATTACAATACACTCCTTAGCTACAGATATGCTGTAACCTGGTGGCCTGGCCACATACAGAAAGGTCAGGTAAGGATTTTATTGTTTAGTTGATAGAAGGTAATAGCAAAAAGTGCTGCCTGTTCTTAATCTGCCCTGTATTTGAACAAGACCTTTCATTATTCACTGTTTGCAATTAATATCCCACTGCACAGGTGTGATTTCATTTGTAATGACTAGAAGTACCTTGTGTATAAGCTGTCTTAACAGTAAGTTGTTTGGCTTGCAGCATTGACTGATGGACATATTGTCCAGTCCACATACATTGCAATCTACAGATGCATAATCTAATGAATTCATTGCTACTGACAATCCATATACGGTATACTGTGACAAATTAGATCTGAAATTGCCTTGTTTTGGTCAAAAGCAACAATTTACAAGTCAGATGAACCCATACACACTGTGACAGAGGCACTTTAAAATATCATGTCAAGTTGGCCAATGATACAAGATACTGCCACTCTGAAACTACAGAAGGTTCTGCCAAAAACATACCTGTTCTAACACTTATGTACTATGAGCAGGCTATTGAGTATGATGAAAGGCCTGTTGTTTGACCTTGTGTATAACAAAACAAAAACTGTGGTACCGTGTTAGTGAGTTGTAAAAATATCTAAAAAAAAACATAAACACAAATACAAAAGTATTGTAGAAGTGATACAGATTGACAGAGATAACTTGTAGAGATAAAAAAGTAAATAGGGTGGATTGTAGATAGCCCGGGTGTCTGGATTCAGTCAGGTCACATAGTATGACATGAAACTTGACCCCAAATTAAGGCCCTGTCTTTATGTGTTAAATAACTCCATGCATTTGAATTCATAGATCTTTCTCAGTCGGTTTTAAAGTTCCTATTTAGAATTAAGATGTGAAGCTTCTAATTTTGGTTGCAGAAATATTGCCAAACTGGTGTATCACATGCTTTGGTCTTGATCTTATGTTGGTAGATTTTGCCCTGTTTCTCCAATGTATATGCCTCCAGTTGAGCATTTAGTACATATAATCATGTATGGCACATTGAATGAAGCACAAGAATAGTAGTCCCGAATGGTGTAGACTTTTTGTGCATTTGGTACTGAAATTTGATCTCTCAGACTAGGAGGTTGTCTATTAGACAGGAGAGGTAGTTCAGGGAATATTTTCTGTAGTCTGTATGTAACATGGGGTGCAGGTCTTTGGCTATTTTTCTAATAATATTCAGTTGTAGGTAACTACAATAGGGACTCTTGTTTGTATTCCAAGATTGTTTCTCCGTATATGTGAGTTGCTCTGTTGATTTGATCATCAGTAACCTGTGGATGGTAGCCCTGATTAACAAATGTTTTCTGTAAGGAATGGAGATGTTTATTATTTAATGTTTGCACAAATGTGGTTGTATATCTGGTTGGCTTAAAACAATTCTTTTTTATGTGATGAGGAGGAAAACTGTCCCACTTAAGATATGCATGATGACCTTGTTAATAAAAATGCTATTGGTTTTAAAGTTATAAGAGCAGTGGGTCCCTTACAAAATACCACAGTTGCCTCCTAAAAGTACAACTCTCACTTGTCCAAAATAGCTCTGATTATAATACAGATGCAGCCACTTGGATTTGTGTGTTAAATGCGTCATGACTCAGGCTTAATTGAGGAAACTGTGTTATCTAAAGTTATCTTAACTCATTTAATGCATTTAACCTTTTCATTAACATACCAAAGCACCATTGTTCACAATGATGAACGCTTTAATGAAATGGGATGCTGTGACGCAATTTTCTGTGTTAAATGGGACAAGTGTGAAATCTGTGTTTAGTTATTCTGTGTCAAACACACAATCCAAAGTGGCTTCATCTGTACATGTAGCAGAAGCATGCAGTGTAAGGGATTGTGTGTGATTGTTCTATGAACTAATTCTTTTTTAAGCTGCTTTATAAAAGATACACTGAAGCTTTTACAAATAATAAAGCAACATTGCCTGTCCGCATTTAAGAATCCAAACCTGCAGCTGGCTGCAGATGTGAAGGTTATAGTTCTACAACAGTTAAAGAGCTGAGGTTGGGCAATCTTGATGTAGATTATCAGGCTCTTCGTTGTTTTCAGTGTGGGCCCATTTAAAATGGAAAATAATTTATGCAGTCAGTATATCTGCTTAATTAAAAGTAGCTTGAAGTCAAAGAAAAGTTAATCACTTTGTCCTATCGAACCTCGCACATGTACGTATCAAAACAAACTAGCAAATCCCCAGTGGGAGATGTATGTGAGGGGAAAAATCACAGAATGCAAAGTGAGTTCCAGCTGCAGCCTTCTTAATATATCATTGTGTCTACAAAATGATCAAATTTGTCTGTCACAAAATACACTTCTACTGCTGTTTTGATGTTAAACAGGATGTTAATTACATAAGTCTTTGCAACAAAAACAAGAGCTATGGTTGGATTGTGACAATGAAGCTAAACTTGCAATAATTAACAATGACAAAGCCTATGCTTTAGACACATTATATTCTCCTAAAACATGTAATTGGTCCTCACAATGACATTTACAAAGCAGGCAAGAGTTATATCTTGCTAAACCAGAAATTTACAATTTTAAGTGTATATAGTATGTATTTCTCATAGCTAAGCAGAGCCTTGGAACCTTAGTTAATGAGTAAGAGAGGCTAATTTATTCAAAGCTCACCAAACTTGACTGTGCTCTTATTTATTAAAAAACAAACATGGGGAAAAATTGAATCACATTCTACCCATTAATTTAAATGTCTGGCCAATTTTAAATTCATCTTGAAAACTCAAATTAGAACTATAACTTGAATTTTGCTAATGCAACTCCCATTGACTTCTAAATAAATTTGCCAGCTTTTAGATGCTGAATTTTAATATTTGAGATTTCAAGTTTAAGAAGCTCAAATTCAAATACACTTTTTTTTTGCTTCCAAAAAAAAAATCCAGTTGCGGTAAAAAGTCAAATGTTCATCTTCATATTATTAATAGGTAGAACAAATAATAATAAGATAATTAAATGAACAATGAATGTACGTTATGATGCAGACATTCAAACAGTGGGCATCTATGGAGTGGCATATTAAGTTAGTTTTGTGGGCTGCCAGAGTAAAATGGTTTAGGAGTCCTACAGAAGAGTCAGACCTACAGAAGTCAGACATACAGACAGGTCTGAACTGAGAGTCACAATAGGCCCTGGCATCTCAGCTACACAGAGACCCAAACAGCCCTCACCAGCCCACTAAATACTACATTTCTATGGCACATTATAGCAACCTCTCTGGCATTTGCCAGAACCCACAGATTGCCAGTCTGGGCCTGCCTACAGAAGTCTGACCTACAGGAGTCAGACCTACAGTCAAAGTCAGACCTACAGAAATTTCCTGCCTTTGCTCCCTTGTTAAGATCATTAAGTGGAGGTTGGTCTAGTGGTCCAATATGATATTGAGAGTAATGGTGTATTCAGATAGCATAGACGCAACACAAACAGAACATATTAATGGTGTTTACAGAAAAATATTGAATAGATATGCATTGATTCTGCTGGATAATATGGAACATTTGTGAAATCTGAATCACAAATGTATTTTCACCGAAATCTCATTCTCACGTTGCATAATTTACTGAGAACAAGCAGCTGTTCATGCTTATCCTCTTCTTCCCTCCTCATAACTGACTCTTTGTGGTGATGTCACAGGCACCGAAAGAGCTCGTACAGAAGTGTTGCTATTATTATATTTAGTGGATTGCAAGACAGGATACAGTATCATTTTTGTGCCTTTCTGAAGGTGTCATTTTCCCAAGTAAGAAAATGAAGAATGCATTTGGAATGGCAAGCTTATTTACACTGTGCTAAACCTGATAAACTTAGTAAGGCTAGCCAGTGTCTTTCTGACACATTTAAGTAGACAGAAGCAACAGACTCCCCATACTGCAGTTACTTACAGCCCCATTACTGTCTAATGTACCAGACTGTATGTTAATTCTCAATGATTTGAATAGTAAGTGATTCTGAATATAGAACATAAATAGTCTTGTTCACTCGGCTCTTACTCAGTTAAACATAATTTCATGTAAGTGAATAGAGCTTGATGACACATTAAATCTGCATTAAGATGAATCTAGCAGTAACGAACAGTAACTAGTTAATAGAAGAGGATTGTTTATCAAATCTTTGACAGTATGGTAACAGGTTGACTTTTTTTGCACAGCATTTTGCACGTTAAGTAAGGAGCATATCTATCTATCTATCTATCTATCTATCTATATATATATATATATATATATATATATATATATATATACATATATATATATACACAGCATATATACTATATATATATATATATATATATATATCTATATACTATGTGTATATAGATATATATGCAGGGGGAGTGGTTTTTCAAATAATGAAAACATACAGTATGGCTTTTTTATTTAAACTAATGGGCAGTTTTTTCAAGGGTTAAAGTGAAAATTTGAATACAAAAATTAAAATTTTTAGTTATTTTTGTGTACTTCGACTAGGGAATAGTACAAATTTGAGTTGAATTTGCAAAAAAAATTTGAATTTTGAAATTTATCATGTACTGTCGCTTTAAAAATTCAAATTCAACAATTTGCCATCTAAAACCTGCTAAATTACTGTTTTAGCCAATAGGGGACCTCATAGAACCTATTAGGAGTCAATTAGTGGACTGAAAATGCGAGTTTTTTTGGGGGGGAAAACTCTGAATCGAATTTGATCAAATGAGCTATTACTTCGATTTGAACTATTCGAATTTGATTGAACATGGCCCTATTCAATCGAAAATTGACCTATTCGACCAAAAAAAAATTCAAATGAATTTCGGTTGGACTTTTTTTAATTCGAATTTTGAGGTTTTTGCACTTCGAGATTCAACCCTTGATAAATCTGCCCCTAAATGTTAAATCAATACACCTTATTTATAAGGCTGCAATCGGCCACTTTGCACAATGTGTGGGGCAGGAAAATAATGGCCATAGTGCTGAATCTAAGTGTGGCATCACTCACGCAAGTTAGGGTACCCTTCTGTAATAAGAGAAACAATAGCATCTTTATAAGTAGGGTTTATATTCTATTTGGTGCTGTTCAGAGGATGCCTTTGTATTACTGTCTGACTATCTTTCTTTCTCTGTAAATACAGAGAACTTTAGTAAAGACACCAGTTTACCAGAAAAATATGTTTTTACACCATAGCTATGTATTATCATGTGTTCATAAAGCCCTGACAAGTGCACTAGAAGTTAGTTTAAAACCTAATGCATTCTTTTTTTTCCCTATCAGGATTAATGTGTTTGATGTTAGTTTGTTTGCAGCACTGCAAAGCATTGTTAATTTCCCATTGCCCTCTAATGACTTGGAGATCCTGTGATTAACTTTGGACGAATTAACATCAGAACAAAAGAATCTGATCCAGGCCAAACATTGATTGTAAACTGAAACATTGACTTTAAACTAAAGTTTCACAAAACCTACTTTATTCACTCAAGTACTTGCAGCTTTGATGAAATTTCCCTGGAAGCCCTTTCAAAGTCTACTGAGAGAATATGCAGATCTGCTCTGACAGTGAAAAGAGGCAAAAGCTATCTAGTGAATTTTAACATATTTACAGGTTGGGGCCTGTTATGCAGAATGCCCGGGACATGGAGTTTTCTGAATAAGGGGGTCTTTCCGTAATTTTGATCTCCATACTTTATGTCTATTAAGACATAATTTAACATTAATTAAACCCAATTGGAATGTTTTGCATCCATAAAGGATTAATTATATCTTAAGTGGGATCAAGTACAAGGTACTGTCTCAATACTAGAGAGAAAAAGGAAATCATTTAAAAATTATTCCATGATTCTGGATAACAGGTTTCTGGATAACAGATCCTATACCTGTATCTTATATATACTTATATACTTTTATATTATATGTATCATGTTCTTTTTTCCATTTGTGCCCATGTTTTGATAGAACAGAATATCAAAGCAGTGAAATATGACATTTAGCTCAGTCTACACCCAAGATCTCTCTCCATTTATAATAAGGCAGCCTGCATGTAGAATGGAACTATACTTCCAAAACATCAGTCTGTAAACTATGGTTTTTCTCCTACCTATACAAAACATGTGCCATCCCAAGCCTAGTGTGCAAACAACTCACATCCCCCATTATACAATCCTCTTGGGAAAAAGTAGACTTTAAAGGACCCAAACAAATTTGCTGCCATTAACTTACACGAGGATTGAACCAAGGTTCAGCCAATAACACTGAATAAGAGCATTCCAAATTATATCCCCACATAGCCAAATACTAAACCAATTAGGAACAGCAAATGTGCAATGAATCAGCATCAAAATATATAAATTACGAGAATTCAACCCGTAATTTATATCCCCCTAAATAGACCCCCCTCCCTCCTCCCCCTGGGCCTACCTGGTACCCTGGGAAAATGCCCCTAACTTTCTATAGTATTGAGATGTAGTACCGTGTTAGCCATTCGAAAAAAATGTATAAAATGTAAAGTTTGGTGATACCTTTTATTGGCTAACTGAATAAGTAACAATTGCAAGCTTTCGGAGCACACAGGCCCCTTCGTCAGGCTAAATACAAATGAACATTGAAAAGGCACATTATATATACAAATAGATCACTGAAAAAGGGTTTATGGGCAATGAATTAGAAAGTTACAGATAGACAGAGATAACTTGTAGAATGTAATAAAAGTAATTAGGGTGGGTTGTAAATAGTCCAGGGGTCTGGATTCAGTCAGGTCAAATCGTTTGAACTAGACTAAGACAGATTGGGGTAAGGTTAACACAACAGTGCATAATTAGGAATTGGAAATTGGGTTGGATAGCATATGGAACCAGAACTTATCCACTTCACATTCCCTTACCAGACTGTGACAAACTGAAAATGGGAATAGTGACCTGTAGAGAAAAGAGAATAATCCAGTCCAGATATTATGGGACTTATTAATATCTGGACTGGATTATTCTCTTTTCTCTACAGGTCACTATTCCCATTTTCAGTTTGTCACAGTTTGTTGCAGGTCCTGTCCAGCAGAGTTCACATCAGCCATCTTCATCCTGTAGTGAGCAGGGTTTTTGGCGAATGTGCAGTTGGAGCAATCTTCTGGTGCTGAGCTACTCTGCATGCGCAGAAAGTTGAGAAAATTTTGGTTTTTCTGAAATTTACGTAACTTTCTGCGTATGCGTAGTAGCTGGGGCAGGGAGGGGGGGTCTATTTAGAGTGGGGGGGAAGGTGGATGTAAATTACAGGGTTTAATTTTCCTTTAAATTAGGAGAGAATTGTGTACCCTGTACATTTACAGGGAACCCATTATACAAAACCTTTAAATATGATTTTACCAATCTATAAGGATTATTATGAAAAAGCAAAGTTATGTACCTAGCCTGACCTAAACTGACATAATTGGTCCTTTTTTTCCTCATGTTTTTTCAATCTCTGCATTTGTTAATTGCATCATTCACCATGAACCATTTTCACAACAAAATATAATCCTTGATACAATAACCTTATAGATTATGAAAATGATCATACCTGTTCAGAAAACAGTTAAATATATTAAGAAAAGCGTTCAATATACAGCTGTTTTTGCTCACATTACAAAGAGGATTTTTGGCACACGGGAATGGTTGCCTGGGAAATGTTGCGCTCTCTTGAAATGCTAAACTTTAATTGCACTCAAGCTTTCTCATGGGTAATTACCAAGACCATTAAGGGAAGCAATCCAAGACAATTCCTGATGTTTTGGATAATTATCCATAAAGCTGCAGCAACAAAACACCTGGGGAGTGGAGATTGTAGCACTCAATTACTAATATGGATGTTAAATTGATCCATTGCAATGCCACCCAGAAATCTGCCATCATTTGTACTGTACATTATATCCTGACAAATGGAAGGCCAGGCTGCATTCCATTCACCGTTTGACCACACACTCAGTTGTAGAACTGCAGGACAGCAAGAAAGACATGAAGACCAAGTTCTAAGATCATAAAGATCTTATTCCAGGTTGGTTGCTATTTATTTATAATACAGGTGAAATTTAACACCTACAGTATGTTTGTAAATAAGTCTTAATGTGTGCCATATGCCTAGCAGTCTGATTTGGACTAATGCAACTAATGAATACATGTAGTGATGGGCGAATCTGGGACATTTTGCTTCGCCGAAATTCTGCAAATTTCTAGTAGAAATTTGAGAAACAGCGAAAAATTCACGAAACAACACTGCATCTCGTTTTGGATGCCTGCGTTCAAAAACAGATGCCCGTGTGCAAAACGAGATGCCCGCGTCCAAAACGAGACGCCGACAAATTTCTTGAATTTATTTGCCTGCACCGAATCGAGGGAATTCCCAGCAAATTCGACCATCACTAAATACTGTACATGCAATTATTTTCAGGTATTTAATTTTAAAGCAATAAATAAAAACAAATTACAGGCATTTGTATCTTAAATTAACCTTAACAAAATGTTTTTTTGGCTTTCCAATAATACAGCTACAACATTCTTTAAATACCAGGCTAAATGTAGAGCCTGAAAAAAAATCCAAATAATCTTTTTGGAACACATTACTTGATCAATATTTTTTCAATAAGGCCCACAAATCAGCATGTCACATAACTCATGAGAATAATTATAGTCATAAAATTGATTAAATTGTTGTTCACTAATTCCAAATTGAAATGCTGTTTACAGTATATGGACTATTATCACATACACTTTTGTTTGATTCCTTTTTAATTGCTACTGCAACTGTTTATTTCTATTTCTACTGTATCTTCATTAAAGTTTGCTCCAAAAATAAGAAAAAAGAGAACACAGCACACAGTTTCAGTCTCAGTATTTTAATTGCCTTTAGGTGCCTCAACAGTCACAGCATTAATATGTATAATGTTGCTTCATAAGGATTTTTGTAGGCAAAATTTACCATTGCATGAAAGTTATTTAGTGGTAAAAAAAACCCCTACTGTAATTTATAAAGATATTATATGTCACAGAGGAGTTATGTGGCCATGTTAATGCAGGTCACATAACTCTGAGGTGACTACTAATATCTTTATAAATTTAAGTAGGGGGTAAATTACACATTATAATCTACACTTTCTGTGTGCAGCGTCTTAATTCCTAATGATCTCTGGCTTTGCTCATGTATTAGAAAAATTACACTTTTTATTTATGATTTTGTCCCTCTTGCTGATTTCAGTTTTGTCCTTGTCTTTTCCTGTTTTTCCACGTTTTTGGGTTTAGTACCTGTATTTGAATGTCTTCTGCTTTTTTTCTGCCCCATGCCTGCTGTATATGACATCATCAGTTACTACGTAATAAAAGCAGGGAGACCGGAGGGTGAAGGTGGGAGGGAGACTTGAGAGGGAAATTGTGAAACTTCACGCGGTGGGTGGAAAGGATGGGGAGTGACATCAGAGGCAGGCCTTGCAAGCAGGAGAGGAGACTAGAGACACTTCATGGGAGGCGGAGGAGTCAGACAGAGAGACACGGAGGGGCAGGGAATGTAACTTGAGACGTGGAAGGGAGGGTGAGCACTGGAGACTCTGGAGGTACTCTGTTAAGGATAAAGAACGGAAAGACGTATTGCGGGGTGGGGGAGTGTCAAACTACGCAGACATGCAGTTGCAGAGAGATATCGCAAGCTGACGGCAAGCGAGATAGGAGAAGCGCTCTATTCTGCATAGAGCTGAGACTGCGAGTGAGTTGGGAGGGGTACAATAGTGGGGGAGCGCTGTTGGGAGAGACAAGCAGTGTTGGCAAAGGTCTAACTTATAAAAGGCGCGTTCTGACGTCAGAACGCGCCTTTTATAAGAATATAATTTACAGTCTGGTCTCATAAGGAAATGACCAGACTGTAGATTATATAGTGGATAATGTACCCCCTACTGTAATTTATAAAGATATTATAAGTCACTATATAAAAGCACAAGGCCGCAGTTGATTTCTGATATCTTTATAAATTTCAGTAGGGAGTACATTATGTATTATAATCTACAGTGAAATGATGGAAGGGAAGTGGGGGGTCGGCATCCATTCTGGTCACCGGCGTCCAAATCTGGTCAGCGGCGTCCAATTCAGGTGCACCGGCATCCAATTCAGACGTGCAGGGTCAAATTTGGCAGCGGGGGACTCCTGTTATAAAAGTCGTGTTCTGAAATCAGGATATAAGGATATAATATACAGTCTGGTACCATAGGGAAATGACCAGACTGTACATTATATACCCCCTCTTGTAAAATATAAGGATATTATAAGTTACAGAGGAGTTTCATGACCATATAAAATTTTATACAGGTCATGGAACTTTGGGGTAACTTCTAATATCCTCATATTTTGCAACTGGGTGTACTTTATTTATTATAATACACAAGTTTCAGTGAGTCATGTAACAGAAATGACATCAGAACTCACCGTTTATAACTGATGACATCAGAACTCACCGTTTATAAGGATATAATTTACAAGATATTTATGGCTTTTGTGTATTATAAACAGATAAACAGAATTGTACAGACCATTAAATGTGCAATATATTTTCTATTGTTGGATCGTTCGCTGAGTTCTTTCATAGATTCACAATAGCAGTGTTAAGCTTGCACAAGGGAAACATTGTTCGCTCAAAGGAAAATTCTGACATTGCACGTATTTGGCTGTGAATCACTTTGATTACAGTCCCCATAGGTATCTTTATAGAAACAAGAAAAAAGGAACCTACTTTTAAATCCTAACAGTATCTGTAGGTTAGTTTAGTAGTGCTTCATTATTATAGGTCCTTTCTGTTTAATTCCCGGCATATTATAAAGCTTTATCAAGCTTTTTTGGCAAGTGGACAAATGGGTAGGGTGTTTTAATTAGGAGAGGTTAGGATTTGGTAGGTTACAGTATCCAAAATTATTTTGTACTGCAATATTCCTCGGTCAGCTTCTAAAGTCACCAACTGAGAGGAGAAAGGAGAACATGTCTCTTAGTTTACTAAGCTAAGCCAGGAACTTTCAGACACCCCATTTGCTGATGATATGTCATGTTTTTGGTGGTGCAAGGCCTGGTCCCCCCAATAAAAATAATGTGTAGAGTTCAAGAACAAAGTTTTTCAGTATTTACAAGGTGTTACATAGACACAATATATTTATAGTATTCAAGGGTGCAGAAACCCAAAAGCTAAACCAAAACATCTTTTAGACCAAAAATAAAAATCAGCAAACCAACGTAATGGAAACTACAAGTGTAAACTTAAATTCCATTTTCGGCCTTTTACTAATATATAACATACTTACACGGAAAACAAGACATGTATAACCATAAATCAAAATGTACATATTTCCTCCTGTGAATGTTTAGGTCCTGAACTGATTTAATCATTTTACTGTGTTAATAATGGGCTGGGTGTGGTAAAGTCCTTTAATAGTCTGAGTTACAAATGTAAACAGTACTCCAGCCTACTGAAGGATTTTGCTGCCCCTTGCACATTGCAAGTAACAAAACGGACTCTCTGCATAGCAGTTCAGCTATTTTGGGTGTTAGTGCTTGCAAGTACCCCTGGTCATTTGCTACAGTGCTTTTTGAATCTCTATCTTTGAAGGTCTGTTCATCACAGCGTGTGCAAGGCATTGTGGGAATTAGCTTCATGGATGGAGGGGTGCTCACTAATGCTACATTGTTTCAATGAAACATGTACTAAGAAAAAGCTATGCAGAGAATAGCAAAAACCAGAAATATACTATGTTGAATAGTTAAGAACAGGAATGTATGACCAAATGTTTGGCTGTGTGCTTCAGTTTGCAGAATACTTTTCCTATACCTCACTTTTACTGTAAGCTGTTCTCTGTTCTATATCCGGAAAACAGGGTGTGGCAATGTTGCATGTAATGAAAGACTGAATGCTGGCCAATATGTTTGCATTCCCTTCACCCTTTTGGCAGTTCACTCCGTGCTAAATTTTGTTTGTTACTAGACACAGTTTTCACCTTGGAATAGTTTTTTTTATTTATCTATATTTATAGATTCTCCAGTATCTGTGTGTGTGCATCCCTCCTTTCCGCGAACATTTGCACATTGCACCTATAAATCTCCATTTTGAAATGCCACACACTCCCTGGGATTTATGTCAACTAAGTGTGAAAGCCACTGTTGAATAAACATCTGAACACGTGTGGGTGTCAAATGGGATGGGGAGCATGCTTATATTGTATTTAGTATAACTGTACCGTATATGTGATCCTATGAGATTTTGGACGTATTTCTAGCACTTACCATGCTATGCATCACATGAACTTTAGTCAAGTTCACAAGAGTAAAATGAGAGCAGTGTACTTGTAAGAGATTTACTCCTCGCAACAGCTGTTAATTTTTTTTTTCACTCTTTTGCCGTACATCTTAATGCATTCACTATGTACGAACAGTAAATTTAAGATAGCCATGAAAGTGATATAGTACATTTTCAGCCTTATATAGCATGCTTAGTGAACTTGTAAATAAACTAAACATTGAATGGTCTATAAATTATTATGCTGATCTACTTCCATAATGAAGCTGAGTGAGGCATGGCAGCTGAAACAGTATCTTATGGGAAAGCATTGCAGTCGCTTCCATTTACAGCTGTAATGACCTGCCCCATTGCACAAATGGCATAAAGAGCTGTCAGAAAATTGGATACTACACAAAGGCATGGGAAGTCCCTTTTATAGTTATATGTACTGTACAGTCAATCTGTATTCTAAAGACAAAACATTTTTATTCTCTTCTGTTTATTTTAAGGGTTGTTTTTTATTGTATGTCTTTTTCAAACACAAATACTATGCTTTCTGGGCTGCAGTAAAATCAAAAAGACTTTAAAAATCTTTAAATGATTACTGTAAATGTTACTGCATTAGCAAGCTAAATGTCAGAATGACTTAAATAATAATACACTAAAACAGATACTTGTAACTGGAAGCTCTGGTGCTAAAGATCTTACACAACTCATAGAACAATAAAGCCAGATATATTATTTTTGCTGTTGTAGTTTCTGCACTCGAGTAAAGAAACTAATATTGACATTACCGGATCTGTTCTTGATCATGTCAGTGAACTCATCCGCTGCAGAATCTCCTCTGGGCTCCTCTTGATATCCACTTTCAGCCATAATGTACAGACGCTCACGCTGATGGGCCTCAAAGCTGCAGAATAAGCACCCAAAGTTTTTAGTAGCTTTCTCTCTCAGCTGAGCAATTTACTCTAGAGAGTTAGGTAACGTGTTATTCCCACTAAAGCAGACAGCCTTTTAAAACTGCAAATAGTGTCTGCATTGAGACGGGAGAATAAACTGTCAACCCTGCAGATCAGAGAAAACAGGTGCTGATCTCTGTTCATCCTTAAAATAGAACTAGCCCTGTATAAACTACAAGAACATGAATGTGGAGTAGTGAATATTAAACCTGACACTCTATAAATCAGCATCAACTTGTTGATTCTTGAAACTATTTCCACTGCTTTGCACATCAATGCAAGGACCAATAAAATACCAAATTACCAAAACTACACTTAGAAGGCATATTTTTATTATATGACTTTTAGATGCGTAAAAATATCATCTGTATGCAATATATATTCCACAAGGGTAGAAAGAATGTCAAAAATGTAAATATGTTAGGCTAATGCAGTTTGTTCTGCAGTTATGCCGAATAATTTGCAATGAGGTGCCTTTGCTTGATGCTAAAAAAAAAAAAAAAAAAACATATCAGGAGTAAGGGTGGCTTCCTAGCATACATAAGATGGGTGTATCATCTGGTATCCCAAAACTCAGAGCAAACTCCAAGGTCCCGGTGTCGGCTCACTCTTCTGCCTTTAGCAGCTTCCTTTGGCTTTGGGAGGAGCCTTCAGCTACTCAGATGCCTCCAGGACTTAACATGAAAGGACCAAAGGGGAAGCTTTGGGCAGGCAAGGGAACCATAATTTATACAGATAGGCCAGAGAAAAAGAAGCATGGTGAGGGACAGGCCGGTCAAATACCAAACAAACAAAATGGTACTGAATAAGGAAGCTGAATTGTAGTCAAGGTCACAGGCCAAGGTCAAACACAGATCAGAAGAGCAGCACTAAATCTGGATCCAAAGGATAGTCAAATACAGGCAGGGGTCAGTTCAGGCAGTGGTCAATAACAGGATCAGACAATATATATCACACCCAGGAATTATGAAACATAGACTAGTGATGGGCGAATCTACCCCGTTTCACTTGGCCGAAAAATTGCCGAAAAAATTCTCGAAAAGAGTCGCGGCACGTTTTTGATGCGCGTCGTATCGTTTTAGATGCGTGTCGCATAATTTTTGTTGCGTTGCATCGTTTTCGACGCGCTTCGCGAATTTATTCGCCCGCAGTGAATCGCAGGAGTTCGCCGCGAATTCACCCCTGGCGAATAAATTCGCACATCACTAACATAGACCTATACTGGGCAATGAGTCACAGCAGCGTAAGGGGCTTTATAGCCAGTTAAATTGCTTACACAAATCACCTGTGGCCAGACTGGCTATAGGTAAATCAAGCCATGCTTACTAGCTATACCAAGCATAGCCATTGGAGTGAACCAGGGCCTTAGTTTTCTACTTGCATAGACGTAGAGCTGTAGTAATGCAGACAGCATAGGAAAACCACTATCACACTGGGGCAGACCTAGTAAAATCTTCATCTAGGATTTTTTTTAAGATCAAAAAGCTTAGATCTGTATGCCATTTTATTTTAGCATCCCCATTTTACTGGAGGCAGAAGAAAGGTTCAATAAGGGAATGTGCCACCATTATTTGCAATTATGAAAAACATTCAAATACAGTACTTTAGTGGTCACAGATATAACAATCTTAGTTCTGAACTGGTTTAAGTGGGGGATTGAATTGACGTGGGCAATTGAATTAAGTGTGTAATAGCCAGTGCTGTCTATGCTTCAGTGGTATAGGTAGCAGCAGGAGATGCAGTCTTAATGCAGACCCCCAATGCAGGCCAAACTATGTTTATGGCAAGTATAAGCAGGGTAAAAGTTCATTTGTCTGTGTTCCTAGAAAGAATTTGTGTTAGGAGTGAGCCAGTAACTGAGAACAACAGGGCCATGACATGCCTAGTAAGTAGGGAACTGGATATGGGTGTTAGGAATATTGGGGTTTGTAGTTTCCTGTGCTGCAGTGGGGTATGGGTGGAGACACATGGGGTTAAATTAGGATTTTTTCTACCTTGAACAGCTACCACCCACCCTCCCCAGAGCAAGGAGGTTAGTGGTGTAGGAGGGAGGTATTGATGTAGTATAGCAGCAGGAGGGGCTACCCTGTGGGGGTCCAGTGATAGAAGTATCAAGTGTAGGGCATAACAGGGCCTGGGACAAAGTGATGGAAGGGCCCGGTGGAAGCAGCATGAGTTATGGAGGAATGCTGTGCCTAGAGGGAAAACAGGTGGGCCTCTCACTCTTGGGTACTATTGTTTGCACCCTTCAGTGGCTATCAGATTTCACTGAAGTTATTGGCTAAATACTAGTCAATTGTTGTTGACCTACACTTAACTGATGATTTATGTTGGTCATTATTTACTTGGATTTGTTAATAAACAGGTTGCAGCCTTTTCACCAAAAAAATCTTATCTATTTTAGTTTGTTATCCTAAAGGAGGATCTTGGCGTTGTAGGGAGGGGCCCGCCAGGTTGGCACTCCCCCTGTCATAGATCTGGAAGAGAACCCAGTTCTACAATTATAAGCTGAGCTCCAACCCCTACCTCTGCCCCAGCTCCTCTTGGTTACCTCTGAAAAACTCAGTATTTCCTGCAAGTGAAAAACAATTAGGGAATGAATGTTATTTGTGAGTAGGATGCAGGTCTCTACCCTCTATTGATACCAGATTTAACTCTTCTGAGATAACCAACAGACCTGTCCCTAATACATGTGAAAATTTATCTAAACATACACGTGATCTGTCATAATGCAATTTTCTCCAGGAGTTGTCATGTTACAAAGACAGATGAAGGAATGGCACGACTGAAAAAGGAAGTTGATGTCATTAATCTGAAAGACTCAATGAAAACCATTTTAGGCATGATACCATCTGACCCTCTGGAATCATACTTGGGGGCACATTTACTAAGAGTCGAAGTGAATTTTCGAATAAAATTCGAATTTTTTTAATTTTTTAACTTTGATTTTTTTGACCCTCAGTAAATGTGACCCTTGGTAATTATGAATTAATCTCGTAACAGCTTAGGAACTATAATGGGTTCTGTACAGATCAACAAAAATGTTATAGGAATTACATTTTGCAGAAGTGTGTTTAAGTATCTATGCAGTACCTCTATAGCTATGATACATTCCTCCTTATGTTTCTGTGTTGTGGTTTCATCTGTTTCACCTGTTACTCTTGGTTTTTGCACACTTGCTATTTTTTCTCCTGCCATTACTAAGCAGGAACAGCAATAATGGTGATTTTTTTTCTAGCTCAAACCATTCATTATTCTGTATCTCCCTCTGGGTAACAAACATATAATTTTAGTTTTTATAAGTACTGTAAGTTTAACTGCCATTGGTGTTGCAGCAGCGAGGAGCTGCATGTATCTTAGGAATGTCTCTCTATTAGATTCTTTGTTTTCTTGCTCAGCATGGCTTTCTACTATAGGCTTTCTTTTTCATTATCTTAAATTCTTTATTTATTTACCATGGAAAATGTATTTCTTTTTAATTGAAGAACCATTGTTCTAATGATGGCACATTATTCTAGATGTTCAAAACAATTCACTTTGCAGCATTATTATATTCCTTCCTTAAATAGAAAGATAGTCAAATAAACATCTTTTATTTTACAGTCTCAACAGAGCCATTTGTGTCCAGCAAAAAAAATGATTGCTTTCAACTATCAGATATACACCAGAAATACAATATTAATGACCTTTTAAACTGATTGTAAATGATTTACTAATTTAGTTAGGTTATTTTCTTTTTTAAACTCATAAAAACATTTATTTTAAAACTTTTTATAACAATCTTCCAGAAAATTCTAATCCAGTTTAAAGGGAAAAAAAATTCTTCCAATAATGGAGGATATAGTATTAGGTATAAAGCTACAAAGTACTCTTTTCATTTTGTGGCTTCTTCTTATGTTCAACAGATGAAAATGGGGCAAAAAAAAATCACCATTACAGTGCACATATACAATAAAGAAAAAAAATATACCCCTGAACATAAAAATATATCACATAAAACAACCCAGATAACACTGCTTCATCTAAATAAAACATTTCATAAAAATACACTTTTACAGTAGTATATGTCATTGGGTAATCCTAAAGAGAAAAGGAAAGCTATGCCTCAGAACAATGTAGACATCTCTAATAATATATTGCATAAAACAGCTCATATTCATCTAAATAAGCCATTTTCTTAAAAGATACTGGCAGTCCCCGGACTACAAACATTAAACTTACATCCAACTTACACTTACAAACTGGGCTATAAAAGGGGTTTGCTTGGCCTTAATTAGCATTTAGCTTTAATAAACCTCCTTTAGCCCAACCCCCTCTGGCATGTGTTGAGCACAGAAAGGTAAAAATAAATATGCACAGAAAGGTAAAAATAAATACTATGTTAAGACAAACAAGTTAAACAAGTTAAATTTAATAGGTAAATGTACCTGTGCCAACTTACATACAAATTCAACCTAAGAACAAACCTACAAACCCTATCTTGTACATAACCTGGGGATGAACTTCACTGGTAGTATGTACCATTGGGTAATCCTAAATAGAAGATTGCCATTGTAAGAAATAAGGGCTGCCTCCTGGGTCCATATGATTCATGGTGCATACAAACATGAACCAATTCATGGTGCATACAAATATGAACCAATTAATGGACAAAGTTCTGTCTTTTAGCCCCACACTTCTTCCTGTTTCAGTTAGAGCTACATTATTTCTGGTCATGTGATGTCTGAGGGAGTGCAGAGAATATCATACAATGGTGGCTCAAGGTAAAATATGCAAAAGGGCAATATGTCCTGATATCTATATTTCAGTTTGGTAAGATTCATAAATTGGCCACTTAATGCTTAGTACCCCCCAGAATAAATACTTAACCAACAAATATTTTATATCATATCAAGAGCAGCCTCTGGCTCATACAATGCACTGTGCTCACATACAAACCAAAGTCATTCTAGGTTACATCAGCCAATGAATGGACAGAGCCCTGTCTTTCAGTGATGGGCGAATCTCCCGCGTTTCGCTTCGCTGAAAAATTCGCGAATTTCCAGAGAAATTCGCGAATTGGTGAAAAAATTCGTGAAACGACTCGCGCGTCACGTCAAACACGTTGCATCGCATCCGACGCGCGTCAATCGCGGCGCGACGTTTTCGACGCGCGACTCGTTTTTTTTTTTGCCGAATTTTTCGGCGGCAAATTTTTGCTGCCGTTTCGCCAGCGGCGAATCACGGGAATTCGCCGCAAATTCGCCCATCACTACTGTCTTTTACTCTCAAGCTACTTCCTGTTATAGTTAAAAATATACATGATTTCCTGTCAGGTGGTCTCTGGAGGTGTACACAGACATCACAGAATGATGGCTCAAAGGAGGAGGTGTAAATGGGCACTATTTATCGGTATACATGTAAATTTGACAAGATTATTTAATCGTTAACATGTTATAATATAAATTAGCTGTTGGTAGTAATGAGCAAAATTTTTCCAAAGTTCTGCCGCAAAACTGCCACCCATAGATTCTAATGGATGAAAAAATGTGTGCGTTAAAAAAACGTTGTCAACCATAGACTTCAATGCATTTCTCTGAAGTTTCTAAAATTTTCGGCAAATTCCACCCATCACTATCTGTTGGTATTCATCTACAGCTATTATTTTCCTTAAATAACTTTTTCAACTGATTTAATACACCACTTAAATCTGCTTTACAAAATACAATATTCAAAATACAATATATTCATTATAATACACTTCTGGCAAGATGGAGCTTTCTTCTATTGTTGTTTCTGTTATTGTGGGAACTCATAATGGGAACTTACTAACCTTCAGTAGAAGTATGAGCGCACCAGAGGCCACCCCTTTAGACTAGAAGAAAAAGACTTTCATTTGAAGCAGCGTAGGTGGTTCATGCACTGCCGATGTGATGTGATGTTGTGATGGCTGAATGCTTTTAAGAGGGGCTTGGGCAGACATAATATCAAAGGCTATTGTGATACTAAACTCTTTAGTTAGTATATATGGCCATATATAATTTATTTGAAGGTATGGAGGGATATGTGTGGATGCTGGGTTTTCATTTAGAGGGGTTGAACTTGATGGACTTTGTCTTTTTCCAACCCAATTTAACTATGTAGCCATTCGAACAGTTTTCTGCATAACAGTTTATTTACGGTAGTCCTTTTGCCAAAACACTAATCTCTTTATAGCTTATTATGTGACAGCTGCAGTGATGTGAATGAGAATCATAGCAGTTAAAATACACAAAATCAGCTGTTAGTATTTCCTATAGCAATTCATGGGAAATGCTCTTCTTCAATCAGGCAGGTAAGTGTTTTGCTAAGCAGTGTCTACCATTGCCACAAGAAGCAATTACTAATAATTATTTATTAAGCTCTGGTCAGGCATTTTGGGGCAAAATTTGAATTTTAGGATTTTTTTAACTTACTTTTTTCAGGTTTAATAAAGCCCGATGCAGCAAAAAGCCTGAATGTGAAAATCCACCATCTCAGACGTTTCGAGGTTGTGTATGACAACAACAGGTCCCTATCCTATTTTGATTTTTTTTGTGGTCTGTGCTGGAATTTGCCTGAAAATCTGACCATTTTTGTGCTTTTAGAGCAAAAATCTGAAAAATTTGGGCTTTTTTAAAAAAAAAGCCCGAAAAAATAGAGCAATTGGATTTGGATTTAAGTAAATAACCCTCTTATAGTGTACAATTGCTATGGTGCTCTAAAGAAGAACCATAAAAATCAAATACCTAAAATTGTATAACTGCCAGGAGTCTAAATTATATTAGAATAATACAAATCTTTCAGAATCTCTGATAGTGCCCTACCAGCATGGACATTTGAATTATATCCTTTATGAATCTGTACAAAGAGTTGTTTTTAAAAGAAATATTACAGCTTATTGTGTACTGTTTATTATATATGCATAGTATCTGTGCTTATTAAGGATAGCAAAACACAGGCATTTTATGTTGGATGACTCCAATTGCTGTATCACATCCATTTTAAAATAACCTGGTGCCAGACTGCACAAGACATTAAAAGACAGAATTAGGACAACTGTGGCACCAGAGTTGAGTTGCTGCTAATAAATATTGACATACATCTAGTTACTGCAATAGTTTTCAAAAAAATAAAAATATTTTTGACATGGATTGCAAGTATTACATTTATAGCATGCATTTATTGAAGTAAAGTGCATTAATGTTTGTATATCCATTCTGACATAAATAACTAAATTATTTCTACATTTTTACTACTGTTATTTGTCTTCTGTCTACACCACTGAGGAACTAATTTATAAAAGCTTAATTTTTTAACAGACTCAGTTCTAGTAATACAACTACTGATGCATGGGTCAGGAATACATTCAAAATAGACTTGAAATTGTAAAGGTAAACAAAGGTCCAGGAAATGTCATATCAGGATACTAAACAAGCTATTTACTTAATTCTTAGGATTCATTGAGGTCTGGCATGGTGCAAAAAGACTAGCAAATTGCAATGTGTGGTATTGCTATTCATATATATATATATATATATATATATATATATATATATATATATATAATATATAAGCTGGAATAGAGTCTCGCACTCACAGGACTTAAAAAATGAAAAAACACTTTATTGTGTCACAAAAAACACGTTTCGGTCAGCAATCTGACCTTTCTCAAAGTGAACACTCTGTGCAAAACGTGACCCTATGTCACGTTTTGCACAGAGTGTTCACTTTGAGAAAGGTCAGATTGCTGACCAAAACGTCAGTGTTTTTTGTGACACAATAAAGTGTTTTTTTCATTTTTAAGTCCTGTGAGTGCGAGACTCTATTCCAGCTTACATTTAGTTTTGTTTGTCTTTGCGCCCAGGTGATTTTTTGCACCATATATATATATATATATATATATGCACTGGGGTTCGTTTGGAGGGGTTGAACTTGATGGTCTTTTTTTCAACCCAACTTAACTATGTATAAAGTCTTCCCATAATTGGTGCAATCTGGTCACATTACAGCCACCAAGGGGACATTACCAACACCTGCACCACACTAACATCAACACCGGAAAAAGGGACTTTGGCACCAGATTCAAAATAATAAGGCCACAATAATCAGGCCATCTACACTGTTTAATATCTAATTGTAAGTCTTAATTGCTAAGTTCTTGGTGCTTTATTTCTGTTACAGCACTTTGAGTCTTGACTTGTCTGATGTCTGCCTGTCACGACCTGACCTTTAACTATAAATCTGTTTAAAGAAGAACTAAACTCTAAAAACGAATAGGATTAAAAATGCCATGTTTTATATACTGAACTTATTGCACCAGCCTAAAGTTTCAGCTTCTAAATAGCCGCAATGATCCAGGACTTCAAACTTGTCACAGGTGGGTCACCAACTTGGAAAGTGTCTGCGACACTCACATGCTCAGAGGGCTCTGAGCAGCTGTTGAGACGCTAAGCTTAGGGGTCAGTGCAAATTATCAAGCAGAAAATGAAGTTTGTCTGTCATAGTTACATAGTTAGTTACATAGTTACATTGGAATGAAAAAAGACAGAGTCCATCAAGTTCAACCCCTCCAAATTAAAAACCCAGCATACACACACACAAACACATCTCCACTCTTTCACACAAACCATATATGCCCATAGCTATACTAACTGTAGAGTTTAGTATCAAAATAGCCTTTGATATTATGTCTGTCCAAATAATCATCCAAGCCCCTCTTAAAAGCATCAACAGAATCAGCCATCACAACATCACCCAGCAGTGCATTCCACAACCTCACCGTCCCGACTGTGAAGAACCACCTACGCTGCTTCAAATGAAAGTCCTTTGCTTCTAGTCTGAAGGGGTGACCTCTGGTGCGCTCCCAGTCTCCCCTCATAATTTAAGTCTTCCATCCCTCTAACCAGTTTAGTTGCACTTCTCTGCACTCTCTCCAACTCATTTACATCCCTCCTAAGGACTGGAGTCCAAAACTGCACTGCATACTCCAGATGAGGCCTTACTAGGGATCTATAAAGAGGTATAACTATGTTTTCATCCCTTGAGTTTATGCCCTTTTTTATGCAAGACAGAACTTTATTTGCTTTAGTAGCTACAGAATTACTCTGCCCAGAATTAGACAACTTGTTATCTGTAAAACCCCAAGCTCCTTCTCACTTAAGGAAACACCCAACACACTGCCATTTAGTGTATAACTTGCATTTATATTATTTTTGCCAAAGTGCATAACCTTGCATTTATCAACATTGAACCTCATTTTCCAGATTGCTGGCCAGTTTCCCAACTTAGACAAATCACTTCTCAAAGTGGCAGCATACTGCATGGAACCTATAGCTCTGCACAATTTAGTATCATCTGCAAAAATAGAAACCGTACTTTCAATGCCCACATCCAGGTCATTAATAAACAAGTTGAAAAGCAAGGGACACAGTACAGAGCCCTGCGGTACCCCACTAGCAACACTGGTCCAATTAGAAAATGTTCCATTTACCACAACTCTTTGAAGTCCATCTTTTAGCCATTTCTCTATCCAGGTGCAAATGCTATGTTCAAGGCCAACATTCCTTAATTTAACCAGTAACCTTCTGTTTGGCACTGTATCGAATCCTTTAGCAAAGTCTAAGTATATCACATCCACTGCCATCCCAGAATCGAGGTCCCTGATTACCTTATCATAAAAAGAAATTAAGTTAGTCTGGCAAGATCTATTACGCATAAAACCATGCTGGCACAAAATCATAGTATTGTTATTTGCTATGAAGTCCAGTATCTTATCCTTTATTAATCCTTCAAAAAGCTTTCCTAACACCGACGTCAGACTAACTGGCCTATAGTTTTGAGGCTGAGAATGGGATCCCTTTTTGAATAGCGGCACCACATTAGCAATTTGCCAGTCTCTCGGCACCATGCCAGACCTCAGTGAATCCTGAAAAATTAAGTATAGAGGTTGGGCAATAACAGAGCTAAGTTCGCTAAGTACCATGGGATGAATCCCATCTGGGCCTGGACCTTTGAACATTTTCTAGTCTCTTTTGAATTTCCTCATGTGTGAACCATGCATCATTGGATGTATTAGAATTGGGGCTATTAACAAGGAAACCTTCATTAGCTGGTTCCTCATTTGTGTATACTGATGAAAAGTATTCATTCAGAATCTGAGCTTTTTGTTTGTTCTCATCAACCAGCTGACCCCCCTCTGATAATAAAGGTCCTACCCCTTCCTGTTTAATTTTTTTTACTATTAATATATTTAAAAAATAATTTTGGATTCTTTTTCTGCTTACTATATACTATATCCTTTTCCATATCGATTTTAGCTTGCCTGATCGATTTTTTGCATTACTTATTGGCCTCCTTATACCTTATAAATGATTCAGCTGTCCCAGCTAACTTGAAAGCCTTAAAAGCACTTCTTTTCTTACCCACCTCAACACCAACACTCCTATTGAACCAAAAAGGTTTTGTTTTGCAACAACGTTCTTTGTTTACAAGCGGAATATACTGACATGTATATTTATTAAGGGGTGGTTCACCTTCAAGTTAACTTTTAGTATATTGTAGAAGGGCCAATTATAAGAAACTTTTCAATTGGTCTTCATTATTTATTTTTCATAGTTTTTTTAATTATTTGCAATTTTCTTCTGTTTCTTTGCAGCTTTCAAATGGGGGTCACTGACACCATCTAAAATCAAATGCTCTGTAAGGCTCAAATGTTTTGTTATTGCCACTTTTTATTACTTATAATTCTATTCAGTCCATCCCCTATTCATATTCCAGTCTCTTATTCAAATCAATGCAGGGTTGCTAGGGTAATTTGTACCCTAGAAACCAAATTGCTGACACTGCAAAATAGAGAGCTGCTGAATAAAAAGCTAAATATCTATAAAACCACAAACAATAAAAAAATGAAAACCAATTGCAAATTGTCTCAGAATATCACTCTCTACATTATACTAAAAGTTAACTCAAAGGTGAACAACCCCTTTAAGCAGCATTTTAAAGAATTCCCATTTTTTAAAAGAATTCCCATTTTTGTCATTTTTGCTACAGGGCTGATTATTAAATTCTGTTTCTGCGTTGTTTTCTGTGCCACCACGTTGTAATTATCCATATTAATTACTAATCCTAAATACTAAACTTATACTGTGACATTTATTTTCTATGTGTACTGTACAGTATGACCCTGCCCCTAAGTTCAGTAAATGACATCAGCACAGAGGATGTGCAGTGAATCAGCAGAAAAGTAGGGGAGCTACTGGGGCATTTTTGGAGACACAGATCTTTACTTTTACAGGACTGTGGTTGCCTGGGGCTGGTACAGAAACCCAAAACATAATGTACAACATTTCTAGCTACTTCTGTAGTTTAACTTTTCTTAAACAGTCCTTTAACAGTTCTGAAACCACACCAGTGTACATTTACCTGTTCTTGCTGCTCCCCGCTGACTGTCTCCTCCCCTTTCCCTATGGCCATATTTCTGACTTTTTTTCATTTTTTACAATATTTTACAATATTATTGTCACGGTCAGCACCCTAAATCCAGAATCAATGCTACGCTTCTGCCTCTAACAGCCACCTTTCACCTCAGGAGGAGCCCTGGGCCAATCGGATACCACCGGATCTTAATAAGAGAGGTGCAAAGCTAAAGGTTCTGGACAAGCAAAGGGGACGACTGTAAAGCAAAGTCTTTTGGGCAGAAGGTCACGGTACATAGCGTAGACAGAAAGCGTAGTCAAATCAGGCCGGATCAGTGCAGGCAGTATACAAGCAGAATCAGGCAGGCAAGATATACTCCTAGCGCAGTGGTCGTGAACAAGTGGCTTGTGAACATTATGTTGCTCACTGTTGGATGTATCAGCTTTTTAGCAAAAATAACAATAATGTTTACTTTCAATCTTTACTGCTATAGATTATATCTTGTCTCCCATCTAATGGTTGGTTTAATGCATGTAGAATATAATAAATTAAGTTTTGCAGTAATTTTAGTTTTGACAATTTTTAGCATCAGAGATTGATCACTTCACTTTTTCCCAAATCTTTTGTAAAAATGGACTGTATCGTTTGTGCTGTTTTTTTTATACATTTTACAATTTTAACTCTAGAGTAAAGCAAATATGTCTCACTTTTAAAGAGTAAGGAGCAAATATTAATGCAAACTTAGGATAAGACAGGGAACTGTCCTCCCATCTGTGAAGAGACAAGCAATGACTTTTTGCTCACAAAATATCATTGGTCATCTCTTTGCTACCAAAACAGCATTTGCCCTCTATTCTTCTGAGAAGGATTTCCATTAGATGACAAGCAAAGTATCCTGCCAACAATGAGACAAATGATGTGCAAACAGTGATCATTTAATCAACCATTTTGGGAAATGGAAATGGTGTTGGCTAATTGTCTAATAATTAATAGCAACCAGCAGGTGCCATGTACAGATCAGCTTTATGAAAACAAACCTCTTTTATGGCTATGGGTAACTAGATGTGGGCAACTGGGCAAACTTGAGATTTTTTAAAGAAACGCCACAGGAACTTAGAAATCAAGACACACCGAGATACAATCCCCAATTATCCAACACCTATTAAAATAACAAAGAAAAGAAAGTAGGTACAACCCTGTATGTCTTTATTCCCTAATATACAATTTATAAAAATATATACCTAGATTCACTTATAATTTATATATAATTTTATATTAATTTATATATAATTTTATAATGTGTCCATGATTTGTATGGTATAATTGTATCACTAAACTACACTGTGAACATTGCACATCATTCATTATACCATTATAAATTTTATTCTTAAACCAATACATTTTTTTGTTGTGGTCTTGGTATGTATGCAGCCATCTCAGTGCATTTTGCCTGGTCATGTGCTTTCAGAAAGAGCCAGCACTTCACAATGGAACTGCTTTCAGATAAGCTATTGGGTTAGCCGAACTTGGATTTTTACAATTCAGTGTTATTCTCATATCACCACTAGGTGGGGCATGGGAGCATTTTTAGCAATTCAAGGAGCTGTTATCTTGTTACTTTCCCATTGTTCTGTTGATAGGCTGCTGGGGGAAAGAGAGGGACATCCTGACTATGGTCCCTAGAGTATCAAAACACATTAATACCGGTGATCATTTTTATGGAGTAAACCCTATTGCTGATGTATGCCACAAGTGCTTTGCTTTTTCCTTTTTGTATTTTTTGGTTAGCAATTTGATATTTTGGGAGCTGAGTACTGGCAGTACATTTGCAGTGTATTCCAGTGTCGGGTTGGCTGCACTTGAGAAATTGCATATGTGTTCCTTTCCATCATACACAGGTACAAAAGCCCGAAAATATAAATGATACATTGACTGATTTCAGATGTTAAGCTATTTAGGGAGTTGTGACAGGTATTTTACATCTCAGTGACTGGCATTAGATGTAAATCTAGTTCTGATATTTGATTTTAAATTATATTCAGGAACAATTGATCATGTTACACATAAATATAAATGTGTTTCTATAGATGTATAAGGAGACTGAGTGTATCAGCTGTTAGCAGAAGAACTTGTTGGAATGTGAGACTGAAGGTCATACACCTGTTTTTTAAACTACAACTCCCAGCAAGATGTCACAGGTTTAAGGAATACCAGATATTTCTTATAATCCACTTGTTAATATTTCAGAAACCATAAGTGATACACTCCAGAAACATATTTACTGGGTATGTTAAAGTTGGGTTCAATATACCTGTGGATGGTCTCCTGCCCCATTCAGTATATGTACCTTTGATGTCATAAAATTGGAGATTTCATGTTACATTAGATTGTCTGGTATGCCTGTTTTTTCTTTCCTTACTCATAGGTAAAAATGTAATAAAAGTCATAGAAAAAAATTAATTCATTAGAAAGTCACTCTGCACATTTTAATCCTTCATATCTTAATGTTAAGGGCTACTCAAAGTTGGCATATTTTGAGTGAAAATAACATGACCTTTTAGAGAGGAAAAATGAAAATTTAATATAAGCTTCATAATACTGAAATAAAATGCACTTTCTAAATTTAATCAATTAAAAACTAGGAACCATTTCTGAAATGATGATACCCCCTTCAGCATTTATCTCCATTCTCTTTGCGTTAGAAAGAAATAAAATGGGAGCCTCCCCTAAAATATTTATTGGATCCAGTTTCAGTAGCATTTGTATGGACATATGGAGGTACCTTGTGTTACTAAGAAATAAGTGAGGAATAAAGCAGGGCAGCAACATTTAAAACATTTAAATGAAACTGAACAAGTGGGGCCATTTTTAGGTTAAGCTGGACTGCAGTAAGATGGCATGATATGATTGGATTCTCTTACACTGAAGGTAGGAGGCCAAAGATTACTGATACATACCCCCCCTCCCAAACCATCAGTTTATATATTTACAGTATAAAACAAAGTTAATTCAGTGCTTAAATTGTGAAATCTTCAACTGGTTTAAAGACTCTTGATTGCAGCCACCCTTCACTGGTCCACTCTGCTGGACTCTCCAATGCAAAACAACTCTGTAGGGAAGTGCAAAAATGGATACTATGGTGCAGTACCCTTAAATTTGTATAATAAAGTGCCAAGTGCAACACACTGTGCTGTGTTAATTACGTAATTTTTTTTTTCTTTTAAAGTGCCATGTGCTATAGACCCTCCAGGTAAATTAGACTAAGGGTGGTAAATCAGTCCACCTCTGATGAAATTGCCTACTCACCAGATTATGTACACATCAAGTAAACTAGTACTGACTCCAAAGTGTCCTCGAATATTCATGCAATGTTCATGAAAAGAATAAATATATGGTAGTATTTATTCAAATTTGATGTGCCTCAGCAACTGGGCATCAGGTTATATTTGGTTCACTGAGGGGGGTTATTTATCAAGGTACAAATTTATCTCAGTATTTCTAATATTCAGCTCTGAGCAACACCAAATTCCTGAATGTACCTTATTTATGAAGAAAAAAGCGCAAAAAAATAGGGTTGGCAAAACTCTGCTTTGAGTTTTCCACAAAAACTAAAAAACTAAAAAATGTTTTTGGCTGAGTTTTTCCAGAGTTTTTTGCTCTGAATATCAGTATGGACATCAGCGCAGACACTGGGACTTTCCCCATTGACTTATACAGGACCTCGAGAGCTTTTAGATGCCAGGGTTTTGGATTCTGAGTTTTTAGATCATCGGACTTTAATAAATCTCTAATAATTCATTGGGTTTTTTTTCCTTCCAAAAACTACAACTTATTTGGATCTTGATAAATAACCCCCATGAAGTTTGCAGTCTTTCAAAGAGTCCTCTCAGTGTTTACTCACCAAAAATTATTTACTTTTGTTTAATTTGTAATTTAAAAAATCTCAGGGGTTAAATCAGTAATAATACTTTTTACACGTTTCATTCTATTTCATTCAAATACAATAACAATTCAAAATAGATAATGCATCTTTTTGTCTATCAGCATTTTTACTTGTAATTTCAAATCCTCTGCACTCACACCATCATTGTGTGTTATGAGGTTATTAATTCATTTGACACCTTTGTACAAAACCTTTGCGTGTTATATTAAGAACTTTATCACCGCAAAAGAACCAGAGTGTAATTTACATTGTATTTCATTCACTGGGCACAATTCATCTGAATATGAGCTTTCACAAAACATTTTGTGAGATAAGCCGTTTAAGTAACATTGCTAGGCAATTCTCTGTGCAAAAAAAGATTACCTACAAAACTATCAGCTCTTAAAACAATGCATCATTTCCTTAAAATAGACCTATTAATATGTTGCTGTACTGCAATTCAGCTTTATGCTTCTTTGCATGGAAGTAGGCAGCTCGCAGCTGTTGAGTGGGATATAAGCCTCATCTGCAAGGCCATTTAAAAGAAAAGAAATACACACACAAAGACAACTATCTATCATCTAATCAGGACTGCCTTGGGGGCTCAAGAAAACTAAATGTGTTATTTCCATGCTGCAATTGGACAAGGCTTGTATGAAAGTGGACAGGGTTTGGACAGATCATGTGTAGGGTTTTGGCATTATAGGGCTTTGTCTGAGAATATCAGGTATGGGATCATGAGTTAGAGGTACCAATGGATTACTGTTTTTGCATGATTGAACCAAGCAGAGTTTTACTCAACAGGCCGTTAGACCTAAATTGTCCCTGCAATCAAAGGGTCCTTCACCCAAAAGCATAAATTGTGAAAGAAAATGCTATTTTAAGCAATTTTCCTATGTACATTAATTAAACATTTTCAATGGTTTTATAGTCTATTTTAAAAGTATTGGCAATTAAAAACTATATCTGTCTGACTGCTTGCAGAAACAATGTTGAGAGTTTAGTAACCCTTTATGTGCCAAAGATCACATGTACACACTTGCACAAAGAGTACTGCCTTTGTATTTATTTTTGGTAATTTACAGAATGTAACATTGTTACTGATTTTAATGCATTTTCAGTCATTTTGTTGCATTTTCAGTTTTGCATGGTGTTGATTGCTTCTTAATGCCTGTAAAGCTATGCACAGCAAAACTGCAGTATTGAAACTGCAATTCTGACTGCCAGTTTCACCAGGTGATTTGTTTTGGATTCATTGAATGTGTAATTTTCAAAAATAAAGTATATTTTTTTATTGTATCTTCTTATTGTTAGGGGGGCTTAAGGCACATAAAATGCAAATTTTGCAGCAGCCAGAGGACCATAAATTGTGCAGAAGACCCTTGATGTTTGTTTTATCTTGGTACATAATGACATGGCAGATAAGATGATGTAAACAAAAAATCTTTGAGAACATTTTCAAAAATGTCACCAAATTTGCTATATTTAGTAAAGCTGTGCTATTTTGAGGTAGAACAACATATTTTCCTATATTGGAATTAGCAGAATATGTGCTTTTAAAAAGGCATGTTTTTCTGGGATTAACTTTTTTGTGACTTTGCCTTACATAAAATGCAGTTATTTTTTTACTTTCAGTAACCTCCATGACACATATTACGTAATCCTATCCAACTGGACATGAAACTGTTTAGAAGACTCCTGGAATTCATAATTAGGATGTTTTACCTTTTTACCTTGTAAGAAGAAAAAAATAAACTTTACATCACTGACAGGAATAAACACGCCCCGCTTCACATGCCTTCAATTGTTTGGTAATTTGTTCTTACACTGTATTATCAGAGAGGTGCCAACCTCTTTTGCCACTAGGCAGGACACTTGGAGAGGCATTGCATTACCTTTTTACCTGACAGCAAGTGGGAGATAAAATATTTGTCCCTATCATGAAAACTATTTTGTTTCACAATTAGAGCCACCGCATATACCAAATGGGGATTTTGAAAGTGTAGGGGGTGCTGAAAAAACAGGCTATTTTTATAAGTAGTGATGGGCGAATCAACCCCGTTTCGCTTTGCCGAAAAATTGGCGAAAAAATCCGCAAAATGAGTCGAGTCACGTTTTTGATATATTCATTGCTTAACAATAGATTTTAATGTTAATCATTAACACCACTCACTTAAAGGAATCTTTGTCCTCATTTGTCTTGAGGGGCCCTTGCTGACTCTTTTTCTAATGTTTATTACAGGTACATTAATAAAATAACACATTGCTTTTAGACAAAACAAAACCATTTTTCTATTCTGATTCCAGTATGTACACAATCCACAGACTAAAAACAATGCATTATTTACAGACAGGTGCATGCTGTTTATGTTTGTGTCAAGGTTATTTTAAGACAAGGGACATCATATTCATTCATTCTTTCATTGTTTTTGGGCCTTGACTCAATGTAGACACAAAAAGGATTATAATCTTTTAGTAATATCATGAATTTGTATATATTAATCTGTGAGTAAAACCATGTAAACCCCTTTGTCCTGTGCATAACTAGATGCTTTTTTTTCCTTTTGCCATTGTTAACATGGCATCTACTGTAAGTGGAAAATGCTATTTTATCTGTTTAAATGTGCTCACCCTTGCTGGCTTGTAATGTTGCTTTGAAACTACTTTTTTATTTATTATATTTTTTTTATATGGCGTAAACACAACCTTAGTGGTAAAAAAAAATAACTCACCCATATACCTGTACTATTAAGTTTAAATAGTGTTGCATCATCTGTCTACTTGTCTAACTGTCTATTTTATGGCCATATAATGTGCTTTTATTGTCTAACATATTTATGCTCTTGTCCCATCACTGTAGCAGACCACTGTTTTATACAAAAGATTTGCAAACACCCATCCTTCATGCCTTCCATTAAAATTTATAAACCACGCATTGCAGTTTGTTTGTTAATCTATTTATCCTTGTATCAGTTGTCACATTTTTTTCTGCTAAGTTGCTCTGTTTGTTGAAATATTAATAATGTACATAAACAGGATAAAATGATATGTGTGAAAAGGATCAGCATGGTTTACCCTAGAGCTTCTTTTGGCAGTCATCTAGCTGAGAATTACCAGTACTAAGTTTCTGTCTGGCGAGTGTATAGTGTATATGCAAACGCACAGAAAAAAACAGTGCAATAAAAGCCTACAATTAACTGCTTATCTGCCACAGATCATAGAATTCACTGTGCTCACTGTGAAGGACCTGACTGCTGCACATCTTTCATTCTCCATTTCTGGGTTCATATTTAGCCCTAGCAGGGCATGCTATCATTGCTAAATGCATAAAATATAGCAAGGCCAATAAAGCACTCTACAAAAAGGAACTGAAAGGTACAACATGGTATTTAGAGATGTTCTTGAGATACTGGCATACTGAGTATAAGATTAATTAAATTATTTATGATTATGCTATTACAGCAGTGGCACAATAAATAAATTGCCAAAAAGGTAGGATGTCTAACATAGCAGCAAATTAATCTGCCCTAACCAAATGGTTTTGAATAACTTCAAAAAGTCTCTCAATGCTTGTATACCAAATATTTTTTGATCACTTAAGGGAAGTTAAATAAATCATCCTTTTAAAGGGTATAGAATCAAGCTGCTATGTTTATTAATACAGGTATCACCTACTTACTTACAGAAGTATATGTAGGAGAGACAATAAGGACTGTTCATAATGGGGAACAAAAAAACTATAGAAAATTGTGACAAAAAAAAGTAATATGTTACTTGCATAAGTAATCATTTAAAATGTATGTGTATAGCAGTAAGCAGCTAAGGGAAAAAAACTTTCCAGCTCTCAAATTCAGCCCATGTAAATTCCTTAAAAATCTGAGATATTAGCACCACATTTTAGCCTAAAAATGTAAACTCGCATGCTACTCTGCCTAATTGTACTAAATATTAAGGTGCATGTAAAAGCATTTAATTTAACATTTACAGTACAATACAATACAGTATTAACAATACAACCCTACCAACAATATGTTATATGAGAAACTGAATGACGGAACCATTACCTTACCCTTTGTTCAGAAACACTTTTGAGACCAGTAAGGAGGCTTAAAGATACACTTAAATCTAGACTCAAATATAATGAACATTATTTACCAAAGGTCGAATTTTAGAGGTTTATTTTGGACCTCGAATGAACTTGAATGAACACACAACTTGAATGGTTTCTAATTTAAGAAAAACTTGGGAAAAACTCAAACCAGTTTGGGGCGAACAACCTGAAAACCCCAAATTTATTGAGTTTTCAGCAAAAAGAAAAAAAAAAACCTTGAATCTCTAGAATTCATTGAGTTTTCAACATCATGAAGGCTATTAGCATCTTCAAATGTTTCAAGGTACCTCTGCTATTTACTTCTATATGACCTTGACAGGTTTTGAATGGTGTAGTTGCTCCCATGTAGCAGGAACATGGATACCGCTGTTCTCAAACAGGGGACATACTTTGGAGCCTTTCAGTAGCCTAAATTAGGCAACAAACTCACCAGGAACTGCATGGGAATGTCTGGACTTTTTGAATTTGTATGTACATCTATCTATTGATCTATATCTCTGTCTGTCTATCTATCTATCATCTATCTATACATACAGTATGATAACATTTGTTGTCAAACACTGCACATAAATGCCTTTTCAAACTAAATTGTGACTTTAAGTTTAATTGGATTTTTTTACTATGCTACACTCTTCTGCTCTCAGACATTGTGTTTGCCTTCAGCAAAATACAAAATAATACAGCAAAGCTGATATTTAATTAAACATAGCAATCCGCATTTTGCTGACTTAAAGGTTGTTAGTAGTAATAATAAAATAGATTGCAGTCATTCAGTCAACCTTTCAAAACAACAAAGAATTAAATCAGATTAGGCACAACATTTTAATATAGTAGTCAGTAAACATGATATCAAAGTCTAGCTAGTTATTTCTGTTCTTTCTTTTTTTTCTGACTTTTGTATGAATATGTGTGCAAAATGTATAACAAAATATTATATTATATATTAATATTGTATGTGTGTTTTTAGCACTAGTGTTAGTAATCACCAGTGTGCCCTGGCTTATCATAAAAACTGTTAGCAACTGCTGTATGCTATTAAAATTAATATAGGGTAAAATACAGCAATTAGTAATAAACACTAAAACCAAGAGTACTTATTGAGATACCATAACATTGGATAGCTTTAGATCTGCAAAGCAGGGATAGTAAATGTGGCTATAGAAACAATGGTTTAGAAAAAACATAAAGAACTACACAAAACACAGCAAAGGAAAGGCGTATGGAGACAGTCAAAGTGAAATGATCAACAATAATAATAAACATCGCATGAATAATAGAAAAAGACTATGTAAACGGATAGAATTAACAATATATTACAATGCTGTTAAGAAAATCCAGAATATCTGAGGCTTTTAAATGGATGACATAAAATTAAACCGTAAAAGGTTTATTTTTGTGCAATTTCTCATACATTATGTTTACCTTTAGTTCTGTAATTAAGACTAGTTATCATGTGTTATTATCCTTTAATAAAGTATAAATACACTTTAATTTGCATGTGATATGCCAATAGGGAATTTGCAATGGTCACAATGTAGTATGAATCTGCAATTTTTGATTTGCCTGTCAGAGCCAACTTCTTTTCACACCATACAAATCCACTGCCAACTCTCTTCTCAAAATTTCTATCTTGTTTCTCCTTTCCTCTGGAATTCCATCCCTGAATTGCTCTGCAACAAGTGCTCTCTCAATCTCTCAAAGAAAAAATTCAGATTCTGCATTTTGGAGCATTAGCCTAACCCTGGCACCTATTGGAAAAATCCTTTACCTTTCCCACTTTTCCACCTCCAATTTGTGCCTGTATGTTAGCCACCCAACCTGTAAGCTTGATGGGGCAGGGACCTCATTCCTACTGTGTCTTACCACATAGCACTTAAGCACAGTGTCCTCATATGAACTCTGTGTACAGTGTATATATATTGTATTTATTGACTTGTCCTCCCCATGTGTACTTTTATTTATATTGTACTTTAATGCAATACACAGTGCTATGGTTCCATAACAACAATTTACGTACAAATAAAGTTAGACATACATACATACATACATGTATACATCTGAAAATTGCACTTGAAGTTTGACAATTGTTCCTATATAACATGGTGGAGCCACAGTGTCCAAATTTGGACGTTTTTATAGCATTTTTATAAATTTTTCATTGCTTTTCACTTTTTTTCTTTCTTTGATTTTTTTCATTTTGCTTTGTCCAATTTGTATTTCTTTTGATTTTGAACCATAACCATAAAAAGTAAATGAATTAGTGGGAGCACTTACCAGACCAAAAACTGGCTTCCGCGTGCTGCATATACACCACCATCCCTTGCAGTGAACCATTAACCATAGTAGATATAAAGAAAAATTGAGCACCGGATGGGCCAGTTAAAACTGTAAAAATCCAAAGAGCTTCTGATGAAGTGGTGGGGAGCCATGAAACACGTCAAGTGGGCAGCCAACCTTTCTGACATGCTGCTGTAATTATGGAGATTTTAAAATGGACTGCTAAATAAATAACTTTGGATTTTTACAATTTTAACTGGTCCATACAGTGCTCCGTTTTTCTTTATATGAACCCAAACTATGTATGACCCTATGCCCCTCTACCCCTCTGGCCCCTGGTAGCTAGCATGAACTGGGTCACTAGGTCCCACTGCAGCCACAGGATCTGTTTCAGCAATTGTTGCACTATTGATATTGGGTCATCTCTAGTTACTCCACAAACAAAAGTCTGGTCTGCCAAAAGGAATCTTTTTTACTGTGCAAGCAGAAAAAGTATGTATGTATATATATATATATATATATATATATATATATATATATTCCTTCTTGATGCTCAAAATAAACAATACCATACCTAAAATATACCGTACTGTTTTCATGGTAATATTTTAACAAAGTTGAGCATACACAGAAATATCTTTGTGTGATCTCAAAGCAATGCAAGAGCAACATTTTTCCAAAGTAGAATTATAGAATTATTTTAGTTATATCTTCAGGCAACGATATTATAATTAAGTGTGAAACAACTGTTTTTTCATGATGAGCAACACGTTTAATCAGATGAGTCTTTTATAGATTTTGAGCGATATATTTACATGACACCCTTCTGTTTCAATAAAAATATTTATTTATGAATTTATGTTCAAATGCTTTGCTCCAGGTATTACAGGTTTCTGATTTTGTAACATCTTGGGAGCAAAACTGCATGTATTCTTGTTTAGTGATGTGCAGGGAGTGATTACCTAATCACAACAATCTATTTTAAGCATGGTATAGTATTGCAACCCTAAGGCTAAGCAGTGAAGCTTATCTGTTAGTAATCCCAATGTTCTAGCACCACCTATACACTATCATCAGCAAATATGTATGTTTCTAAAGAGATGCATCAGTTTGAAGACCTACTAAACATTTTTTGCAAATGCATACATTAAAAACAACTTTTGTCACTTGTTTGTTTATGGATATAAAATTGGCAATTGCCATCCTTTTGTCAGTATAAATCACACATGTAGGTTTTATCTATTTAGCTTGCATAGTTAGCATAGGCTGGCAACACCCTACTTTGTTGCATCATGTTCATAGTATGTTCTCTTCATGCTCGCTGATAATCACATTAATTTATATATTACACACACACATTAAAACTGTCAATAATAACTTTATTTATCTTGAGGTTTTATTTTACTGATGTAAATTCAGTTGCAGTTTTAATGCCACACAGGTTATTGCTTCTTTTGAGAAACTTTATTTGAAAATGTTGATTTATTAGGTGCAGTATGAGGCTCCTTGAGTTATGTCTGGAAGGGTACCCAATGTCTCATTAAGGAAAAGCACCAAATCATCAGATTCTTGATATGTTATGGGGAGAGGTCACTAGGGTTGAAAGGAATCTGATGGAGGTGTGCTCTGAGGCTACAGGGCCTTGCTATTTTCACAGGGAGATGTTTTATGAAGTGCTTATGAAGTGTTTATTGTAAATAACAGATAAATCAAGGAAAATATAGATTTTTTTCAGCGATGCCTGCAAAGAAAAAATAACGGATGGCTATTCAGTCAAATAATAAAAACATTATAAAAAAAAGACATGTTATATGGCCAAACCAAACAGGTCGCAACCAGAATACAGTCATATGAAGAAGTTTGGGAACCCCTCTTAATTCTTGGGCTTTAATTTTCAAAGTAGCAACTTCCTTTTAATATATAACATGCCTTATGAAAAAAGTAGTATTTCAGCACTGACATTAAGTTTATTGGATTAACATAAAATATGCAATATGCATCATAACAGGTACATAAATTTGGGAACACCAACAGAGATGTTACATCAATACTTAGTTGAGCCTCCTATTGCAAATGTAACAGCCTGTAAACGCCTCCTATAGTCTTTGATGAGTGTGTGGATTCTGGGTCATTGTCTTGTTGGAATATCCAACCCCTGTGTAACTTTAACTCTGTGACTGATGCTTGAACACTGTTTTGAAGAATTTGTTGATATTGGGTTGAATTCATCAGACCCTCTACTTTAACAATGGCCCCAGTCCTTGAACTAGCCACACAGGCCCCCAGTATGATGGAACCACCACCAAATTTGTCAGTAGTTAACAGGTGTATCATAAAAATAATTATAACACTTCTCAGATTTTGATCATTCTGTCCTTAAGCGTTTAGTCAGATCAAAGCTGAACCTTAAATGGTAGCAGCACCTCTGGCTGAATGCATGGGGCAAATGCAGATAAAAAAGGAGCAATACTGCTACCTACAGGGCATGAAAGAGCAAAAAAATTGTGGATTATGCTATTTTGTTTTTTTTTACTTTCCACCCCCTTCTGTGCAGGTTGTAAAGTAACCTGACTGTTTGAACCAAAACATCATCAGTCGATCCATTTCTAAAATTGCAGCAAACTGAGCATGTTACAAAAAGGCATGTCCAAAGCAATTCTGATATTTTTTACATTTAAATTTATTGAACTAAGTAAATCAGATATTTCTCTTTTGTGACATAATGGAACTTATAGAGATACTCACACCAGAACTAAAAACTTTTTAAATCTATAATAACTTTGTTTTTGAATGCTATTTATAAGGGTACCATAAAATTAGTTGACCAATGTTTTTCCATTATCTAACTGATCCCCCAAGTTCATTTATGAGGGGGTTGCCTTAATTGTGCAGCAATAGTTAGCATTAAAAACTGTAACTGACATGTTGAGACGGAAGTTTGGCAAAACAGTTTAGGAATTTCAAGCAACAATTACTTTCAAAAGCAGACCTATTAGCAAAAACTGGTCAACATGACCTACTGGGAACTTTAAATGTAATATTTTAAAGAGTAACTTTTTAGTGTCATTATAACTTTAAAAATACCTACACTTTATCTAACAATAAGACATTTCAGCTTTTGCGGACCAGCTGCATAAAGAAATTGAGTAAACTATACATACTCTATTTTTCTGGCATACAGTCACTTCTAATCTAGGTTAGTTGAAGAGGAACAAGAATTGTACAAACACTTGGAAAGCCTGATTAATTCTTTGGAAGTGAGAGGTGGAAGTGCCTGTGCTAATTAGTACAAATGCAGCTCACTAATTACATTTAAAAATACTAATTATATTCATGAATTGAACTTATGAGCTTAATTTATTTGTCATTTGTTCTGCCTGCTATTAAGCATATGCACATGTCATGGACCAAATGATGAAGTAAATCAGATTTGGCATACAATATCATGCTACAGTATATAATTTTATTTTTTAGGTTTGCAGTCTTTTTCTTTTTTCTTTTATTGTAATGTAGGTGTTGTTTTATATTCTGATAGTTATTCATGGACACTCACTCTCTGATACAGCCTCTTATTGCTTGCTTCACACATACCATTGGGCTATTTATTCCAGCCACACAATGGATATTTTTATTTAGTCATTTATATCCATGTGCATCATACCATCTATAAAAACAAAATAGTAGATGCTTACAAAGCTCTCATACTAAAACTCTCTTTACTAAAAGGCAGAAGTTAAAATTTGGATTGCGTCAATATATATATATATATATATATATATATATATATATATATATATATATATATATATATATATATATATATATATATATATATAAATGAAATTTTGTCACAATATAGGCAATTTCCACATTTCATCATTTTGTCAGGTACATTTTTTCCATTGCTAATTAATGCGTCAATATATATATATATATATATATATATATATATATATATAGACAAAGACATTCTGTGCATACAGCTACTAAAAAATGCCTTACCCTTTAAACAACAGGGATTGTTTGTCCATATATTGCAATATATTTAAGCTGGCCAACTACGTCAAAGTCATCCCATATCTGGCCAGTCCTACACTCAATTTTCATCTGATTCATTAAGAATTCTATTGCTTCATTATATATTTTACAAAGGGACTAAGTTTTACCTGCAACTTACTTGCTGCTTTCAAAGTAAAACTCCCAATCATGGTTGCCCTTTTATTAAACACCAGTGGGATCACCTGACTATAGCTGGGAAGGGTGGGGGCTACAACAGAGAGCTGGTCACTGCTCCAGTATTACTACAACACACAAGAAAAAGTTGTGCTCACCACTAATTTTTAAAACCATTTGGCGGGGGTGCAATGAGGTTGTGACCACAAAATACATACAGACAAAGACAAGAGGTCATCTGCACTCAACCCATTATCAATATATTTAAGACATTGAGACATTCTGTGCATACAGCTTCTAAAAAATGCCTTACCCTTTAAACAACAGGGATTGTTTGTCCATATATTGCAATATATTTAAGCTGGCCAACTATGTCAAAGTCATCCTTACTTCATATCATCCATGCTAATATTCAACATACTTGTTTTCTTTTAACAACTGTATTGTAATAAATTTATGCAGAGACTTTAGGCCAGCAAAAGTTCAGAACATTACACTTTCAGTGTAATGAAGGTATAATTTTTAAGTAAAATGTATCATCACCATATGTTATATACTAATACAAACTTTTGGTGTGGAGTTAGACAAGGAGAAAAGTTTGATGACAAATGTCTAAATATATACTGTGTGTATACATATATATATATATATATATATATATATATACACATGTGTGTGTGTGTATATGTATATATATATATATATATATATATATATATATATATATATATGCAGCAGGACATACACTACCAGTGAGTGTGCAGAGGAATTTTTCTACATTTACTGTATATAGTGAACCTACAGATGCAGCCACTGGGATTTGTGAGTTAAATGCGTCATGACTCAGGGTTAATAGAAGAAACTGTGTTATCTAAAGTCATCTTAACTCATTTAATGCATTTAACCTTTTCATTAGCATACCAAAGCACCATTGTTTTCACAATATTCTGTGCTAAGTGGGATAAATGGGATAGATGAGTTAAGTTTTTCTGTGTCAAATGCACAATCCAAAGTGGCTTTATCTGTAACTCAGAGGTACAGTAGTTACTAAAGGGGTGACCATGCTTGAAGCAGATAATTTCCCCTAGAGGTACTAGCAGATGAAACAGCATTGCCCTTGGAGGCCTCAGAAGATATGCCAGATTTGGAGGTCTCTCGGGTTAACTCTAGTGCCATTGCCTATAATTGAGGTCCCATTTGAAAGAATTGCAATGGACTTGGTAGGGCTACTGGTAAAGTCAGCTTAGGGCTATCAGTATATTCTTGTAGTCATGGATTATGCTATGCGGTCCCTTTAAGAAACACAGCCTCCAAAACTATTGCTATAGAGCTGTTCTATATGTTTACCCACACTGGCATTCCTAAAGAAATCCTCACAGACCAGGGTACACCCTTTATGTCTAGGGTTATGAAGGAATTGTGTAAGTTGTTGAAAATTAAACCGTTAAGAACTTCTGTTTATCACCCCCAGACCAATGGGTTGGTAGAATACTTTAACAAAACCCTGAAAAACATGTTAAAGAAGGTGATAGTTAAGGAGGGATTGGGATTGTCTCTTGCCATACCTCATGTGTGCCATTAGAGAGGGGCCCCAGTCATCCATGGGCTTTTCATCCTTTGTATTGTATGGTCCTCACCCCACAGGTCTCTTGGATGTAGCAAAAGAGCCCTGGGAGCAAGAGGTAATACCCCATAAGAGTGTAGTGGAACATGTTACCCTCATGCAATATAGAATTGCTGCAGAAATGCCCATAGTCAGGGAACACATGCAGCAAGCACAGGAGGCCCAAAGTCGGTGTACAACCATACAGCAAAGTTTCAAACTTTCAGCCCTGGGGACTGAGTGTTGGTACTTGTCCCAGGAATTTGCTCTTGTTGTGGCAGGCCCCTTATGAAATAATCAAGAAAATACCAACCAGATAGGAGGAAAAAGAACAACTTTACCATGTAAACTTAATAAAACCTTGAAAGATAGAGAAGTCATCACATCTATATTTCAACCCCTACCCAGGAGGGTATAGAAAAGGTAAATATAGCTGAAACCTTGTCAGAGCCGCAAAAGCAGGAAGTCGGGGGGGCTCATTTATAAACTTTGCGAAGGGCAGATTGGTTCGAAAAGTGAATATATTTGCCCTGCTCCTGGTTATAGTTACAAAGCCATGTGCAGACAGATTTGCAAATTTGTTTTTCACATTGTGAGTGTCTATAAGAGCTTTACAATGTGGCTAAAATTTCAAATTACAAATATTTATATGCACACTCTGTGTTTGAATTATGCCGCAACTTTAGTGGCGGAGAAATTTCAAAAATTGCGAATTTAAGTTAGTCAACGTTATTTTCACGCTCAACAACTTCGTAAAGTACCTGTAGTCACACAAAGACCCATCTTGTTTGCTAGTCATTGGCAATAATTTATTCATAAAGCAAATTCGCAAAAACTGGAAAGACAGACACAGCAGTGCAATATTTTAGCATTCAGGAAAAAGCATGGGCAATACTACCATTTGCGAACAATTATACGCTGTGCGAACTTTATAAATGACCCCAAGGAAAGTAAATAAAGTCTCAAAGTTTGATGCTTAGCCCATGCCAAGGGTTGACGAGTTGATTGAATGGTTAGTTCCTGCTAGGCACATAACAACACTTGACCTAATTGGGGGTATTGGCAGGTACCAATGTCAGAAACTGCTAGGGAGAAAACAGCCTTTTCTACCCCACAAGAGCTTTTACAGTATGTGCGTATGCCACATTTCAAAGAACGATGGAGCACATTCTTAGGGATCATCAGCATTTTGCCTTTGCTTATTTGGATGACATGGTCATTTTTAGCAGGGAATGGCAAAGTCACCCCCTTAGAGTACAGGCCATCCTAAATTCCATTAGAAAAGCAGGCCTGATGGCAAATCCCAAGAAATGTGCGATAAGTCTGGAAGAAGTTTGTTATCTTGGGTACACTATAGGGCGAGGTGATATCAAGCCTCAAGTGAACAAGGTGAGGGCAATTAAGGATTAACCCCAACCTCTAACTTAAAAGCAGGTCCGTACTTTTCTGGGTATGGTGGGCTATTATGGCAGATTCATTCCACATTTTGCTACCAGGGCTGCTCCCTTGACCGACCTGACCAAAGGGAAAGGGTCCACAATGGTTAAGTGGGGTCCTGAGGCAGAGGAGGCATTTCAAGAGTTGAAGGCAGTTTTATGTCAAGATCCAGTGTTGGTCGCACCAGATTTCAAAAAGAAATTTGTGGTACAAATTGATTATTCTGCTGTGAGTTTAGATGTGGCATTGTCACAGTTAGTTGGGGAAGAAGAGTACCCAGTGGTCTACTTGAGCAGGAAGCTGACCCCCACTGAGAAAAATTATAGTATTGTTGAGCGGGAGTGCCTGGCAATTAAACGGGCACTGGAAGCTTTGTGGTACTATCTTCTGGGCTGCCAGTTTGTGCTCATTACTGACCATTCTCCCTTAACCTGGATGTCACAGGCAAAAGAAATAAATGCTCATACTTTCCTTGTAGAATTTTTATTTTACAGTTGAACACAGAGCAGGCAAACTGCAGGGTAGTGCAGATGCCTTGTCAAGGGTCCACTGTATGGTGGCAAATGGTGTTTGAAACCCCGGGTTAGAACAGAGGGGGGAGGTGTATGAAACAAAGAGCTCTGTCCCAGTAGGCTACCTGAAGCTACCTGTATATGATGGGAGGTACAGATGCAGTCACTTTGGAATGTGTGTTAAATGCGTCGTGACTTAACTCATCTATCCCATTTATCCCACTTAGCACAGAATATTGTGTCACAGCATCCCATCCAATTAAAGAGTTCACCATTGAAAACAATGGTGCTTTGGTATGCTAATGAAAAGGTTAAATGCATTAAATGAGTTAAGATAACTTTGGATAACACAGTTTCTTAACTTACAAATCCAAATGACTGCATCTGTATATAGCAACCAGCCTGAGGTATTGGCTCCTTTAAATCTCCAGGGTAAGGCTAGGTCTACAAAAGGAGATTCGGGGAGATTAGTCACCCCAGTGACAAATTGCCTCTTCTTTTCAGTGACTAATCTGCCCGAACCGCTTCCTCATGTCTTGTGCCAGCAAAAATGAAAATTGCCTGCGGCAATTCACACGCCTCACAAGGAAACATCGGGTGATTTCGGAAAACGTAGCACAGCGTGTGATTTGCCACAGACGATTTTCATTTTAGCCGGCACAAGACAGGGGGAAGTGGTTTGTCGCTGGGGAGACTAATCTCCCTGAATCTCCTTGTGTAGACCTAACCTAAGGCAGGCTAGGACCCTGGAACAAGGATAGTTTATTTAAGGGAACCTGGCTGTGCAGTGGGGGTGGTGAACTGGGAGAAAGAGTGAAGCTCTGAACACATGCTGTGATTGTCTTTTGAAAATTGTGTACTGGAACTCCAAAGAGGGACTGCTTTGTGACCGCAGTAAGGAGTTTCTTCTGTTTTATGTAAAACTACAACCGGTGAGGTTTTCAATATTGATTTTACTGTTATACCACAGAACTTGTGGCTGTTAAGTTTATTCAGTTTGAACAATAAACCCCAGGCAGGAGCCTGTTCCATTTTTGTTGCAAACCTAAGCCTCCTGTCTCCTCTGTAAGAACTGTTTTACCTGAGTCCTACCTGCTACTATTCCCCACAATACCACACTATAACATACATACTATTTACAGTATATATATATATATATATATATATATATATATTTTCCTGCTCGGACAGCACCACTTCCCAATCAGCTACTTCATAGCTGCCCACGTGCAAGTAATAGGTGATATGTACATCAAAAAGTAAAAAATACAGCACCATGGGTCTTACTGTGAAAAAATATTTGTATTGTATCAAGGCATAGTATATCCAACCGACGTTTCGGTCCCCAATGGGGATTGGATATACTATGCCTTGATACAATACAAAATTTTTTCACAGTAAGACCCATGGTGCTGTATTTTTTACTTTTAGATGTATGTATATATATATATATATATATATATATATATGCCTGAGTTGCAAAATCACCAGATGCACTTCTATTTATCTAATATTTTTGGGCTCCAATAAGTACCTTATCTTATTATTAATTAGTTGTATATATCCAGAAAAGTCCAAAACTGTGAAACCAGCACATACAACTGTGTGTTTAGCTTGCATTCATTTTAAAAACAAAACTTACTTAGAAACAAAAGAAATAACATTTGCAATACCAATCACAATTTCAACACAACAATGGGCTTATTTAAAAAGTGACACACAGTCAATGTAAGGGTACTTTGGCCCTGCAGTGTTGGTCAGATGGAATATTGCACCCAGCTTCTTTACATTACTTTATTATTAAGGCTTACATCGAGACTTAGTAAGAACATATATAAAATCCAATAGGAATTTGCTATGCATAATAATGTAATGGTTACTGACAGATTATATGGATTACATGAAATTATATGGATGTTAAAGTGAGAATGTGTTTGCATAATATTGTGTGGCCTACTGTATATTGTATGCATATAAAGAGGTATAATCTGGTATTTGCAAAGACCCTAATGTAATTGAGTAATTCAAAAAGAGCATTATCGAGATTAATTACACTAGATGAATGTTAACTTGCAGAGAGTCTAGGACTTGGAATTTAACAAGTGAGGCTATGAAGAAACATACTTGGGGGACTGAAGATTATAGGCCTCATTTGCACTTTTATTAAGAGAAAATGTGCATTAGTAAATATGTGCCAACTGGAAACATTCCATAAGTCGAGATATAATAATATATGAACAATGAAGAAAAGCAACTGGGCGAGGTCCTCCACCTGTTGAAGTACATTTTACTTAATTTCACTTTGCCTGAGGGACTAACTACAGTAACTCCAAAGCTCTGTGTTTACTTGTATTAGGGGCATATTAATCAAATGGTGCTACATCAAATATAGGAGGAAAAACCATGAAGGCAGGTTTATGTTACAAAAGTACTTATTTCTGCTTTACAATATCTTCTGGTCTTGTTACTCCTTTCTCAAATGCTTTTTACCCTTTAACTCTGCCTGAAACACATAAACATGTTGCTCCTTTCCAGAATCTGTCTACTGTATTTTTTGTTAACATTGCAATATAATTGCACCCTCTTAGTTTAAAAGCTGTGCAAGGTGAGATTAACTGTGCCTGGATTAATTCTGTATTTAGAGCTACACATAACATCAACATCTTTTATTTGAATGAGGTACAGGATGATGTTCAGTAGTCGATTTTAGAGGTTAGAATATTCTGAGAGCACTTCCCTTTTACAGGATGGTTAGTTACCGTAATACAATCTTAGCAAGCTAATGGGATTCCTTACCACAGTTGATTGTAATTTAATACCTGACTATATTTATTTTGCATTTCCATCTTTTACCGCTGTGTGGTTTTATAAAACTTCATTTCTTCTCAGACACTATGCCTGGTAATGCTGCTATGTTTTATGTTCACAAGTGATACTAAAATAGCTTAAGCACTAGAAACATGTTTTACTTATTGTATAAGCTATTAATCATTTTTATGCAAATAGCTTTAATGTGCATTTGCTGCCTGTAAGTTTAGCCAGTAGCACCACAAAAATAAATCTAAGGTAATATTTACATAATACTATTACTGGAAAGTAAAATGTTAAAGTATTGCTAGAAAAGCCATGAAAATCATATGCGGGAGCATGCGGAAAGTGAGACACACCAGATATAAAGGAATGGGAAAGATAATATTGGAAAAAAATATTCCTATTATTTGAGAGAAAGAACACAATATTAATAATATTCTATACTGATGTAAAATTCACAATACTTCACAAGATACCTGTTATAAAACCAGTGACAGATTTATCTTTTTTTTTTTAATAGTAACTTTTTATTTAGTTTTAGATAATAACAGTAATAGTTATAAGGAAGAAATTAGGAGAGAAGAGGAAGAAAGTAGACATGAAAAGATACAATGGGATACTTTGACAGATTTATTGGATCATTTTTGCTGGTGAATCTAGCCAAGGAGTCCCTATTTTATCAAACTTCTGTGGGCAGCCTCTGGCTATGTGGGTTAATTTGTAAATTTCCAATTGGGAGTTTATGAGTTTAATCCATTTCTTGAGCGTGGGAGGTGTTGGTCCCATCCAGTGCAGGTTCAACACCTGTGGTAGGGTGAATTAGTCTGCTAAAAATTGCATAACTTTTTTCCAAAATTTCTGTATGTCGGACAAAACCGTAATAGATGTATAAAGTCTGCATCTGGTGAGTTACAGCAGGGGCATCTGGAATGCTCCAGGTGACCCATAAGTAGTAGTTTTTTTGGTGTTAAGTACGTTTGGTGTATTATTTTAAATTGAATGAGCCTGTCTCTTGTACTGATTAGAGGGAGATAGAGACTGTCCTCCATCTCTTCCCATTCATCGGGTTCTAGAATTTGTCTAATGAGGCGTTGTGCCATAGTGGTATATCTGGTGAATTGGATTTATCTGTATTGGTGGATATGTAGAGAGTATTCCATGCCTTTTTTGTAGCCTCCAGAAGTGGGATTAAGAAGGGTAGGGATTTTTTAGGTCTGTATAGAGCAAGATGTAATGATTCGATGCAACCAAAGTATAAGGCTTCCAACAAGGATGCTGGGTTTTCCGTTTCAAATGTTTTCCAATTAGAAATATGGATTGTTTGTGTTGCTAGGTAATATGATTCATAGTTAGGCATTGCTAAGCCTAGTTGCTATGTAGGGGCATGTAGTGTTGTTCTAGCTACTGTTGGGGTTTTTTGCCCCCATACAAAATCTGCCTGGGTGTGGTCTATTAGTTTTAGGGATGCTAAGGGAATGCTAGGGGTTTCCCATTTTTGTCACCTAATGTAAACGACCTACTGGTAGAATAGAGTAGTTGTTTTTTGGTAAGATGTAACCTATGTAGTTCTACTTGTTGTAGTGTGTTGGCAAATGTAGTGTGATTCTGTGGGGTTGGGTCCTCTATGAATTCTTGTTCTGCCTGTGTTGCGTTGTGTTCCAGTGACTCTAGCTGGTCTTTGGTGATATTGCGTGTTTTTGTAATAGAGGTTATTAAGGCACCTCGTAGAACTGCCTTGCTGGCCTCCCAGGTGATTCTTGGGTTTGCAGAGCCTGAGTTATCTGACTAGTAATTCTACAGAGCCACTGTAGAGTCTTCTATAATTGTTTTGTTTTTGAGCCATTTTGGAGAGAGTCTCCATTGCTTACTCTGGGGTGATGGGTGAATTTGTAATGATAGATAGACAGGTGCATGATCTGATTGCTCTAGGAAGGAATTTTACTTCCCTTACTTTTGGGAGCAGATCTGATGAGGCCAGTGTTAGATCAATGTGGGACAATGTGTGGTGTGTAGCTGAGTAACAAGAGAATTCTCGAACCGTTGGATGTTTCCAACGCCAAATATCAGTTAAATTATAGGCTTGAAGCCATTCAGTTATTTTAGAGGGGGAGGTTGATGTAACGAGTTTATCCAAGGATGGGTCTGGGTACGTATTGAAGTCAATAGGTGCTGTGGGCAACTGAGCAAGAGCTGAGGAAACATCATGTAGAATGTTTTCGGTAAATGGAGGAGGGATGTACAAATTTACTATTATAATGGGGAAACCCATTGTCATGCCATGGATAATCTGAAATCTGCCAGATATGTCCCTGCGCAGCCCCCCCAGTTGAAATGGAAGGCCTTTCCTGATTAGAATAGAGGTACCTCTGCTGTAGGAAGAGTATGTGGAGTGGTATGCGTGTAATTAAAAACCAAGGCTCTTTTGAATTTGGCATTTAGGCCTCTAATGTTCCATGAAATAATTTTGATGTCAGCCATTGGAAAGGTGTGTCATCTGTGTCTTACCAGCTTGGTTCTCACCGGGTAATATCCAGATGCCCCTGCTTGAATGTATCATCACCTTTTTGTTCGTTCCATGTCTAAAAGACAGAAGTTTAGGAAAGGAGGAGGAAAAGAAAGTGATAGACTCATCTTTGCCACTACAGCAAAATGGGTCCCTTGTTTAGTTTAACTACAGCATCAAGATTATTTTTAATAATATTAATTGACTTATTGAAGATACTCTTTTAAAATCATAGTTGAGGTCACGCTAAAATAAATATAAAAAGGATTGAGTATATTGACAATATTCATTAAAGGTTCTTGCGTCCAAAGACACCTTCTGCCTATAGTTGCATTTGCTGTCTAGCACATCTCCCATGTTTAATCATATAGAAGCTTACCTAGTTCCCCCTACTACTTGTGTCCATCTTAAGAGGGGGAAAAAATCCTTCTTCAAGATGGTAATTGGACTAGGTCCTGGATCATCTTGTACTCTGAGCTATCTTCCATAACCCTGTATTCCCTCAATTGCTAAAAAGCCATCCAACCCCTTCTTAAAGCTATCTAATGTATTAGCCTGTGTGACTGATTCAGGGAGAGAATTCCACATCTCCACAGCTCTTACTGTAATAAAACCCTTTCCAAATATTTAGAGGGAACATCCTTTCTTCTAATTGGAAGGACCTACTGGTATAACAATTGAGAGATTATTATATGCTCCCCTTAAAAATGTATACATAGTTATCATAATCGCCCTTAAGTGCCTCTCCTCTAGCATAAACAACCCCAACTTGGAAAGTTGTTCCTCATAGAAGATACATTTCATACATTTTACCAGCTTAGATGTCCTTCTCTGGATCCACTCCAATTCAATAATGTCCCATTTGAGCACAGGAGACCAAAACTGTATGGCATATTCTAGATGGGGTCTAACCAATGCTCTGTACAGTGGAAGAATAACCCCCTCCTCCTGCAAATCTATGCCCAATTTGTACTAGTATTTTAAAGTGGTTCGCACTAATAGTAGTCCTTGTTTTTTAACTGGAAGGTTTCACTCCTTTTTAGCTTCTTTGTAAAACCACATTGTAGAAATTATTACCATTCCTGTTTAAAATATAGATCAGAGCTGAAATATTGTACAGTAACAGTATTTATGTGGCTAGTGTAGTTAAAGGAACCTTTTGAATTAGAGATGTGATTTCCAGGGGAAGTGTTGCTAAACAGGGAATGTATTGCCTCTGTTTAGAAAAGCTATAAATATGGTATTAGCAGTCAGCTATTATCACAGAAACTGATAAAAAATAGAAATGAAAATAGAAAATGTATGTAAACTGTAAATATTCTCAGAGAAGCACCCTAAATTTAATTTGGGATAAAGATCTCCTGATGAAAGTATCCCTTAAACTTGCTATTAATACATCATACAATCTAATCTCATGTGTGAACAGCAATATGTGCATGACATTAATATGTTCATAACTTAATATTTTGTTGCTGGTCCCTGCTCTCTTAACAGAGTATTTAGATGATGTCTTATTGCAATTGACAAAAGCTTTTTAGCTCCACTGTGTATATTTATACACCATTTATACACCACTGTGTATAGCTGATTGTCCTGTCTTTCATCCCTATTGATGCTAATAATTTGGTATCCTTGGTAGTTATTTGTCATAATGCTTGAAGTAGGCTATAATAATGTGATATTAAGCTAAAATGCACTAGCATCACTATAAAGGCTTTATTGAATAATGAGCTCATATATAGGGACTTATGAGAATTGTCTTCTTATACATTTATCATTTTATATAATTAAGGTTGTGTTTCTCTGTTTATTGGTACTAACAGAAATGTCTCTCTACTATAATTGGTGTTTCCCCATAAACCAGAAGTTGCCAATGAATATTGTTAATTAAAAATCCCTGACTGAGATGCCAGTAATAACAATTCATGATATTCTTCAGACTTTGTTCCTACCAATGGAAGTGTGGGTTAGTAGAGCCTACAGTCCTGCTGGAGAAAACAGTACAATTTTGGCCAGAAAATACCTCTAGCAATCGGCCATATTTGGTCAGGTACAAGTGTCTCCAGGCTTGCTCATTATGTGCATGCATGTGAAATAAGATCAGGGGAAGTGTACATTCTTGCATGGGCGCATATTGAGTGCGCTAGGACACTACTCATTATGTGCATGAGTAATGTTCCATTATGGTCCCAAACATATTAATTAATTTACCTGCAGTACATGCTCTATTAACCTGCACCTCTGGTGGGGTAATAACTTTGTCTTGATAGAGGACTTGTAATGAGAAGTCTTCTTTTTGTATAGTCAGTTGACACTTTTGTTACAACTTTGTGTTTCTGAGTTACATACCTTCGTCTAACCAGATAATGCAACACATAAAAATGTTTTATTGAAAGGTAAACTAACAACATGTTTTTGGCAAGAGATTTTCCTTTTTAAAGATGTGGGCCATCTTAAAATAAACTTTAGTTTAAAATTCCTAATCTGTTTGTCTGATATTCCTAGGGAAAACCACACAAAGGCCATATCATCCTAAATGTTTTTTGCTTAATGTGTATTATTGACTCTAAAACCATTTGAATTAGTAAGCTACAGATATGAATATATGATTTTCAAAACGTAGGCTACAATACAGCACAGCAATTTGTTCAGGAGGGAAGCCTGGATACTTAAATTAAGGCTAATTTACACATATATCTAAAAGTTCATGTTCCAACAACTATTTGATGAAATGTCTTTTATACAGCATCGTTCCTCTATGGCTGATCGTCAAGTATTCCCAGCATTTCTTCTATTACATAACAAATGCAAGATGAATTTGTTAATTAACACATATTTTAAGCCAGAAGCTACAAAGACAGGAGTTAGGTAATAGCTCAATAAATCAATGTCATTGCTGCTTCTATGTTGTAAGGTTATATAAACACAATGTTATTAGTAATCTGTAAGTACTGTCAAGCCTAAAATAGAAACAATACGTTTAAAGGAGCTACTTGTAGCCTTAACTTAATGTGGTCGTGTAGTGTAATAAACACACCTTGCCATTCTTCACTTTGCAACTTTTAGACATGCTGGCCACACATCCAGAACCTACACCTGGAGAGGGAAAAGCATATTTTATAACATAATCTGTATTAATAGTGTTATGAACTGTGATTGGTACAGCTCTACCAATCAGTAACCTGTGTATGGAAAGAGTTACCCATTCTTTTACATGAGCTTGAGGTGCATAAACACTGAAAATTATATAAAAATTTATTTTTTTCACAGATATACTGTACCTTATTCCCTAGATTGAAGGGAAACCACGATAGTCTGTCTCTGTGCTCTTTGGGTCCAGTTTCCCCTCCTCATAGGTTCAACATATAAGTCAGTTATCCCCACTAGGGGCACTTTAGCAACATGTTTCTCACCAACCTCTTGGCGCTTATTTTTGAATTCCAGACTTGGAGGCAAGTTTTGGTTGAATAAACTCCAGGGGAACTGTCAAACAGAGCCTCCTGTAGGCTGCCAATCCTCACAGGGACTACCAAATAGCCAATTACAACCCTTATTTGGCACCCCCTGGGACTTTTTTCACGGTTGTGTTGCTCCCCAACTCTTTTTACATTTGAATATGGTTCAAGAGTAAAAAAGGGTTGGGAAACCCTGGTGTAATGTAATCCCCACCTCACCTTTTTTCCATTGTGAAGTCATGAATTGTGGGACATGAAGTCCCTCTATTTTGTATAGTGGGTGGTACACAGCAGTGGTGTAACAAAATATCACTGGGCTCCAAATCAAATTATTTTTCAGGCCCCCAACATGTGCAGAGGTTGACCTCATGGGGCCCCTATAAAATCCTGGGCCACGCTGCAGAGTCTGCTTCCTCTATAGTTATGCCCCTGGTACATAGATTCTCTGAAAAGCAGAGGAGTTCAAGTCCCAGAATCCATCACATCATAATGGGGCGAGGAACTGGTCCCTGTAGCACTGGCAGACTATCATGGTTTCTGTGGAAACAGGTATGTCTGAACAAGCTCATGTTGAAAAGGGGGGTGGTATATATTTGCTTTACACTGACATCTAATAATATATGAATTATGAGTCCTGAATATGTTGCTTATAAGAGTCCTGAATATGTTGGTTACAAGACTGTAATAAGTAAGTATATTTAAACAAGAAATAAGTACAGTACAGTAGTTTGAATAAATATCCAGCTTGTTTTACATTGAGGCACATTTATCAAGGGCTAAATTTCGAATTAATGGGAGTTTTTTTAAAAAAAAAGTTAGGGAAAACCAAAGCACGTGGTTCTGGGTTAAAGCCAATGGGCAGATTCACCGAAAGGGGGAAGGGGCTAACACTAGCTTTGTCACCGATGGCGACTTTTCCTTTTTTAAGCAAGTTTGCATGCAACTTTCCTAACTTACACTTTTTTTTGGGTAACCGGTTTTCTCCAGACATTTTATAACATATGAAACATTCATTTTACAGTGGGCTCCTGTGTAGGGGATTATATTAACTCTCTTGTCTTTATTAAGGTAACCTGGACATTTGTAATAAAAAGAGCTAACTTAACTATTTGCACCAACATTTACAACATTAAATTTCCTGCCCTATGCAAATTGACCTAAGTGTAAGATCACTGGCGAATTTTCGTTAGGCACAAATGAACATTATCGCATCTTCACTATGAAATGCTCGCACAATCGAAGTAACGTTAGCGAAAAGTTGCCAGCATTCCACACCCAGGACAAAACTTTGCATATTAATGAATTAGCATAATCATATCACATTTGCACCTGGCTAAGTGGTGTGAGGGGTAAGAAGCGGATGCTCGTGAAAATTTGCCCTTTAGTGAGTCTGCCCCTTTAAGTGCCTGTAGAATTTTCCATATCATTTGCACTCAGTGCCAGGTGTTTTTTGAACATTTTGTGATCTCTCACTTCAGGGGTATTTCCTGGGGGGGTTAGTTTACCTTGGGAACCTGAGCTTTCTGTATTTCCTCTTCTCCTCTGTAAAAATGCTATTTTTCATGATATAGGGATGTGTACCATTTTTTTATTTTATGCCCAAAAATTCAACTTTTGAAGCCTAGTGTCTGTTGAAGCAATACAAAATATGTCTAGTTTTCTGGAGATTTCTGACTTCTATAGATCAAAAACTTCCAACGGTAAATTCAGTAAAGCATCCTAAATACAGGTAAGCACGCCAATGGTCTACTGAACACTTTGATACCTGATATAAAAAGATTTACCAAACTATGCGGCATACAGAGACCCCCAAATCGATATAGCAGAAAAAATGTCCATGGGCAAAAACAAGTAACAAAAAATAAGGCAAAAGGCAATAAAATCACTAAAATCCAATAAAACCACTGAAACCAATGCTTTTTTTTTTCTTGCCTAGTGAAATCAGCCATCAAAATCACAGTCTCGGAAACTATTTTGGGTTGGCCAAAAAATATATATGGACAGAAACAAGTGAACAACACTTATGCAGAGTTGAAAATGAAATAAAATGGCTAAAAATGCACCAAAATCACAGAAGTTGTGATTGAATCACTAATATAACATACAAAAGGTGTTGCACAGTGTGGTTAGCGAATACACTATTCCTAATGTCAATAAAACATTTTCAGACATAAAAACATATGATGTAGTAGAAAGAAACAGAAAATTGTGTGTGTGTATAAGTGTGCGTGCACTTGGTGTGTGAAACAGAAAAAAAAGAAACAGAAAATTGTGTGTGTGTATAAGTGTGCGTGCACTTGGTAAAATGCAAGGATCTTGACAAACTGGCAATCTGGGCAGATAAGTGGCAAATGAGATTCAATATTGATAAATGTAAAGTCATGCACCTGGGATGTAAAAATATTCAAGCTACTTATACCCTTAATGGGACTGCACTAGGCAAATCCATTATGGAAAAGGACCTTGGAGTCCTTGTAGATGATAAACTTGGCTGTAGCAAGCAATGCCAGTCAGCAGCATCAAGGGCTAATAAGGTCCTGAGCTGTATTAAAAGGGGCATAGAGTCACGGGAGGAGGGGGTCATTCTTCCACTTTATAGAGCACTTGTAAGGCCACATCTAGAATATGCCGTACAGTTTTGGTCTCCCTCACTCAAAAAGGACATTATTGTATTAGAGAGGGTACAGAGAAGGGCAACTAAGCTGGTAAAAGGTATGGAAAATCTTAGCTATGAGGAAAGACTGGCCAAATTGGGGATGTTTACGCTGGAGAAGAGGCGCTTAAGGGGTGATATGATAACTATGTATAAATATATAAGGGGATCAATATAATAATCTCTCTAATGTTTTATTCACCAGTAGGTCTTTCCAGATGACACGAGGTCACCCATTCCGTTTAGAGGAAAAGAGGTTCCGCCTAAATATTCGGAAGGGGTTTTTTACAGTGAGAGCTGTGAAGATGTGGAATTCTCTCCCTGAAACTGTTGTACTGGCTGATACATTAGATAGCTTTAAGAAGGGGCTGGATGGATTTTTAGCAAGTGAGGGAATACAGGGTTATGGAAGATAGCTCATTATACAAGTTGATCCAGGGACTAGTCCGATTGCCTTTTTGGAGTCAGGAAGGAATTTTTTCCCCCCTCTGAGCCAAATTGGAGGAGAGGCTTAGGATGGGGTTTTTTGCCTTCCTCTGGATCAACTAGCAGTTAGGCAGCTAAAATTAAAAATAAGAAAAAAAAAAAAAAAGGTTGAACTTGATGGACGCAAGTCTTTTTTTCAGCCTAACTTACTATGTTACTATGTTACTATGTATTTACTAAGGGTCGAGGTGAAAATTCGAATTAAAAAATTTTTAAGTAATTTTTGGCTACTTAAACTATCGAATAGCCCAAAATTCGATTTGAATTGGAAATAAAAATCGAAAATTCGAATTTTCCAATTTTGAAGTACTGTCTCTTTAAAAAACTTCAAATTCAACACAGAACCTTTACAGAGATTTTGTCTTAGTTTTGGAAAAATCGAAGGATTTTGCTGAAAATTGTTCGAATAGAACAATGCGATCTTACATTTAGAAGCCTCTTCTCCATGTGAAGATCCAGAATTTGAGCAGAATTTACGTTCTGTGGCACTTCCATATTATTAGCAACAGGACTACTTTCTGTGGCACTTAATTGGTTAAAGTTCAAGCAGATGAGAAAAGTCAGTGTATCATTGCATTCCTTGTGTTTTATTTTCTCCATAAATGGTACTGCACAATATTCTGTAAATTACAAATGTGCCCTGTAGTAATGTATGGGCTAAAGTTCTCAATGTTAGTTGCTTCAGCTCCTTGATAAACAAATGTATTCATTTTAATATTACACTGGGAAGGCTTTAATGTGGATATATTTCTTGCGGAGGTTGGGTGTTGGATTACATAGTTATATGCCAAATAAACTACCAGAAAAAAACCTCACTATCTATCAATCCAGCTATTCACATTTTAATAGAGGAACACTATCTGTTATGGATATGTGCCATGCATAGAACATTAAAATAAAATACCTTCTTTGTCTGGCTGAAAGAAAAACAAAGACTGTTTTATTCATTTCTCCCAATAATTCTTCATTCTTTACATTGCTACATTTATCCACCCCCTAGGGTGGCTATCCTAGGCTTGCTAGTTTATGACTGCTGTCAACATAAGAAATACAAAAAGTCTGGTTGCTAAGCAGTAAGTGCTATCAGGAATATTATTCCTTTCACTTTCAAAAAGATTTCTTTTGTTAGGCAGGTTTTACTGTTTTCAAAAAAATAATAAAGTTTTAGTCTATTCTGTGTAAGACCTATATCTCTCCGTATAATATTGTGCATTGTCTTGTTTTTATCAGTAGCCATTTTATTGTAGTCTATGACTTATTAATGAAATGTCATCTTATATTTTCAGTTTGTATTTTAATATTTTCATCATTATTAAATGTAAAATTATTTTAATGCAAGTGATGAGATAACACAATACAATTAAAGGTTGTGTAGCAAAGTAAACAGAATTCTAAAAATGGAACAACAGAATGGAAGCAAAAACATTAAAAAGTTTAAGAAGATAAAGGTTTCAATCAAGTCCCACATATCCATGAAACAAATTACTTACCTCTACCCCTGAGGTGGAAGAAATTCTCTAGAACACAATCCCTACAAAAGAGATTTTGGAGTTGATATATCCTTTGTTGAATTTGAAAGGAAAAGCATGATTGTGAAAAAAAAAATTGTGGCTTTCCCTCTGCGAGCACTTACATTTAGGAAAAAGGAAGATTATTTCATACTTACCGTTATCTTCCTTTCCTGGACAAACTCCATGTCAGTACTCATCAGGATAGCCCCTGCTCCAATTAGAAGACCCCTCCCTAAACCTTTAAAAGACCAACCACACCCACTTACCGGCGTCTTTGTAACAAGCTCTCAAATTACCGGAAAAAGGGTGGGCCGTATTGACATGGAGTTCATCAAGGAAAGGAAGATCACGGTAAGTATGAAATAATCTTCCTTTTTCCCTAGACGAACTCTATGTTAGTACGCATCGGGATGTAGCAAGTTACGATTTTCCCAATGGGAGGGAATACACTTTAAGAAGAATCTGTAATGAAGAATGGAATAACACTGACTAGATTGTGCACAATCATGCAACCTCTATAAGTTAATATAAAGACAACAGGTGAAACCCCCGAGAATAAGTTCACGAGGCTAAGAATAGCGACATATAGTATAGACTTTACTATAGGGAGAGAGAGAGAGAGGTGTCAGAGTGAAAAGGAGAGTGATAAGAGTGAGAATAGAGTGAGAGAGAAAGACACCCCTACACATGGTGAATTCAGCAAGCTGAAATACTCTCCAACTCACCAAGAAGCATCACATGTATGCCTAGTCTCAGTGCAAATTGTAAGGTACTGTAAGAAACACTTGGTAGGAGTAAGAACCCAGAGCAGACCCATTGTAGGTATGACCTGTTTAGAATATAACAACAAGTGCAGGGTATACAAACTACTATGTGGCACCCGGGGCATATACCATAAACATCTACATATCAGAATGCCTAGCAGTCAGAAGTGTTTTAACAGAAAACAGATCCTAAAAGAACAGGGCAAGGGCACCTGAGACATAAATTGGGTTAGAATTCCTTACACGGTGTTAGGTCCTGTGTTGAGGTAAACTCCATTAAAGGGGTTGTTCACCTTTGAGTTAATGAAACACCGAAATAAAGGGCTGATTTTCCACACACATAGATCTGGAGTAACAGTAAATAATACAAGTATGTCTAAAAAGCAATTTTTATTTTCCACCAAGCAAGCAGCGCTGCCAAGATATGAAAGGGATCCCTTTTGTAACAGTAATAACAATACTATATATAGCAGTAATGGTAGTATGTAGTACTGATTCAACCAAAGGAGTGAGCTCAATAGCTCTAATCATGGATAGTGAAAAAATTTGGCTTTATGGGTAGCAAAAATTATGCTGAATAGCACCAAACAAATGAAAACATGCTTGTCCTCCAACTACGCCTCAAAAGGCTTCCATTGTTAGCTCCAGATAAATAGACTTCTCATATGGGGAGTGTCACGAAACACTTGGCTCCACCACACTTTACTCTTGGGTTTGGCTACAAGGGGTTACAATCAGTCTCTCAATCACCTTACACACAGGTTAGACTAACATCAGACACCCCAAAAACACACCAACACCCACAAAGTTCATTCGCTGCCACCATCTATCATTAACAGGCGATAGAAACCTAATGTGACTATTCCCCTGCCCTCTACAACAGGTAATAACTCACACTACACAATACATCAAACACTCTCTCCTATGGTAGTTAGTCAGGGTAAGATCCTACTAGTCTAACAAGCACTCCAGCAGCCAAAGGGTTAATTCACACTCAAACACACTTTCCTGCTAGCCGTACTAGTTATCAAACATACAAATAGGCAACTTTCCCTTTTCACACATACAAAGAGTTTAGGCACAAGCATTCATATGGGCTATGAGTTCATTTAGAGCACAAGGACTAACGTATTAAATGATATTTAATAAGTACAAGAAACAGTGCATATGTATATAGAAATGGTATTACAAAAATGACATATTATTGCAAAACAGTAAATAAAATAAAAAGGAGTAAAAATACAAAGAAAACCCTTACTTTACCAAGTTTGGAAGTTATCAATGTATCCTCTGAGGCACGAGTAGAAAACTGGAAATACAATTCACTTGGAAAATGAAGCCTCCTTGTATGACCACTAGATATTTGGAATGTCACCTTTTTATTCCCTGCTGGGACACTCCCCTCATTACCTTATGCAGGAGGTAGGAGTGCCAAGGACATGTCATTTACGACCCCTGCAGGGGGTCTGCTACACTCAGGCAATATTCCCAAATATCCTTTAATATAATATGGGTACTTGCCAGTGCCCAATACTATCATAAAAACATGGGCAGGCTGTGATCCACATGTGGGCAAACAGAACAATACCAAACACTAATAGGTTCCCATTTTCCAGTCCCCCAGAAACCAGCCCTCCAAACCGGTGGGTATAGGCTGGCACTGTTTGGTATTGTTAGGAAGCTTGTGACCTCCTCATAACCGATATGTAAGTTATGAAATTGTGAATCCTATGACACAGGAGGTATGGATATTTTCCTATAAACCATAATTTTCTACTAGCTATCCACCCCCCTGCTGCTCTAGGTCCACAGCTCTGTTCTTTGATCAGCCGATCAAAGAACATACTGGCCAGCTTCCTGGTGTGGCTCCAGATCGTCTCCAAAAGAGAGATATGGTTCTCACCTTTCCACAGCCCCCCTGGTGAGATATACAATCAAGGGTCTCTGTGTGAGACTTTGACCAACTGTTTTGTTATGTGAACTATTGATGCCAGGGCAACGCTGCCTTGGCATGACAGGGAGAATGGTGTGTTGCGCTGAAATGACGATTTTGCACACAATTGTTCGTGGAACCTGTTAGCAGTACAACCGCCGTGTGTGATCAGTCCCGAACATGAGCACCTGTGGTGCGTGAGAGTAGCGCAACAAAATGTGCCTCAAAGTACTTCCAACCTTAGCTCCAAAAAATTGGCAATAAGTATGCAGTAGATATGCGGTGTAAAGGAGATAAGTGTTGCGCTAAAGTGATGGCGCAGCCCAAGCAAAAATGTCAAACACAGTTGTTCGTAGGACCTGTTAGCAGTGCGACCGCCATGTATAATTAGTCCCGAGCGTGCGCACCAATAGTGCGTCAGAGCAATACATCCAAAGTCCCGCAACAGAAAAAATGGTAATAAAGGATGGTATACAGACCAAATCCAAGTATAACAGTCCTGGAGCGTGGAGGTTGATGTGGAGCGTGGAGGTTGGCACTTGTTAGATTCGAAGGTTACCCATTCAGATTGCCGAATACTGGGATCCCGTCCAAGTCTGCGCAGCGCTGCAGCTAGTACCCCAACAGCCTGTTTCGCTGCAAACGCGGCTTTGTCAAGAGGCCCAAATGCGGAAGTTACGCCTTCTTAAAGGTGAAGACACATGTGTCATAGTGACGTCTGCGGTGATAGGTGGAGAGCTTGTAAGATGTATTAGAAGGAAAAAACCTATATTGAAGTGTAATCAGAGTAAAGTATACAGTGTGCAAACAATAATCGCAGCTGAAATAGAATACAGAAAACAGATCCTAAAAGAACAGGGCAAGGGCACCTGAGACATAAATTGGGTTAGAATTCCTTACACGGTATTAGGTCCTGTGTTGAGGTAAACTCCATTAAAGGGGTTGTTCACCTTTGAGTTAACTTTTAGTATAATGTAGAGATTGATATTCTGAGACAATTTGCAATTGGTTTTAATTTTTTATTGTTTATGGTTTTATAGTTATTTAGCTTTTTATTCAGCAGCTCTCTAATTTGCAGTTTCAGCAATTTGGTTTCTAGGGTACAAATTACCCTAGCAACCCTGCATTGATTTGAATAAGAGACTTTAATATGAATAGGAGATGGACTGAACAGAATGATAAGTAATAAAAAGTGTCAATAACAATACATTTGTAGCCTTACAGAGCATTTGTTTTTAGATGGTGTCAGTGACCCCCATTTGAAAGCTGCAAAGAAACAGAAGAAAATTGCAAATCATTAAAAAACTATGAAAAATAAATAATGAAGACCAATTGAAAAGTTTCTTAGAATTGGCCCTTCTACAATATACTAAAAGTTAACTTGAAGGTGAACCACCCCTTTAACAGTGAAAACCAGAACAACTACAGTACCCAAGGAATAGAGCCCTTGAGAGTTATAACTGGATACCCCTAAGATTACAGATCCAAAATAACCCCAGTGACTCATGGAGGCAGGTTGTAGGCCCTGGAGAGATGGTTAGAGTCACACATGAAACCGGTGTTTTCATCCCACCTGTAAGGGACATATTTATATGTGGAGTCCACTATAATATATGTATGACCTCCCTAAGTGAAGCTGACCTTGGCACTGGAGAGGCCCTATGGATGCTCCAGTAAGTGTCAGAAGGGCTTCTAAGGCAGTCCTGAGGAAGGGGTTTCCCCCCGAAAGCTTGTGTGTGAATTCCGCTGGAATAAAATGTTTTAAAGGCAAAGCCTGAGGATGGTGTGCTTCATATCCTATTATTCAAGAGAAGGGCTTCTAATCCACTAGAGCCATGCTGGGTCAGATGTATCAGAATTGGCACAGCAATGTGAATCAGAGAACAAGCAAGGCTAATGGAAGTGTTGCATCTGGACAGTTACCTGGACAGAGAGCACTGTGAGAATGTACAATAGACCCAATTCTCAGCCAGTGTAAATGTAAATCCCCATAGTATAGGAAACAATGTGATAGACATGGACAAAACAGACAAACACATCTAAACATCCTGTTTGAAGCTAGACAGACTTGCAGGACAGATACTTAAATATCCTCAATTCATTCAGAATGAAATGAATAAGGCTGGCAGATGTAGGAGAATGCACCTTACTGTAATAACTGCAAATGTCTCACATAAGGAAAGACTATGATCCTGCTTAGGAGAGTCAAGTACGTTACAGCCTGAGGCAATAGAACAGGTAGAAACACCAGTATGTACCTGTCAGGATTCAGATTCCTATACTGCTGGTGGTTCAAGAGGGCACTGACTTAGAGAGCAAAAAATTAGCACTCATTGGATGCTTCAATCTGCTGTCTAATCAGTTACATATCTGGTATAGAGGAATAGCCAGCCCTGTATTCGAAAAAAAACTATGGTATTGGAAAATTAGAAAAAACAGACCCAAATAAGTCTGCCTTCTGGACGCAGAGCAGAAACCTGACCTTTAAGCCACAATGATGCTTTGTTTTGTTGGCAGTATAAGCAAAATTCTCCTATACTGGGCCATTCCTATTTGTAACTTGAACAAAAGCCTCACGTTGAGGATTCCTATAACCTGAAAACATTTGGTCTGATCCATAGATCTAAGGCAAATAACTCAAAACAACTGGACTTGCTGAGAAATTTTAATGAAGATGTTTCACTGCTCATCCGAGCAGCTTCTTCAGTTCAACTGACTGGTGTAGGGGAGTTCTCAGCATATAGGCTCTTCCAACAATTCAATCACAATGGCACATTGTAACTCTTCATAGAGGTGACATCTGAAATTCACAGAGGTGTTGATTCTGTGTAATTGCTGTGATAGGATTACCAATGTGTCATGCAACGCCTAGAAAACAGGTGTAAATTTTGAGCGTTGCATGAATGGATGTGTGATGGGTTCTGAAACCGCCAGGGTACAGATGTTAGAAGATCATTGTATGTAGCAGACAGGTGGTGTCTAATGTCCCTGACTCTGTTCAGGGATGGTTTCTCCACCTTAACATAAATTGCCTCTTTCACACCTCTTTCAAACCAACGATCTTCTTTATCCAAGATTTGGACATTGCTATCTTCAAATGAGTCTTGTCTTTAAGGTGTCTTTATCTTGGCCCCAAATGTACTACATACCTGTGGTTATTGTTAACAAAGCGTTCCACAGTCTTCAGAAAACTCCTGTTGTGTTTATCAATGGTTAAACTTACCTACCACAGGGAGAAAACATTGCCAAGTAGAGTATTAAATTGCATTCCCTGCTTAATTGATTAAGCCATACCTTATCCCAGGAGCAAAGCAATTGCATAATAAGACATTCACATGTAAGTATCCATGTCAGTACTCATTGGTATTGAACCCCAATGTACCCCAGATACAATCACAACACCATGTAATGAATAGTTTAGGTTAGCTGCTGTTTAGAGCAAGCCTATATCAGAACGTAGCAGCCACCCAGCCCAGTGATCTACATCCATTAGGGCTACTCATTCCAGGTGAGCAATAAGAACATGTACTACAGAGCAAACTAGGAGCACACATATACCATCCCAGCAACATGTAATACATAGTTTGTATTAGCTTCTGCTTCGGGCAATCATATATCAGGCCCTAGCAGCTCACCAGGTCTGTTCTCTACATCCATTAGGGCTATTAGTTCCAGGTGAGCAAGCCAGAGCATATACTGCAGAACAAAATTGGAGCACACAGATATAATCACAGCAACATGTAATACATAGTTTAGACAGCTGCCGCTTTAGAGCAAGCATGTATAGGGGCCTAGCAGCCAGCCAGACCTGTGTTCTACATCCATTAGGGCTACTTGTTAAGGTGAGCAATAGCCAGAGCATATACTGCAGAACAAAATGAGAGCACACAGATACACTCACAGCAACATGTAATGCATAGTTTAGATTAGCTGTTGCTTACAGCAAGCATATATCAGGGCCTAGCAGCCACCCAGCCCAGTGATCCATTTTCAATAGGGCTACTGATGTTATGTATGCAAATGGACTGAACGCAGCACCCTGCATGTAAGTATCCAATACATGTCAGCATAAGAGCATGCTAGCCCATTTATCTATGTATCTATTTGCATTAGGGATACTGGTTTCAGAACCTTATCTGCTGTGTAACTTGAGCCTTTTCTCCTTTGACTAGTTGCCCCCATGTCTACACAACAGCTTATTTATATAAACAATAGTAGTGTTCTGAAGCAAACACACCAGTTTTACCAGTGCAGGGCAACACTGCATTATATTTTTATTACTTTAAAACAATTTCATGTTTTTATGTTACTGGTCCTTTAATGTCACATATTTCAGGACACTCTCTACAACCATTAGGAGGTACCTTGTTAACAGGAAAACAGGCCTCACAAGTTTACTGACAACAGCAGTACTTACCTGAGGCTTCTGAAGCTGCATTCTAGTCTGCTGAGTTTAGAGAGTGGGCAGGGCTATAGCTGGGAGTTGCACCAGAATCACTTGATCATACTCAGCTGGTGTCAACACAGACAGAGGAATAATCTGATTTGTCTGCATAAGCAGGTAACCAAAAGCAACTGCTGAGGTTATACAGAGGCAAATTGGATAATTAGTGTTGGTGCCCTCTGCAAGGGCCCAAGTTTGCTGCTATTTTAGCTGAAGCCTGTAGAGCAATTTTTGTTTTTGTTTTGATTTTTTATTTTGACTACCTCTACCTTAGGAAAGACCGTTGAGGGAGGCAGCTGGCCATAAACCTGCCCCCATTAAAACAAAAGTAAACAAAAGTAACAGGAGGCAGTAAGGTTCAGGCCTAACTAATTATGCCTAAACTAACTGCTGCTTCCCTTGCCCATCTTTAATAAATGGGGTGTAGGGGCCACATACACCATTGCCACCGGACGCCGGCTGGGCAGGTCAAGATGGAACACGGTGGGGGGACAAGCACCTGCCATCAAATGCTCTGACAGCAATACAGGAAGGCAACTGAAACACAGACAGAAGCTCAGAAGACTCCAGATATAAGGTAATGTGCTGGGGAACAAAAAGGTCCAGTGGAACAAAACCCCTGTCCCTGGGACGCCTTGTGGGCAGGCTTTCCCTAGGTTAAAAGAAAATTTTGCTTCCAATGTGAACAAAAGCCAAAAGCAAAATAGAAGGGGAAAAAAAGACACCGGTAGTGGGTGTGGTTGGCCGTTTAAAGGCTTGAGGAGGTTCCTACTAATGGGAGCAGGGAGGAGGGGCTATCCCGATGAGTACTGACATGGAGTTCGTCTATGGAAAAAACTTAGACAGAAAAGTGGCAGCTATGTTTTATAGTGGACGGAAGTCACACAAGCGAAAAAAAGAAAAATGAATCTTTCTGTAATTTGGATCTTTGCATCTTAAGTCTAGTAGAAAATTATGTAAATATGAAATAAACCCAATAGGCTGGTTTTGCCAGTGAGCATAAATTATATCTTAGTTTGTTTGAATGTTTATGGGAGATGGTCATCCCATAATTCAGAGCTTTCTGGATAATGTTTTATTATAATAATTGTAATGCAAATTTGGATTTTTTGGATAAAATGGAGTCTATGGGAGATTTCCATTCTCTTAGTGGGAGCTTTCTGGATAACAGATTCTATACCTGTACTGTCCTTCTTTATACACTTTAGCAAATTTTATTTTTTATCTGTTAGTCTGTCCAGCACTATGCAAATCAGACATATTTTCCCATTAACACAGGATCCCCTAAAATTATGATTCATACACTATTTTGTTACTAGTCACATGTGCCAGTATCAGTTTAGGTGCCACTGCATTTTATTTCCTTCTTCAGATTCTTTAGTACAGGTATGAGACCTGTTATCCAGAATGCTCATGACCTGGGCATTTCTGCATTGGTGATCTTAAATAGAAGATTGTTTGGCCTCCAGTAAGGATTAATTATATCTTAGTTGAGAGCAAGTACAATGTACTGTTTTATTATTACAAAGGATTATTATTATTATTTTTTTTTTTTTTTTAATTATTTGATTAAAATGGACTACATGGAAGATGGCCTTCCAGTAATTTTGAACTTTTTGGATAGCTTCATTGTATATTCAGATGACAAGTTTTGTAAATAAAGGGAGTTGTCACTACTGCTGCAGTTTTATCAAAGGAAGAACTTTAGCGGGCATTTTCGACTGGCAGCATTCCCTTCTCCAAACATAACATAATAGAAGGAATATGGGAGTAATTAAGAAAGTTTTGGTCACCTTCCCAAGTCAATAAAAGTTTCATTGAAACTAGAAAAGCTATACATACATACAATATTTCAGTTCAAATAGATATTCCCAAGAATATTTACAGTAGAGTGTTTTGAAGTCAGTTGCAAAGAAGTTATCACTTCAGGGTGACTACTTGGCATCCTCACAACTTCTTACCCATTGTGCAGCCTATTCAGGCAAGCAGAAGGTTACATATACTGTAACACAAGCCCAAGGTGTTTATCTAAATACAAGGGATATTGAAGTCATTGAAAGCATTATGTACTGCTGACACAAAACAATGCCTTTGTGCTTCCTAGCACTCTCTTGATACTGAAGGTTTCTCCTGCAACTTCCTCTCTACTGATAAATTTAAGACTGCAGATTTCACATTGTCTCATCCAGTTGTGTAGTGCTATATACCTGGTGCTTATCTCCTAAACTGTGTATCTAGTATCCTTTGTTATCCTATCTCAAAACATGTTTATTTTTCTATTAAGCTGCTTTTCATCTCAGGTAAATACACAAATAGGGAATGTGCTGACATTTCCCCAAATATACAATTGAATTAACGGAATATCATTATCATAAAGAACAGTTTACAAAATAACACGTCCCTTGCATTGATAACCACACAATAAAGGGGAAAATGTTATTTATTTAGACTGCTGTTTAATATTCATTGTTTACTTTATATCTTTGTAGAAAGTTGCCAATGGAATATGTTGTGGATTTTTATGTATCTGTCTGAAGAAGATGTAAAACAATTAAATGAGAGGTCAGTGAATCCGTGAGTAATGAAAGATAAGTGTGTTTTTCTTTTTATACAAGAAAAGAATATAATTGGGAATTGTGAATAAACCATGCTCTGAATAGGAATGAGCAGAGCCATATTCAACAGTATCACCTTGATCACCACCTAGTGGATATACATGTAAACCAAATAACGTGAGTTGCAATTGTGTCTAAAAGAATGAAAAGACAAATTATTATTATTATAGTTATACATGTGAGTGTGACACTGCTTTTGTAAATGACAAATATTTTACATATATTACAGATTCAAAATAATTTGCACAATTTACAGTTTTATTAAAAAATCAGATAAGATATAGCTAATACACTATATTGGTCATTCTTCCACTTTATAGAGCACTTGTAAGGCCACATCTAGAATATGCCGTACAGTTTTGGTCTCCCTCACTCAAACAGGACATTATTGTATTAGAGAGGGTACAGAGAAGGGCAACTAAGCTGGTAAAAGGTATGGAAAATCTTAGCTATGAGGAAAGACTGGCCAAATTGTGGATGTTCACGCTGGAGAAGAGGTGCTTAAGGGGTGATATGATAACTATGTATAAATATATAAGGGGATCATATAATAATCTCTCTAATGCTTTATTCACCAGTAGGTCTTTCCAGCTGACACAAGGTCACCCATTCCTTTTAGAAGAAAAGAGGTTCTGCCTAAATATTCGGAATAGGTTTTTTACAGTGAGAGCTGTGAAGATTTCTGTTGTACAGGCTGATACATTAGATAGCTTTGAGAAGGGGTTGGATGGCTTTTTAGCAAGTGAGGCAATACAGGGTTATGGAAGATAGTTCATATTACTAGTCCGATTGCCATTTTGGAGTCAGAAAGGAGAGGCTTCAGATTGGGGTTTTTGCCTTCCTCTGGATCAACTAGCGGTTAGGCAGTTTAACTTACTATGTTACTATGTAAGGCATTGGATGAATTCATTTAAAAGTATATTACTTCTAAGCATTTGTTAGGAAGAAGAAGAAGTAGGATAGAAATACTGCAAATTATGTTTTGGGGTTCTGTACCAGTCCAAGGCACCTGCAACCTTAAAGATGCCCCAGTAACTCCCCATCTTCTTTCTGAAGATTCACAGCACTTGCTACTGTCAGCTTCCTGAGCACAGATGCCAACTAAGTATTCTATGAAGTATATATAGAACATTTAATTCAAATTCTCATTCTACAGTACATGGCAGCTCAGAAATCAGTACAATTTGCATCAGAATTTAAAGGAGAACTAAAGCCTAACTAATGAAGTGGGCTAGAAATGTTATACATTATGTTTAGGGCTTCTATACCAGTCCAAGGCAACCACTGTTTTTTAGCAGTGAAGATCTGTTCTTCCAAAGACGCCCCATCTTCTTTTCTGCTGATTAGCTGCACATGCTCTGTGCTGCTTTCAGTTACTGAGCTTAGGGGCAGACTTAAAATATACAGTACACATAGAATATAAATACCACAGTATAAGGCTGATTAATAATTAATACAGATAATTACTACATGACAGCACAGGAACCAGTGCAACTATCATTAGAATTTAATAATCAGTCCTGTAGCATCATCTTAAATTACAGGCCAATCTCATTTTCTGCTTCATAATTTGTGACAACCCCTAAGTTTAGCTCAGACCACACTGAGCATGTGCAATGTCCCTGAAATTCCTAATGAAGTCCAAGATGCAGAGCTCCGGGGCATGAATTTGAAGGCCTGCCTCATTACTTTTATAGGCTGTTGCAGCACGTTCAGTATATAAAGTACAGCATATGTAACTATATTTGTTTTTAGGGTTTTAGTTCTCCTTTAATTCGCCTTAGTCGGTAAAGGAAAACTGCGGGAGGGGTTTACTTCTCCTTTAAAGTAGTAGTGCACCTTCACAGAACTTCTTTTCAGAATGTATGCCATAAAAAATTACCATTTTTATTTGCTATTGTTTTTCTAATATGTTAATATCAGTTTGTTTATTTCACACCCTCCCTAGCCCACGATTACCAGTAGCAGTTCAGTATGTACCGTAGCCAATTCAATTGCAGTTTCACACATTAGTTGACATTTCTCAGCAGCAGCTTCTGCACTTACTGAAACCTTATTGAAGTCTTCAACGAAGCAACTGCTACAAACTGATGCATTAGGTACCGGAAATCTAGAAATAACTAACATGAAAATGGGAAAAATGTCTTTAGTTCATGTAGTAATTTCTAGGAAACACAGTGCTATAAGGACCAATCAACCTCTACTCAATGGAACTAGTCTTTCTGATCAAAAGTGATTTGAGCACCACTGATATTGAGCCAGTAACCTAAAATGTGTATCATAATATAGGAAACACAATCAACTCTTATTTTTGACTAAAACAGCTGGAATTTTGTGAGATGAAAATTAAATTGTACTATACAAAATAGGAGGTGGCAACAGGAGCATAATTTCTAAAAATACAAACCCCAACAACTTAAATAAACCAATATTCATATGATCCAGTCCCTACAAAATCCATGTACTCAAATGTTAAAATTGTTAAATATACTGTAATTTATGGTATTGCGTATTGAAACTCTTCATAGTATAACTCTGGCCAAGGATTTCTGAGTAATTCAGGGCAATTTAAGGGGAGAATGTGAGCTGTATAGAGCAAACATTTCTTTCTCAAGATGCTCCTGTATTTCAAGAGAACATCACCTTAGAGAAATAACAAGGTCTTGATCTAGATGTTACTGTAAACTCAAGGCATGTCCGGGAATGTAGCCTAGGGAGTAGATTTCAACATTTGTTATCTCTCAGTAGGCTTGAGGCTTTCTTTCTTAAGAATACTCCTGTATCCTTCATTTCATATATAGCTCTGTTGTACAGTGGACCAAGTTTTGCAGAAAGGATGTGGCCCAAAGCAATAAAAAAAAAAAAATATATATATATATATATATATATT
>CM044433.1:105746483-105762395 GCA_024363595.1 Xenopus borealis | reverse complement strand
AAAAAAAAAAAAAAATATATATATATATATATATATATTTAATAAAAGTTTCCGTTATTTAACATGTATATACACAGCTCCAATCATACCATAAAGTGAAAATTGTAGTAACTAAAGTATTTTCTATTTTTTAGTACATTTGGATTTACATTCAGCACAATTTAGCATACATAACATCAGGTTATACAAAACCTATTTTTAAGTAGCATTGCAAATGTGGCTATGATTTTGTATATTCCTTTACAGCAAATTTGTTATTTATTGCTCCATAAAATATACTGGCACTTTTTTAGTGATAAAAATAGTCAATCTGCCTCCACTAAAACCCCTCCAAATAGGCTATCCTTGTGCAACAGAATCTAATTATTTTCTTTGGGGAACACACGTGTCAGCTTTAGTGATTGATTCCAATTAAGTGCTGACTTTGTCTTAAATGTGAAGTTGAAACCAACCTTTATCATGTTATACTGGATACAAATTTAGAGTATTTGAGATAATGTCAAATGTTCAAAATCTTAAATAACGGTCTCTTCATGTCTTTTTGCATTAGTATTGTTTCAAATTCATATGCATTCACACTATCTTTTTTAATCAATAACGGAATAGAAGGTGTGAAAGTGATAGCAGCGAAAACCTCTCCTTTTGAGAAATATGTTTGTCTTTCAAAATACTCTTTTGAAATGTATGGACAGAAAATAGAACATTTAAGAATTACCTAGTGCCATAAGGGCCCTTACACACGGGCGTTTTGGACCTGCGCTCCCCTGCGTTGCGTTTGGCTGCGTTCAGCCGCAGGGGAGCGCAGGTCTAGACGCACCTCATTCTTTTCAATGAGGTTGTACCCACGAGACGCATGTAAGCGCCGAACACAGGTTCAGACGCAACATGCTGCATTTTTCCTGCGTTCGTTGCCTACATGCGTTCGTGTGAGTACAGCCCCATTGAAAATAATTGAGTGCGTCTATACCTGCGCTCCCCTGCGGCTGAACGTAGCCAAACGCAACGCAGGGGAGCGCAAGTAAAAACGCCCATGTGTAAGGGCCCTTTAGTTGCATATTTGTATTCCTTTGCTATAATATGTGACAAACTGCTACTAATAGACAAGATAAGTGCAAATTAACTTTTAATGTTCATTGCTGAAGCTATAGATTAGAGCCATGGTGTAAAAATGAATCTAGGCTACTGCAGGAATATTGCCATAATTTTGATGTAATTTATCATTTTGAATACAAGTATGGGATTCTATAACCAGAAACCGGTTATCCAGAAAGCTCTGAACTACAGAAAGGCCATGTACCATAGACTTTATTATAATCAAATACAATTTTTTAAAAATTATATAAAATAATTTATTTTTTTCCTCTGTAATAAAACAGGAGCTTGTTCTTAAGCCTAACTAAGCTGCATGAATCCATATTCGAAGCAAGCATCCTATTGGGTTTATTTATTTTTCAAACATCTTTTAGCTGACTTAAAGAGATTGCAATTGCAAATAAATCACTCTACAATTTAAAATTTTATTCATGAACCAGCAAATGTATTTTTTTACCTGAAATATTGGTGTGGAGGCAGCCATTTCAGTGCATTGTGCTTGATTCTGAGCTTTGAGACAATACTACTTTGAGACATCAATTGTTTCTCCCCTTCCCATTGCAATTAATCATGGCCTAGCTTTTGGTGCTATTCTCATGTCTACCACTAGGTAGGTAGACTAGGTTTAGTAATACAAATACATCCTTCAACAGAGGTATCAGGTAGCTGCTGTCTGGTTAGCTGTCCATTTTTCTGTTGATAGGTCGCTGGGGAGGGAAGGGAGGAGGTGATACTCCAACTTGCAGAGTAGCAGTAAAGAGTGACTGATGTACTGAGTACAAGTCAAATGACCTCAGGGCACATTGGAAACTGACAATATGTCTAGCCCCATGCCAAATTTCAAAATTAAATATAAATAAATCAGTTTTCTCTTTAAAAAAAAAAACATTTGAAAAATCCAAATTAAGGAAAATATCCCTTATCTGGAAAACGCCAGATCCCAATAATATTATAGATCCTATACTTTTACTATATTCAACTTTGTGCATTACAAAAAAAAATTATTTGGCTATTTCAGCTTTATTTTCAACCTAATTGTGTATGGACAGTTCATGGGCAACCATCTCATTTCCTAATGCTATTTACACATGATGAGCAATCCCAATCATTGCTATTTTATCCAATTACTCCAGTTAGACAACTGGATGTTTACCTTTAGTATTTTTTGCTTCCCATGAAGTAGCTTAAATAAACAAATTAAACTTTTAAATAGCAAAGCCTTTATTAAGAAATAACTTACTGAAACTCCACTTCCTGCCCTCTTCAGAAATGGCGACCATCAATGCTGCAGCACTCGATTTCTCCTTGGATTCTGTATTGAAGAGAGAAGAGGATGGAGCGTGACGGGGCCGATGCTCTTCTGCAAATAATCTTCACAGCATTGGCAGTAACAGTGATACAGAAGTGCACGGGAGCTCCCATATCGCCACGGAAGCAGCCATACAGAATCCAGCCAGGGAGGAGAAATCAAGTGCTGCAGCATTGATGGTCGCCATGTTGCCTTTTCTAAAGAGGACAGGAAGCAGAGTTTCAGTAAGTTATTTCTTAATAAAGGCTTTGCTATTTAAAAGTTTAATTTGTCTGGGTGTTTATTTTTCTTTGCATACTAACAATTTTTTTTTTTTTTTAAATTGACGTTACTGTTCGTTTACATTTAAAACATTTTTAAAGGATACCATTTTTATTTTGTCATTCTAAAGCATGATATGTCTTAATTAGGCATAGGCACTAGTATATTCTTTTGGTGGGTGCCCTGATATTGTAATTTGGACCAATCTTTTACAATCCAAATAGATATTATCCTCCAAGGCTCCAAGGTTTCTCCATCCTTAGCCCAAACTATGTTTACTATGGTTTTGGTGAAGTTACAGGATATCCAAACAGAACAATTTTTGTTTATTACTACACTACACTACATACTGACTTTTTTATTTGTCTGCAGAATCTTACAAAATGACCTCATTTTACATAGATATGGTGTCTGTTATCCAGAATGCTTGGGACCTGGGGTTTTACAGATCAGGGATCTTTCCATAATTTGGATCAGCTTGCCTTAAATCTACTAGAAAATCATTTAAACATCATGGAGCCGATTTACTATATTCACGTGAAGGATTCGAAGTTCAATCGAATTCGATCGAATTTCGAACGTAGGATTTATTCGTTTGGTCGAATATGTGAATTTTGGCATATTCAATCATCGAATAGGGAATGGTCGAACGATCGAATACATTTGAATAGAACATTCGATCATTTGACCATGGGATAATGGGTTTCCAAATAATGGATACCATACCTGTAGTAGATTATTTAAGGCCTGGCAATCTATAACTCTTACCTCTTTGTCTCTGTCTCTATGCCAACCTTGCATTTTTCTGGATAATTATTTACTAAAGATTTGAATCACCTGAATTTCCTATAATTGTAACCAGTCTGACACTTTTCAGCCTCATTAACACTTGTGTTCTTTTTCATTAGCCAGTGTTTTAAAGAGTATATGCCTTATATGCCTTACCCATCAATTGTATGCTTATTAATGGTCCAAAAAGATCATGTCTGGTGGTCAAGTCAAGTGGTAAATTATTATTATTATTTTTATTTGAATATATTTTTTTAGAGCACCAACATATTGCACAGCCTATTTAAATACATTTTAAATAGTATGCATTCATTTTAGCACTAACCTGTTTTCCAATGAATTCATATTATAAAGAGTGAATAATCTAGTCTTAACTTTAAATATACAATAAATGCTGGAGTCGTGGGATTTGTTTTAACCAACATACAGCAGAAACAGGCCCGTGTGCAGAACCTTATTATCTTGCAGATGGCAGATGGAAATAAAAATTATATATGATGCTTACTTATGAGCACGGCCAGCAAAATAAATCTTTGTATTCATTAAAAAGTAGATGAGAAATAGAAAATAATAATGAAGATTATTAACTCAACTAATATAAATATCTACATCTTTCACAAAATGAAAATCATTCCTTTGTTTTCCAATCAATTTTATGTTGTTTGTTATATAACGTTTGGCACTTAAGATATTGCAGGATTCCTATTGCAAGCATCAATGTATTAACTGATGCTCAAAGCTGAAGTTCTGCTACTTTTTGAGAAATTTACAAATATATTCTTGATTAATCTGCCTTACTGCCTCCAAAGCTGACCTGTATAATGTATTTTGGTGCACAATAAACATTTTCTTCATAATGTCTTTGTACATTGTCCTTAACATTTGAAAGTCTCCCTTAGAGTGTATGAATATGTACAAAAAATCCCACTTTGGGGTTGTTATAAAAATGCTTGTAGTTTCCAATGACCAGACCTAAAATTTTAACTGGAATGCATGTTTGTGCATTCATCTACAGAAAAGTATAATTATTTTTTGAAGTGTTTGCTACACTTTTTTGTTTATCTTATAGTACGCTTGTGATTATGCTTGTTATGGTGAAAAGCAAATAAAACAATTTGATTGCAAAAACCTGCTTTACACAGTTGTTCCTGTTTGATTAAACTATACTATTTTTTCTGAGGTGTAAAGAATAATTTCAGCAATTATTAGTCTAGCCTAGCTTTTCTTTCACAAGATGTGCCGGTACATAAAATAAAATTCATAGTAAAGCTTGCTTAAAATGTTAAGAAAATATTTAACTATCTAAACTATTGTAAACAATGTTAACATGTTATAAAAATGATTTCATTGTGAACATTAGCCCATGTAATGTTAAAGTTAAAATACGCCAAGAGGGCCCACGCTATTTGACAACACAAGTAAAGATTCTGTCAACAGGAAAACATCTCTCTGAAGATCCAATTATTTTTGGAAAAGAAATCATAAAACAGTATCCTTCAGGGAAAAGCTGAGGTCTACTTAACCTTCAATTACCTAAATAAACTATACTACAACTGTTATGTTGAAGTTCTGCTTCAACTTTCCTTTTATTTACTATAAAATTTCACTTTTAATCATATTTTGGTCTCTATTTATGCCAGATGATACTACAGTAAACTAGGACTATAAGAAATAACCCCGATAACCTTTCACTGGATCCCTTTCATATCCTAAATTAAAGGCATTGTAAAATCAAGTTAGTGATGATACAGTATGGGATAAAATAAAAAATGCATAAAAACCTGTGGACTATATATATATATATATATATATATATATATATATATATATATATATATATAACAAACAAGAAAAAGTTGTGCTCACCACTAATTTTTAAAACCATTAGGCGGGGGTGCAATGAGGCTGTGACCACAAAATACATATAGACAAATGCAAGAGGTCCTCTGCACTCAACCCATTATCAATATATTTAAGACATTGAGACATTCTGTGCATATACTGTAGCTACTAAGAAATGCCTTACCCTTTAAACAACAGGGATTGTTTGTCCATATATTGCAATATATTTAAGCTGGCCAACTACGTCAAAGTCATCCCATATCTGGCCAGTCCTACGCTCAATTTTCATCTGATTAATTAAGAATTCCATTACTTCATTAAACATTTTACAAAGGGACTAAGTTTACTTACTTACTTAATTACTTACTTACTTGCTTCTTTCAAAGTAAAACTCCCAATCATGGATGCCCTTTTATTAGACACCAATAGGATCACCTGACTATAGCTGGGAAGGGTGGGGGCTACAACAGAGAGCTGGTCACTGCTCCAGTATAACTACAACAAACAAGAAAAGTTGTGCTCACCACTAATTTTTAAATATAATATATATATTGCGATATATGGACAAACAATCCCTGTTGTTTAAAGGGTAAGGCATTTCTTAGTAGCTATATGCACAGAATGTCCCAATGTCTTAAATATATTGATAATGGGTTGAGTGCAGAGTACCTCTTGCATTTGTCTATATATATATATATATATATATAATATTAACATGAACATAATTTACTTTCTTCGTGGTGTTTCATCCTATAGTAATTGAGGTTGAAAAGAGACACACATCCATTAAGTTTAATGTTTTCTTCAAATGAATCCTTCCTAAATTATTGTAATCCAGCAGAAGGCAAGAACATTCTTTTAATCATAAAAATTAAAAAATTTTTTATATTTAACAAACTCCATGTTTGCTCCTTGAAATTGGTCAATTTGGTTATTATCATTTCTTGTTTTGTTAGCAGGATATTATTATGCAGGGGCTTATCTGTGTCCTGGTATCGCCCAAGCACAAGTACTATTCATTGTTGAACAAGGGGTAGATTGGCTTTTTTTTTTTTTGAAAATCCAGTTCAGGAATTTTTCTAAAATACACTGCTTAAATTTAGTAAGGGTGTATTATTTCCCTTGCTAAACAGGAATCAATGGGTTCTTATAACCACTATGGGGTATATTTATCAAAAAGTGAAGTGAAGTTAAGAGTGAAGTTCCGCCCCTAGGGTGAAATTCCGCCACTCTCCATTCATTTCTATGCGATTTTTAAAGGCATATTTATCAAAGGGTGAAATTTCACTTTCAATGGAGAGTAGCGGAATTTCACCCTAGTGGTGGAACTTCACTCTTTGATAAATTTACCCCTATATCTCTTCATAGAACCACTTTGGTCCCCTTAATATATTTATACTGATGTATGCAGTTGGCCGGCTTAAATATATCAAACAATTCCTATTTTGTTTAAAGGGTACAGCATTTTTAGTAGCTTATGGAACAAATGGGGGAATGTAATATGTTTTGCTAGCTCAAAAAACCTGCACAAAGACATGTGAGAACAATAGCGACCATGTGTCCTTTTTGACTGAAAACTCACAAAGTTTGGCTTTTGCGAACATTTGAAGCATATGTAATTACATAAAAATATTTAATGAAATTCCAGAGCTGTCACGGTTGCAACCTGGAGCTCTTCCAGGAGCTCTGGGTGGCGTGTACTTTCTTGCCTACGTCGCTCCCACAATGGCGGCGTCCATGGCGTCTGCGCCTTTGGCACCAAATTCAAAGCTAAAAGGATGCCAAAGACCCAGGTTTAATGCCCAAACATAGCTTTTTGCTAAATTATCCCTGGGTTTTCCTAAATTAATTCCCGCATTGCCACTTGCTGCCTGCCTTGTTGACCCTTTGCCTGGATTAGACTAGTATTTTGCCTGAACCTTATTTGTGCCTTGTATTTGGACTTTAACCCTTGCTTCCTCCTTGGTCCTTCCAACTCAACCCATGGGAGCCGCTAGGCCCCCACTGACATTATATGTGGGCCATGGACCCCACTGAAGAAGCTTCACTTGATGTCGGACGAGCACTCCGCGTATTCACTGGCCGCATGGAATTGAAGCACAACAGACTAATTTTGGCCTTGCTCTTACGACCATTCTGTATAAATCGTCTGCCCTTTCTCCAGCTCCACCACCCGCTATGGCTCCACATCTTCTCTCCACACCCCCGAGCCACGTATCCTCTCTATGGCGTTGATCCCCAGGCCTGCAGAGGGTTCCTGAATCAGTGCGAAATCCAGTTCACGCTGCTTCCTAGTTAGTTTGTTTCGGAATGCGACAAAGTGGGATACTGTATAGCTTTTCTCCCCTGACTGGAAAGAGTGGGCATCTCCTCTGTGGGAGAAGCAGGATTCACATCTAGATGATTCTAAGGCATTCATCAAGGAGCTGCGGACCATCTTTGACACTCCTGGCAGGGCAGCTTCCGCCTCTTCACACCTGATGCAGATACATCAAGGGACTCGTACTGTGCATGATACGCCATAGAGTTCCGTATGCTGGTCGGTGAAACAGGTTGGAACAATGAGGCCTACCATGCTGGTTTCTACAACGGGCTCTCTATCCGCCTTAAGGAAGATCTGGTTTCTTCTTGTTGTCAAGGTGGACAGTTGGCAAAGAGAGCACCAAGTGGATAAAGACTGTCTCAGAAAGTCTCAATCTTTATTGGCTCCCCGATTTCAAAGATTGGTGCTTCCCAACACTACTTCTCCTACTACATCTACCCCTTCTTCTTCTACTCCTACTACTCCAGCTGATGAACCAATGCAGACATGCTCGTCTCTCTGAACAGGAGAAAATGAGAAGACTATCAGCGGGCCTTTGCCTTTACTATGGGGAAAATAACCATTCTGACAAATTCTGTTTGTTGAAACCTAAGGGTCACCTCTCCCAAGGTAAATTTGGCAAATCTCTTGTGGGTGCTGTTACCCCTAAAATCCAAGCGAACTCTCACCAGTCTCTTCAGATCTGGCTGCCTAATAAAACCATCCAAGTGTCTGCTTTCCTTGATTCTGGAGTGGCTGATAATTTCATGGACACTGCCTTTGCCCAAAAGAATGTTATTCCTCTATTTCAGATGCCCTCCCCACTTCGGGCGTTTGCCTTTGACGATAGACCATTGTCTTTTAATTTTAATTTCCCAAACATGGAGTAACCCGTGAAGATTGGGAAAAAATGTCCTTTCTGATTATTTCCTGTCCTTCCTCTCCTGTTGTGATGGGGTTACCCTGGTTGCGACTCTATAATCCCTCCATTGATTGGTCCTCCGGTCAAATCTCTCGTTGGAGTTCGTATTGCCAAGATCACTGTTTGCTGACTTCTTGCCTCCACTGGGTAACCATCTCTTCTATGGAACTTCAGTTGTTACCACTTGTTTATCAAGATTTCTCCGATGTATTCTGCACAAAATCGGCAGAGTACCTTCCTCCTCATCGGCAGTATGACTGTCCTGTCGACCTTCTTCCCGGTACCATGCCGCGCTGTGGTCGGACTTATCCCTTGTCTCCTGCAGAGACCTCTGCCATGAAAGAGTATATCTCCAGCAAAGTTTCATCCGTCCTCCAGCAAGGTTTCATCCTCTCTAGCAGGGGCTGGCTTCTTCTTCGTGGAAAAGAAAGACGGCGGCTTACATAGTAACATAGTAACATAGTAAGTTAGTCTGAAAAAAGACTCATGCCCATCAAGTTAAACCTTTTTAACTTTTTTTTTAATTTTAACTGCCTAACTGCTAGTTGATCCAGAGGAAGGCAAAAAACCCCATCCAAAGCCTGTCCAGGAGGGGGAAAAAAATCCTTCCTGACTCCACTTACGTCCCTGCGTAGACTATCGGGGACTTAATAAAATTACTGTTAAAACATATACCCCCTTGCCCCTTAATTCTGAAATCTTTGACCAATTGAAATGGGCTAAAATTAGATCTTCGTGGGGCATATAACCTCATCAGAATCCAGGAAGGTGATGAATGGAAGATGGCATTCAATACTCGAGATGGGCATTACGAATACCTTGTGATGCAATCTGCCATTTTCTAAGAATTTGTGAACAACATCTTCCAGGACCTTCTGGGGAAGTCGGTAGTCATATACCTGGACGCCATTCTAATATTCTCCCAAGACTTGGAAAGTCATCACTCTCAAGTTCGGGACGTTCTCTCTCACCTAAGGGAAAATTCTCTCTTCGCCAAGTTAGAGAACTGTCTCTTTGGCTATATCATTTCCCCTGACGGGTTTGAGATGGATACTGCCAAGGTCTCTGCCATCTAGAAGTGGCCACTTCCTTTAAGTACCATGGCGATCCAATGATTCATCGGCTTCGCAAATTACTACCGCCAATTTATTGAAGGCTTCTCCTCTCGATTGCTCCTATCCTTTCCTCAATTGCAAAGGAGGAAAACCCAATTCTTGGTCTCCTGTGGCCCTTGAGGCCTTCCTGTCACTGAAAGATGCCATTATTTCTGCCTCTGTACTCAGTCATCCTGAACCACATCTACCCTTTTACATTGAAGTTGATGCCTCTGGTGTTGGAGCTGGTGCTATCCTTTCCCAAAGACACTCCACGGATGGGAAATTACATCCCTGTGCCTACTTCTCTAAGAAATTTTCCCCTGCAGAGCAGAACTATGACATCGGAGATCGTGACCTCCTTGCAGTCAAACTTGCCCTTGAGGAGTGGCGTCACCTCTCGGAGGGTGCTCCTCATCCGGTCATGATCTATACTGACCATAAGAACTTAGAATTTATCCATTCTCTTAAGAGATAAAATCACCGGCAGGCAAGATGGGCTCTGTTCTTCTCCCATTTCAATTTTATTCTAACCTACCGACATGGGACCAAGAATCGTAAGGCAGACGCTTTATCTCAAAGCTTTATTCCTGTGGATCGTCATCCTGAGGAGCAAGTTCCAGTAATTCATTGCTTCTTTACTTTCTCAATTTACTAAACAAATCCTATCCACTCAGTCTGCCGCTCCTGCTGACAGTCCAATAGGAATACCTCCTGAGTTGCGTCTCCCCATTATGCAACAGACTCATTGCTCAAAACAGGACGGCCATCCTGGTGCTGAAAAGACTCTTGAACTTTTACAATGTCTTGCCTTGTAGACTTTGTTTCTTCCTGCACAATTTGTGCCACCGCTAAGTCTAGTCATTCTCACCCCAGTGGGCTATTACAAACATGACACATTCCTTCTCGTACATGGACTCATTTACTGTAGGTATGGACTTCATTGTTGAATTGCCACCCTCTAATGGGAATACTGTCATTTGGGTAGTGATTGATCACTTTGGCAAAATGGCACACTTTATCCCTCTTTCTTGTCAGTGTTTGGTCAGCATCCGCTAACATTTAAACAGGACTTTCTACTATCTGATGTCCCAGCAGCTGATGATCATTTGGCTCATATGTCCACCTTGTGAGGGGATTCCATGCCAAATTTCCCCAGAAGCCCGGGGGGAGGGGGTACTGTCACGATCGCTGCCCGGAGCTCTTCCAGGAGCTCCAGGTGACACGCCTTTCTTGCTGGCATCGCTCCCACAATGGCAGCACCCATGGCAGCCATGTGGGTAGCGACGCCAGTGTGATGACATCACTGAGCCGTGATAGGCGTGTCTCGGTGTCTGTGCCATCGGTGCCAAATTCAAAGCTAAAAGAACGTCGGAGATCCGGGTTCAATGCCCAAACATATCTTTTTGTTAAATTATCCCTGGGTTCTCCTAAATTAATTCTTTATTGATTTCTGTACTTTTGACCCTTGTCTGTACCTGACCTTGCCACTTGCTGACCCTTTGCCTGGATTGGACTCTGTATGTTGCCTGAGCCTTATCTGTTCCTTGTATTTGGACTTTAACCCTTGCTTCCTCCTTGGTCCTGACAACTCCCCCACTGGGAGCCACAATGTCCCCACTGACAAGAACAGGGATTGACACTAAGGGGGTTATTTATCAAAATCTGAATTTATCTCACATTTTCTAAAATAAATTCTGACCAAATCTGAACAAATTATTTACCCATATTTATCAATACATTTTCCGGAACAATTTCAGTTTAGGAAAAATCTAAAAAAAACTGAAAATTGTATGAACGTTCAAATGTACAACATTTTTGGATTTTCCTCCCAAAAAACATTTTTCTTCAGATTTTTGCCAAAACCCAGCTCAGATCAGGATATCTTTGGGACTTCTCCCATGGGCTTATATATTACCTCGGCAGGTCTGAGATGCCGGATTTTTTTATTCTGACTTTTTTCCATCCTCTGGTAGGAAAAAGGTAGAAGGTTTTTTTTGCTCTAGTAAAAAAAACTAACATTTTTGGAATTTGTGAAAATGTGCCATGTAACATTCGCCTGCAACTGATTTTACATTGCGAGCAGTGCTAAACATTCACCACCATATTAAATAATGCTTGTGACTTTTAATAACATTTCCCTTAAATGTCTCAATCTCCTTAATATGTATTGTTAATGGGTTGAGTGCAGAGGTTCTCTTGTATTTGTCTATATTAGTGGTAAAAAAGAGAGCAAATTTTCCATTCATTTTGCCATCAATTCTGACCAAATTTCCTGTGCCTTTGTAGCTCACACAAGCCCAAATTGTGTACCTTTCATAGGCCTTGTTGACTCCTCTCAAAATGTAGCATTTATAGTTGTGGCCAAAAAGTTACATTTTAATCTCATCACTCCAAATTACTTTGTGCCAGAAGGTGTTAGGCTTGTCTCTGTGCTGTTTGGCATATTGTAAGCAGGATATTTTGAGGTATTTGCATAGTAATGGCTTTCTTCTGGCAACTCGGCCATGCAGCCCATCATTCTTCAAATGCCTCCTTATTGTGCATCTTGAAACCTGTATTTTACCTGAAGTTCTTCGTGTGTTTTTCCTTGCATACCAAACAATTTTTCTGGCAGTTGTGGCTGATATTTTAGTTTTATTTGGTTTGGTTTCAACAGAACCCCTAATTTTCCACTTCTTTGTTAGAGTTTGAACACTGCTGATCAATTCATTTGATATTTTCTTATATCCCTTTCCTGTTTTCTAGTGTTCAACTACCTTTTCCTGCAGATTATTTGACAATTATGTTGCTTTCTCCATGACAGGGTCTGTCAGGAGTCCAGAAAGTCATTGACTTTTTATAAACAACCACTAATTACAAGTAAACAGATCAGAGGTGAAGATGGTTAACTTTAATAGCCATTCTAACCCTTTTGTGTCAAGTTGTGTGCATGTTATCAGGCCAAATCACCCTGGTATGTAAACTTTTGATCAGGGTCATTTGGGTAGTTTGTGTAGTGATTATGATTTAAAAAGAGTAAACACAGTTTTTTGACAATAAAGTGAACGAAAAGTTTCTGTGTTATCATTCATATTCTCTGAAAAAATGGTTAAAAAATTATAAATTCTGCTAGAGTATGTAAACTTATGAGCACAAATCCCCTCCCAGTGCTACAGAGGAGAACCTGCTGTTGAACCTCCTCAGGGAAGATCCCTTACCTAACAGAAACAAACAATTTCTACCCCTTAAACTCTGCCACCTTAATTAACAAAGCAACATTCTTGTTGCTACATATAAACACACACACATCTAACCCCTCTTACACACCAAAGCTGAATTTTGCAATCTAGCTAACTATAATTTTTAATAGTTTTGATTTTTTTTACTTGTCTCTTTTTAGTTTGTGTGTCTTTATTAGGAAATCTGTAACATCACATTCCTGTGTAAAGGCTCTTTAATGAATGTGAAATGTGCAAAGCATATTTTACCTTACAATATCGCCCTTGAGATATAAAGATCCAGAGAAGCCAATACATCTTGTAGCTGATGTAAATCTTTTGTGCTCATTGCTTGACAAAAATATGCTGGTCGTTCTGAATTTTATTTACTGGACATCAAAGTTAGTACACAATTCAGTTTTCGTTCACTGTTTCCTTCTTGTTATATGCCCGCATAGCTCTAATGATATACAGTCAGTTTTCAGAGGTCTTGTATTTATTGCTCTATAATGAGGGAACTGAATATGTATTTTTTTATTGTGTATTTACACAATAAGCTCATGTAGGTATATGATATATTGCTCAATTTATTTCTTTATTTTATCATGTATAACAAGTGTGATCAGGTGCAGAGGGCAGTTAACCCTAGATAGACCCTTGATCTCACTGCTGGCAGGAGTGCTAAAATGGTTGGTTGTTGTTATTGTTATTTAGTAATGCTTATAGGACTTTTTACTTTCAAGTCAGCCTTTGAGGTCCAACCTTTGGTCAGAACACTCCTTGGCTTATTTCAAGGTTACAGGAAAGCATCAGAGTATCAATCGTTTAGCAATAGTTTCCCCTCCCTGCCAATGTTTTTATTGACGTTTAATTATAAACATACAGCTACATTAGTGGATCAATATAAATGATTTAATACATTATAGCATACAATAAGTGGGTTATTTACTAAAAGTGTATCTCATATTTTATAAAAAAAAATTAACAAACTCCCATGCTCAATTTGAAATTATATGTTAATAAAATAATCCAACACAATTGGATCACAGAAATATGATAAAATCAAGTGAAAAAAACTAATCGTTCTAATAAACGATAAAATACTTGATATTAATTTGTCCAATTTGCAAATGCAGTTGTTTTTTGTGTTACCACAGATCTGAATAGCTGTAACGAATCACCCTGGTGGTCTAGTGGGGGGTCGGCAGGGACGCCCTTGGTGTGGACGCCCACCGCTTTCTTCTGCACTGCTCCCTTCCCGGCTGCCTTCTAGTGCGCGCCGCGCGTCATCCACTTAAAGGTGCAGGCGCGCTGGCGCTTGACGTCAGCGCGCAATGGCTCCAAGTTTGAATTAATTAAAGGGGTATTTAAAGGGGTGTTTTACATTGCTTCCCTGCCCGTGATAGGTTTATTCCTGGTGCCTGTACCTGTGCTTACTAAGCTTCTGTTTGTTCCTGATACCTGTTTTGACCCTGCCTGGCTTTGACTATTCTGTTATCCATATCCTGGCTTGTGCCTGTAATACGACCACCGATTCTGTCTCATCCTTCTGTTTGATTTCCCAGTTTTAACCTTGCCTGTCTGACTATCCTAGCTATCCGCCTGCCTCATCCTATTGTACCATGACCTTCGGCCTAACTGACTTTAACAATGGTCGTGCCCCTTTGCTTGCCAGAACTCCTCACCTTGCTCCTCTCGTTAAGTCCAGGTCACATCCGAGTAAGCTGAGGGCTCCTCCCGAAGCCAAAGGCGGTCACACTACTGGTGAAGCCAAGCCGAGACCAGGGAACTTGGCATCTGTTCTGGTTTAGGGTGCCAACCGTGACAATAGCTTGAAAATATCAGATTGGTTAAAAAATCGAATAAGGTAGTCCATAGAGGTATTAAAGAGTAAGGAAGACTAAGGGCACCCTTGTTTAGTGCCTCTGTATAATCTGACAGTATCACATTGTTCTCCTGCTATAATAATTCTCTCTTGTGGTGAAGAATATATTTGTTTTAATAATGTAGTAAAAGACCCAATCAAATCCAAAGCGATCAAAACAATACCATAAATATTCACATGAAATACCTGAATGAATCCATTTTGAGGGGATTTCTATCTGGCACTATTTCTGATAATCTGCCCGCCAGATTTTCATAAAAATTTGTAATTCTTGGTTTATTAGGGAAATCAGACAATATAATAATAGTAGTAAGAGGTATTTACCTTCTTTTGGGAATTAATTTGATAATAGAAAAAAATGCTAAACAATAAAGTCTTTCTATGAAAGTAAATTTCATTAAAGGGGTTGTTCACCTTTGGGACATAAAGCTAGTTTAAAAGCCCATGTCATAAAAAACATTTTTGTCAGTTATCTTTATTACCTAAAATATTTGCTTTACGAGATACGTGCCGTAGAAATGGATCATCTCTGCCAAATCTCTCTCAAATGTCTTCTGTGTTTTGGGTGCGCCAACACTCAACAGGTTGCCATATAAGGAAGATGACGATTAACTCTGCTATCTCACCCTATCTCTCTCTCCTGCTGCATTTGCATACATTCAATTCCATTGGCTGGCAAGATTCAGATCATTAATATACAAATGAAGCAGGATAGAGAGAGAGATAGCATGCTTTGTGCAGAGTCAATCATCAACTTTCTTAGATGGCAACCTGTCATTTTTACACAGAACCTGTCTCGGATTCATAGGAGAGAGAACTGATTTTGCAGAGATTATCAACTTCTGTGGTATGTATTGCTGAAATCAATAATTTTAAGTAATAAAGATACATTACAAAAAATGTTTTTTATGACATGGGCTTTTAAACTAGCTTTATTTTCCAAAAGGTGAACAACCCCTTTAAACAAATTTGCTTTAAAAAGGAGAGATGTTTTGACAAATGATTTTTTCTAAAATGAAGAAGTCACCTTCAAGTTAACTTTTAGTATATTGTAGAAGGGCCAATTCTAAGGAACTTTTCATTTGGTCTTCATTATTTATTTTTCATAGTTTTTTAATGATTTGCAATTTTCTTTTGTTTCTTTACAGCTTTCAACTGGGGGTCACTGACACCATCTAAAAACAAATGCTCTATAAGGCTACAAATGTATTGTTAC
>CM044433.1:105713458-105742018 GCA_024363595.1 Xenopus borealis | reverse complement strand
ATAAAGGTGTTTAAATACCTGAGCTGTCAATCAAATATTACATGCCCCGCCTCTATGCCACAGTCAATTACTTTCACTTTCCATTAAACATGGAACCTAAATTATTTTCTTCATTAAAGCATCCCTACTTTTTATAAAGGTGTTTAAATACCTGAGCTGTCAATCAAATATTACATGCCCCACCTCTATGCCGGTGGCATACATAGTTACATAGTTAAATTGGGTTGAAAAAATACAAAGTCCATCAAGTTCAACCCCTCCAAATTAAAACCCAGCTTACATACACACACACACATACAAACACACACCCCTACACTCTTTCACACAAACCATATGCCCATAGCTATACTAAATGTAGAGTTTAGTATCAAAATAGCCTTTGATATTATGTCTGTCCAAAAAAATCATCCAAGCCCCTCTTAAAAGCATCAACAGAATCAGCCATCACAACATCACCCGGCAGTGCATTCCACAACCTCACTGTCCTCACTGTGAAGAACCACCTACGCTGCTTCAAATGAAAGAAATGGGGCAGTCAATTACTTTCACTTTCCATTCAGCAATTTCTAGATGTCACTGCTCTCCCCACATTCCCCCTCTCTCCACACACTCTATAAATGCTTACAGCACTGCGCATGTGCATTAAGTCCTCCATTCTGGTGCATACACAGAATTTTGGGGTGACACAAAATTTGTCTTAATAACAGTGTCAACAAAATGGCTACTGCCTGCTTTCTGTCATTTTGTAATTCCAAGACTGAAGGAAACAAAATTTAAATAATAAATATAGTGTAAGTAAAGTTTATATTGCTCAACTAACTTGATGGAAAGGAATTTGGAATTATTTCTTAAGGTGACAGGTCCCCTTTAAATGAGGCTTTTTTCTTAGGACCACATCTATCTTAAGGATCTTATGTAAGTTTCATTAAAATTCCCTCCAACAACCAATTTATATTGGGTATTAGGTAATTTATTTAGTAATCTTGGAGTAAAACTAATCTTTGTTGCTATTGGGAGAATATATATAACCTAAGTTTCAAATGTTATTATGTAAGAAGACTTCTGCAAACACAAACCTCCCTTGATCATCAAAATCAAAGTTAATAATCTGTATGTTAAGAGATTTATGACACAAAATCACAACCCCTCTGTTTTTATTAAGACCCGGGAAGAAGTAGCAATAGTTCCAAGAATATATAAGATAGTATTTAGGATATCAGCCCAACTCTTACCCTAACTGACCTTCAAAGTGAACATTTAGGTGTATCTAGGAAACATATTATCCATATATGCATTTTTACCAAATCTCACACTAACTGGCACTCAGACAAAGAGCCCTTCTCTCACACCACTACTACGACACTTCCTCACCCAGGGGGACCAGCTTCACAGTTTGGGATGCTCTGTCTTTAGGGAAAGCTGCAATTTGTTATTGCATTACATCTACTGCATTATTGCTTGCTGTTGCTTTTAATTTGTTTTATTTATCCCAGTAGATGCTGCTCTTATCCTTAAGAAAGGATAAATATAAATGTATTGTGTTAATTAACAGTGAACCCCTCATTATGTACACATAAATGTAGGCAGGAAAATTGCTTTGTGATGTTATGTAACTGTGACACACCATTAAATATAGTCAGTACACAACATGGATACTTTTTATAACAAACATTTAAAACAAACTAAAGTATGCATGGAACCCTGTAGAAGAAATATAGATAACCCACACTATACCCTAAGCTATTATTAAAGGTTAGTGGGATTGGTTTATGCCAAGGAGTCAGCATTTTGGCCTATCAATTGTATGGAATAAATTATGCACATTCATTTAGTTACTGTTCTCTAGTATAGCAGTACACTTCAATCACTTCATTACCCTGCCACCAAACCCTGCATTACCTACCTGCAGAACTATGTGAAGAACCGGGTGTGGATCCCTCAAGTCAGGCTGGATAATGATTGACTGAAGAACCATTCAAACAATATCACTCCTACTTGACTTCTGCACCTTCCTTGTCAAATTGATGTCTTAAAATTAACGCTGTAATCAGAAACGTGTAGTGAAAAAGTGGTACAAATATGCAATACTGTTAGGAGTAAAAGCTGCAATTTTGACAAAAACCATACATGTTTTTAAATGTATACCATGAAGGGGTTATTTTCTAAACTTGAATTTTTTCTGGTCAAGTTTTTTGGGCAAAAACTCAAATTTTTAGAGGAACAAGTAAAATTTTAACTTTAAGAAATATTATAACTAGGGATGGCGCGAACCGCGGCAAAAATGTTCGCGAACATATTCGCGAACTTGCGACAAAACGCGCGAACGGTTCGCGAACGTCGCGAACCCCATAGACTTCAATGGGAAGGCGAACTTTAAAAGCTAAAAAAGACATTTCTGGCCAGAAAAATGATTTTAAAGTTGTTTAAAGGGTGCAACGACCTGGACAGTGGCATGCCAGAGGGGGATCAAGGGCAAAAATGTATCTGAAAAATCCAATAGTCGCAGCCACTGAAGCACAGAAAAAATATGCCATATAAATGCTGAAAATAGTCGCAGCCACTGAAACACAGAAAAAATATGCCATATAAATGCTGAAAATAGTCGCAGCCACTGAAGAACAGAAAAAATATGCCATATAAATGCTGAAAATAGTCGCAGCCACTGAAGCACAGAAAAAATACAGGTCAATGTATGGCAGTTGTTTGAAGAACAGTAGATTACTAGCCAGCAAAGCTACCTAACCTAAAATGTCCCTCAAATCCCTGCAGACTTCTGTCCCTCCAATACAGAGCAGTATCAAGTAGATTACTAGCCAGCAAACTTTCAACTGTCCCTGAAATCACTAACAGCTCTCTCCCTACACTAGCTCTTCCAAGCAGCACACACAGACAGAATGAAAAAATGCTGCAGGGCTTCAGTTTATATATGGAAGGGGAGTAGTCCAGGGGGTGGGGGGTGGTCCAGGAGGGAGAGCTTCCTGATTGGCTGCCATGTATCTGCGGTGAGAGGGCAAAAAAAAGCGGTGACTATGCGCGAACCCAAAATGGCGAACATCGCGCGACGTTCGTGAATATTCTGCGAGCGCGAACAGCGGATGTTCGCGCGAACAAGTTCGCGCCATCCCTAATTATAACCCGAAGCTGCTAAAAGTCTGAAGATTCACCATCTCAAACCTGTCACGGTCATGTAGAGGTCAATGGCAGATGTCCCTTTTACAATTTGAAGGTAGGGTGATCTGCTCTGGGTTTTGTATGATAATCGTAAAATTTTGGGGATTTCGGCTGATAACCTGAAACAATTTAGCAGTTTGGGCATCAAATCTTAAAAATGTATACTATTTAGGTTTTCACTCAGTTTTATTGAGTCTTTTCCCGACCTGAGTTTTTTTTAGTTAATTTGTTCATAAATTAGATAATAAATGTGAATGGGAGTTTGGATGAGCTTGGTTTAATAAAAAAGTGAAATAGATTCAACTTCTAGTAAATAACTGCCTTTATGTACACTTTCTTGTAAAAAAAAAAAAATTGTATTTAAATAGAAAACATCCTTGGACCACATGGAATCACATTATGAACTCATTATATTGGTCATTAACCAGTACAGTACACTCCCTGCAGAAAATATTGCACCAATAAGAAAACACATCTTAACATACCAGTAACAAACATTTTTTTTTTGTACTGAACGAAAAAAAAAAAAAAGCAGCAAGACACATTAAGGTTTAAATTTGCAAAGTCTCTATTAAGAAATAACTTACCGATACTGTGCTTCCACTCCTCTTCAGAAAAGGCAATCCGGTGACGATCCGGCATGCAGCGCTTGATTTCTCCTCACTGAATATCTCTTACAGAAGATTGGGAGTAGAAATTGAGCGCCACACAATGGATCATTGTTGGATCACCTTTTCTGAAGTATCGGTAAGTTATTTCTTTATAAAGACTTTGCAAATTTAACCCTTAGGGGCACATTTACTAAGGGTCAAAGTGAATATCCGGATAAAATTTGAATTTCGAATTTGTACTGGCCCTTTAAAATCCTTTGAATTCGACAGTTTGCCACCTTAAAGCTGCCAAATTGCCATTGTAGCCTATGGGGGACCTCCTAGAACCTGGGCTGAAATTTTTTCTAAGTCCTAGGAATTTTCAGTTCGAACAATGCGAACGAACGATTCAAACGCCCTTTCAAAAAATTTGATGGTGGAATTAGTAAATCTGCCCCTTAATGTGTTGTTCGGTACAAACAATATATTTTTTTAAATTTTATGTTACTGGTCCTTTAAAGTGACAGGCGGTAGAGGGTACAGGCTGTCTGCATATAAAGACCTGTGACTTATTCTTAGTCAAAAATTAGATTGCAGATGCTGAATAATGCCATACAAACATAATCTGAAGCTGTGCTTTAGAAACACTGTTGTGCTTTGGCACACTTGGTAATGCCTAGTCCCATCATAAAGCATTTTGGAAAGTGTGTTCCTTCTTTCTTAAAATGAAAATAATAAATATACTGAATGAAGAAAACCACAGGGCAGAAAGCCAATGCATTAATGGATACATGTCCTGCCTTTGGGATTTATTTCTTTGTATCTTGGCATTAGTTTTACCTCCGCTGTTGGACGAAAAAGTTAAATGCCAATATCGAAAGAATGTTGAGAAAGATCTACATGCTCTGTAAACACATCTACTGCATCCACTGCCAAAATCACTACGATAATGTCCATGGTATAAAAACTAAAAAAATAGTGTATGAAGTGAGGAACGGCATGATAAATTAACAAGTGTTGCAGGTCGGTTAGAAATTTTGGAGCAGTTATATACGTGTCACTTGCATGATTAGGCCAGTTGTTTTCTATGTGATTTGCTCATAAAATTCATATCACAATAAACACAATTTAAAACAAAGGGTGGTGCCAACTGCTCCAGAATTTTATCTCTCACATTATGCAGCACAGTTAGCAAATGCATGATTAAATCAGAACTTACTTATACAGTACATACAGAAATGTCTTTCTTTGTTAAAGTGAGAATTTTTTACCTACATCAACTTTTTTTCATGACTAATTTTTTTTTTTTGGGGGGGGGGCAAAGTTTTTTCTAAAAAATCTCCGCCAGTGTTAGTGGGACATGGGCTTGAGTTTAAATGAAACCTGACCAGTGTATAAAGTGACATGGGTGCAACTTTGCTTCAGTAATGATTGTAAAATATTGCAAACTCAAGGGTCAGGTTTCTTGTATAAGACAGGTGCTCTAGCCCAACCTAACATTAGGTAGTCGGGTTATGGCAGTTTCAGTGGAGTTTTGTTGCCTAAAACTGGATAGTAGGGGGTCCAGCAGGTTATATTCAGAGAGGAATGGCATTATTTGGTTGTAAACTAGGCACTCAATTAGTTTAGAAATGAAAGATACAGCAGAGAGGTAGGTCAGAGCTAATAAATTTCACTTTTGTTTAAGTGGCTTAAAGTGGACCAGTTATCCCAAAAAATATTCAAAATCATATTTTATCACATTAGTCAGGAACCCAATCACTTCTCCATCCTGTGAAAGTGAAAGCAGAAATCCTCCAGCAGTAACTGTAAGGCTGTAGTCTGCAATGGCTGACTGAGCACATGGCATCTCCTTTTATAGTGGTGCAGCAGCGACACCTAGTGACTCCCTTTGGAATCAGTCATTCTGCACCAATCCAAAGACCTTAGGAAAGCTTGTACTGAAAGTCCCAAACAGGGTTTCTACCTCAGACCGGAGGGGAATTAACCCTACAGGTCCTTACATATTTATAAAAGTGGGTATTGACAACAAAATGGTTAATAATGTATCAATAGAAAAAGGGAAATAAGTATATTTGCATCTTGTAATATAACTTACAGTCTGGGCACTTTGTTAAACTGCTGAATGTACAAGTCTCTTCATTCGCAAATTGCCATAGACAATGCGGCAGTTTAATGAATCATGGGGCAGTGTAATGTACAGCTGAAAACCTCATTACCCATACAGACTATGGTAAAACTAAAATAAATATGCGGTTCCCTATTACACATTGCTTTTTATTTCTTCAGAATGTTTCGGTGATTTTCAGTATGTGATTTTTAAATGACAGAGAACGTAAACAGTGGAGGTTTATTGTCTTAAAGTACACATTTAGCTGCAACGCTGTGATCTCAGCTTATTTGAAAGTGAATAATAAATATCACAAAAAATGTTCTGCTATCTGAAAACTTGCTGAAGTGCTTTTTCATTGGACATATATGGCATCAAATTAAAGACATTTGCTAAATGTGTTTTGCCGAGGATGCAAGTATAGAAAATATTAGTCAGCATAAAGACAAACTATGCCCTAAAACTGTCACATATACATTAAATGTGCAGTGTGGTAGCATACGGCTTCAGAACTGCAGAAAAAGCAACCTCTGTTCTATTACTGTATGCAAAGAGATGAAACTCAGTGTGTATGTGTATAAATTGCATTAAAAAATCAGCATCACACTATGCAATGGTTCTGCTTTGCTACTTTTTTCTACATTTTCTGCTAAAGTACAGCAGATTGTGCTAACTGCAGCAGGGATTGTGTGTGCTTGACCGGTAAGGAGTAGATATGTTTGTAAGAAGGGGACTCAATGACCTGGGGGAAAACATAAGGAAGCCGGGCAGCCTGGTTCCCCCCTTTCTCAGCTTACTGGGTTTTTTTGCAGGTTTTTTTGATTGGCTGGTTCAGGGGACTGGGGAGAAGAAAAATGAGAGTTATGTGGAGAAAGCAATCATACCTAGCCAGTTGGTTCTAGGAAGCACGAGGAGCAGCAGTTTGCAATGTTCCACCCTCCCTGCCTATGCTGAGGGGAGTTATGTAGCAGTTAGCGGAGGGTACCTGTACTCGGACCTCCAGGGCAAATTAAAATGGGGTATTTGTCTTGGAGCATGAATAGCATGGTAGGCCTGTTGTCCTGATGGTAAGATAATCACCCTCATTTTGAGGCTTGGAGAAAGTTGGCAGGATCCAGGTTACATCGAGATTAGGTTGAGGTCCCTAGAGGCGAGCAAGGATTGTCGGTTAATAGAAATGTTTGTTTCTCAAACGGTTTGTTACAAGTTGTTAATGTGATACATGTTAACTTTTGTTAACTGGTATAGCTAATAAATAGCTGCAGCATTCTCTTTCCAGCAAAAGTATTCAGGAGTCTTTATAGGAGAAAAGGATGGGGTTCATGGGCTGGTGAGCAAAACATGGGTGGGTTGCAGTCTCGATGCTGCACCCATCATGGCTGTGCCTTATTGGACATTGGGCAAATACAGTTTAAAGTTGAGTGGCAGTTCAGTAAAATGCTATTTGTTATATAAAGCTAATTGTTGTAATAATCTGGCACTCAAATGTTACATTAGAGTGATTTGGTGGATTATATTCTTTGTAAGCATACCTCATTAATTCTGTGCAATTTTTCCAAATTAAAAAAAATCAAGGAAATGTACTGCTTCCCTAGATTTATCTTAATTGGAGACAGGAACAGTTCAAATATGTGAAGGGTTCCATTATATTAAGAAAAACATTTCTTTATTGTATATGTGTTATCGTGTGTTGATATTTTTATACTGCATATCAAGTATGTTCTTACTTTCTGTTACATTTGTAGAGTCGTGTTAAATGTATTCTACCCAATGGAGTTTTTCCTCATCCCAATTGGGAGTTCATCCCTACAGCAGTGCTGGGTTTTCTTTGTTTGCAATATACGTTAAACATACTGTACAAAACAAGGACTGATCCAAGCACATGCTCTGATCCACTACGTAGCAATAATTCATCATTTACAAGTGCATACATATATACAAGCAAAACAATTTTTAGTTACCAATTTGTGATCATAAGATTACCAAGTCACCACATCAAGGTAGACCCCATATGGTGGTCCTAACTATTTACCTCTGATCATATTATTCATAGGCCAGCACCTCATTGTATTGATTGTATTATCTTGGGAAAGGTATCTCCTGACAAAAGCATTGGTGGTAGATTTACTAAGCAACGAAAATTCACCAGCAACGGCTTCGCAGCCATCGCAACACATTGCAAGACAAAGATTTGCTCAGACAACATTAATTTACTACAATGCAAAGTTTTGACCTGGCTGAATTAAGGTGGTGAATTTTTGCTAGTGTTACTTCGGCAGTGCAGGCAAAAGAAGTGCTAGCATTCAATTCTTCCTAGCACAACTTCGTTAGAGGTCTTGCGCTCATGCTAATTTGCATACATCTGGAAATTTGAATGGACCTCTTTATGTTACAAGTTTCAGCAAACACATTACATTTACATGGATAACTAGACATGTCCAGGGAACCTTAATAAAGTCAATAGAGTTGTTTTAATGTCCTACACATGAGCCCACTCTAAAATAATGTTCCAAATGTTCAAAAAGGTATGGGGGGGAACTGGTTATTAAAAAAAGTATGAGTTGTGCAGCCTATCACCCTGAAAACAGGAAAAGTCACCAGCATTTTTGAAAGTAGATGCATTTTCCACTCAGCATATGATGTAAGCAACTGAAGATGAGGATGTTCTTTACACTCCATTGTACTTTGCCTGGTCTGAGCTGGCGAAGGCAAGTCTAGCCAAAGAGGTAACATTTAGTGAAATCCGCATTTTAGTGAATTTGCGGAGTAATATCCATTCGCCAGAGCGAAAAGTCACCTGTCGATAGAGTGTGAATCACCACTAGCGTCTATATCACAATGCCTGTGCCATACCTGGAAGCAGTAACGCTGACAAATCATCACCAGCGTTAGTCACTTCACTCTTAGGTAAATCTACCCCTTGGTCTCACAAGCTGATCCTTGCCACTGTAGCTCTTCATAAGGGAGAGATTTTCAAAACTAACACCCCTAAATAAAAACATAAAGGTTACTATAAAAGGAAAACTTGATTCATTGGTATATTTTCCTAAGGCTGGTTCCTGGTCTGGAGAAAAAAGTAATCAAATTTTCCTTATTCTTTAAAGGAGAACTAAAGCTTAACTAAAGAATTATTTTTCACATTATATTTTGGGCTTCTGTACCAACCCAAGGAAACCAACCCTTTAGCAGTAAAGATATGTCCCTCCAAAGATGCCCCATTAGCTCCCTACCATCTTTTCTGCTGATTCACTGATTCACATGCTCTGTGCTGCTGTCACTTACTGAGCTTATTGACCCACGCACAATATACAGTACACACAGAATATAAATGTCACAATATAAGGCTGATTAGTAATTAATACAGATAATTAATAAATGGCAGCACAGAAACCAGTGTAACTAGCATTATCATTGAATAGAGTGGTGCAATAAGTTCAGTATATTAAATAATGCATTTTTAGCCATATTCATTTTTTAGGGTTTAGTTCTACTTTAAAGGTAAACGCATTAGTGCTGCTCCAGAAGACTTCTGTACTGAAATCCATTTCTCAAAAGAGCAAACAGATTTTTTTATTTTTCATTTTTGTAATCTGACATGGGGCTAGCCATTATGTCAATTTCCCAGCTGCCCCATTCATGTGACATGTGCCAGCACTTTAGGAGGGAACTGCTTTCTGGCAGGCTGTTCTTTTTCCTTCTCAATGTAACTGAATATAACGCAGTGGGACATGGGTTTTTACTATTGAGTGCTGTTCTTAGATCTACCAGGCAGCTGTTATCTTGTGTTAGGGAGCTGTTTTCTGGTTACCTTCCCATTGTTCTGTTGTTAGGCTGCTGGGTGGGAGAAAGGGAGGTGGTGATATCACTCCAACTTGCAGTACAGCAGTAAAGAGTGATTGAAGTTTATCAGAGCACAAGTCCCATGACTTGGGGCAGCTGGGAAATTGACAATATGTCTAGCCCCATGTCAGATTTCAAAATGAAATATAAAAAAATATGTTTGCTCTTTTCAGAAATGGATTTCAATGCACAATTCTTCTGGAACAGCACTATTAACTGATGTATTTTGAAAAAAAAAAAATTCCCATGATAGGATCCCTTTAAAGGAATGGATATGGGGGTAATGCAACTTCATGGAAGTTTGATTTGCATTCCACATTTTGTATATTAGCACAATGCTACAATATAAATATAGTTTCTAGCAAAAAGCCAAAATGTAAGAACATTCAATGTTCTCTCATTTGTGAATAGAGCATATGCAACTTACACAGAAACTACTGATTGATATAAACAATGGGCCACTTCTTATAAACAACATTTCATATGATACTGTACATATTCTTTGCCTGCATTTGCAATTCATTTGCGTTGGAAGTGTTTCATAATTATTGCACATTAATTATGTTTTCTAACCCCAGACAGTTCCTGTCATAAATACATTTTTAAGTGAAAAATGAGCAGAACAACCTGTCAATTATAAAAGTTGTCCTTGGAGCTGCTGTGTCTTTTTTATATTCATAAACAGGTAAAAATGTGAATGCTAGGGAAAAATATGACAAGGTCTTTTTTTGCTTTAGTACTGGAAATACGTTACAGTAGTTTAAGAAAGCATTATAATACAAATCTCTCAAATTGTTTGGGAAATTTACCAGAATTAAATATACAGGTATAGGATCTGTTATCTGGAAACCCGTTATCCAAAAAGCTCCGAATCAAGGGAAGGACATCTCCCACAGACTTCATTTTATCCAAATAATTAACAATTTTAAAAATGATTTCCTTTTTCTCTGTAATAATAAAACAGTATGACTAAAAGTATGAAGATATAAATTACGGAAGAGCCGTTATCTGGAAAACCCCAGGTCCCAAGCATTCTGGATAACAGGTCCCATACCTGTATAACATATCAATATAGATACAGTGTAATGCTGTCATTCAACCCATTATTCAGAAAGCTCTAAATTACGGGAAGGCCATCTCCCATAGACTCAATTTTATCAAAATAACCAAATTATTTAAAGGAACAATTGCATTTTCTCCCTGTAATAAAAACCAGTACCTTCATTAGTGGATTTTCACTAAGGCTCTCCCCAAACCTGCCTGACCCTCATGCAAAAAAAAACTGAGATAGTGTGCGTAATGGTAATGGGGGAGGGTTGTATAGTGCTCCATCTTCCTCATCATAGATGGGGCTTCAAACTGTTGTAAAACATTTGGGCAGAGACAGTTCATGGCAGCCTTTGTGACTAATTGTTTCCATGCCCTCACATACCACAGGAGCCAGGAACACATTGTGAGAGAGTTACACCAACTTAATCAATAGAGAGGAAGCAGTTACTTCTCCCTAAAAAGAAAAAAAGATCAGGGAAAGAAAAAAGGTCCATGCATAGTAACAAAATATAACAATTGTTCAATATTGTTCAAAAACACTGGCATATCCTCATGGAGGATTAAGTACTAGGAAGGATCCTAGATAAAAGCCAAATATAATCTTTATAATCTCCAAATATTAAGGATCTAATTTTCCCTAGCTGTTTAAGGAAAGAGAAAAATAATAACCCCAATGGAAATAGGAACCCACAATGTAGCCCCAATAACTTTCTTCAACAGGATATAAAAGGGATGTTCCCATGCACATTGCTCAAAATGTTCTTGTGTTTCAGCCACATACCCATTCTAGAAAATTTAGGATAAATACCCTGTATAAATGTCAGTCTAAATTTGTGGTCTATCTCATTGTTTGTACCTACAAACTAATATATATATATATATATATATAGCGCTGAAGCTGTATTCAGGGTGCAAATAATTGGGCGCCAGTGGTTCTTATAACTTAACCATTAACATATTAATGGTTACAATCCTCACTGGAGTGTACAATGACCACATACAGGATCAGCAGCGGATAGGCAATACTCACAGCACCTTTGGTCAGAGACTGTTAACCTTCTCATATGGGAGACAAAGTACATGCAGCATTGAGGAGGTACACCCACCTTTCAGCCTTTTCCCTAAGTGGAACCTGAGGAGACACTTCTAATCCTAGGTCTGTACACTTAGTCCCTACTCTGGGCAATTAGTACCTGTGATCTTAATCCCACTCACAATCCTTGTAGGAGCCTCAAACTGCTCAGATAAATAATCCTAGCTAGCTGTCACTCCTAGAGTGACCTATAACTGTGAGTAGCCTATCCTATCCTGACCTGTCTAGGTTCCACTCGAGCTCTGCCTGCCTGCTCAGGCTAGAGCCAGCACAAGATGGACACTGAAAGCATGGCTTACAATGCTTTTATACTTTAGCACAGTGACATCTACTGGTCATTGTGAGTAACAGCAAGGGGCATGGATTAGAGTAGGAATAGGAAACAGTTCCCCCTCCTAACTGTATTTTAGGACCCACTTAGGTGTCCATAACACTTGGGGACTGCCTGCTAAATATACTGGGAGGTTGATTTACCAGTCCCCTACATATATATATATATATAAACAAATACAAGCAGCAAGTACGTTGCGGGTAAAACTTAGTCCCTTTGTAAAATGTATAATTAAGCAATGGAATTCTTAATGAATCAGATGAAAATTGAGTGTAGGACTGGCCAGATATGGGATGACTTTGACGTAGTTGGCCAGCTTAAATATATTGCAATATATGGACAAACATTCCCGTTGTTTGTAGGGTAGGCATTTTTTAGTAGCTGTATGCACAAAATGTCTTAAATATATTGTTAATGGGTTGAGTGCAGAGGACCTCTTGTATTTGTCTATTTTTATTTTGTGGTCACAGCCTCATTGCACCCCCGCCTAATGGTTTTAAAAATCAGTGGTGAGCACAACTTTTCTTTGTTTGTTATATATATATATTTATATTTATATATATATATATATATATATATATATATATATATATATAGTGAAAAGCATTTGTCCGCTAGCTAAAAGAATTGGGGAACATTGGAGTAACATAAGGAGAAAAAGGGTGGGAGAAAAAAGAGAATCTGCCTATTTCTATAAACACTGTAATTCAGAACATGGGGGGGAACCTTAAAGATCTGAAGATCCTAGCGATAGATGGTGACCCCACTCTAAAAAGAGGAGGTGACAGGGATAAGCTTTTAAAGTGTAAGGAACAAAAGTGGATATTTGATATGGACACTGTGCATCCTAATGGGTTAAATAGCAGATTTGAACTGGCACCTTTTTTGTGAGATATTTTATATACTTCAATAAATTGCCATAGTAGACTTAAACATTACCCTTCCTTAATCCATACAGTGGAAACAAGCTGTCTTTGTTTAAGACAATTTAGTGGCTATAAGCTGTTAATATTCCTGATTTGGTGCAATATCCCTTTAATGATGAAACTGCCTGTGCTCCTTTTAAGCTTTGGTTATTTAAAGTGAGAAACGACATCACTTCCGGTCTTTAACTGCTTGAGAAAGTCTTAGTTTGGCAAAACATGATGAAGTAAGCAGGTGGGATCATTCCTTGGTGTGGACTTTCATTTTCTATGCTTTTAATCAAAATCAAAAAATCGTGAAAAGTTATAAGTTGTTGGTTCCTCGTCATCTGGCAGTTCATGAAATTAGTGAAGCAGCGGGAGATCGTGAAAAGAAATCAGAGGTTGTGTTCTGCTGTGGAGCCCATGCACTGAAACAGACGGTGTGCCAACTTGGCCCATTGTGAAATGGACATCTAGAGATAGATTCCTGAAACAGGCTTAAAGGAACAGTTCAGTGTAAAAATAAAAACTGGGTAAATAGATAGGCTGTATAAAATAAAAAATGTTTTCAATATAGTTAGTTAGGCAAAAATGTAATGTACAAAGGCTGGAGTGACTGCAAGTCTAACCTAACAGAACATAACACTACTTTTTGCTTTTCAGATCTCTTATGCTAATTGGTTGCCCTGGTTACAAGGCAGTATCCAATCAGTGACTTGAGGGATAGCCACATTGGTCTTAACTGTTGCTTTTGAATCTGAGTTGAATTCTGAGGATCAATTGCAAACTCACTCTTATGTCCCATGTGGCCCCCCCTCCAAGTCACTGACTAACTCAGATTTAGAGAGCTGAAAAGCAGGAAGTTGTGTTGTGTTCTGTTATGTTAGACATCCAGTCACTCCAGCCTTTATACATTACATTTTTGGCTAACTGACTATATTAGAAACATTTTTTTATTTTGCACAGCCTATCTATTTACCCAGTTTTTAATTTTACCCTGAACTGTTCCTTTAAGGCTGTTGAAAGTTTAAAGCCAGCTGTGCCCTTGAGAAATTCCAGAACTGTGTATCTGGTGAGATTATTCCAACTTCTTTTTGGTAGGGGCCTGTGCAGCTGATAAGGAGGAGGGAGTGGGGGACGTCCCAATATACCCTTTTTTATAATCTGCTCTCTAAACTCAGCCATCTACTGGCCAGCCTGTTTGTTTTATCTAATTAAATAATCTGCACACTCCACTGCTTTGAAATCCCAACTCCAGCTACTGGGAAATAACTTTTCTGTTCTGTAGAACTACAACTCACAACCGTCCTCCACTATTTAAAAATTTCCAGCTTTAATTTCTGGGAAATAACTTTTCTGTCTTGTTGAAATTTTAAGCATATACCAACACCAAGGAACAGTCATTTGAATTTTCACCGCAGGAAAATCGATTTCCCACCTGGATTGTATCTATAACAATTTCTATATAATTTATTTACTGTGTTTTCTGGCCGGCCAGTGTTTTAGTGATTATATAATAAATTGTATTTTTAATACATTGGTTTTGCAGTCCACCTTCTACTTAGTTTGTATTTATAGTGCTGAATGGGGAGCTTGGGAAGTGGCAATAGTCCAGGAGTTTGTGTATGGGGAAAGTTAGTGTGCTGAAAACAGTATGAATTCAGTGAGCAAATCCTATAACACTTCTTGTTAGGTCACATAGTACAGTATAGATGGAATATCACAGTTAATATGAAGGAGTAATGAATGTTATGGCTAGGGGTAGTTTTGTCCTTATAATTGTAATGTGTATGCAGCACAGTCACAATACTAATTCACTGTGTAACAGATTAATTTACTCACATATTTTATTCATATAATTTTTATTTATATAATTATATTTTGTCAGTCTACAAATTTTAAATGCATTTTAGTGCACAGAATTTAGAAAATATTATTCACATATACATAAATGAATCTTAGGAATGAGAATTTTGAGAGTATAACATGGTCAACCTTTGCCTTTAAAGCTAAGTATTCTTTGGGTAGTCTCCTTTAATTAGTAATGAAAATCACCTGTGCCAACACTTTATAACATCTTCACGTGTGAAGTAGTGCAACTCTGAGGAAGTGACGGGGTGTAGGCACTCCACTGCTGTAACCAGCATATGTGTGTTTAATTTTGATACTATCAAGTCTCTCCAGTATGGATCTGCCCTGACAAGTGAGGTGGGTGACTTTGAATATAAGCCGGTACGGAAGGGGCCGGAATCTCGTGAAAGCAGCGATCATAGGAGGACAGCAAACTGGGTGAGCTCCTCAGCAAGACATGCTACATTTGTTATATGATTCACTTCTGGTTACCTGTTTGGTTTAAATAACACCTTTGCAGATTAGCACACAATGAACTTTCTCTGCCTCTGTTTTCGAGTAACCTGACATATGTCTGCACTCATGCAAAAGTTGCATTATCTAACCAAAATCCTTGTGCGTGGGCTAACAAGGTAGAACGCAGCTCATTGCATTTTCTCCAAAGTCTTTCGCCAAACTCTTTCACCAAAGAGGCCTTTCAAAGTCAGGCTAGCTCTGCTGGTAGTTCACCTGTATTTGGATGAGATTTTTCAAAATATCCTCTTGAGCCTGAGTAAATGCTTCATTAGTGGAATTTATTGTGGCAGTGGCAAGGAATGAGCTCTTGAAAAAAGCTGTGTTCCCCTTTAATAATATTTTACACTGTTCCTTACCTAAGAATATTCTTGCCATTTAAATTATTCCTGTGGACGTCAAACGCAAAAGTGTAAGGTGGCAAAAAATTATGGCATAAAATACAGCAAATGGGCAGTGTGTAATAAAATCCTCCACTCCGTACATGACTGATTTTAGGGATTTAAATGCAAGGTAAAGGCCACATGCAAGGAAGAATGCATCGCTTTATCACCATAGTGTTTATTTCTCATCACTTTAAAGCTAAGTTTAGTTTAGTTTAGTAATCTGATGTTTCCTATCAGATGGGTAAATGAAAGAGTTAAACTAGCAGAGTATTTTTTATGTAGAGACAACATGTATATATTCTGTAACCGAGATATCAACTTTATTAAAAAAGTAGATTAAAGAGATCAAAATTGCCTAATCTGCCGAAAAGATTTGGCAATCTCTTAAAGCTCATTTTATTAGATTTTTTTTTAAATAACTTTACATGTACTTTTTGAAGGACAATTTACTGTTCCATTTTATTGTGACTTCTTTTAGAGATAATGTCAATACTGTTTCTGTCACACACTGACAGCATGTAGTTTTTTTTTTTAGCTTGACATTTATATCGGCGATGCATTTAGGACATTGATATGTTCTTACCAGAATCCCTGGGGAAACAAAGGTTATATTGATTGATTAAGCTACTTGAATTCATGTTGAATTCTTATCCCCCTTATTTTTATCTACACTGCTTCTTTTTGCATCACCAACAGACAGTCTAAAATACATTTAAGATGTTTATCTTTTAGATTGATTATAGCTAATGCATCCTTAAAAACACCCATGCGTGCTACCATGTTACCTGGGCAAATTGTATGCATATATATATATTTATATATATATATAAATTTAGAGACATATATATATAGATATAGATATATATATAGATATATACATATACATATATATATATACATATACATATATATATACATATACATATATATATACATATATATACATATATATATATATATATATATATATATATATACATACATATATCTATACATATATACTTCATCGCGTTGCGTCATTTTTGACAAGCTTTGCGTCGTTTTCGGCACGCGTCGCTACTTACTATGCTCCTGCAATTACCCTGGAATTTTTGGTAACACACTGTATTGAGGGTAAAACAGTGGTGATTTACATCAGAGTTTTGCTCTTTGTACAGTGTACGCTGTACACTTGGCTTGTAAAAGTAGGAGCTCCAATACTTTACTTAGAAAGCATGCCTGGATCATTAAAGTCAATGGGGACAATCAAGTGCATAATCTATATGGAAGCATGCACATTCTGCCAACAGTGGCAGGGTGGGGGTTAGGTGTTTGAAGGGTGCATGAGCCAACTGGCCTAGGGGCTCAACATTTGTAAATCCAGTGCTGTTAGAAAGTAAGAAATTTTAAAGACGCTTTCATAAAATTATATAATATCCCAAAACCATGAAACCTGTTATATACATAAAATTGCTAAAGACAAGAATATTTTAATAACCAAGGATAAACCATTGCTTCAAATGGCAGGTTATATTCCAAAGCCTTTGGTACCCTGGATTCTAATAAAAAAATATATAAGCGTGTCTCAATTGATGTTGAAAAACACACAAATCCAGAGCTTTCTCATTTTTCATTGTACAGTACAGGACATGGATTATTTCTGCAGTATTATTTCTGAAAGTGCCTACAGATAATGTAAGGTTAGAAAAAAGCCAATCTTGTCCATGCTTTCTTTTCTCTCCCATCAAATAACCATGGCAGGCACACCTCATGGGGACAAAAAAAGTTGGGTCAACTGACGATAATTATATACATGAAAAAGAATTCTAATGGTCTTATTTAAAGAGATACTGAAACCTGAAATTAAATGATATCTATTATAATATTGGCTTTCAAAGCTACTTCTAATTTTGCCATAATTTATGTGCATGATGCTTTTACATTACCTGTCTGCTCCCCCATGTTCCTGTATGAGGGGGCTGCCATATTTGTGCAGCAGGAGTCCGTTAGCTTTAGAAACTGTAACTAACAGGCTGAGATGGGACAGTCAGGTTGGGAAAGTCAGAGTGTTAGAGAGTCAGGCTTAGGAACTTCAACTAACAATTATATACAAAAACAAACCTCTCACCAATAAATGATCAACATGACCTATCGGTAACATTTAATGTACATTCATATGTTAAAATTCATTTTTTAGTGTCAGTATCACTTTAAGAAACCAGTATATCACGGCTGAGCTTGCAGTCTTGTCATTCTAGATTCCATTTGAATATATTGGCCAATTTAGAGAGTCTGTGGGTGCAGGTGAAGCTATATCCCTGTAAAACTGGATTTTAATAATCCAAATAAACTTTTACACATTTATGAATATTATATTAAAAATGTAAATTGTACTTGCATATCTTCTTGATTGGTATCATCTGCATTAATCAGAATGAATAGTTTCTTATGCAGAAGTGTTTCTTCTAATATTTGATTATTGGTATTTTAACCTGCACAGTATAACATGTTCTACAATACTTCCAAAAGAGGCATTATGGGATTGCATGAACATGTTGCATTTTTAACATGGAATATTTTAGTCTCTAATAATACATTCTAATAATAATTTTCTCACACTTTTTACTTTCAATTTTGACTTTAGCTTTGAGTCATCATATTCTTCATGCCCTTGTTAAGAGCCATTACGTTATTACGATTAATGAACTACAGAGTCTGGAGAAATAATAGATTTTATTGTAAGGATAAAAGCAAAAATAACTATAAAATTGCACAAAACTCCTGATTACAAGTGTCAATATATCTACATAAAACCTTAAAATCAAAAGTGCAGAATAAGTATTTTATTGTGATCACCGTACTTTGAGCTCGATCTCTGTATTATTTTCTTTGTTCACAGCACCATCATGTGGTAGAGAACTCTAACTGTTTTTACAGATTATTTTAAAGTGCATTTCGCAAAGAAAATAAAATGTTAATCCTTCACAATGTTTTATTTATTATTATTTATGTATATACCGCATCTGTTTGTTAGATGGGAAGCATATGTTGCTCTCTAGCACAAGCATCCATATATGTTTGTAGAAATCACTTTTATATTGCAAATGATAAACTCCAGCTCACAGGCAAATTGTAAAATAAAGGGAGGTCACTTCGATTTACTACAATGTATCCTATGTCCTTCATCAAAGAGGTTATAATAGACAAACTGTCATCCAAGAATTTGGTGAAAGTCCAGAAATGTTTAAATGCAGCCTTAAAGTGGACCCCTCACCCCAAAAAAATATTCAAAATCATATTTTATCACATTAGTCAAGCAACATGAACATTAATTATACTATATAAATTATTTTAATCTTGTTTTCTTCAGTCTGGGAATTCATAATTATAGCAAGCAGGCAGGAGCCATTTTGTGGACACTGTTATTAAGACAAGCCTTGCATCATCTCAGAATCTTGTTTGTGCACCAGAATAGGGGATCCAATGTCTATCCCCGTGTCCTGGCTACACAATTAAATGGTTAAGAGAACTGGGGAAATATGTGGGGGGAGCAGTGACATCTAGGAAGTGCTGAATGGAAAGTGAAAGTAATTTTCTGCCCCGCCTCTATGCCTAAGGCATAGAGGAGTGGCAGACAATATTTGATTGACAGCTGAGATTTTTAAATGAGCTTGAAACAGCTATAAATGCTTTAATAAAAATTTGAAATTGGATTTCATGTTTAATTTGAAAAGGACTTTTATTATACAGATTTTTGTGTCTGGGTGACGGGTCCACTTTGAGGCCATTATCTGGCAGTGTATACGCTAAACTATACATTAACCACAAAAAAAGTTCTTCCAATTAGAACCTCAGTGGTTTATCAGATCTTTGGACTCTGCAGGTAAGCTTATAATCACTGGAGTTAGTCATTCTATATTCAGGATTTGGGAATTCTTTTTTTTTGGGGGGGGGTCTAGTGCAACTATCAATCAATGGTCCATGTCACAATTTTAGAACTGGTGTTGTAGAAGTTCCAAAAAAACAAACAAACTGGCATTCAGGGCCCTCTCTCGCAATAATTAAATGAAGATGAATGAAGTGCAGAATCATTGGAGAGTCTGGTTTTCATATGGGTTGTCTGGCACAGAAGTGCTCTAGAGAACATGTACAACAAGATTTGCATTTTAGCCTAACAATGAATGAAGATCAATAAAAGGTCAATATAAAGACTTGTTGCAAAAAAATATAAGCAACAAACTTTTCAAATAATGTGAATCTACTTCAACCTTTACGATTGCAAAAATGTGACATTTTGAGTTCACTGTCTATTGATTTTCTTACCAAACAAAAATCTATATAATTCTGGCAAAAACAACTCACATTTATCAACTACTGTATGTTCATTTGTTAGTAACAAACACACTGAAGGTCATTTACCATTGACAATGTAATGCAGCCTATGAATTTTCTGAAGCCTTGTAAATGTAGGTTTTGTTTTTAGGTAATACTTAATACTTAGGTAATTAAAATGTTAATTCAAAACTAATTTTAATGAAAACAAGCATTGTTTTTAGAAGTGTAAAGAAGTTATTTTAGAAGTGTACACACACATGCTTACTTAAACACTGTTTTAAACTCTTGTTATTTATGTATTTTACTAGTTTGTCTTTTTCTTTTCATCTAAAAACTGTTTATTTTGCAGCATACTTATTGGATTAGATATTTTGACTACAAATTAGGCAGCTCACATTACGGGGCATATTTACTAATAATCAGATTTCTCATTTTTCACGATTTAGAGATATTTGTATTTTCCACATCATTCAGTGTTGTTTTTTTCACTCATACTTTTTTTTTATTCAGATCTTTTAATAACTTTTATGGCATTCGTGGTTTAAGAGAAATAGAGTTTAATCATGTTTCAAAAAGCTCTTTTTTTTTTAATTTAACATTTTTATTGAATTTTTTCAGATGTATATTGAATCAACGTTTGAGAGAAAACGTAAAGTAAAGAAACAGGATGGGTAAGTAAAAGAGGATTGGGGGAGGGAGGGGGGATATGCTTCTGCTGCTTTGTAGTTCTATATGTTTTATCCACTGGATTCGATCTTTGCTTGTGAATTAATTGTTTTGGTGGTATTTGGTTTTCCACTTTTCCCATCAAAAAGCTCTTATATGACTAAAATTCGACCTTTTATAAATGGGCCTCTAATTATCAGATCAGTCATTTTCTTATTTCATTGATTCCTACAGTTTGATTTTTGTGATTTTATTAAATTTTTATCCCTGCAGTATTGTTCATTACATGCCATATTCAACAGAATGGGTACTGTGAAAGAATATATGGGTTACTGCAATGTTGTACTTTTAGGGCAGTCTTTCAACAGGGTAGTATGTTGTGTTTGTGTAGGCTTATAATAACAATGGGTGGGACTTTTGTTGGTTGTGTTGGTTTTAGTTGTGCAGCACTATGTGAACACGCATAGAATCCCTACACTTTTTTCAACCCAATTCGAGCATGAACAGTATGTGATGTGTCTTAGTTTGAAGGCAGATCAGGACACTTAAAGTGGCCACAGATGCAGAGATCTGCTCGTTTGGTGATATCGCCATAACGAGCAGATCTCTCCCAGATATGCCCACATTGAAGTGGGTGATATCGGGCTGATGCGATTGTGGGCCCTAGGGCTCAATAATCAGATCATAATGCATCCTAAATGGGCAGTCGAATTGCAGCAGATTTTTTTAACCTGCCCAAATATCAATCTGGGAGGCCCGTTGGATGGCCCCACACATGGGCCAATAAGCTGCCAACTCGGTCTGTCGGCAGCTTTTATCAGCCCGTGGGGGCCTTTACTCAGACTGGCTATTTTAGTGGCTGATGACATTCAGTATAGATAAACAAAAGGTTGTGCATTGTGTTTTAAACATATTATGCCACTTATACCCTTACTGGTAAAGTAAAACCTGACAAGGACCTAGCAGGACCTGCAGATAATAAAATTATATCAGTAGCAGCAATCCCATCATGCAAGACTCCTTCTTAAAAAAAGCTGTATTTTGGTCATATTTATTTAAAAAATACAGAAGGGAAAATTAATTTAAGAGATAAAAGAGTTGAAGATAATATGGTCATTGTTTACACTATAGAAGAGGGGTTAAGAGGTTCATTATTAATAAATAAATATTTTCTGTCAACATCAGCCTCCGTCTTTTACATACTCACAGAACCTTTAAAATTCTGGGTCAGTATAACAAGTAGAGGTTCAATGTTCTTAAATGATAAGTGAGGAATAGATTATCTGGCTGGATCATATCATAGCTACGCTATGCACCTATTAGCATAGCCCTGTACATGATTAGAACGTAAACATTTATACTTGTAGAAGACAAGCATAATATGCCTGCATAATATTTTACTCCACTTTCAGCAAAAAAAAAATAACAATGGTATGTTTTTCATTTAACATGAACATCTGAGTACTGGGGTGCTTTCTGAAAAAAGATTTTTAGTGAAGCAGTATTTATAAGTATGAAATTAAATCAAATGTGAAAAACTGTCTGTGCACAAATTTTGGTACCCTTGTAATTTTGCTCATTTAAAGGCATTTAATTGCTCAATACTGATTACTGGCAACACTAAATTGGTTGGATTAGCTTGTTAAGTCTTGAACTTCATAGGCTGGTACTGTATGCCCAATCATGAGAAAAGGTATTTAAGGTGGCCAATTGCAAGTTATGCTTCTGTTTGACTTTCAGAAGAGTGACAGCATGGCAACCTTAAGCAACACTCAAAAGTTATGAAAACAAAGATTGTAGCTGTAAAACCCAGGTCCGGCAGGCCAAGAAAAATACAGACGCGGCATATGAGGAGGATTGTGAAAATGGTTGCAGACAACCCAAAGATAACCTCCAAAGACCTGCAAGAAGATCTTGCTGCACATGGTTTATCTGCACCTCAGTCTACAATTCAGCTCAATTTGCAAGGGTAATGGCAGGATGATGAGAAAGAAGCCCTTTCTGCACATACACAACAAACAGAGTCACTTGTATGAAAAAGCTCATTTAGACAAGCCACAGTTATTTTGGAACAAAATGCTTTGGTCTGATGGGACAAATATTGAGCTATATGGTCATTACAAAAAGTGCGTTGCATGGTGGAAGAAGAACACCGCAGCCCAAGAAAAACACCTGCTACATTCTGTCAAATTGGGTGAAGATTCCATCATGCTGTGGGGCTGTGTGGCTAGTTCAGGCACTGGGGCCCTTGTTAAAGTTGAGGGTTGGATGAATTCAACCCAGTATCAACAGATTCTTCAGAAAAATGTTCAATCATCAATTATAAAGTTGAAGTTACACAGGGGGTTGGATATTCTAACAAGACAATGATCCTAAACACACTTTGAAATCCACAAAGGCATTCATGCAGAGGGACAAATACTATATTCTGGACTTGAATATAATCAAAAATCTATGGGATGATTTGAAGGAGTCGGCAAACATCAAACTGAACTGGAGAGATTTTGTATGGATGAATGGTCAAAAATACCGGCATCCAGAATCCAGACATTTATCAAAGGCTACTGGAAGTGTCCAAAAGCGCTTACATTTACAAAAGGAGGATCAACTAAGTATTAATGTAATATCTCTGTTGGAGTGCCCAAATTTATGCACCAGTCTAATTTTGTTATGATACATATTGCATATTTTCTGGTAATCCAAAAGACTTTGTCACTGCTGAAATACTACTTTTTCCATAAGGCATGTTATATATTAAAAGGAAGTTGCTACTTTGAAAGCTCAGCCAATGATAAACAAAACTCCAAAGAATTAAGTGGGGTTCCCTACCTTTTCCTCTGACTGCATATTGTATTGATTTTTGGAATAACTATCTGTATGAAGTAAGGAAGGAAGTTCTTGGCAGCTATATTTTATGACAGATTAAAGCCTTAATAGTGACATATTATTGTATAATTCTCTATCTTACATTCTACCAAAGAAGTCAAGTTGTCAGCCATTACTCCCAGTGGTAAAAAAACACTAGCAACACATGTTAATGTATTTATTGTGCCTGAAGTTCATATGCAAAGGTATGTGGTGAGGAGAGAGGTTGTTGAGCTGAAAAGTACCCTGATGAATAAGGAGTGCATGGAGTGAGCACAGTACTGTACCGTACTGGGGGGAAAAGACAGCACTTGTCTAAAGTGGTAACGCATAGAAGTTATTCATGCAGAATTAAGTAGAAGATGAAGAGACTTTCCTAAAGACTGAATAAAGCAGAGGTGGCTCTCTCATTTGACAATGAGCAGAACAGGGAATGGCTGCTAATTAAAGGCCTGTGTAGTGTAGCTCAATGTGTGAAGAAAACAGATAACCCCTTGTGGTATGTGACTCTCCTAGAATTAAACTGGGTCTCTATTTTGGCCCCTTCCCTGGCTTCAACCACATCTAACACTTCCAGAAGCAGAGGCTCCTCTTTTCATTTTATTCCACCCACCAGTGGTCTTTTCCAGCCATCCTGACCCATTCCACCCTTCATACATCTGCCACATTCTCCCCATTTGTTTAAAAGAGAAATAAACCCTAAAAATTTATATGGCTAAAATGCCATGTTTTATTTACTAAATGTATTACACCAGCCTAAAGTTTCAACTTGTCAATAGCAGCAATGATCCAGGACTCCAAACTTGTCACAGGGGGTCATCATCTTAGAAAGTGTCTGTGACACTCACATGCTCAGTGGGCTCTAAGCAGCTGTTGAGAAGTTAAGATTAGGGCTTGTCTCAAATTATAAAGCAGAAAATGAGGTTTGTCTATAATATAAGATGTTGCCGCTTGGCGAAAATTCGCTGAAAAAACGAGTCGCGCGACGTTTTTTGACGCGACGCATTTTTTTTTCGCGCGTCAAAAGCGTCCCGCGACTCGTTTCGCGAATTTTCCGCCGATTCGCGAATTTCGCTAGAATTTTTCGGCGAAGCGAATCTCGGGAGATTCGCCCATCACTAGTTGCTGCACTACTGATAATTAAAATCTGATGCATAATGCATTGGTTTGTGTGCTGCCTTGTCGTAATTATCTGTATTAATTACTAATCAGCCTTAATGTGACATTTATAGTCTATATGTACTGTATATTTTGAGTGGGTCCCTAAGCTCAGTAAGGGACAGAAGCACAGAGGAATAGTAACACCAGAAAATAAGTGTTTTAAAAGAAATATATATAATTAGCTGTTTCTATTCATTGATAAAATTTATGTTTGTTTAAGAAAGATTACTATAGTTTCTATAAATAGGCTACTATGTAGCCATGGGGGCAGCCATTCAGGTTGAAAAAGGAGAAAAGGCACAGGCTACTTATCAGATATCAGATACACTCTGTAATAGAATACAGTGGTATTCAACTGAGTGCATCTGTTATCTGCTATATAACCCATACTTTGAATGGCTGCCCCCATGGCTAGAAAGAAGCTTATTTATATAAACTGTAGTTGTGTTTCAGTAGCAAACACACTAGGGGGCAGATTTACTAAGGGTCAACTGTCGAATTGAAAAATATTCTAAATTTTACCCTCAAATTTTTTAAAATTGTTTTTCGATTCAAAATGGACCTTATTCAATCAAGAAGGTCCGTTTTCGATTAAATAAAAATCGTTTGAATGCATCGTTCGATTTCAACGATTTTCAAAACATTTTAAAAACACTTCTTAAAGGTTCCAGGAGGTCCCCCATAGGCTAAAATAGCAATTCGGCAGGTGGTGAAGTACTTCAATTTTTGAATGGTCGAATTCAAAATTCAATTCGAGTTTTGGCCTATTCAGTAATCGAAGTACCCAAAAATAACTTTTTTTTTTATTTTATTCGAATTTTCACTTCGACCCTTAGTAAATCTAGTTGTACAAGTGCAAGGAAACAGTATGTTATATTGAAAATATATATTTTGATAATAGATTTTAAGTACTTTAAAACACAAATAATTTGGTGTTACTGTTCGTTTAAACCTTTCATTATTGCTGTTATTGCTTATACCTGGAATTCTACCCCAAATTCCTCCACAGAAAATCCTCACTTAATCCCATAAAAAGAAAACTTTTCTTGCAAAACTGAAGCCCAGACAGTGACTCTACCATACCTCCCAACAGGGACAAAAAGATTTGCCGCTCGTAGCACAGTGAATGGCTGTTTTCCAGTGTTACACCTCATCAATTCTGTACCACTTGATGTCATTGCATCTCACGTAACACACTAACCGGTTGCATTACATTAACATACAGAGTACATAGTCAACTTTTCAATCAAGAAAGAAAAACATAAGGTCAAAAAATCATCAAAATCATCTGCACTGATTCTAATTTGGGAAGGTCGTGACTCTAAATAAAACTTTTTAATTAGCCTCCTGTAAGGAAACATTGTTAGATGACCTTTTGGTTGTGTTCCAGACACAATCCCACTCCTCAGGGGTTCATTCTCTGGAAAGGTCTTTATACCAGGCTATCATATATGGGAGCTCCAGGAGCTGATTAGAGTCAAAAAATCTGTTATACAAATACGATACTGATTTGCGTAATCTAAGAGAGCGGATACACCACAGTTCAAAAAATATTTCAGAGTTATCCTTGTTTTTCACACGGCTCCATTGGGAGCGTATGAAGTGGAAAAGTTGTTGCAACCTAAACCTTTCACTTCTCACTGGAATCGAAAGCTTATCTATAACTTGTTGAGGGGAAAGGGGCCCCCGAAGGTGGACAAAGCTGGCCTACTGCCCAGATACCCTGGTCCAACCACCACTTGAATTGTGATGCTTGAAGGCCTGAAGTAAATTGTGGATTGCAAAATATGGGTGCTGCGGGGCAGTGTGGAGAGCCCAAATTTAAGTGACATTGCAGGAACCTCTTCTGGGCCTGCCTCTTGAGGAACCTTTTTAAACCTGTACCTGTAACCATTAAACAACAAGCTCTTTTGATGGCAAATTATATCATACCTAGCTTTAACAATTAAGATGTGGAAAATGTAAAAGCATAGTATATACTGTTCAAAAATGGCTGAAATGCCAGCCTATATTTAGGGTGTCAATTATTTTAAACTATAGCGGAACAGGTAAATGTTGTTATATCTACCAAAACATTACAGTCCGGGAATCCGTTTGAAGCTAAGATATTGGTAATAGGGCCCATGCTCCTTTATCCTCTGGAGCGTGGTTGGGGACAGGTCTGCATAAATCTGATAAGGGTGAGTTTGGTAGATTAGTTTACCCTTTGTCTTTGCTGCTGCGGCAATAGCCACCTGTGTTTGGTGAAAATGGAAGTGAAGGATGACATCTCTTGGAGGGTTGTCAGGCCTGCATGGTTAAACTCTGTGGACTCTGTCCATCTCCAGTCTGGTACTTGGGAGTTCTGGAATGAGGGCTTGTAGCAACTCAGGTACCTACTTGAAGGTCTGTGATACTTTCTGGAAGGCTCCTGATTCGGATGTTATTCCATCTGGATCTGTTATCCATGTCCTCAGTCCTATCTTGGACATCTTTTAGCTGTGATTGGAGTGTGATAATGTCCTGCTCATGGGAGTCAAGAACAGTAATGCAATCATCCATTTTGGCTTCGGTCTCTGTTATCCGTTGACCCAGTTCAGCTACCTGTTGGGTCAGGTCTAGTGATGGGCGAATTTATTTGCCAGAGCCAAATTCGCGGCGAATTCCCGCGATTCGCGAATCACCAGCGAAATTTCGCCAAGCGAAATTTCGCCAAAGAAACGAGTCGCGCGTCGTTTTTGGCGCCCAAAATGACGCGACACGTCGTAAGCGACGCGTGTCAAAGTTGATGCGACGCGCGTCAAAAGCGTCCCGCGACTCCTTTCGCCAATTTTTCGCCCATAACTAGTCAGGTCTGTTGTGATTCTGTGTGCGGTGCATTCCAAATCACTTTGAAGCAAAATCTTGAATTTGTTCAGGAGCACTTAATATTAATTAATCCATAATGTTAGACTCGGGAGATGACGCACTTCTTTTAGGATTACTAAAACTGTCAGAGCTCACCTGCGTAGGAGTACGAACAGGAGCTGATGGTCGAGAACTCGGTGGGCCATGGTATTGCTGGTTCACCATGGAGTTAGGCAAAAGTGTAAGTGGTCACTGGAGCTGATTTTCGTTTCTAGAATGGTGCTGAAGAGGCTGGAAGTTGTGGAGCATCTTGGACTCCACCCCGCATGTTTTCTCACTTTTAAAGATAAATGAAAATATTAATATTATTGTCTTGCTTACTAAAATGCATATTGTTAAAATTTATTCATTAATTCATGTTTTATGTTTGTTTTGGCCACTAGATGGTAGTCTCTTACCACAATTGGAAGATTTTATAAAGCTTAGCTACTGTAGGGCTCATTTTTTGTAGAAGTGCATAGTGCAAAATTTCAACACAAATAGTTTTTGGGAGCAATACTGTATATAGGAATACAAATTTTTAAATTAAAACTCACATTTTTCTCAGTATGATTTTTAAGAAACCACAACATCTAATTTCCACAAATGTCAGTCATTTATCATAAGATCCAAACTAAAAAAAATAAAAAAACATGAATAGGAAAATCTGCAAAAATCTAAAATTTTTGACTTGTCATGTGATTGTGGTATTTGAAAACCTCAAATACCACAAAGCAAAGAAAGATCTTCCAGCTATAAAAAGGACATCTGCCATTGTTTCCTCATGATTTCTACTGGCATTTTTATCTCATAATACATTATATATATATATATATATATATATATATA
>CM044433.1:105685051-105712140 GCA_024363595.1 Xenopus borealis | reverse complement strand
TATAGTTGTGTTGCCATATGTCAGGAAATGTAGGGGGGAAGGAGGGTAACCCCCCCCAAATCTTTTTCAGCCAAATGGTAAAACACGCCACAGCGTTTTTTTGGGACTTAGAAAATTTTATAATTTTTTTTTCCCAACTCCTATCTTTTCTACTGAATTTCGCATGGTCTGAGCTGGCGAAGTGAAGTCTAGCGTAAGTGGTAACGTTCAGCAAAAAGTTGATCTTAGTGAATTTGCGTAATTACGATCCTTCGTCAGTGAGCAAATTCGCCTGGCGTAAGGGTGCGAAGTTGCACAAGTCTATCTACTTCGCTAGCGTAAATCCGCCAGAGCCGGTGTTAGTGAATTTGCGAAGTTACGATTTGACGTCACGCTGGCGAATTTGCGCTAGCGTTAGACGCTTCACACTTTAGTGAATTTGCCCAGTGTGTGTTTTCCTTCTGGAAGAAGTTCACTCCCCATTCACTTTTGGGAAGTAGCGGGTAGCCAGTAGCGATGGGCGAATTTATTCTCCTATGGCAAATTTGCTGCAAATTCACCCGATTCACCGCAGGCGAATAGATTCGCGAAACGCCAGCAAAATTTCACCTGGTGAAAATTCGCCGGCATTTTGTTTTTTGGACGCAGGTGCCCATTGTCGGCGTCCGTTTTTTTGATGCCAGCAATGGACACCCGCTTCCAAAACGAGACGTGGTGGCGTTTTGCTATTATTTGCCGTTTGGCAAAACGCATCCGATCACTAGTAGCCAGTCCTTGCTACCAGGGAACCTGTCTCCTTCTCAAACTTGTGTCCAGCAATATACTGTAGTCCTTTTGCTCCACAGTCACATGCAGTTTACACAGAAAACTTTTTAACACAGCCCCAGTAGCTCTCCTTTCTCTCTCTCCTTCTCCAGGGCAGAACTGCCTTGACTGAGCCCCCACCTTTTTACTCCAGGTGAGGCTAATCACTCCTCATTGCTGCTCAGAGCCTTATTTTGACAGCCCTCTGTACTGCTTCATAGAGGATTCTGGGAGGGATATACTTTCCATCTATGATTTTCCCAACCATGCTACAATATATATTCAGTATGCTGGATAGCTTTTTAGCAAATGTGGGATTACAGGGTTATGGAAGATAGCTCGTGGTACAAGTTGATCCATAGGGGTAGATTCATCAAAGAGTGAAGTTAAGAGTGAAGTTCCGCCACTATAGGGAAATTCCACAGCTCTCATAACCCATTGATGAATACGCCTTGCAAAATCCCATAGAAATTAATTGAGAGCTGTGGAATTTCCCTGTAGTGGCGGAACTTCACACTTTGATGAATCTACCCCATTGCCATTTTGGAGTCAGGAAGAAAAATTTTCCCCCTGTGAGGCAAATTAGAGAGGCTTCAGATGGGGGTTTTTGCCTTCCTCTGGATCAACTAGCAGTTAGGCAGGTTTTAAAAAAAAAAAATTAAAAGGTTGAACTTGATGGATGCGTGTCTTACTATGTTACTATATATACAAATTAGCACATTGAATGCAACTGTGGCAGATGCCAACATACACAAACCTACAATTGCACTGGAATTATAGGGCATATGAGTGAATGACAGGAGTGATTATCCAGTCATGGATCTGGAGGGAAGTTAGTGCTAATGCCAGTTAGGAAGTGGATGCTCGACAAACTACCTGTACTGGCAGAAATTGGGCTTAGATATCAACAGTGAGTAAATTTGTACCAAGGCACTAACCCATAGCAACTGATTAGCAGTGGGTACATTAAATAAAAATCTGACTGGGTTGTATGGGTTACCGTCCATATACTAATTTGTCCAGTGTTGAAAGAAGAAGCCTACTGTCTACTGAACTTGCTTTCATTTAGACAGACCAGCAGAAAATCATAAGCATGTACAATATACTTATATTGTGCGAATAAATCTGTAATGTTGTTGTTGTACAGGTTTGAATGGTTACAGAAAAAGCCCTTATCAAGAAAAGGACAGGTCCCAAGCAAAGACAAACAACATGGTACACAATGAGATTTGTTGGACTCTGGAAATCTGCAGATTTGTATCACTGCATGGGAAAGAGATTAGATGCATCAATCTGGCTTAATTTTGGAAAAAAACACTGAAGAAGGTATTTACCTGCAATAAGGCAGATCATCACATGTTATGGAGCTACCCAGACACAAAGGGGTATATTTATCAAAGAGTGAAGTTAAGAGTGAAGTTCCGCCACTAGAGTGAAATTCTGCCACTCTCCATTCACTTCTATGGGATTTTTAAAGGCGTATTTATCAAAGGGTGGAATTTCACTTTCACTCAATGATAAATACGCCTTTCAAAATCCCATAGGAATAAATGGACAGTGGCGGAATTTTACTCTAGTGGCGGAAATTCACTCTTTGATAAATTTACCCCATAGGGTGAAAAGAAAGAGAGCCTTGAAAGAAAGGGAGGTGTAAAGATCAGACCAGGGTCATAGGAAGAAAGGAGGAGGGAAGGAGTACCTTGGGTTGCCAAGAGACGACAGCTTGAATCAGCCAGTGCATGTCGTCAGCAAAGATCAGCACCCCCAGCTACCCAAAAATGTTTTGGCAAAAGGGAAAGGGAATTTGGTGGTGTTTGGGAGTTTTGGCTTCTCCTAGTGGGGTTTTGGAGAATGCTTGCCAGAGTGTGAAGAGGATAGTGTATACCCTGGTGTAATGATGTATGGTTCAACCTACTTGGGCAATGGTCCCAGGAGGTAGGAGTTTGGAGTGAGGCCTACTTATGAATTCATTTACGTACCTTAGAGCAGTGCAGCTGGGTGGCCAGCATGGCAGGTGGCCATTTATTCCAGTGGAATAGGCAAGCATTCCTGTGGAATATTGAACATCTAGATCAGTGCTGTCCAACTTCTGTGGTTCCGAGGGCTGATAATGGAAGTCAATGTTGACCATGCCCCATTTAAAATCACACCCACTGTAAGCCACACCCATGTTACCACAAGAACTTTTCAGACCATAGCCACATTAATGGTGGTAGCACACCAAAAAAACAAATAGTTGGTGCTCACTGCATGGATATTACTCTTCACTCAAATGTGAAAAATTTAAGTCATGTTAAAACAGACCCTTAAATTCATATGCGTAAACCTTCCCAATGGATAACACAGCAAGCTAACACAGCAATAACACAGCACATGATTAAACACCTTAGGGGGGCATAACAACAATTTCTGAATGCTAACAAACCCCCAGAACAAATCCTACCAAGCTTACGCTCCACAGGTCGAGTAGGGCAGGCAGAGAGTGGCAAACACAGGGAGCATAGGGCAGGCAGAGTATGGCACACACAGGGAGCATAGAGCAGGCAGAGTATGGCACACACATTTCTGTCTGAGGTGTGAACAACACAGTGCTTTAGGGATTTGAACAATAGAGGTGTTACAACTGTGAACAATGCAGATAACAGGGAGCACACAAGGGGGGTTGCAGGCCGACAGCACCGATCTAGATAATTGTATATTCAATCGTTTGTAGCTAGTTAGTTTGATTACAGTGTTAATAAAGCTGTGACCTCTCACATCCATCCTGGACTGTGTATTTTTATTGTAAGTGGCAGCAATTTAGTAGTGGGTCCTGACGATCATGTGCCTCGACACTATCATGTGTTTTACGTGTGACAATCCAAATGTTGGTTGAGGGAAAGGAGACAAATTTCTTTATGTGCTATTACTCTTTAAGATTACTAAAACTTTTAACCATTAAAAACCCAATCGACATCAATTCAAGCTACTGTAATTATCACCATGTAAATTTTACATAAAAATCAAATCAGTCAAAAGGGAACCATTTTTCAATTAAAAGAGAAAAAAGGTTTAATTCATTAGGCAGAACCCAGGCTAGTGCTTCTCTTAGCTGAAAATTGCACTAGCCTGGAGTACTGTTGTAGATTGTAAAGCATAAAATTCAACTTACATTTCTTGAATCAAGATTTAGCTCTATTGCACACATGCAATGCCCAGGACAGCAGCGAAGATTAAAGGGACCCGAAGCATGATGATGGCATGGAGCTCCAAGCAATTTTACTGTGGATCAGTGGATTTTTCAACAAAGAATCTGAGGTTAGAAATTACAATCACTGGGGGTGCCTAACAAGTTTTTTCCCCCTCAGTGATCACTAAGGGGCACATTAACTAAGGGTCAAAGTGAATTTTCAAATAAAATTAAAACATTTTAAATTCAAATTTCAAAGTAATTTTAAGCTACTTTGACCTTCGAATAGCCCAAAATTCGATTGAATTGAAAAAATGTGAAAATACGAATTACGAAGTACTGTCTCTTTAAAAAACTTCTATTTGACACTTCTCCACCTTAAAGCTGCCAAATTGCAATTATAACCTACGGGGGACCTCCTGGAACCGTTCCTGGAATTGTGAAGTTTTTTTTAAAAGCGTTTGATTCGAACGAAATAGGTCCATTTTCGATGGAATATAACCTTTATAAAAAATCTGATAGTCGAATTTTGAAGTTTTTTCACTTAAAAAATTTGACAGTTAGTAAATCTGCCCCTTAGATTCTTCTAAAATTCCCCAATAATGGATTCAAATAAATGTATTCAGTTCAATGTAATGAGGAAATGCAATGAAGCTACAGTACTAAGACATTTTATAGGCTATTGCACATGCATTTATTTTGCTTTTTGCCTCTAGCTAATCTTGTTGTATGTGCCACCATCTGTTGCTCTGTTTGTCTGAAACATAAAAAATGATGCATAATGCTGTTAAATATATTCCCTTCTCCCAGAAGTCAAACATAACAGTTTCCAGAGTGTAGGGAAGATTCTCCTCACTTTTTACTTCAAACAATCTTTAGTTTTATAAAGAACTGAGGTAACCAGCATATAACATCACCATTGCATGATGCTGAAGGATGCCCTATGTTTGACCGCAATGGCACTGTTACTGTAAACAAGTAGATCACCTCTCAAGTTTATAAGCAATCTTTACAATTTCCTTATTACACACTCTTCAGCAAATTGAATTAAATAGGTGTAATTTCCTTCTTTCTTCTATAGCATAAAGGAGTGAAAAAGAGTTTTCTCCAATGAGAATTACCGATTTACATATTAGTTAGTAAATATATTATACCAGCATCATTTTCTTCATCTTCTAGAGAATACAGCAGTGTCCTGGGGGGTTGGCCCAGGCCCACCCGGACTGCAACACTGGGGCCCCATACCACCACCCCCTACTGTCATGATTGGGGTCTGGGGGAGGCCAGGGAGCCAATGATCTAATGCAGTCAAGGGGAGCATGTTCGGGCTGGGGCCTGCCGGTGTCCCATCGGCCCAATCCAACCCAGAGAAAATACCACACAGAATTATTAGAGGGAATTGCTCACTGATAATAATGGGCTTTGGCAGAAAATGAAATTTATTTACACTTATAATAAAGAAAATATAGGGTTCTTACATGTTTAGTTGTGGGCCTGTGTTTTCTACCCCAGACCAAGAATAAGGCATGGATGGACCAATGCCTTATGCAAAATTGCTCTAATTGTTGAATTGATGTCCATATCTGGTACTAAATTATAGGCTTCAATCTATCCGCTTATACTGAAAGGCTGTCACTCCAGTGCATTCCACACTACCATTAAAGTGGTACTGACACTAAAAAATGAATTTTAACATATGAATGTACATTAATTGTTAACTATAGGTCATGTTGATCATTTTTTGCTGAAAGGTTTGTTTTTGTATATAACTGTTAGCTGAAATTTCTATGCCTGACTCTCTGACACTCTGACTTTGCCAACCTAACAGTCCCATCTCAGTCTGTTAGTTACAGTTTCTAATGCTAATTGACTCCTGCTGCACAAATATGGCAGCCCCCTCATACAGGAACATGGGGGAGCAGACAGGTAATGCATCATGCAAATACCTTATGGCAAAGTTAGAAGTAGCTTTCAGCGCCAATATTATAATAGATGTAAAAAACTTTTTAATTTCAGGTGTCCGTATCTCTTTAACCCTAAAATAATAAAATAATGGTGGACCTGGCTCATTAAATTTGCGAAAATAATGTAGTTTCTGCATGGTTCATTGGCCTGGTGGCACTTTAAATTGTAAGATTTTATTTATGGTTGCCATTTAGTAACTGCTTGTCTCCCACACATTGCAAACATTTTGAAGACCTAGACATAGAGTGGTGGCTGAGCTACAGACTTTTTCGTTTTCAGTTTAAAAAGAAATGTTTTGTTTTTTTCTATCTTCTTTTTTTATTCTAAGACCCAGTGGAACAATTGCTATTTTGGGATATAGAAAAGAATTGTCATTTTAGAAACATTTTAGTTGTATTCTTAGGTTAACTGAGTAAGTATCCCAGACGTATTCAATGCCTACTGTGTAACATTAATCAAATTAATACCTAAGGATGGAGCATAGAAAATGTTTTCTGGTAATAGCTATTCTGTGATATAATGTGATAGTCCCAGTGCTCCATTTGTAAAGAAATGTCTTGTAACACATTCATTATGAATCTGTTTTTGTTAGTATAAAATATTAATGTGGGCAATTAAAATGTGTACATGTTTCCATGTAATTACGATTGGTATTATTTAGGTAAGCATGATACATCTGTAGATACAACATACAGTAAGTCCATATTTTTCCCTTCGGTAACAAAAGTAAGCTGCATATAGCGTTAATATCTTGATACAGTTTCTTTGTGGGACACAGGCTTGCCTCACATACAGTTTGAAACTTGTCTGCCTAAGGGATATTGTTAGCAGGCAGTTTTAGTAATTTATATGGAACAAGGCTTTCCCCCATGTGACAGACTGTCAGTTATAATATTTAGGGAGATAGAATTTTTACATTAGTTATGGCACTAACTCTGAGCAAGCAAGTCTGTTTTCATTCTCATACAGACTCTTTCTGACCTTAGACAGGTCCCTTGATCTCCCAGGGTACTAGACTGAATATAAAACTGAAGGCTCAGTGGAAAAAGTTCATTGCACTTCTCTCAATTTATGTAAAATAGCACTTTTGTATACTAAATTAGTTTTGAAGCATATACAAATCTAACACCTAATAATGAATTAGTCTCTATGATAACTGATAGCAATATGAACAATTTTCATGTATTATTACATTTTTAAAGGAACACTCTCATTAAGCTAGTTAATGAAGGGAGGCAAACTTAAGTAGAACATCAAATACCATCTTACTTTGCTGTGATCACTATTTGACTCCCTGCTGCAGCATGGGGTAGTGGCATAAGGTAGTTAGAGCGCTTCTAGAGAGGCCCAAAAAAATCCCATGACACATTTACTTTCCCCCAATAAATTGTATTTACTCATGTTCTAGGCAGCAAGCCCCTGAAGTGTATTCAATCAGCCTCTATTTTACTAGGGAAAAATGGGCATGTTGGTATTTTTTACAGTTGTTCACCACCTTGGGATGGGGAACAAGAGTGATAAGGGCTCATTGAGGCCTGGAAAGGTAATGTACTAAAAGGGATCCTGTCATGGGAAAAAAAAAATTTTTCAAAATGTATCAGTTAATAGTGCTGTTCTAGAAGAATTCTGCATTAAAATCCATTTCTCAAAAGAGCAAACAGATGTTTTTATATTTCATTTTGAAATCTGACATGGGGCTAGACATATTGTCAATTTCCCAGCTGCCCCAAGTCATGTGACTTGTGCTCTGATAAACTTCAATCACTCTTTACTGCTGTACTGCAAGTTGGAGTGAAATCACCCCCTCCCTTTCTCCCACCCAGCAGCCTAACAAAAGAACAATGGGAAGGTAAACAGATAACAGCTCCCTAACAGAAGATAACAGCTGCCTGGTACATCTAAGAACAGCACTCAATAGTAAAACCCATGTCCCACTGCGTACTATTCAGTTACATTGAGAAGGAAAAACAACAGCCTGCCCGAAAGCAGTTCCCTCCTGAAGTGCTGGCACAAGTCACATGACTGGGGCAGCTGGGAAATTGACAAAATGGCTAGCCCTATGTCAGATTTCAAAACTGAATATAAAAAAATCTGTTTGCTCTTTTGAGAAATGGATTTCAGTGCAGAAGTCTATTGGAGCAGCACTATTAACTGATGCATTTTAAAAAAAAAACATGTTTTCCCATGACAGTTTCCCTTTAATGCCTTTGATTGATTACCTCTGACTCCCCAATCTCCCTTTTATTATATTAAGGCAATAGTGCAGTATCTAAAATTTTCTATTTTCAGTTTCAGGCAGCCCAATTAATACTGCCCGCCATGAAATATATTAAAAATATCTTGGATAGACTAACAATTTGCCTGTGTACTTTCCCCCATTATAATTGTATGGTATAAATATGCTGACGTAATTAACAAAGAAATTCAGCAAAATGTTGCCATTATTACTTGAATTGGTATAATTACAATTTTAATTATATACACAATGTCGCCATGAAAATAAGCCAGATATATCAATTTGATGGAGTTATAGAAAATTCACTCTTTAATGAATATACAGCTAGATGTTAAATGTTTGATGGGTGAAATGCAATGGGAAGGAGCAAAAAGGAGAGACAAGAGGAAGATATTGGATTGGTTACTATGCACTTTACCAAAGCAAGTTTTAATTATCAGAAATATTGAATGAAAATTCAGCATCATTTTCACTAAAAATTAAACATACTGTACCTATTCACTAGAGCATTGTGTATGTCCTTTCATGTATACCTCTTTGACTATAAATTCCTTTGTGGAAAAGAATTGTCAAATTTATAATCTATTCTATTATTTTTTTTTCTTAACCGAGTGAATACAATAAGAATCGCTATGTTTGAAAATAATGAAAAATATGTGGGAAAAAAACAAATATAAAATGTATTATAATTCAACGTAAATTTTCATTTAGTTATACTGTTTCATAGTTATTCTTTGTAGAGCGGCTTATTAAATATTGATAACAAGAAATATTCTTTGAGAAACTGCCATTACAAAAGGGAGACAGTGGAAAGATATTTTACTTCAACATAAAATTTTCATTGAACACACAATTCATTAGCTGAATGCCAGCAGTGAATATTACAGAACTTTATCAACAATAAGTGGCATTTAAAAAGCTGTGTAAAATATTTTGCACCAAAAAAATCTGTGTCAATATTAAATTGAAATACATTACATATTTATAAAGATTGTAACCCTTATTTTTTCACCTAGGACTAGCTCCCACTTAACTAGTGGATCAGTCCCTCAGTTGGGCACTCACATACATGTGTGGAGGAAGGAAAAGTGTTGCAGAACTATAGCTGCTCAAAACAGGATTTGTGGATGTCAGGAATTCATAATCAAAATAAAAATGTATTAACAGTCAAAAATGGTACTCACAGTACATGGTTTCTTTGGGATATGGAGCTCAGAACTGCTCTTTCTGTCTTAAGGTGGCCATACACAGGCTGATTAAAGCTGCTGGCAGACCGAGTCTGCAGCTTATTGGCCGTGTATGGGGCCCTTCGAAGGCTTCCCTGATCGATATCTGGCTGAAAGTCGGCCAGATGTCGATTGAATGGGACTAAAAATCCTGTTGGATCTGTTATTTAACAAACAGATGCGGCCCCGCAAGCCGACCACCCATATCTCCTCCATTGCTATCCGATTGTTGGGTCCTAGGGCCCACAATCAGATCAGTCCCATATTGCCCACCTCAAGATGGGTCTATCGGGGAGAGATCTGCTTGTTTGGCACCATCGCCAAATGAGGGGATCTCTCCACATATGGCCACCTTTACACTAACATTATCTAATACATTATGCACAAGGCCCTGTTCAATGACTTCCTGGCTCCCCAGCACAATTCTTCCTCTTCCACAGTTGGAGGCCAAAGCAACCCTCTCCCACATACTATATCAAACTATCATAGGAAGTGGTCACCATCCAAATGGGCCAGTATGGAACACATCAAATCAAATTGGTAAACACTCCTTTAAATATCCTCTGGTGAGTATGTAACTTTAACAAACTGTTAAAATTACCACAAAATACATTTAGACTGCTTCTGTTTGTATCAATAAACCTAAACTTTGGATTTTACATGCCTGTGTGGAAGAATGCTCATTAAGTTCCTTCTTTCATACAAAAGGTTTATTATGGTCCCCTAGCTGGAGGCTCAGGGTAGTGCACGTGAGCCCCTTTTGACCATATTAGAAAGAAAGAAACCAAAGATTCAACTGGTGGCACTTAGTTCAATGAATTGACAACCTTCAGGATTTTTTCAATAACATTTAAATTTGTTGTGGTGGTCTATGGTGAACTAGATCATGCAAACACAACCTCAATTCATTTTTAAAACCATTTTTATTGATGCATTATAATATAAAATCAACATGTATGATCAATGCTAGACCTACAGGGTGGCCACCCTATGCTTCCCATAGAAAATGTTATCCATGAGCTCATTAAAGGGAGTTATAGTTAATTTGGGAGTTATAGTTCACTTGAATATAGCATGACTATTGAGATGCTTGGCATATGTTATATATCAAAGTGAAGGATTGTGGCAGCTAACATAAATAGTCCATATCTCAGGGGTCCCAGCCTTTTCCCCACTCATATCCCCAATACCTCCTTTACTGCAATTGCCCACAGTAGCAGACACTGTTCTTGCTGGAAGTATGGATAGCTGTGTAGGAGGGGAAACTCGTTACTCACTGAACCTGTGCTTTATCCGAGAGCTGCCACATGAACTCCTTTGCATCCAAAGGACATTCCACATAATTATTCCTAGGCCAATTTACGTTTCACTCTGTACTCAAGGCCATTAAAACACAGTGTGTAAGTGGAAATGCTTTCCTGTCACACCTACTTATTTAAAGGTGAATTACATCACAACTCTCCCTGTTCTCAATCTAAAGGTGGACATATATATAGAGATCACCAAACAAGTGGATCTCTCCCCAATATCGGACTGAACCAAGGGCCCAATGATCAAATCATAATGCAGGCAATTCGGGTGGTCTGATCGCAGGACCACATCAACAAACAGATGCGGTCACGATCCAATGGGATTTCTAGTCCTGCCTAATTGACATCTGGTTGACTCTCGGCCAGATATCGATCAGAGAAGTCCATCGGAGGGTCCCACACATGGGCTGATAAGCTGCTTACTTGGTCTGTCGGCAGCTTTTATCGGCCCATGTATGGCCACCTTTAGTGGACAGGAGTACACTCACACATGCAGTTATAAGTTGGCTATCATTGTACAATCGCCATATGGCATAGAAAAGCAGTTCCTCCTCATGTGAAGGAACTGCCCCACAGGGATACCGCTAATAAGGGATGGAGGGTGGCAACTCCCTACATGTAACAAAAGGTTAGGGAGGTTTTCTTTCTATGTATCTCAGTTTCCAATGTTTCATGAGTTTCCCAAGTTTAATATCTAAAAAGGTTATCTATTCCCTGTGTCTTGTGTAAGTCAATTTAGTGTTATATGTTGCGATAAAATTTTTCCACAAAATCTGCTAATTGGTCAGGGGTACCATCCCATAGGACCAGCACATCATCAATGTACTGGATCCACAGGAAGGCACCTCCCTCAGACTTATCCTCCCAAATGGGGTACACCTCTTCCATCTTCCATCATCTTGGAGACAAGGATCACCATGTAGGATCACAGGCTGCCCCCATATCTGTACCTCTCACCTGGAGATAGAAGTGATTTCCAAATCTGTACTAATTCCAAAAGAGTCAGAACTAATTTTGTATTGTGATCAAACCTATTACCTCTCATCTTGAGGAAGGATATGGCTGCCCTACCACATGGGAAATTGATGAATACAGGGACTCCATATCCAACGCTACCAACAAAATTTTTTGTCCAATTATTATACCATCCTATTTTCTAAGACTAAGTACATCAGTAGTGTATTTAACATTTGATGGAAGTGTCTCAACCATTGGTGCTAGGATGGTCAATCTATTTACCTATTTGTTCAGTAGCACCCCCACCCACTCCAGAAATAGTGGGATGATCTGGGGTTCTTTTTAATCTCTTATGAATCTTGGGAATATGGTAGAAACATGGGATCATGATCCACATAAAGGTATTGATATTCCTGTTGATTGATAACAGTAGCTATAACTGACACATTCAAAATACTACATAATTTCATCTGAACTTGTTGCATAGGGTTGCTGTCCAATCTTTTAAACTGTAAATTGTCTTTAAACTGTCTCTCAGCCTCCCACACATAGTATTCATGGTCAAGTAGTACAACATTTCCTCACATATAGGAAGGCTTAATTAATAGCGCCTCATTGTTCTGTAACTCTCTCAAGGCCCATCATTCTCCTGTGGAAAAATTATGTGAAATTATCTTTTAGACATTACCAGTATCTTTCTCTACAACTTGATATACTGCTTGTATCTCAGATAATGCTGGGCATTTCCTTGATGGGGTATGGGGCCCCCCAACCTGTTTCCATCCTCTGTTGTTACATTCATGTCAGAATAAATTGATTCAATTCCAGATTCCAGTGCCACATGTTCAAAATCACATAATACCTTAGCATTCCTTTGTCAAGGTTGTGTCTTTGTTTACCACCTTTCCATCATCCCCTCACTGCAAAGATAATTTCACACATGTAGCTATCCAAAGTAAATGATTTCTGAATGTAACTCTTTGACCACCCAGATCGCCTCCCACCTTGTCTGATTTTCCTTTTCAGACCTGGATTCACCTTCACCATGTGTCATTCCTCTATAGCATACATTTGTAACTGTTCAATATCCTATTTCAAAGTACTGTAATGCTTTTTTGGCTGACTTAATCCGAGTGATGATAGAGCATGGGCTACATGTGACCCTCTTTCCCCAGGTAGGGTTTTCACTAAGTGGAAATACACATGTTGAGGTTGTTGAACTGCAACTCAGTACTGCCAGAAATGTAAAATAACAAATGTAGGACACCAGGGGTTCATTGCAAACAGTTAGAACAGGCTTTATTGGCTTTATTGAAGATACAAAGAGCCACAGGGTTGGTAATACTCACAAGTGAGGTAGATATGCCACATACCAGGTATATTCATGCTTAAGCGCTGATCCATATGTTTGCTTTTGAAATATTCAAAGCTGTACAGCAAGGAAGGACACCATAATAGAAATAGCGATGGGGATCCCTACAGCAGACGTCAATGCACAAAACACATCAGCAATTAAGTAACATGCAAGACAAATTTGGTTATATTAACTTTGCATTTAGTTCTTTCTGCCAGTCAAAAATATGCAACTGGAAAACTTAAAAATGCATCAATATATTAAATGCGTGAATGTGTTTTTTTTCACCAGAAGTAATTTCACCAGATCCAGGGTGGCAAACTATTATTATAAAGATAAAGACACTCAAATCTGCACTTTAATGAATATGCTTCTAGATATTTTAACAGTATAGTAACTAATAGAAATATTGAAAGAAAATTCAAGTATCTGTAGTTTATTTTGGTTGGACGTTAGGAGGCAGTTTATAAGTGAATATTTTAATGCACTGTATCAAACATTCCATTGAGTTGGGCTTTGCTTAGATAGACAAAACATAACTAAACTCACCAGTGCTGATGATGAACATGCTGAATAGGAACATAACTTTCACTTGAAAAGGAAATTTTTGTATATGGACAAGAATTTAATTAATAGAAGTCAATAAATAGAACTTGCTGTCATAATAATTTGCATTTTATATGTTGCTGGTCCTGTAATAATACTCATAATAGTGTCCACCTAAAAATCATTTTAAGCACAACATTAAATCACTTCCTGCGCTTGTAACAAGTACCTATAAATACTTCTATACCATGCATTAAAAATTTCTATCTTGGCAAATTGAGAAGATGACCATTATCCAGGTCTACTGCCTATTTTGGTCGCCTCATCTCCCACCACACATGCACCGAATATCATACGAAATTTTGTTTTGTATGTTAATATTTGTGGGTGTATTGTCACCTTTACTGCATAAGAGTAACAGCTAATGCTACTGTATCTGAAGAAGATCACATTTTCACAATTTCATTTCTAATGGAGCCCTAATTTTAACAAATGTAGTGTACGTCAAGGTAATTTTGTGCCTTTTTATCCTGTCCTTTTACAACTTATTGACTTGATTTTATGTATTGCAGGTTACAGATAGTACAGTACTGTAAGATTCTGATATGTTTTTCAATTTCTTTCTAAAATAATCCTTATATATGGAGAATGTCTGTATAGTTTTTGATATGAGAAAGGTGACAGTCCACAACCACCTTGTATTATGAAACCAGCTGGCATACGTGCCTCATGTGCAAATTACAGAGTTGACATCCTTTTGAAGGGCTACTCCAGTAATATCCCCAGTGTTCATCTGAGGTGTTTAGCATCAGTAGAAATGTGAAGTGTCCATGTACTGTATGTAGAATGTCCCTTGAGGCTCAAACCTCTTCTACTATTACACTGCAGTACTTTTCTTTTAGTGCTATTAGGCAAATGAAGATGTGCTGCACTTGTGGATTAATGAGATAATCCAGAGATGAGGTTATCTCAGGTCTAGAATGTAAAAAAAAAAAAAGAAATCAGAGTTACAGTAACAAAGTTTGTAAAAAGCGATTGCGAGTCAAGAGAAGAGATGTAACTCGTTTAAATGTCATGACATTTACAGTTATATAGATCAAGTAGATTCTAGATCTACATCCAGCTGCATCACTACATGTTTGTTACTCTGTACAGAGAAGGTTGTGGGGAAGAGAGAAGAACAAGGGGGAGAGAAAACAGGAACCTAGTTTCAATCAATAATTAACTCACGTTCCTGACAGTTTTCTTTCTTATCCCTTGGTGTACACAGGAACATTCTGAAAGGTTGAGTCTAAGTTGCTGCACAACCAGCAGTGATTCTGGGGAATCTGAGGCAGCAGCAAAGATGCTGCCCCCCCCTCCTGTTCCTCCCTTAAAAATTTGCGTTGGAATGAGTCAAAGGGGGTAGCATCTGTAACCCTTTCTTGGCCAATATTGACCAAACCAACTAGCATAGGTAGAGCATTGGTTACACGCGACTCTTTCACTCTCAGGTAGGGCTTTCGCTAAATGGAAAATCACGTGTGAGGTAGTAGAACTACAACTCGATACTGCATATGGTGTGTAATAAAGGTTGTTGGACGCCAGGGGTTCTTTGTGCAAACAAATATGAACAGTTTATTTACAATAGCAGCCAGGGTAGTATATACTCACAGACAGTGGTATTAGATCAGCAAATACTTAGCACAGGTACAGCATAGATTGTGCCCTCAGGTAGGATACCAGGAAGGGAGTTATAGTTGCACCAGCCAGGTTATCAATGCCCATGTGGTCCGGATCCCACCAGCGGTTCAGGTGACTCAGGGTTAAATACTTTCCTGCAGTCCCTATGTCTGAGGTCCCTTCACTTCAGGCAAGGTAGAGCCTGGGGGAGAGCTACTCCCTACTATCCTCCTTGATGGGGCTTGAGCTGCCCTTTCTCACTTCCCTCTCTTTCTCACCTCTCCTAGAGAGTGCTATGACAGGACTAGCCTATCTCTGACTAGTCCTCATTCACGGGGCCCTGTTCCCCGACTTGATACTGTGGTACCTCTAAAGGTGTGCTGTCCCTTTAGGGTAGAGTGCCTCTGGGGCCCGGTTGGCACCCAGGCTCAATGGAGCACTGCCCTCCTCCTCTGCTGCAGGCCAAAGAGGAAGTGCCACTCCCTGCAAGCACCTTTATTACTGCACTGCAGGGGTGGATCACAACCTGTAGCCAATAATATGAAACAATCTAGCCACCTGGACTTTAGTCCAATAGAAGGCAGCTAGTGAAAGGGCAAGGGAAGAAGCCATAAGGGCCATGGTTCTTATGGGTCCCTACACATCTTTGCACCAAACCCAGAATTCACTCTTAAAGTTACAAGAGGCAGCTTTTTGTTGCCCCTTGTAACTGGTCGGTCGCTGCCACCTGAGGCAAAATTCTCACCTTGCCTCTTGGCAGGAGCTGCCCTGTGCACAACTGGGATATAAGCCCCTCAGTATCTTGCTGGCTTGCTAGACTAATTCTTGTGCAGTGAAGTAAAACTTAGTAGCAGATTGTATACATTTTCAATAACTGTTATAGAAATAGTTGCACAACATATAAATTGAGACATTATCATAGCTTAAATACTTAGGAAAGATGTAAAGAGGATTTTATTTTTGATAACTAGTCAACCTTTGGGTAAAAACTCAAAATATAATGTCTTAAGGTGGTCATACATACAACAATATTTACCATAAAAAAAAGTTTTTTTTGTACGATAATCTGTGCATGTGTGGTTTGTAAAAGGCCTTGGATATCAGTTGTCTTGTCGATCCGGCAGGACTGAAAATTTAGATTTGACTGAACATCGTAAAGTTAATGCTGAATCGTCAGCTAGGGCTAATTAATTCTTTTTGTTTTAACCTGCATATCTGACAATTCGGCTGTTAATGTTAACTCTTAGATTGTGGACCAGTCTTTTCGGTTTCAGAAGAATGAACTTTAATTTGTTTGCTGCTTATTCTATGTCAAATATAAATGTTCCTTATTTAGTGGAATAACCACTTATAGTTACCATGTTATAGTGCCAATGCCATTGCCCCACCCCTAATGTCATCACACCCCAATGTCATAGCTCTGCCCCCAACATCATCTACCTATCCCCTTTGCCTGGTTTTAACTGGAGGCAAAGATGGCTACCCTAGTGTGCATTCTCGATTGAATGAAATAACTGCATTGTGGACTTTTCTGCATATTAGAATTCTAGTGCATATGAATTTGAATATGAGTATAAAGTGCCACTGCCACAAGACTCTCCTAACAGCCCAAAACCAAATATGTTTGAAAAGTACACATTCTAATGAATAGAAAATTGCTAAAAATGTGTTTCTACTCCAACTGATCAAAGTGCAAAACGCTAAAAAAACCATAAGGACAACAATGCAAGCATAAAACCGCAATAAAATCACATAAATCAAACACAATTAGCCAAATCAATGAAATAACTGACCAAACAACATGGTTAGTGATCAGAATACTCAGTCCTATAGTCAAACTGTGAAATCAACAGTTTTTAGGGGAATAACAACTAAAAAAAAAAGTAAAAAAAAAAAAAACGTGTGTGTTTGTGTATGAATGTGTGTACAGCTCTAAAAAGTGTATGCATGTGTGTATAAGTATGTGACTGTGTAAATATGTGCAAAAGTGTGCAAAACTAAAAACTCAGAAAAGCCTAAAAAAACAAAACTACCTTTAATAATACTGTATGTGTAAGTGCAGAGGGCTGAGATTGCATTCAAAAATGCTACTCATTTGTCCACTTTAGAGTCTCCATTCTTGATTTTTTTCTGGCTATCATCCTAGAGCCTTTTTTAATTTGGTTAACCATGTTTCTAAGATTTTTCTAAAGGTCTATTGTTAGATAGTTCCTGGGTGCAATTCTAGTTTGATTTACTGTTCCTAGTCCCTTGCCTGTCTCAATGTGAAAGGTAGCTTTTAGAGGTAGAAGCTGGAGCTGTGACCACAACCTTGGTAACTGTTCTGGGTTTTGGGATACTGAACGTGACACTGACACTGATTAGCCTCTTAGCCTCTTTGAATAATGTAGCAGTGCCATTGAAAGGACCATATAGCACTTTTTTTAAAGAATACATTAATTAGTCCAAAGCTGCGTAAAAATGTAAATCACAAGCTGCACATAGTATTACCTCAGAAGCCTTGCCTAAAGTGCTTCAAGCTATCAGGTCTGTATTTTTGGCTGTTCTAGCATCATAAACTGCAGATCTATAATACAAATAAAAAGTACCATCCCTAAAGAATATTACCAAGTATATTAATAATAATAGTAATGCTTCATTATCTTTGATAAATGTATATCCAAAGTACACTTAGGGGACACATTATCACTTATATATACATGTTATTATTAAAAACTGTATTTACTATATCATAAAAGATAACTGTTTGTTTTAAATTTCTTTTGTTTTTCTATTAAAACCATTTACTCTAACTGAGCCTGTTGAGTGCGGTATTTTTTTGCTATTTTGTATACATTTTACCTGCACCCAGGCAAGCTGTGTTTCTTGTTTGTTGAGTGCTCCTCCATGTCCCATATAAATATATGGGGGCCAAAACGTTGGAGATGCATTGTGAGAAATACATTAATTTCTTCACTACAAGTTTGGAGTGCGGGTCCCTCTATCTTTGATGTATTATAAGATTTGACCAACGCAACCAATAAAAATCTTGTCAAAGCAAGCACTAAGAAGAAATTGGGCAATATTTAATGTGTGGCCAAAAACCCTTTTTCTCCAGAGTTAAATATATGTAATTACAGAACAAGATTATGATCTCCCAACTGATAAATAAATAAATCAAGGACTTTCAGGTAATTTCTTTAATAAACGTTCAGAATGGTGTGGCAAAATGTTAAATACATAGCTTGGAAGCTTCTCTCTTGGATTAATTTCCTAAATTCGCACATATAAGATATAAGAGATTCTCTCTGGAAAGAGAACAGAGCAAATTGTTCTTTTTTTATTTTCTATGCAGTGTAACTGAACACATTAAAATCTCAAAATGAAACAGAGGTCATGGTGTGTGGCAGATGATATCCTTCTTTAGATGCTGCCTTGGGGCCACATGAAGGGCAGATGCAGCAGTGTCTTCTAAGATTTAAGTACTTTACATTGGGGATATATGATGATGCTGTCACATCAACTCCAATAAAAATCTTTAAGATGAAATAGCCAGCAGTGATGATGAAGAATCAAACTGTTAATGAATTACACAGTTGATTACAAAGTGGAAAACAGTGCGTAACATATTTGATGTACTAAGAAGGTAATGAAGTGAACATTTTGCTGATCAGTACAGACAGAACTCTATAATGCTGGTTAAAGAAATTCCAAAGTTTAAAATATTTTTTGCATCTGTTTTAGTTTGGCCATAACAGAAAACCTAACATGCAAAGGAAAGTCTTCTGTCAGTTTCTCACTTTTAGCAAACTTTCATGTTTTCATGCAAAAGGGATCAAAGGATATTAAATGCATTATTGTTTCCAAGATAACTTTATAATTAGGGGACAAGCTATTTTTCAGTTACAGCCACCACAGCAAGCACTTTTATTTGCAATGAAGTGAAGCTGGGATCACTTAGGGAAGTCTTCAATGCAATACACACCACACATTACTGAAAGAGCTGTTAGAGCTAAATGCTTCGCCAGACTGCAGTCAGTGCTATGTATATATTCAAAGAAAGGTTAAAACTATTGGCTCTTTAGTCATTAAGGGGTATGTAACACAGAAAGGAATGTAACCCCTTTTTGGCTGTATTAGAACCAAACCAACTAGTATATGGTAGAGCACGGGCTACATGCGACCCTCTTTCATCAGGTAGGGCTTTCGCTAAGGGGAAAGACACGTGTGAGGTAGTTGAACTACAACTCAATACTGCAAGATGTGTAAATTAACAGGAGTTGGACGCCAGGGGTTCTTTGCAAACAAATAGAACAATGTTTATTTACAACACAGCACCACAGGGTAAATGATACTCACAACAAGGTGGATCATATGCAGCTACAATATATGCAGAGGAGTAGCAGATACAGCAATGGAAAGACTCTCAGGTAGGATTTGTAAGTGGAGTTGATAGGATCACCATCCAGGATATCAGTACCTCATGTGGTCCGGATCCCAACAGCAGATTTGGGTCAGGTCAGGGGTTAAAGAACTCTTCCTGCAGTCCCTTTCAATACTGAGGTCCCTTCACTACAGGCAAAGTAGAGCCTGGGGGAGAGCTACTCCCTTCTATCCTCCTTGTTGGAGCTTGAGCTGCCCTTGCTATCTTTCCTCTCTGAACTCACTTCCACTAGAAAGTGCTATAACAGATTTAACCTGTCACTAACTAGTCCTCATTCACGGGGTCCCTGTATCCCCAACTTCCTTAAAGGTGGCTGTTTCCTTTAGGGCCTTGTTATCTCTGGGGCCTTGACTCCAGGCTCAGTGGATCTTCTGCTCAGATCAACTGCTGCAGGCCAAAGAGGAAGTGCCCCTCCCTGCAAGTACTTTTGTTACAGCACTGCAGGGGGTGGTCACAACCTATACCAATAATATGATACAATATAAATTACATGGGTTTTAGCCCAGTAACAGGCAAGGAAAAGTAAGGGTAGGGAATGAAGCCATAAAGGCCATGCTACTTATGGGTCCCTACAGAAATAACACCTGGCAAACAATGGAGGAATAAAAAATGCAACATACTAGTGAGAAACAATCAGGAGCTGATCAAAATAATAAACAAGATGTGAGAAATACTACTATATATATAGGGCACATGACAATATCATTTGCTTTTTAGTGGGTAAATATCTATGGCATATAATTTACAACTAATTAGTATTATGAAATTAACATGATGCAAACACTATTTGTTAAACTGAAAGCTATTTGGGGAGGGGAAGTCATCCTAATGAAGGTGTCTGCTCGTCCTCAGCTATTGCACTGACATATTCATTTCTAGACTTTTTTAAACCATAAACTGTTCTCAAATTCTACTTACAGTTCATCTTAGCATAATTAAAACAGATTACCAGTCCTCTGTAAAATTCTATAAACAAACCCATACCTTCCCCAGCTGCAGGTTGTTAAGGAGCAGCTCGTCATATACAGATACAGTCACTTGGATTTGTAAGTTAAATGCATCGTGACTCAAGGCTAATTGAAGAAACTGTGTTATCTAAAGTTATCTTAACTCATTTAATGCATTTAACCTTTTCATTAGCATACCAAAGCTCCATTGTTTTCAATGGTGAACTCTTTAATTGGATGGGATGCTGTGACACAATATTCTGTGCTAAGTGGGATAAATGAGATAGATGAGTTAAGTCACGACGCATTTAACTCACCATCCAAAGTGACTGCATCTGTAGAATGCTTCTCGGGAGACTGCAGATGTTTTTATTGTGCTTGAATAGACAATAAGTAGAATGTGACTTTACCTCAAATTCAGATTTTCCCTAATTTAGTGCAAGAAATAAGGGCCATAAATATATCTAAACTAAAAGGATATTTTATTTATATAGTAACATAGTAAGTTTTAACCTGCCTAACTGCTAGTTGATCTAGAGGAAGGCAAAAAAAAACCTCCTCTGAAGCTTCTTCAATTTGCCCAACAGCGGGGAAACAAATCTTCCTATCTCCAAAATGGCTATAGGACTAGTCCCTGGATCAACTTGTACTATGAGCTATCTTCCATAACCCTTGCTAAAAAGCCATCCAACCACTTTTTAAAACTCATTTACATCTCATGTATCAGCCTGTACAACTGATTCAGGGAGAGAATTCTTCACAGCTCTCACTGTAAAAAACCCCTTCTGAATATTTAGGCAGAACCTCTTTTCTTCTAATTGGAATGGTTGACCTTGCGTCAACTGGAAAGACCTATTGGTAAATAAAGCATTAGAGAAATTATTATATGATCCCCTTATATATTTATACATATTTATCATATTAACCCTTAAGTAACTCTTCTCCAGCGTGAACATCCCCAATTTGGCCAGTCTTTCTTCATAGCTAAGATTTTCCATACTTTTTCTCAGCTTAGTTGCCGTTCTCTATACCCTCTCCATTCATTAATGTCCTATTTGAGCACTGGAGACCAAAACTATATGGCATATTCTAGATAGGGCCTTACCAGTACTCTATAAAGTCCCATCCATGAATTTATGCATTGGTTGCTACAGCCAAGCTTATTATTTCCAAGGACTCTACAATGGATTTGCCTAGTGTAGTCCCATTAAGGGTATAAGTGGCTTGGATATTTTTACATCCCAGGTGCATGACTTTACATTTATCAACATTGAATCTCATTTGCTCTCTCTCTCTTAGCTGTCCAGATTGCCAGTTTGTCAAGATCCTGTTGCAAGGATGCCACATCCTGAATGGAATGAATTGGGCTGTATAGTTTGGTGTCATCTGCAAACACTGATACATTACTTACAATACCGACCCCTAAGTCATTAATGAACAAGTTAAATAAAAGTGGACCCAATACCGAGTCCTGAGGGACCCCACTAAGAACCTTACTCCAAGCAGAGAATATACCATTAACAACAACCCTCTGTACCGTATCATGTAGCCAGTTTCCTATTCATGTGCAAATGACTTTAACAGACCTTAGTTTAGAAAGCAGTGATGTGTGGGGCACGGTATCAAACTTTGGCAAAGCAGTGATGTGTGGGGCACGGTATCAAACTTTGGCAAAATCCAAATTAATCTACTGCTTCACTACTGTCCAGCATCTTACTTACCTCATCATAAAAAGCAATCAAATTTGTCTGACATGACCTATCTTTCATAAAGCCATTCTGATTGCTGCTCACAATGCCATTCACTAGGGCATTGGAATGTCCTACCTTAACAAGCCTTCAAATAATTTGCCCACCACTATGTCAAACTTCCTGGCCTATAATTGCCAGGTTGAGATTGTAACCCATTTTTAAATATTGGAATGACATTAGCTTTTCTCCAATCCATAGGTACCATACCAAATGAAAGCAAATCTAAAAAAATCAATAATAGTGGCTGGTCTAAAACTGAACCAAGCTCTCTTAGAACATGGGGGTGTATGCCATCAGGCCCTAGAGTCTTGTTTACATTCATTTTTATTAAAGCTTTATGAATCATAACCTGAGTCAGCCACTGACTAGTTTGAGCCATTAGTGCATCTATGAAGTGAGCCTAGGAACTAGGACTCATCTATTCTATACATTGAAGAAAAGAACTGATTTAGCCCATTTGCCTTTTCCGTATCTGTTACAACAATACTGGTACCATTATTTAAAGGAGCAACACTCTCAACCCACATTGTTTTACTATTAATATACTGATCTGGCAATACTGTTGCTCCAGTCAGTATCTTGGTAATTAAAATCCCCCATTATCATTACCTTACCCAAACTAGCAGCATTTTCTATTTGCATCAGGAGCTTAGCCCCTTCCTTCTCTCTTACATAACGTGGTCTATAGCATAACCTACAATTAATTTTCTGCACTCTTTAAAATGGGTGAAGAACTCCACCCATTAGACTTCTGCGCCCTCATTTTCTAACATAACCTCCTCCTTTATATAGGCTTTTAACTCCTGACTAACAAACAGACATGCCCCTCCTCCTTTTCTATTGCCTCTGTCCCTCTGAAACAAAGTATAGCCACTGATAATAACTGCCCAGTACTGCGACTCATTCAGCCATGTTTCGGCCACACCAATCACATCATATTTTCCCACCAGCACCTCCAGCTCTCCCATTTTCCCAGTCAGACACCTTGCATTTGCAAACATACATTTTATACTGGCACCATATTGAACAAATGACATGTGGTACTCCCTACAACAAAAAATCTCTATATAGGCATGCTGTATTTAAAAAATATAAATTTATTGAATCATAAAAGTCAAAAGTTTACCCCACATGGAGCCTAACGCGTTTCATGCCTCTCAGTAAACAGATAGGCAAACAGAGAAAGAACATGCACCCCCTTTGCATATAAATACAATTACTGATAAACCCTCTCATTAATTAAAATCAATCAGATTAGGAGCAAGTAAATACTGCCAATGCACCTAATTAGCAATCAGACCTGCCCCCTTCAAAACCACTCAATTGAATAAATGTTCCAGGAAATGTTTTCTATTCCATGTATAGGGGTACAGTTATTATCATACATTTAGAACAAATGTTTATGATAATAGTATAAATCTATACATAACAAGTAACATCAAAAATATAATAATATAATTTAATCCCAATGGCAAGCGTCTGAAAGTAAAATATCCAATAAACTTACTCACTTATACAATAAAGTTAAAAGATCAACTCCTCTTATACCTGTTTTACTTGCTCTATTGCCTGTACTGAAAAGTAACTAGTATCACTGTTGCTGCATTCCTTAAAGTGCCTTGTGACATTAGTTTTATTGATATAGTTTAGATGTTTATTTGTCTTTTATGTTCCCTGATCCTTTCTTTTAAGGGGTGCTTAGTACATCCAACATATTGTTTCTTTCACTTTTTGGAAGTAATTAAATGACACCCATACTATTGTAATTAATGTATTGTTTGATGCTATATGTTTTGCCTGTTACCGTAGATTTAAATTCCTGAGATACCTGATAAATTTGTAAGTTATACATCGCTTAGTGCCACATCTAAAGCAGCCCTAAATTGAGTTTTTCTTTCAAAGTTTTATCTCTAAAATGACTTGGTGAAAGAAGATCTCCTAATGTATAAGCTCTCCTAGCCACACTACTTACACCTTGATCTAAGGTCCTAAAAAAATCTGCATCCATATATAATATAAGAAGAATTTTTTTTTAAACTCTGTACTATCTTGTTGTATTGTCTACTACATCTTGTAATAAAAGAGACATTTTCTTTAAGCCTGATGTTTTGTTTATATTGTTTCGGGACCAACAGTCCTTCTCTCTCTGTCTTCACTGTCCTCTCAAATGCATTATTTGTATTGGTCTTAGAGTAGCCTCTCTCTTGAAAATGATCTTTCATATCACTAGCTACTCTATAGAATTCTTTATCAGTGGAGCAGTTCCTCCTAAGTTGCAGGAACTGTCCCACCAATGGTACTCCCTAGCCTTAACAGTACCCCCAACCAAATGCCCACCCCCATTTCCCCTTCCTTTGCCCACTATCTCATCTAACCGATCTTCCATTGAATCTTTTACTGATCCCTCCCCCCACACCTAGTTTAAAGTCTCCTCCAACTAGCCATCTTTTCTCCCAAAATAGCTGCACCATCATTATTGAGGTGCAGCCCATCCCTGGCAAAGGGCCTTTAGCCAAATGAGAAATCAGCACAGTTATCCAAAAACCTCATGCCTACAACAATCTCTCAACCAAACATCAATCTCCCTAAGCTCCCGCTGTCTTTTTAGCATTGCTCGTGGCACAGGTTATATGTCTGAAAAAATTACCTTGGAAGTCTTCACACTCAACTTTACACATAGTTTTTTAAAATTCTTCTTGAGGACTTTACCACCTCCTCTAACTTTGTCATTGGTACCTATGTGTACAAGACCTCTGGATCTTTCCTAGCCCCTCACAATGATCTGTCCACTCGTTCCAGCACATGCTGAACCCTAGCACCAGGTCAAGCAGCAAACTGTTTGGCAGGATGGGTCCTTACGGCAGATTACCCTATCCACCTTTCTAATGATTGGATCCCCTATAACTAAAACCTGCCTTTCCTTCCTTGAACTCTCCCCCCCACCCCCCGTATTAGAGCCACTGCCTCCCAGGGTGCTCTGAGAGTCTCTGAGAGTCAGCCTACACCATACACCCCAGATCTTTTCTCCCCAGAATCTTCAGCCAAAATGGCAAATCATTTTTTTTGGACAAGCTGTGGACCAGCCCCCCTACTCTTCTGTCCTCTACTTCCCCTCATAACTGTGACAAACCTGCCTATTTCATTTGCCTCCACTGCCCCTTCTCCTCCCCCCACTCCAAAGGCTCCTGCCAGTGGTTTCTCTGCAAACCTCCTTTCCTCCTCCAAGTGAATTTAACACTTTATAAATGGCCATTACCTTTCTGACAATAACTGCTGCTCAATAATAATCAAAATGTTAACATTTATTCATGTCATTTAGTCAAAACATTATTTGCACAATGTTTCTCTGTTCTTACACTGTTAGGGACACGTTTACTAAGGGTCGAAGTGAATATTTGAATAAAATTGGTATTTTAGCCTATGGGGGACCTCCTAGAATCTGGCCTGAAATATATAGGAATTCGAAGGATTTTGCACAAAATCCTTCCAATCATTTGATTCAATCAATGCAATCAAACGATATTTATTTGATCGGAAAAGGACCTATTTGATCGAAATAGGTCAATATTCGATTGAAAAAGCCCTTTTAAAAAAAATCCGATGGTCGAATTTCAAAGTTTTTTCACTTCGAAATTCAACTCTGAGGGGAAGATTTACAAAATTCATGTGAAGAGATTGAAGTTCGATCGAATACCGATCGTACGATTCTTTCAGAGGATTGAACAGTGTTGGACTGGCCCACCAGAATACCAGTAAAACTCCCGGTGGGCCAAGGTGTCAGTGGGGCCTCATACTGCTAAACTTTTGGCCTATTTCATGGCCATTCCCTATTTCTATGAGAACAAAGAGGCTAAATAGATGGAATAACTGATTATAGTATGTAAAGAAAACAAACTAGGAGAATAGAGGTTGAGATGAAGAATATTAGTACTGAGAGTGGTCCCCTGGTCTAAGGTTTTATGGTGGGCCCCTGGTCTAAGGTTTTTGGGTGGGCCCCTGCCATCCCAGTCCGACACTGGAATACCGAATTATCGAATATTATTAACATGTATTTCTATAGCGCCAACTTATTTTGTAGAATAGATCGAATGATCGAAGGATTTAAAATGTTTAAATTCTTCGAATGCCTACTTCGCCAGATTGAACCTACCGAATACTAATAGAAGCCTATGGGAACCCCACCCCCCATTGGCTTCTTTTGCAAAGACTTGCTCGAATACCATTCGTACGATCGATCGTTCAAATCGTAATAATTTTTGGAGGCTAGAAGGAAAAAGCACGATTTTTTCATAAATGGAACGATTGGTATTCGACCGTATGATTTCATCGAGAAATCGAATATCGAGGAAATTAAAGCCTAAACCTATTTGATAAGCATTCAATATTCGAATGCTTATCCAATTTCAAGGGATTTTAGGTGAAAAATTAGTAAATTTGCCCCTTAGTATCTACCTCTTACAACACAATTGAAATATTAATATGCTATAACCTTGCATGGACTTATTTGCTTTATTATGTTTGTAAAGTCCTAAATTATGTAATATTAGACATCTACAGTCTACAGATAAATGGTATATATATATATATATATATATTTATCATTAAATGGCATGCAAGGAAAAATCATTTCTGCTAATATAAAATCTTAAGTAATGGAGTTTGCTGAACAAAAGGTGAAAAAGTGTAAAGTTAATAAATTGTCCTGCAAATAGATAAAGGCATCTCACAGTCTATCCACCTACTGTTTTTTTTTTTTTTTT
>CM044433.1:105607789-105685020 GCA_024363595.1 Xenopus borealis | reverse complement strand
TTTTTTTTTTTTTTTTTTGCATGTCTGCCTTTGCTCAGTTGTGTAATGTGAGTATTAAAAGATAATTGTGAACTTACATAATGGGAGTCAGGAATAGTTTGATTTGACCCCTACATTTATTAGAGTTGTGTTTCAATGAAAATAAATGTATTGTTATTGCTACTTTTTATTACTCATCTTTCTGTTCAGGCCTCTCCTATTCATATCCCAGTCTCTTATTCTAAACAATGCAGGGTTGCTAGGGTAATTTGTAGTCTAGGAAATACATTGCTGAAATTGCAAACTGAAGAGCTGCTGAATAAAAGCTAAATAACTCAAAAACCACAAATAAAAAATGAAAAACAATTGCAAATTGTCTCAGAATATCACTCTGTACATCATACTAAAAGTTATTTTAAAGGTGAACAACCCCTTTAATACAAAAAAGTCTGAAGACCTATGTCTTATTTCAATGAGTTGTTTAAGTGTTGGCTTCAGGGCTTTACTCCAATAAACTGTTACTAAGTTAGCAGCAGAAGGAGGTGTTTTAAGAAAGCCAGATGTTATTTTAAGATGTATGCTCCCTCCCAAAATGCACTATAGTCAATTTAATAACCAAGTTTTTTAACAATAAATGCTAATTATATTTTGATTATTTATTATTGATATTTTGATATATTTTATATCTTGTTTACAATGTTTATCATGTTTAAAAAAGAATGTTTGTATACCATTTCAGTTACTGCAAAAGCTGACTCTTAGCAAATGTATATATTGTGTGTAGGTGTATTTTGCTTGTAGACTTGTTTTATTCTAAGTGGCAAAAAAGGTAGTAAATGAAAAACATTAGTAGGCGTTATGCAACATATCCAGTTAAATTAATTTCAGTTACAACTTTTAATATAATTGGATTATATATATATATATATATATATATATATATATATATGTATGTAGAAAAATGCAGGATTTTTCAAAAACAAACTTCTTTTATTGGATCGACGTTTCGGTCCAAACAGGGACCTTTATCAAGATACTTCAAACATGTCTCTGGCTATATAAGGATATGATTCTGACAATGTGTTTTTACTTAAATTATATAAATTATATAATTTCATATTTTTATACAATTATTGTAATATTTTATATACACTATTTTTTATCACCATATTTAAAGTAATTTTAAACTGTTCTAATCTTGTCTTTTCAGATATTAATACACATTTACACTTCCACAACATGAAGCTCACTAAGGGTTAATCTACACAAGTGACTAAGTGGGTGTGGCTTGGTGATGGTTCACTGGTGGGTGAGTCTATATAACTCTGTTATTCACATGTTTGAAGTATCTTGATAAAGGTCCCTGTTTGGACCGAAACGTCGATCCAATAAAAGAAGTTTGTTTTTGAAAAATCCTGGTGTGCTTCAGCATTTTTCTACATGGATATATTGCATTTCTGAATAGCACCCAGGTATTTGCAACTAAAGTGTGTGCCCAAGCCTCTATATATACATATATATATATATATATATATATATATATATATAGATAGATATGTGTGTGTATTCATTAATATTCCATGTCACTATATAATGGTCATGTTACATAATTGATATTACTATGGAGGTGCCTTAAAGCAGAGTAATCCCATGCCCAACCAGGAACGCATGGTTGATTAAATTTAGCAAATTTTAAGCAAATTCTTGCTGATTATAAATATTAGAATCATAAAAAAATAGTGCTGTTGTTTTTGAGTACACTTGTAAGGCTATAAAGGGGGAACATTTAGGTGGAAGAACTATTACTATAAGGGGCAAATTTAGTAAGGGTCGAATTTTAAAAAATTCAAATTTGACCATCAAATATTTTAAGGCTATTTTCTATCGAAAATTGATCAAATAGGTTCAAAAATCGTTCAACTGCATTTTTTGATGATTTTGGAAAAATCCTTTGATTTTCCAAAACTTTGAAAAAATCTCTGTAATGGTTCTAGGAGGTCCCCTCCATAGGCTAAAAAAGCAATTCTGCAGCTTTAAGGTGGCGAAGTCTCAAATTAGAATTTTCTTAAAGAGGCAGTACTTTGAAATTCGAAAATTAGAATTTTCTAATTTTTTCAATCAAATCGAATTTTGGGCTATTTGTTTCAGGTTAAAACTCAAGTCAATATTGGTGTGCTAGAAGCTTTAGTACAACAGCTAATGTGTGCCAAGTAAAATAACATTGCCTGGCATAACAGAATAATGACTGTTGCCTTGGATTTCAATTGCTTCTACACCTACTAAACCATGGAATATTTACAAAAGGGCATATGGGTAAAACTATTGTCTCTTTCCAACTCATTTCCCTAATTTGCATATACAAATTAGGGTTTGGATTCAGTTCAGTATTTGGTTAAATCTTTCACAAAGGATTCAGGATTAGATAATAGTGGATTTGTTCTTCCCTATTTAAAATATTGGACAGAAAAAAGAAACTGCTTTAAAAATTTATGGATTCAGTGAACTTTCAGATATTTGGAAGATAACGGTTGTGTTTTCATGCTTTGATTGCCTTTTTTCTTGGCAGGTTTTAGGTTTCAATATTGTTATTTTTTGATAATTTACTGTAGGCCTAGGTTTTTTCCACAGTTAGTGACTTTTTTGTTCTAGTCTTTAAGGTGGAAAGTTTTAGACATTAGTGAAAAGCAGCATAATTTTATGTGTGGAAAACCAAATGATCTGTTACAAAAATATAGTTCTGAAAATATAATGGTCACTTCTTTTTTCCCAGCCTTTAAAAGTAAGCATTATCAATCTAAAGGAACTATATTTAATTAAAAACAGCTGAGCTGCTGCAAAGAGTTAATTCAATAATAATGCCCACGTCTATGCATATTAACACCATATGCTGCTAATGCAGACCATCTTGACTATAAATTATAGTCACTAAGTAAGAAATATTTTGTTTTACATGCTGCAGAATGCCAACAGGTGCGATCTTTATGTATACTTATACTGATTTATGTGGTGAAGATTTGTAAAGAGCAAGGATACTGTTTCCTACTGGTTTTTATTTCATCGTAAATCATTTGTATCAGATTGGACAATTTGACAAACTTCAGATTCCTCAACACAGTTAGAAAAATGCCAACATAAAAAGATAAAATAAAATATTCATGCACCAGTAGATGTATATGCATCCAAAGAGAGCAAATGTTACTTTACAATCCTACCTGTCTGCCAGAACCATGCACCACATACTGTTGGTACACAAGGGGACTAGCCACCCACTAGCAAAATATTCTCCTTTACACAAAACAGAAATTGTTCGTCCATATATTGCAATATTGCACAATTTACATTACAAATAATTCACTTTACCATATAACATTTTATTCTTCAACCAATAAAACTTTTTTTTTTAGCTATTGTTTCTGTAATTGGAGGAGGCTTGGGAGTTATTCTGAGTGATATTCTCATGCGTACCACTAGGTAGGGTATGGGGGAATTTTTACCAATGCAAATGTCAGGGAGCTGTTATATTGTTATATTCCCATTGTTCCTTACCTAAAGGTTCCTAGGTTTTGCCAATTACTATCGTCAATTGTGGTTCCCATTACAAACTTGACTAAGAATGGTGCTGATCCGAGCATGTGGCTCCCCCGAAGCTATCCAAGCTTTCGAATTCCTCATTCAGTTCAGCTGCTATTCTGAGGCACCCTGATACTGCACTTCCTTTTATTGTTGAGGTAAATGCCTCAGAGGTTGGAGCAGGAGCAGTCCTTTCCCAAAGGCATCCAATAACCAACAACTCTAGAAACTCTAGAAAACTTTCACATGCTGAGGCAAACTATGACATCGGAAACACAGAATTGTTGGCTATCAAATGGGCCTTTGAGTAATGGTGGCACTTGTTGGTAGGAGCAAAACACTTGATAACAGTCTTTACTGATCATAAAAATCTTCTGTATATAGAATCAGCCAAGCGACTAAATCCTAGACAGGCTAGATGGGCTTTGTTTTTCCTCCAGGTTTAATTTCTCTCTAACTTTTAGGCCTGGTTCTAAACATACTAAAGTAGACGCATTCTCTAGAAGTTTTGAGTACAATCCCTCTGAATCTGTTGAATGTACCCCCATCATTCCTAGTGCATTAATTGTAGCGGCTCTGGAATCTGATCTAGCTTCCTTGTTACCTTCTGTTCAATCTTCTGCTCCTATTAAAACTCCATCTGGGAGATTGTTTGTGTTAGTAGATTTAAGGGAACAAGTTTTGAGTGAGGTCCACAATTACAAAATTGTGGGACATCCTGTTATTGCTAAGACTGTGTCACTTTTGTCCCACAATGTATGGTGGCCCTCCTATAAACTAGATGCTAAAGTTTTTGTTAATTCCTGTCCAGTTTGTCAAAGGTCTAAGTCTTCCAGGAGTCTGTCTCAGAGTTTATTAAGTCCACTTTCCTGACAAACCTTGGTCCCATGGTTCAATGGATTTTATTGTTGATTTGCCACCTTCTCAGGGGAAACATGTGATTTGGGTGGCAGTTAGCGATGGGCGAATTTATTCGCCAGGCGCGAATTCGCTGTGAATTCCTGCGATTCGCCAACGGCGAATACATTTGCGAAACGCCAGCGAAAATTCGCCTGACGAAAATTCGCTGGCGTAAAAAAATAAAATAAGGGGTCGCGCGCCGAAAATTGTGTCAAAAACGTTGTGCGTCAAAAACGTGTCGTTTCGCAAATTTTTCGCCAATTCATGAATTTTGCTGGAAATTTGCTAATTTTTCGGTGAAGCGAAACGGGATAGATTCGCCCATCACTAGTGGTGATGGATGCATTTAGCAAAATGGGCCATTTCATTTCCCTTCCACATCTTCCTTCTGCCAAAACCTTAGCTGAATTGTTCATTTCTCACATTTTTAAGTTGCATGGGTTTCCGGTCAATATCGTTTCTGACAGGAGGGTTCAGTTTGTTTCGAAATTTTGGCGAGCCTCCTGCTCTTTGTTTGGGATTGAGTTATCTTTCTCTACTGCTTACCACCCCCAAACCAGCAGTATCTAAGGTGCTATGTATCTGAAAACCAAACCTCTTGGGCTGAGCTTTTACCATGGGCAGAGTTTGCCTACAATAATGCTACTTATTCCTCCACTGGGGAATCTCCCTTCTTTATTGTCTATGGTTTATATCCCAAAGCATTTTCCTTTCTGGTTCTTTGTCTCCCGTACCGTCTGTTAACTCCACCGTCAAACAGTTTGCGAAAATTTGGTCCTAGGTGCATGACTCTCTTTCTGCAGCTACTAATGTTCAGAAAAAAGCTGCTGATATATCCCATCTTAACTTTCCTGGGGGTTCGGTGGTCCCTCCTCGAGGGGGGTAATGTAATAAAAACTCACCCTGGTGGTCTAGTGGTGCGGCAGGGACACCCGGCTACCTAGTGTGCGCACCTCCTTTTAAAGGCACATGTCCGGTGACGTATGACGTCAGCACGCAATGGCACCGAAATTCAAATATTGCCCTTACCTGCCTGACTATATATATAATTTACGTTTATACTCTGCCTGCCCCAAACCGGCCTGATCTGACTACGATTCTGTTTAACGCATTATGCCATGACCTTCAGTCTTAAGACTAAGACAGAACTTTCACCTTGCACCTCTCGTTTAAGTCCAGGTGACATCTGAGTAGCTGAGGGCTCCTCCCAAAGCCAAAGGTGGTCACACTACTGGTGAAGCACGAGCCGAGACCAAGGTGCTTGGCATTTCTTCTGGTGTTGGGTGCAGACTGTGACACACAGTAGTTTGGAGGTGTTCTTCTCCTATAATGGGCCTTATTTTCAAACACTTGCTTTTATTTGTGTTTATAGAGAAAACAAAGAATGGTTATGTGGTCTATTGTGGCCCTATATATTCATAGGCAGATCAACATGAATCATTTTACTTTTAAAGGAAGTGAAGTTTTGTGCTATATAGGGTCTGCTAAAACTAAAAACAGTCTGGCTAAGGTGGACTGAGGCATAACAAGAGAAGTCTGGATTCTAGTTTGTTTTTATCTGTTACAGCAGATGAAACTGGAAAAGAAAATATTAAAATTTGTTGAGGTCTTACAAGATTACAACTTCATTTTATTCTGGGTCTTTCAACATAGAAATTCAAACAATGCAATTTGCATTAAAGTAAATAAAAACAAACAGTTTCAAATATATTTTATTTTGTAGACAATTTTCTAGGCACAGTATTAGGCATTAAAGAGAACACAGAGGCAAATGTTAGTGTGCACTGTTCTGTACAAAAATACAGTATGAATAAATTACATTGCTAGCTATAAGTTTGGACTTCACTTACCAGTCAGTTCATTGCATTTTTAATATTATACAGACACATGCTATTCCATATATATATATATATCGATTTTATTTCAAACACATATTTCTCTCTATAATTACGTAGGTTTTTTTTTATATTGAAGTTACAAAAAAATAATATACTTGTGAAAGAAATTTAAGCAGGATACTTGACATTGGCAGGTAAAAGTTATGCAATGGAAATGTGAATAACTAATGTTAAGATCAGCAAATCATCAGCAATTCAGTTCACAAATTAATTCCCAGATTCATGACCTTTAAGTACAACCTGCAACCTAGTTCATAAAGAATCATGATTGCTATAACTGAATTAATACATTTCTACCTGCTGGAATCACTACCATACCATTAGTATATAGTATTAAAATAAAATAGAAAGGTATATGTGTAAATGTGTCAATATTTAAATAATTGTCTTTGGGTTAAAATTAAGCCCAAGGACAGATACATTACAAATAAATCTAATAAAAGGTACATTATGTGCCACCCAAGTTTTGCATACTACTCTAGATACCTTAATTTCTGACTAACTGGATTAATTTTAAAAAGTAATATCTACTTGAAAAAAATATATCTAAAGCAATTGCTGAGCTATGAAAAGAATAAATAATAATAATTCTATTAATTATCAGTTATAAAAAAAACCCATTTTAAATATGTTTGTGTTAAACACGCTCTATGATAGTTACATTTTTAATAACAAAAACATGTTTTTTGTATTGTAGACTTAGGGGCACATTTACTAAAGGTCGAAGTGAAAATTCGAATAAAATTAGAATTTTTAAAATTAGAATTTCTAAGTAATTTTGGGATACTTCAACTATCAAATAGCCCAAATTTAGTTAGTTTTCTAATTTAGTTAGTTTGCCCTTTAAAAATCTTTGACTTCGACTATTCCCCAGCTTAAAGCTGCCTAATTGCCATTTTAGCCTATGGGGGACCTCACAGAACCTGTCCTAAAAAAATTTCTAAGTTACAAGAATTCGAAGGATTTTGCGGAGTATTGTTCGATCGAATTGAGCAATTTGAAGATTTTTTATTCGATCGAAAAAGCCCATTAAAATACTTTGAGGGTCGAATTTTTGAGTTTTTTTACTTCTAAAATTCGTCCCTTAGTAAATCTGCCCCTTAGACAAGTAAGTGGCTCTGAAGAATAATAACTCAATCAAATAAAGTAAATAGTTATTTGTATAAACAGTGAGTAGCATATGACTGACAAAACAAATTCAAAAAAAGGTAAAAAATGTTTTTTATGATATTCTGAAGAATTTCTAAAGTACTGTTTTTAGCAATTCCTGTGAAGATATGACACTATAAATTTATATGAACAAAACTGTTAATATAATATGAAGGCTTCAGGTGTAAATGTAAAAGCCAATAAAGAATAGACAGAACAAACAAGAAGTTTCACTGTCACTTTTTGTAACCTTCCATCTCAGAACTTGCTGATTCCTATTTATTTTCATCATAATTCTGATTTTAAGAATTATTGTCCCTTCTGGATAATATACCTCACAACATCATAACTGTACATTGTCATATATGTTTCAAATAAACAAATGAAAATCTATGCTTTTACTTCTCTCTGCCTTAACCTTTTTTAGTTTTTAAAAACTAACTTAAATTCAAGTGAATTTGAAATTTGATTTGGGTAATAAAAAAAATCGAATTGCTAATACTCTGACAAATTTTATTGATCCAAAAACTCAAAACAAACCTTATTCAAATTATTAAAAACTCTCCAAAAAAATTTGAATGTCAGGAAGGCTACAAACATCACAAAACCGATCCCTGGACCTCTCCCCTTGACTTATACTGTAATTCGGCAGGTATTAGGTGGCAGTTAGTCTAATTTGAATTCTTAAAGGTATACTGTCATGGGAAAACATGTTTTTTTCAAAACTCATCAGTTAATAGTGCTGCTCCAATAGATGTCTGCACTGAAATCCATTTCTCAAAAGAGCAGATTTTTTATATTGAAATCTGAAATAGGACTGGCCATTTTGTCAATTTCCCAGCTGCCCCGGTCATGTGACTTGTGCCAGCACTTTAGGAGGGAACTGCTTTCTGGCAGGCTGTTTTTTTCCCTTCTCAATGTAACTGAACAGTACGCAGTGGGACATGGGTTTTTAATATTGAGTGCTGTTCTTAGATCTACTAGTCAGCTGTTATCTTGTGTTAGGGAGCTATTATCTGGTTACCTTCTCATTGTTCTGTTGTTAGACTGCTGGGTGGGGGAAAGGGAGGGGGTGATATCACTCCAACTTGCAGTATAGCAGTAAAGAGTGATTGAAGTTTATCAGAGCACAAGTCACATGATTTGGGGCAGCTGGGAAATTGACAATAGGTCTAGCCCCATTTCAGATTTCAAAATAAAATATAAAAAAATCTGTTTGCTCTTTTGAGAAATTGATTTCAATGCATAATTCTTCTGGAACAGCACTATTAACTGATGCATTTTGAAAAAAAAAAAAAAAAAATCCCATGACAGTATCCCTTTAAAGGGCCAGAGTATGATAAATCTTGAACATCAAATTTTTTAAACAACTTGAACTGAGTTTTGATAATTCCCAAGTAAAATTTGACAGTTTTGACCAAAAAATTTTAGTTTTCAATTTGACCCTTGATAAATCTGATGAAAAAACATTTTAAAATTTTACATTTTTTTATATTTTTTATTTTTCTTCCTTTTGCAAATGTGTTATTTGGTCTACATAACATCTGAATTTATCTCATAATTAAAATAAAAATAGCTTGACCAAACTCCCATACCCAATTTTGCCTTATTTAATAATAACATAACATAACTAAATTAAAATGGATCCGGAAAGAAACTGCTAGGGACAGCTCCCACTGACCACAGACCTGAGGTGGCGGATTTTCACGTTCTGGCTTTTTGCAGCATCGGGGTATAATAAATCTGGAAAAATTTTTATTAAAAAGGTTTTGTCCCAAAAAGTCCGACCACATAAATTCAAGGTTTAGTAAATAATCCCCTTTGTGTTTTTCTTATACTTAAGAGAGTAGTAACATTTATAACAAAACTGCAAAAAGCTGCATTTACACAGAAACAAACTCATGACCACACATATTTTTGTTGTTTAACAGCGAGTGAAAACACTGTTATTTAATTAGGTAGAACTTTTCTATTAGACATGACCAATAAAAATGAAAAAACTTATAAAGGAACATGATGAAAAAAACACAGAAACTTCTGCTTGGATTTTGTGGTGTAATATTGTATTCAGGTGTATTTTAAGTGAGTGAGTTAATAAGATGAATAAAAATATATACACCAATATTTTTTCCTTAGAGCCAATGTCACTATTGTCAGAAACACATACAAAAATAGGAGCTGAGAAGTTAATAATCTTTAAATCTAAATTTACATATTGTTAATATCTTCATTTAATTCTACAAGAAAATATACTGTAATAAAACATATCAAAATATTATGTTCTTCATTGCTTGCCAATTTTACAATATGTCATACACAACAGACTGAAATTAATCTATTGCACTGCTGCTATATTTAGGGGCTGATTTACTAAGGGTCAAAGTAGAATCAAGGGAATTTTGAAGTAAAAAAATTTGAAGCAATTTCGACCATCGAATAGGTTACTACCACGATAATTACTACGTTCGATAATTCGACCATTCCATAATCAAAGTACTGTCTCTTTAAAAAAAAATTGACTTTAATACTTAAAATTAAACCTGCCGAAGTCCTATGTTACCCTCTAGAGCATTTTTTAAGTTTTTTTTGTCGAAGTAAAATCGTTGATCGTATGCAAAAATTGTTCAAATGGATTTAACGATTTTACTTCGACCGCAGAATAGCTACATTTTTTTTTAAATACTTTGATTTTGATATTCAAAGTCTAAGTATCTAATTTCAATGGACAAATTTCGAAGCATTTTCCACTACGAAATTCAAAGCTTAGTAAATCAGCCCCCGGGTCATCTTATATCCTAAAATCACACCTCATCTTTGTAGAATTTACCTAGTAACTAATGGTAGAGACATCTTACCAAATACCAGAGTACTCAGGTTTTGGAAAAACACAAGTAAAGGATATAGTACAAACTTCGACTTATGATCTTTATTTGTACTACAGTATTTAGATTTTCTTTTATACATTTATTTTAGAACTATTAATATATATTAATAGAGTCTGCACTCCACCACTAGATGGAACAAATAAAAGAGAAACGTTTCTCCAAAAATTATTGGAAAATTGTATTTGTGCAAAGGCTTTAGTGATCATCCAAAGTAGCCATCTTATCATTCTTGTCACTCTCTTCTAGATAAACTACATTGAGTTAATTGCCTGCATACACTTCCTTTTGAGTGAAACCTGTTGAATTCTTTAACATGAGTATTTACTGAGAGCTAGGCTACAGACATTCAATTTTTACTACAACTAAAAATTTTGTCTATTGGACTCACTGGCACTGGCTACCAAAAACACACTGGATTAGAGCCTTTAATTCTATTGTTTTTCTTATTTTTCTTTTTAGGTCCTCTACTAATTATATTCTGTTTTAAATTCATAACTGTTGCCTAGTTTAATTAATTAATTAAATTAATAGTAATTAGATACCAGATAGCAGTTAAAATTCCAAGGCTTGGACATACAGAATAAAAAAAGCATTCATAAACCACAAAAAAAACGACTAATCACTACAAGGCAAATCTAAAAAAATACTGTATCTATTACATACTAGAAGTAAATATTACACTTAATTACACTTAGGGGCACATTTACTAAGGGTCGAAGTGAATTTTTGAATAAAATTCGAATTTCGCAGTAATTTTGGACTACTTCGATTATCGAATAGCCCAAAATTCGATTTGAATTTTGAAAAAATCTAAAATTTTAATTTTGAATTTACTGGCCTTTAAAAAAATTTTAATTTGACTATTTGGCACCTTAAAGCTGCCGAATTGCCATTGTAGCCTATGGGGGACCTCTTGGAAGCTTCCCTGAAAATTATTCTGTAAAATCTAATTTTTTCGTTGGATTTGAATTCGATTGATAACGACAAAAATTACCCCCCAAAAAAATTTGATTTTCGAATTTAGAATTTTTTTTTATTCGAAATGCGACCAATAGTAAATCTGCCCCTTAAAAAAGAAATCAAAAGTTCAGAGTTCCCATTAATACCTCTTGTACGTGTTCAGTACAAGGAATGAAGTTAACAACAACAGGGAACCACTTTCAACTAAAGAAGTATAAAAATGCAGGTATTGAAGGTTATAGCTGCATCTGGGAATACCAAGATCTTCAAAATGTGTAAAGAGGGGGTCGGATGAGGTAATCAGATCATAACTTTAAATTTTGGTTAATATTTTTTTGTCAATTTCTTCCTCCTAGAGTGAGCACATAATTCAGAAATATAAGAGTAGAACAGGACAATTTAGCAAGTTTCAAAATGTTAAACCAGATTGAGTGTTGATGTTTAAGGCCAAAATATATCTGATACACAGTGCACATTGGACCAATTTAAGCACATTGGACCAATTTGGCCCCGCACTCCATTTCAAGCTCTGATTCCTATTCCCTTAATTCCCCAGTTGCCCAGCCTACCCCCATCCCCAACTGGCAGCCATCACTTGGACAGAGGGAAAAAGCAGGCACTATTTGCCCATGCAGCTCTGTGACCCTGCAACAGACAGCAAAGTTCCTTCTTGGGGGCGACACCAAAATGGTTCCAATTGGGCCCCGCACTTGGTATGGCCGGCCCTGCTGATATTATACAAAAAACATAATGGTGCCAAAATAATTCTAATTTACAAAAGAAAAAAATGATCATTGCTCCATTGTTTTTACATGAACCACAATGAAAATCTTAACTTTGTAATAAATAGAAGGGATAAGGTTCAGGTATATTGTTTTAAATGTTTTTTCTTGTCCTAAATTAACCTCTTAAGAAAAAGATTCTATTATAAAAACAGTTATGATATATGATTATTAATGCTATAACTGAGCTTATGATGTAATCTTATCAACACAGAAAAAAACTTCTGTTACTTAAAGGCACACTTCCATATAAATTATTTACATGCTATAATGGATAGTTAAAAAAAAGAGGAAAAACATGTTTATTCCAAATTTTTCTCATTACTTTAACTGCTTTGAAGTTGTTTCCTTCTCTTAACTGTAGATATATGACAACTGTTAGCAGTACAATTCAGAGTAGTCTTTTACTGAATTTTTGTACTGTACAATATGAATGCTGGTCAAATCAAAGAGGAAATTAGCCCTAAATCAATGATGAAAGGGGTTATTTATCAAAGTTTATCGAGTTTCTGAGGTTTATGAGTTTTTTCTACCTCAAATAAACTAACTTTAATGTTTGCTTATTTATGAAAAAACTGAATGTAAAAATTCAATTTAATACAATTAGAGGGAAAACTTATCTACATGAATTGATTGAGTTTTCAAAAAAAAAAACCCTGAAAAGCACAAAGGCAAAAAACATCTTCAAATGGTTCAAGGGACCTCTATTTACTTCTACATGACCTCAAAAGGTTTTAGCTGGAGTATTTTGGGATTCTGGCTTTAAGCAGCTTCAGGGTATAATAAATCTTGAAAAAAATTTCGTTTTTTTTATCCTGAAAAATTTGATGTTTTAGTGAAATTACCCTCGAAAACTAAAATTTTTTGGGAAAACATGGCTCAACCTTTAATAAAAAACCCAAATAATGTCTATATATATTTAATCTTAATAGTTTCTCCAAATGAACTTATACATATTTTGGAGCAGATTTGTAAAATCTTTGAAATTCGACCAACAAAGTGGTTTTTCGAGTGAAAACAGACATTAGATTAAAAAAACTACTTAAAGGTTATAGGAGGTCCCCCATATGCAGCAATTCGGCAGGTTTAAGGTGGCAAATGGTTGCATTCGTGTTTTTTAAAGAGACAGTACTTCGATTTTCGAACGGTCGAATTTTTCAATTCAAATAGAATTTTGGCCTTTAAGATAGTCAATGTACTCAAAAATTACTTTGAAATTCAAATTTTTTTTATTCGAATTTTCACTTTGACCCTTGATAAATCTGCCCCTAGTGTACCTCTACAATTTTATGCCAACAAACAATGGCCAGTGTTAGTATTGTTTCCCTAACTGGAAAGAGATGTGGGGGGATAGTGTAGTGGATATGTTCCACTTTATCAAGCAGTGATGGTTACCACTCAAAGGATCCTGATCAATTTATGCTAACCAATCTATTTTATAGCAAGAGAATATTTGCAAAACTTCATGCACCAAGTCCGAAATGAAGATTGCAATTTGCAAGCATTTAAAGAGATACAGTATATGCCCAGATTTTTTAAGCATGGTTTCTTCCAAAACTGTGGGGAGGGGAATTATGACCTAAAAGAGGCCTTCTCTTATTAAAAGCATCTAAGAATTCTAAGTATGCATAATAGGATGAAATATGCCTCATTATTCAGTACATAATTCCAATTCTCAATGTTACCTCTATAACCATGTTTAATATTCTGCCATGCATGTATTTTCTGGATTTCCAGATTTCATTAATTCCCTTGTCTTGTGCAAACAATTAATTCAACAACTTGCAGGTAACATAATGCATACTTAAATGCCGAAATGTATTTTTTAGTTAAATCATTGACCAGCTTTAAAGAGGACCTGTCACCTTGAGACATGAGTAAAATATTTCTTTTCCATCCTTAGTTAAACCCTTTAGTCAGCTGTTTTTGTCTATATCTGAAACGGATTAGAAAATATCCTTCATGTAAAAAGTGCTTCATAGGTGCTGCCATGTTTAAACAGGACCCCTTTGTTTTCCGTGTGTGGGCTGTGCCAAACTGCCAAATCTCATTCATGCTTAGTCAGAGTAAAGTCTGTGATAGACAGGCTCTGTATAACTCATGTCACACCAGGACTTGATATTCTATGGGAATTATTTGAAACACCTTCTATTGTTCTATTCAGATTGTGTGGGCTACTCCAGCCACTAACAACTGCACAAACTGGTGATATCGTGAGAGGAGTCTGCAGTACTGATTCTACCCATGATGCTTTGCTCTCCTGACTTTCTGGAAAGTCAGGGCTTCAGTTAGTGTCTCATGGACATTTGAAAAGTAGTTATAAATTGAGAATTAGTGAGATTTGAGCATAATAAATAGGGGTATGTGGTTTGTTTTAAAGGTTTTATTTTCTTCCTAGTGTTAACTCAATCATGACAGGTTTCCTTTAACTAAATGGCATTTACATTGATAAACAGCAACTAAAAATAACTTACCTTAAAATAATCAAATCTGAAAAAGTGATTTCCCAATCCACATATCACATTTATTTTATCATACATATATTATAGATATGATTCATTTCATGCACTTCTTTAGTGTTGAAAAGTATTTGATGACTCTCGGCATCTTAACTAGTCCTTAAGTAAAGATTAAATCACATATGTTTGTTTTTTTATAATTTTTAGAGGCTCTGCTGTTTTCTCTATTGATTTTCAAGAGAATGGATGTTGGTTCCTATCTGTCTACCTCACTGCAAACCTATAGGTTGCTTTGTGAATCAATGCATTTACGATGAATATGAAAAATATATGAATGTTTAATGTCTTTTTAACGTTTTTGCATCAGCACCGTACATTAAACATAAACGCTTTAACATGAATAGTGCACTTCATTTTTGGTCATGTCACTCGGCTACAATCTAGAATAAAATTCCTAAGGATTTATAATTAAAGACATTCAAAACACACTGTGATTTACACATATCTTTAAAAATAGTATTTTTTTAAGCAAATGAATAGCTAAATTATCGTTAATCCCTTCAAATATACAGAAGCCTACCATGTAGATTAATCGTATATAGGCTTTCCTAGGTGTAAAGCGGATAACTGTTCTCACCCTGCCTTGGGTAACTTGAGAAAATAGGACTCCATTTAAAAATCTGTTCAGTAACAGACACCTTTTTTTTCTTTCCAAGGGCTCATGCCAAATACATAACTTCTATAATGTAAAAACTGAAAGCAAATTCCCTTAAATGTTTAATTTTGTATATTCAATGGATTACTGCAAATATTTTTTTTTTCGTTATTTTCGAAATAGCATTTTAAGCTTTCCAGTCACAGAATCCAATGCCTTCAGCACACTATCCAGAAAATATCAGCAGCACAATGCAGTGGTAACATTTTATACAGATTTTGCGGCAGATGTGTTTGATGGTTATTGTCATTTTATTTTCACTTAACTATTTACTATTTCACTTCACTTATGTTTATGTAGTCTCTTAAGATAGCAACAGATTTCAGCAGTCACCTAGGCAGTTATCCGTGGATTCTTTTCCCCACTCTTTGTTTATATTCTGCATTTTTTTGTAAGTGGATGTAAAGCTGGTTATACTATTGGCAGCCGAAAGGCAAAAGTGATTACATCAACTGTGCAGATTGCTTTATGCTCCATATGTGTTCTAGAAAACGGAGATAGAAAAAAAAGTCGAATAGTCCTGTTTTTCATTTCTTCATATACAGCACAGGTTTAGTAGTAATCCTCATAATTCTTGGGGTTTAAGCAATAAAGTATGGCACCTCCAAAAGAAAAAATAGTTGCACCCCAGGCCAGTCCATACCCCCAGTTGAATTCATGGTATATCTTTAAAGTGACAGTTTCGATGAACTTGATTGGGTACAATACAAGACCGCAGACCTGTAGAACAACTAAAAATAAAGAATGTTAATGTATACACAAAGAAGAATACATGTATTAATATACACATAGGCATACAAATATATATATACAGGTATGTGACCTGTTATAAAGAATGCTTGGGGTTTTCCAGATCTTTCCATAATTTGGATGTTCATACCTAAGATCCGAAAATACGCTAGCGTTTGCTGCACTTTGCCAGGGGAATTTTCACAAGCGCTAAGCAAATTCACTTAAGTGCGAAGTTACGCTCAGGTTGGCGAACGGTAGCGTAGTTGCGCTAGTGTTACTTCACCAGGCAAAGCGCAGTTACGCTAGCGATGCTTAATTTGCATACGGTGGGAACTTAAGCGTATAATAGAAGTATATGTTACAGCCACTACATTCCACTACACAAGCCCAGGAAACCTTTAATAAATAAAATAAAGTTGTCCTATTGCCCTACATGTGCCCCCTGTATAGTTGTGTTGCCATATGTTAGGAAATGAAGGTGGGAAGGAGGGTAACCCCCCCCCAAAAAAAAACCCAATCTTTTTCAGACTATCACCCTACAATGGTAAAACACGCCAGTGGTTTTTTGGGACTTTTTTTCCATTTTTTTTTCAAACTCCTATCTATTGTATTGAACTTCGCCCTGGTCTGACCAGGCGAAGTAAAGTCTAGCATAAGTGGTAACATTCAGGAAAAAGTTGATCTTATTGAATTTGCGTAATTACGATCCTTCGTCAGTGGCAACTTTGCCTGGCGTAAGGGTGCAAAGTTGCGCAAGTCTATCTACATCGCTAGCAAAAATTCACCAGAGGCGGTTTTAGTGAATTTGCGAAGTTGCGAAATGACGTCACGCTGGCGAATTAGCGCTAGCGTTAGACGCTTCACACTTTAGTGAATTTAGGCCCTTATGTCTACCAGAAAATCCTTTAAACATTAAATAAATCCAATAGCCTTATTTTGCCTCAAATAAGGATTAAGTATATCTTAGTTGGCATCAAGTTCATGGTACTGTTTTATTATTACAGAAAAAAAGGAAACAGATTTTTAAAAATGTGGTTTATTTGGATAAAATGGAGTCTATGGGAGATGGCCATCATTTTTGGGTTACAAATATAATTTGGGGTCTCTGTAAAGATATTTGTGGCAAAGCGACACCTGTGAAAGGAAGGGACAAATAAGAGAAATGCACCCTTCTACATATAAAAGTTAAGCAAATATCAAATCAAATATTCCTTTGTAGATAGGTATAATAAAAAAATCATTCTAAAATCTTTTAGAGCCTTGTAGTTATATCTTTATTTTTTTATTTAGACTAATGATTTGTTCAAGCCACAAGAGCTGTATGGATTAAGACTGATAAGTACACGAAATCTGGAATGTTGACATATGATATAAATGCAATATGACTTTCCAATAAGTAGCCTTCCTAAGTATTAGCGTTAGCTAAAGCTGCTTATTGAAGATACTGGTGGGAGAATAAAGTTTAAAAGCAGTTTAGGTTTCACCTCTGGCTGCCTACTAATCCCTGCAAAAGTCACTCGCTTGATTTGACAATCAAATTTTAGCTCTGCACACTTGGACAACCTGTTTTAAGTACCAACTGTACTCCAAATGTAAAAGTAATGCGTTAGGGAATAAAATATTTGAAAGATTACAATTTGCTCCATAGCTGCAACAGTGGGCAATAAACACATGACAAGGGGACTCCTCAATTTGACCCTTCGCCTTAAGCCATCCCAATGAACCCCATTATAAACCAGGAGATGGGTGTAAAATGGCCACAGCATTAATTCACATTTTATCAAATAAATAGGACCTTGCCGGCTATATTCTAAAGCCAGAATTTAACAAGAGATTGCTACTATGCTATGCGGCCAACATGAGAGAAGATCGGCAGCTCTGCTGCTGAACCTTCATCTGCAGTGTCTCAATGATAAGAAATCCAAATGGACTGTCACCTAGAACAAGCAGTAGTAGCGTCTGTAACAATCAATAAGTCAATCTATCAATCAAAAACCTCCTTTCTCCCTCTTCTAAACTTAACTGTGCAGTACTCTGACAAGGTCCTACTTCTACTGTGACAAATGAAACTTATAATATATTAATATATAAATATAATATCATATGTGCGCTGTTTTGATCCAGAGGAAGGAAAAAAAAACCCAGCCCAAAGCCCGTGCTAATTATGCTTCTTAAGGGAATAAATTCCTTCCTGACCCCTGGACATACCAAGATTTCATAATAGCAGCATTACGTTGCTTTTGGAAACTTTGGAGATATGGCTATATTCTGCCATTTAGGGGCATATTTACTAAGGGTAGAATTTCAAAGTGAAATAACTTCAAAATTCGACCATCAAATTTTTTTTAAAGTGTTTTTTTTTATAGAAAACTGACTGTTTTTTATCAAATAGGTCAATTTTCGATCAAACAAAAATCGGTCTAATAGTTCGGCCTAATAAAATAAGATTTTCAAAAACACGCCTTAAAGGTTACAGGAGGTCCCCCATAGACTAAAAACAGAAATTCGGCATGTTTAAGGTGGCGAAGGGTCAAATTTTTTAAAGAGACAGTGCTTTGATTTTCAAAAGTCGAATTTTTACAATTCAAATCAAATTTTTTCAATTCAACTCGAATTTTGGCCTATTCGATAGTCGAAGCACCTAAAAATTATTTCAAAATTTGAATATTTTTTATCCGAATTTTCACTTCAACCCTTAGTAAATGTGCCCCTTAATGTTTCAATGAACACCTGGATCTGCCAACAATAGTGAGAAGCAACTTTGGCAATAAGTGCAATTATCAAAAGGCTTGTGCACTAGAGCTGATTCTGTCCCCATGTGAATGGCCAACTTGACCCAAAGATGGATAAGCTTTAAAGGGCAAGGAAAGGCTAATAAATAAAATCCCATTTTTGCTTTTCTTTAATGAAAAAGAAATCTATCTCCAATATACTTTAATTAAAAAATGTGTACCATTTTTATAAGAATTCTTCCTTCATTTAGTGCTGTGGATAGGAATTGTGAGATGGTGCCTAACTTCTGGCAGGGAAACAATCATACTTATGAACAGCAGGGGGAGCCCCTGCCTTACTTACCAGCTATGCAGAACTCAAGCAGCTTTGTTTTTTGATCATATATGATGATCCCTAAGAAGCCCAGACCACACTGAGCATGTGTATGTAGTCTAGTCTTGCAAAGATGTATAACAAAGTTACAAGATGACAGCCCCCTGTGGCCAACTTTGAAAGCATAAATCATTTGTTTGATTAGGCTTGTGGTGCAGTAAGGTCACGTTTATGTTTAGTATACAAAATACAGCATTTCTAGCCTTATTCTATTTTACACTTTCCTTGTTCTTTAAGTGAAACTGCTACTGTATAATATAATCAGGGCTGTATTTAGTTATGGAGCTGTCCCATGGACCAGACCTCCACCTGCCCCTCTTTCTCTTGCTGGTCAGTGTACACACTCTGTGTTACCCCTTTGCCCTCTGCTCCACAAGTGCCCAGTAGCTGGAGGGGAATCTTACAGTAGATCTAATATTTATCCATAGGCATGCCATGGCTCTCCATTACTTGCTAGCATTTGAAACAATCTTTTTATAAATGTAGCAAGTAAAGCAGCAATGACTGTGGGTAATGAAAAACTTTGCACCTTATATTGAACTGAGCTTTTAGCAGAAATATGGGGGGGGCAACATACTTTGCATCAAAGCTAAAGGTGCTAATAGGCAAATAAATTATGAAAAATAGATGTATTCCTAGAAGGAAAATTAACAACCACTCAAACAAATAAAGTTTGCATTAACAACACATAAAAATATATATATATAATGCCATTAAGCATGCATTTTGACTGTTAGGAATCTGTCATTAATAAGGAATTCATTACCCAATAAAATGAGGCTGTAGATCACTAGGACCCCATTAAACAATGTACAACAAATAGAATAACAAGAATAGAACAGATCCTCAATTACATAAATAGCTAAAATATTTACCAAAACTGTGTCCATGTGGTCCATAAGTGAATGTGTGTGAGTTGAGAACCATAGTTCCCCAATATAAGTCACTTAACTGAAGAAATCCCTCTTAGACACTGGGCAATATGAGACAAGGTGCAAGTGTAAATGTCCTCCAGAGGAATCAATATCAATATTCAGTTATAATACAGCCCTACAATCAAGCTAGATTTCAGCTTCGGGAAGACACAATAACAATTTAAAAGAAAAATAACACCAAAAAAATGAAGTGTTTTAAAGTATAGAAAATATCATATAGTGTTGAACTGTGCTGTTAAAACTGATCTGTTTGCTTCAGAAACACAACTATAGTTCATAATAGTAAGCTGCTAAGTAGCAATGGCGGAAATCGGAAAACGGCTATATGGCACAGGATAAGTAATGGATAACCATTATGTTCTACAGAGCTTATCTGCTACAAGATGTGTAACTTGAGCCTTTTCTCCTTTGACTAGTTCCTCCCCATGGCTACACAGCAGCTTATTTATACAAACAATAGTAGTGTTTCTGAAGCAAACACTGCTGTTTTACCAGTGCAGGGCAACACTGCATTATATTTTTATTACATTAAAACAATTTCATTTTTTGATGTTACTGGCCCTTTAAATGCAGTTTCCAAACAAGTTTTTTCTTAAATATCTCCCTTCCTGTTTATACAGTCTATGCCAAGCACAATACAAATGACAGATAATTTCATTAGCTATGTATGATAGCTGGAATAAAAAGCATATGTCAAAATGTTGTGTAGAAAATTTGGCATTTTGGCATTATTGAACTGTGGGCTTATAACTACGGGACAAATACACTAAAGAGTGCAAATTCACTAGCGACGACTTTGCAGCCATCGCTACACTTCGCCAGGCGTAAGTTCGCTCAGTGAACGCTAATTCACTAAAGTGTGAAGTTGCGTCCAGGGTGCCAAATGCTGGAGAATTTTCTGTAGCGTTACTTCGGCAGAAAGAGCAAGTCAAAGTGAAGCTGCCCTACAGTTCAACTCTGCATAACGCTAGTAGAGTTCTAGTAGAGACAAATTTGCATACGGCGGCCAATCTAATGTGGAATGGAGCTATTTATGTTGCATTGTGCATCTAATACATTACATTTACACTGATAACTAGACATGCAAAGGGAATCCTTAATAAAGTCAATAGAGTTGTTTTAATGCCCTACACATAAACCCACAGTTAAATAATGTGTCATATGGCAGAAAATGTATGGGGGAAACTGGGTGCCTGAAAAAATGTTTTATACCTTTTGCAGCCTAACACCCTGAAAAATTGAAAAGACACCAGCTTTTATGGACTATTATTACAGTCAAAAATAATGATATAAGTAATTGAAGATTGAGGATGTTCTATTCACTCCAATGCACTTGGCCAGGTCAGAGCTGGCGAAGGTAAGTCTGGTGAAAGAGATAACATTCAGTAAAATCCGTATCTTAGTGAAATAGCAGTGAGTTATATCCATTGCTCAGAGCAAACATTTGCCTGGCGTTAGAGTGAGAAGCGATGCTTGTGTCTCTCTCCTTTGCTCGTTAGTAAATCGGCGAAGTAACGAAATGACATCACGCTGGCAAATTTTCGCTAGTGATAGTCATTTTGCCCTTTAGTGAATCTGCCCCTATATTTTTTTTTTTTAGTCACAAGCAATTTAATCCAGTACAACAAGAAATGCAATTGAATATAATGGAGTCAGCTAGGTCAAACTCAGTTTATGCAACCGCCAATGCAGAATATGCTGATTTTTGTAACAGCTTAACTTGTCTGCTGCTGCTTGTATACTAATAATGAATTGTGTTTCTTATGTGCAGAACTTTTTTTCTGTTGATAAGGAATACTTTCATTAGCTTTTTATATTACTGCGAAGTTCAAAAGCAAACACTGCAGTCTTTATTGGTGTTGACTAAAATTATTGGCTCTGCAGAGACTTGAATTACCTGCTGCGAAAAGCATCACAGCGACCGGTCTGTAGAACCGCCTACGGGATCCCACGCAGATGGAGATCAGGCCCACAAGGAAGGCAATTAGTATGATAGCAGCACCGCCTAAAAGTAAGGCAAGAGTAGCAATCTGCCAGTCTGAAAACAAAAGAAAGGTAAACATACAATGACTGTGTGTCTCAAGAAACATCTTAAAGCAAGAGACATGCAAAAGAATTAAGTGCTAACAGTCAGCATTTACTTTTGATTAGTCTGCTTCAAATCAAATTGATAAATATCTTCATCATCAATACATTAAGAAATCGAAAAGAAGCAGTATGGATTAAAAAACTTTACTCGGTAGGAAAACTGGGTTGAAGACCATTTTTTAGGAAAGGAGTAATTTGTACTTATTTGAATAAGGTTTGAGAAGAGCCCAAAGAAAGTTAATGGATGCACACACTACACAGGGGGGGGGGTTCGTTGGGCACCTTGGGCCTAGTGTATCACTGAAGCAAGCGGCAGGAAGAAGTCAGAGACAGCAACTATGTGGCTAAGCAGGGCCCCCTGAAATTTATTGGCAAGGGGGTTCTGGTCAACCATCATTATGACATTGAGCGTAGTAGGGTCATGGGTTGAGTTTAGAAGGCTAGAAATTAAAGGAAGATACATCTATGTTTCGGTCTGTAATTTGGTAATCTTTCATAGAAATCAGGACCACTGGGAAATATAAACAATCATTTCTTTACATCTACCAGCTGTATTAGAAGGCAAAGTAGTAGAAGTAATTTATCAGGAAAATAGTTCATGGCTAATTACAATGGCATTTTAGTATTTATGGGAAATTAATTCATAAAGGCACCATATCTATTTTTCTACTGCATTCCTCTGGCCTGAATCAGTTCTGTTTGTTATGCATCATGCTAAATAATTTACTAAATGTCCTATTTTTCTGCACAGATGTAAACAACAGAATTCCATTTGCAGTGCCTGTCTCTGAACAATAATGGGGACTTCTACAGAATGTGTACAAAAAAGAGAGAAAAGGAGAAAAGGATGTATACAACCACATTAATAATTAATACATTGAACTAGTTCATTGCCTGATTGTAATCCCTTATATTGTATATCATTTCCAGTGATACTTTTGAGCTTGCATTATTCCCAGTCAACAGCACCAACCCCCTCAGTATAATAACACCTGAAGCACAACCCTCCTACTCCTTTTGTCAAGGCTTAGCGGCTCTAATAGGTAAAAGTTTGGACCAAGGAGGGATCTGCATACAGAAATGAAAATTTTGCGCTATTCGAAGGGTTTCGAAGGTTTGTAGTGATCAGGGCTGTCAGCAAATAGCAAAGCCAGAATCAAGGCAGGATACCAGGAACCAAAGGATCAAATCAAAATAGAAACTTTACCAAGAAAGACCTATATTCTGGCATTGATCCAGGTCTCTTGTGTCCTTTTATTTAGAATTTGTGTGCCTTAACGTGACATAGTAATACTATGTGCTGCCACACTGCCCCTAAACAGCTGTGGGTGGCGTTTCACATGCTTCACATTGGGCAAAGTTTGTAAACATTTTCAAAATGAACTTTCTATTTCATCTGCAAATGAATGAAATGAGTGCAATCACCACTGAGATGTTTAAATGATACAGGTAATGTCATACAGCACAAATAGGATCTTTTTTTAGATTTCTACTTAGTCTACTTTAGAATTGTATCTACAATAGAGTGCTGCATTTTTAATTAGTCTAATTGATTCAGGGGTAAAATTATATAACATTTCAGATTTAACAATTTAACAGAAAATGCTCCTGGGTATTAATGAGGAGGCATGTTAAAGCTCAGTGAAGTCACTGAGCATTAACACCTCATTTTAGAATGGGGTTCAGTTGCTCATACAAGTCAAACACATTCTAATGAACTGACACCTTGATTTGCTTTGATAAATAGGTCAGTAAAGTGTTAATACAAGTGAACAAAATTCTGCTCAAAATCCTTCCATTTGAATTATAAATAAGTAAATAAAATCGGTGTATACAAACCTCTGCCAGACCACTAGACAATAAAGTAATGTTGCTTTCCTTTTTATCTGTTAACCACGCTTTTAAAGGAATAAAGTGCTGTCCTAATATATTATAAATATCAGGAAATGTGCATTCAGTGGAAAAAAGATTATCTTTATACTGAAGAAAAAATTGCCCCCATTTTGTACAGTAAGTATGTCTTCTTCAACACAAAAGCATTTAAAAATGCATTGTATATATAAACAGCACAGCATAGAGAAAGATTGAGGCATATTTTTTAGTTTGCCTTTCTTTTGCTTTTCATTGTTCCTTTTGCTTAAAAAAAACTGATGATGCATGAACTGACAAACCTGATCACATCTATAACTGCACTCACTGAGAATATTGTGTCATCTAGTGACATCTTTTTTTATCTGTAAATGGACAGCACATTTATCTCAGCAGGACTGTTTCTTGATCAGTATTATTGAAAAGCGTAAGATAATGAAAAAGGTTTCATTTCCAGCTTGGGAGAAGATATCACTTTAGAAATTCAGAATTTCAATCATCTATGGACCAAGTTGTAGTGGATATTTTGAAGATTCTCTTCATTTGTTAAGCAATGTCAAAAAGTTCTGTTTTTGCAGGTTTCCATAGCGTGCATTCAAGGCAAATAAAATAAATGAGCTCTTTTGCAGAAGAAGATGTAGCAATTTAAAGAGTGTATTTGTGTGTGTTGCTAAGAGTAAAACAAACACCCTGGAATTTGTTACATTGCCTCCTGAGATACTTTATTTTGGGGCTAACTTAATGAGACTAGAAAGACATATCAAATAAAAATACCCAGATTGAATTCCAAAAAGATTGATTTGACTTAATAAAATAAAACACTATGTGTCTTTCTCCAATGTGTCAACTTTTGTCTAAGATAAAAATCTAAGACAAAGAAAGCCACCTAAATTTAGTCATTCCAGTCTCCCAAGTTGTTCTCAATCATCAGATTCTAAAAACGTAAGAATCCATTTGTGGATTTAACATAGCAAGGCTCTGTGTATCAGAGTCATGGATTGGTTTTCAATTTGAAATCTGAGATCTGAAATTCGTGTGGGGCCATCCGACGGGCTTCCCCAATCGATATCTGGCCTTCTCGATCGGGAAGGTCAAAACAATCCTGTGATCCGACCGCCCGTACCACCTACATTATGATCCGATCTTTGGGCCCTAGGGCCCACGATCGGATCATCCCGATATCGCCCACTTCAATGTGGGCATATTGGGGAGAGATATTGCCAAACGAGCGGATCTGACTGTCTATGGCCACCTTAAAACTGCTGCTTTGTCATCCCTAAGACCAGGTATCTTGTGGTTATTATTTTATTTTGATTGCCCAGGCCTGTTGTGATTGGGCCTAAAAGTTTGGAGGTAGGTTTAGGATTTGTATTTTAGACGGTTCAACATACCTTGAAGCTGATAAGTAGAGCTAACAAACTCCCAACAACTTCATTATGTGATCTGAAATATAAACCCTGATATGGTTCCTATACAAATACCCAGTTAAGTTCATGATCCAAGAAGAATCACGTCTATGTAGTACTGGTACTTTACACAAACTAGATCAGGGGTGTCCAACCTGCGGCCCAGGATGGATTTGAATGCGGCCCAGCTGGAAATGTTTGGTTCCCAAGGAAACGTTATGTTGCAAAGGATATAGGTGCCCAATTAGTAGTAGTAGTAATAATAATAATAATAATAATATAATACGTCTATTTAATAGCCAGGTGTCCCATATTCCAGTGTATAGCTCCATCTGGTTATCCAACTTGTATGTCTGTGCATTTTCTTTACTTTTACAAATCAAAAGTGTTTTTTTTATTTCATGTGTGGCCCCAGACAATCTTTCTTCTCCAATGTGGTCCAGGGAAGCCAAAAGGTTGGACACCCTTGTACTAGATGAACCAGTGTGAAATCTAGGGTTGTCCAGTTTTGAAGCTCCTGCCTGGGTTTTAGCATTGAGAAACCCAGACAAAGTTCCATCCAATTGCAGGTGATGCCCACAACGTCATGACCCCATCAAGTATCAACTTCTAAAATTTCTGTGTCATCTTCAAAACTAGGTATCTTGTTGGTGATATTTTTTTTATTTGCCCAAGTTCGGCTTAAAGTTTGGGGTGGAGTTCTGATTTGGTTAGGTATCCTGCTAAATGTTTTCAGTGGCTGAATCAACAAAATAGGGATTTGGTGCATCCCTAGTTAATATAATTAATATAATTACAGATTGCTGTAATCAGTGTTCCAAAACAGGGTTATGGAGTAATAGAATTGGGCAAAGCGGGTGGGTCGATGGGGGACAGTTTTGCCTAAGACAGCTCCACAGAATTCTACATTACTTCACAAACTTTTAGATGCTGAGGTTTAACATTCAAGTTTTTTAAGTTTTTTTTTTAATTAATACTTGATTTAAAGTTATAATGAGCTTGTGAACTTTAGAGCCAAAAAACTGAAATCACTGTAAGAATATTATAAATCAGTGTGGCAGCATAAGGGCATCTCTGCAATGTATACATTGGGAAAAGCTTTTCCACGGGTTAAATGGAATGCCTTTAAAATGCTGCTTTACAAATAAACATTTCAGTATATTCTCCTTATACATAAGGAAAGACAAGGCAAAACCCTTATGGTTTGATTGAAGCGTTAGTGTTGAGTAAGAAAAATGTGCTTTTAAGGCATTCAAGTGGAAACTTTTATGAAGTACAAATATAAAAGCACACAGTGGAAAGTTCTAGTAATGGTTAGATCTTAGGGGCCTATTTATCATGCTGTACAAAACAGTGGATAAAAACATCACCGGCGGTGTTGCTTTTGTTTTCAACTTGTAGGTGACTGTTGAGTTTTCAATTGCTAATTGGTTGCTATAGGCAACATCAATGGTGATGTTTTTCTTCAATGTTTGACACAGCATGATAAATAGGCCCCTTTATGTAAGTTTTGGTATACAGTATATATTTGATTTGTGAACATATAGATAGTTCTCTATATCTACTGAATTATTATTATTATTATTAACATGTATTTCTATAGCGCCAACTTATTTCGTAGCGCTGTATGATGTGCATATATATTTTCTGAGGTTTGCTAGGAGGGGTTGAACTGGATGGAATTCAAAATGATAACAAGCAGGCAGGAGCCATTTCATCATCTCAGACTCTTGTTTGTGCACCAGAATGGGGGAACCAATGTCCAGCCCCATGCCCTGGCTACACAATTAAACAGTGTAGAGAATGGGGGAAAGTGTGGAGAGCAGTGACATGTAGGAAGTGTTGAATGGAAAGTGAAAGTAATTGTCTGCTCCGTCTTTTTATCCATAAAGAGGATCACCGCACCAGAGGCCATCCCCTCCAGACAAGAAGAAAAGGACTTTCATTTGAAGCAGCATAGGTGGTTCTTCACAGTCAGGACGGTGAGGTTGTGGAATGCACTGCCGGGTGATGTTGTGATGGCTCATTCTGTTGATGCTTTTAAGAGGGGTTTGGATGATTTTTTGGACAGACATAATATCAAAGGCTATTTTGATACTAAACTCTACAGTTAGTATAGCTATGGGTATATATGGTTTGTGTTTGAAAGAGTGGAGATGTGTGTGTGTATGTATGCTGGGTTTTTAATTTGGAGGGGTTGAACTTGATGGACTCTGTCTTTTTTTCAACCCAATTTAACTATGTAACTATGGAACTATGAAGTTCCTAAACCTGACTGTCCCATCTCAGCCTGTCACAGTTTCTAATGCTAATGGTCTCCTGCTGCACAAATATGTCAGACCCTCATAGACGAACACAGGGAGTCAGACCAGTAATGTAAAAGCATTGGAAAAATACTTTATGGCAAAATTATAAGTAGCATACAAAGTCAATATTATGATAGATGTAAAAAAGGCATTCTTTCTGGTGTTAATATCTCTTTAAGGACTGACAATTTACAGTTAGGGGTCCATACATACTTGGACTATTAAGGATGGCTTGTTTCACCTGCATGGAGAGCTCCTTTGACCGCAGCAAAATCTTCCACATACAAGCAAAACCCCCGTTCAAATGAACTCCAGGGCTTTTATCTGCTTGATAATGACATATGAAGGAATTGCCCACACCTGCCCATGAAATAGCCAATTGTCCAATTACTGTTGAGCCCCTGAAATGAAGTGATTGTGTTAAAAAAGGCTTTAGTTCCTCACATTTTATGCAATCTTTTTGTTCAAATGAGTGAATTAAAGCTGAAAGTCTGCAGTTTAACTACATCTGAGTTGTTTCATTCAAATTCATTGTGGTAATGTACCAAATTAAAATTAGAAAAAAGTTGTCTCTGTCCAATTATTTATGGACCTAACTGTACATTATAAACAACATAAAAGTCAAGGTACAAAACAGGCTAATTTATACTGTAATATACAGTATATAACATGACAAATTTGAAACCAGTTCGTTCTGCATCAGAATAGTATAAGCCCTGTAGCATCAGCTTTTATGACAGCTTAGCTTTTCAACAGCTACTCAAAGCACACTGAACATGCGGTGTGTCACTGACAAAATTCTGTGGACAACTTTGAAGGCCTAGATCATTGTTGTTTTATATCTGCTAAACCACTCAGCTGGTACAGAAAGTTAGTGTAATTTACAAGATTTATTATGAGTACATTCAATGTATAAAAAACAGAATTCCTAGCCATATTTATTTTTATGTTTTAGTTTTCCATTACATTGTTTTAATGTTTTTAATAGGTTATGATTTAGGGGCTGATTTACTGAGTTTGGAATTTCGAAGTAGAAAATACTTCTAAATTCTACCATCTAATTAAAATCCTTCGACTTCGAATATCAAAGTTGAACAATTCGAAGGATTTTAGCGTACGATCGAAGGATTTTTCTTTGCTAAAATAAAACAGAAAAATGGTCCCTTTAGGTTAACATAGCACTTCAGCAGCTTTTCTTTGGCGAAGTAAAAACATTTAAGGATTTTTATAGAGACAGTACTTCGAATATCGAAGTCAAAGGATTTTACTATTCAGTCGTTCGAAATGAACGGTCGAATGGTTGAAGTAACCTATTCAATGGTCAAAGTTTTTCAAGAATTTTTTGCATTCGAATATTCACTTCCGCCCTTAGTAAATCAGCCCCTAAGTGTTATTTCATATTTTTCTTTCTATTGTTGTTTTGAAATGTGTTAAAGTGATGTAGAGCTAAGTATTATTGTAAATATAGAGTTGATGTATTAGGTTTTTGCTGTTTAGACAAGGTCTGCACTCTTCATTTTTGTTTGTGATTGATATGGTAGACAAAAACGGTGTACTGTATGTAATTTTAACTAAGGTGACAAAAATACATTTCTACCCAATCTCAAAGGGATTTTTTTAAACAAATACACTGAAAATCCCTCTCTTGCTTAAACCCTGTCTAGTTTCAGAGGTATTATCAGAACAAGCCATTACAGCCACTCTGTTCAAATATTTTCAAAGCATCTGTTCCTGCACTGACTGATGCCTAAATTTAATTTCCTTCAATCACAGTACCTATCCTATTGTTACATGAATTCTCCAAAGAATACTAAGTTCCCATGATAACATATATACAGTATTGCATGCATTTGTACTGAATAATAATATGTCCTTGAAAGTGTCTCTTTTCTAGGTCAAAGAATATATTTTTTCATAAAAGATTTAAATCAACAAGTTCAATATACCATGCTTTTCGTATTCTTGCAGTACAACAAAAAAGTTGTCACCAATATTATTATTATATTTACCAGTTGTAAATGTTAAAAATATCTTATTTACACTTTTTTAACATTTACAGTTGTGCTCATAAGTTTATATGCCCTGGCAGAATTTATGATTTATTAACCATTTTTCAGATAATATGAATGATAACACATCTGTTAGCTTGTAATTAGTGGGTGTGTATAAAAGGTCAATGACTTGCTGGACTCCTGACAGACCCTTGCATCATTCATCCAGTGCTGCACTGATGTTTTTTAGATTCTAAGTCATGGGGAAAGCAAAAGAATTGTCAAAGGATCTGTGGGAAAAGGTAGTTGAACTCTATAAAACAGGAAAGGGATATAAGAAAATATCAAAGGAATTGAGAATGCCAATCAGCAGTGTTCAAACTCTAATTAAGAAGTGGAATATTAGGGGTTCTGTTGAAACCAAACCAAATACAACTTCAGCCACAACTGCCAGAAGCAAATAACTTCAGATGAAATACAGAACAAAAATGTGGTGTGGCTGTTTCAAGATGCACAATAAGGAGGCACTTGAAGAAAGATGGGCTATATGGTCGAGTTGCAAGAAGAAAGCCATTACTATGCAAAACCACAAAGTATCCCGCTTACAATATGACAAACAGCATCTGTTGCTCAAGTCTTCATTTTGGGGGTATAGTTTTCCTTTAAATACATGCATGTGACCTTTACATACCCACTGAATTTTTACTGACGTAAGCATAAGTAAGTTCACAAGGTTTCGCTAGGAAAGAAGCAATTCTAGACAAAATTCATTCTGAAATTTTAACGCTAACGTATCATCACTCACAAAAGTAGGCCAACGTTCCTTTGCCAAGATATTATCCCACATTTGATAAAAAATAACGTCTGACATAGTTGCACACTTTGGCGGAGACTTCCGATGTGAAAATTCCTAAATATGCCCCCTAATGTTCAGTTATTCACTAGTCAAACAGACCAAATTCCTTTGATAAATAAATCATTACACAAAACTCTTTATACACTTTATGAATTATTTCAGATTGCTATTACTGATTCGCTAGCTTTATGATTCCTCCTATCCATTAACCTACGACTGTGCCTACAATGTTTCATGTATGTTTCTGCAGAAATACAATTTGGATATACACCCATGGAATATCACTCTTTAACCACTAGAGAGCACAGAAGTCCTTTCACAACACTAGTTATGTATTACATTGAAAGTGACTATGAAGATTTTCATTCATCCAGGTCATGGTATATCTAATATAAGTAATTTTAAAACAACTGGACTTGCTTAGTAATCATTGAACTCAGCTAGTCCAGTTGTTTTAGAATTACTTATATTATATATATATTGAAAATGTGGTGTGCTTGCAGTCTCTATTATATTTTGTATAAGGTTTTTTTTAAAAAAAAACAAAAAAACTTTATTTTGTTACCAAGAGTAAGTCAATCTGTAAAAATTTTTCCTTGAGAAAGGTTCCTATGAGGAACCAAAATGTTGGATCAATGAACCTACTTTTTTATTTCAATTGAAAAAAAATTCAAAAGATAAGCCTGTCCAGGAATTCATACAAGCCACACTTAAAGGCAAATCAACCATTGCGCTAGCGTTAGGCTAAGGCCAGACGGGGACTTCTCGCCGCGACTGATCGCCCCCGAATCTCCCCGAATAGCTAGCCACCGCTGCGCACCGGCGAGGCTTAAAAACGCCTGCGCTTATTCACACGGAGCGGCGCGATTTTTAAAATTGCTCAAAATTGCCTGCCTCCCCGTCTGGCCTAAGCCTAAGAGAAACTTGCCTCAGGCTGCAGAGCCCCACAGGTTTCCAGGGGCATATAAAAGCCACTCCTGGTAACTGTAATAGCCACATTTCTGGTTTTCATGCAAAGAGCACAATTCACTAGTGCCAGGAAGCCCCCTGGACCTTAGTTCCGAAAAGATGAAGGGGGTAAGCAGCCGGCAGCAGGGAAGCCACCTCAGGGGCAGAGGATTGCCCTTGTTTCTGCCTGCCTGTGTGCCCACCTAACAGCCTCTTGAATAGAGTATTGTCTAATACAGGCATTGATTCAAAGCACAATCCACAGATATCTCTCTGCATTCAAAAACAGTGCAGAGACTTGCACTATTGCACAATGCCCAAAAAATGGGCAACTGCTGTCTTTTTGTGCACTTTGTTTGTAAATGAGGTTTTTAGTGGCTTTCCAGTACAAAGAAATATATGAAGACAACAGTACTTTTGTGAATAGCTTTTAAATGCATGCAATTTAGCATTTTCTTTAGTAAGTAAAACCTTTGTATATTAGCGGAAACTAAAAGTGCTGCACATTATGTAATTACGTAATATTTGATAGAAAAAATTAGGGAAAAAATTTGTATAGCTTCAATTTATCATGTCAAAAAACTTGCACTGAAATAAAAATGTCTTAAAATTGCCATAGGTGGCTCCCACTGACTTCAACATGAACTCAGCAGCTTTTAGATGGTGACATTTTACATTCAAACTCTATGAATTTTATTTTGTGTTTAATAAATATTGTACACACAGTTTTTCAGAGCAAAATAAAAATTCATGAGTTTTAGCACCAAAAAAATCAGTTTGTTGAAAGATTTTGAATTTTCAAAAAAATTGTATAGCTCTTGCTCTATTTATATTTAATGGATCAAAACTTTTCCAAATTTTTATTGAAAAAATGTCTTAAATTTGGCATAGATGGCTCCCATTGATTACTACCTGAACTTGACAGCTGAAGATGGTATTTTTACATTTAAACTTCACAATTTTTTGCACTCAATTTATTGTACACACAAGTTTTTAAAAGCATATTTTCAATACACAAGATTTAGTGCAAAAGAATTTGATTTGTTGAAAATGTTTTATTGTGAATATTGATAAATCACTGCCTTTGTGAGTTTCTTACTGCACCAACACCCTTTTAATGGCACTATGCTCTAAACCAGTGGTGTCCAAATTTTTAGCAACCAGATTTGGTGAGGTGAAAACATGTGGGGGCCACCATTCAGCCTGGCATTCTTTGAACCATTATTTAACATATTTAGAAAATTATATCTGTAGTCCATAGACCAGACACAGTATTTAACATTAATTTACCTTATTAACCTGCCAACTGTAAGATTTCCTGAAATATAGTACTGTAGCTGTGTCCCCGCTTGCTGTGGCTGTGTAGCTTTAGCTTTTAAATTGCAGGTGACTACAGCCAGGCTGAGGCAGCTAGCCAAATTCGCACATAAAGTACGCCTCTGTTGTGCACAGCTCTGTGGAGCCTCCAACAAGAACTAGCGCCCAGTGGCTGTGCGCAGCTGCAGCAGGAAGATAAAAGTACTGGATCATGGGTTGGGTTTCTAGTAGGGTTGCCACCTTTTCTTTAAAAAAATACCGGCCTTGCTATATATTTAGCTTTTTTTCCTATTAATAACATTGGGATCAAACATCAAAAATACCGGCCAGGCCGGTAAAATATCCGCTAGGTGGCAACCCTAGTTTCTAGTTGGGTGCCAATATTTATGAAAACAAATACCATAGTTTTTAAACAGTCAGAGATGAGGGAGTTACATGTTTTGGCTTATACTATAAGACCGCCCTAGGCCCTGGCCTAGACAGCCTCTCCCCAAATCTGGGCCTGCCCATGATTCCTTGTTTAAAGCTGGGGGCCAGTGTAACTTTGAAAATAGGCCGCAATTGGCCCCCAGGGCCTGACTTTGGACATGCTTGCTCTAAATTTTTCTGTTAAATTGTGTTTACACATAAAAATCCCTTATCCAACATAGAGCTATGAAATTTTTATAGCTTTAATAAGTACAAATTTATTTGTACAGTCTATGAAGAACTGAATGCGTTTTTTTTTACTACTAATGCCGTAAGTATTCCATTACACATTTAGCTGTTCTTGCCTTCTCTTCCATGCTGTGCCCAAGGATTGTGAAGGATATATCACAAGTGGATGTCTCTCCAGCATATTGGTCTTTATATTGAGCATAATCCTATTTGTTTATAATAAACATACACAGTTTAATATCATTCAGCTGAAAACCCCTTGACAGTCACTGGTCTGTAAGTTTATAGACATAAGCACAATAGTGACCTAAGGCTTGGCTTTATGGCCTTTCCACAAATCCGAGGCACATTACATGGCTATGAAACATATGAGGAATGTAATCAACTACCCTTCACTGGAGATAGTTATATTCTCAGTATTTTGTAATACAGGTCCTCACCAGTCTGGTCTAAATTCCTAGAATTTGGGATTTAACTTCATAGCTGATATCTTTTTAGATCTAGACCTTTAGGGTGATGGCACTGTAATGTTTTACCTTAAAGTGATACTGACATATTACTATAAAAATAAAGAAGTTGCATGCAAAATATAAGCAGCTGAAAGCTTCCCAAAGCTGCCCCCAGTCCAGCAAACCTTAGCAACAGCAACCCTCCGATAACATTAAATCATATTGCTGAGTTGTTTCAGTTATGCTGGGCCAGGGGCAGTGCGATCCCTCCATAGGCTGGAGTCTGTTTCCATTTGTACTTAGCCTATGAAGGGATAACTCCGCCCCCAACCCAGCATAACTGAAACAACTCAGCATTGATGATTTAATGGTGTCAGAGGGTCGCCATACCTAAGGTTCACTGGGATGGGGGTGGCTTTCAGCTGCTTATATTTTGCGTGCAGCTTCTCTTCACAGATACCGATGCATTCCTGTTTTTATAGGAACATGTCAGTAGCACTTTAATCTACTACACTGTGACAAAATGACAGACAATATCTTTTGTAATGAGTTACTGGTGGTAATATATTTAAATTGCGTACACATCAAAAGTTGCCTTCTCTTGCATTTTCTGGTACATAAAGGGGAACTCTGGCTTCCAGACCAAAATCTGATAAACAGAGAACATAACACAGAAACCCCTAATATACCCACCACAGTTACCTGTTTCTTCAAAAATTATGAATAAATGCCATTTTCTATGCTGAAATCCAGCTATCAATTCTTCTCTTTCTGAATCATTTGAAATCCTGGCAGGGAAGGAGGGACTAAACACTGGTGTTACAAATTGTAACAAGTTCTCCACAGCTTACAGACAGTTTGCAGGAACTACATAACCCACAATGCATTGCACTGTGATGTGCATTGTGGCGTTTGGAGGATGCAGGCTGAGCACAGATTTGACAGACAAAGTTGTCAGACAGATCAGCAGTAGAGCATGGGGCTAGGCTTAGGGAACTGTTCCAAACCATTAAAAATCATGAAAAGTCTGCATATTTTTTAATTGATGTATATTGCAAAGTTGTTTAAAATTATGTTTACTTTTCAAAAAGCTTAAGTTATGTTTGTGTGGAGTTACCCTTTAAGCATTAAGCAATATTTGCTGAGTTTTGTCATCTGCACAGGGTGGGTGACAAGACATTCCTTGTCCCATTGCAAAGTGTAGTTCACCCTTAAGTTACCTTTTAGTATATTTATAGAATGGCAAATTAGTGGCAACTTTTTAACTTATTTGCCTTTTTCTTTTGACTGTTTCTAGCATTCATTTTTACATTTAAAGGGGCCCTAAATGTAATGTCTGGTCCATTTTTATAGCATCTCCATCTTTTTTATGTTATAGCATCTCCATATTTTATTTTATTTTGTTAATCAAAATTTTGTTGAGACAAGAGATTCAGCAAATTTCTAGTAAGCACATTTTAAAACCTAAAGATGCACCCAAACCTGTTTTTAAAGGAAAACCATACCCCCAAAATTGATACTTAAGCAACAAATTATATCATATTAAAGAATCTTGTCAAACTGTAAATAGGCATCAGTAGGGGGGTTATTTATCAAAGGTTGAATTTTAGAGTTTTTTTTTATACCTCGAATGAATTCACAACTCAAATAATTTCTAATATAAGAAAAAACTTGAATCAGCGAGTTCAAGGTCTACAACCTGAAAACTTGAATTGATCGAGTTTTCAGTGCAAAAAATCCCTTAAATCACTCAAATTGATAGAGTTTTTGGGCTTAACCCTCTAAAAAAAACTTGAACATCATGAAGATTATTAACATAGGATTCAAGCTATTTCCAGGGTCGAGTATAATACATTTTTTAAAAATCATGTTTTTTTATCCAAAAGCAAATTTTTATGGAAAACACAACTCAAACCTTCATATATCTACTCTATAATGTTGAAATATTGCGCTTTTACATCTTGCCTAGAGCCTAAATTTTGTGATGGTCTCATCACCTGACCAGAAATTCAGCAGCTCCAACTGTAACAGAAAGAATTGTGGAAGCAAAAGATAGAACTGTGTCTGTTAATTGGCTCGTGTGACCTAAAATATATGGTCTGTTTGGATTGTTTGTGTGGGGTGACCCCTAGTTCTTAAAATGGCAATTTTTTATTTAGGATTACCAACTGGCTCATTATACTAAGAAAGTATAGTATTATGAAAATGGTTTATTTACATGAAGCAGGGTTTAATTCATACACAAACATTGTACCATTACCTCTATTGCTAAAGGGATTTATTTAAAAATATTAAAGTTATTAATATTATTATTTAAAAATATTTAAAAGAATACTTCTGCCATGGAGCAGTAACATCAAGAACTGAACTTGCCTGTCTTCAGTTGACATACTGGCTATTGAATGCAAGTACATTAAAACATGTTTTGTATGAAGTCTTGATTCTTTTTGCAGTCTGTTGCTTCATCTTTTGCCTGTTGTACAAATGCTCAATTATTCAATTTCAGATTCACTGTTTTCAGTAAAGCATCCAATAATACTTATTCTCCTTTAGCAAAATATAAGTATAGACATTTTTAAATAGAAAAATATCAAGCCTTTACACTGAGCATTCAAGTTGTGATTGTCACTTGGACAGTGACGCATCTTCAGGGGGACGGGGTCAATAACAAAAAAAGTTATTTTGAGGCTCGTTGTGGAGTGCAAGTACATTGAGGTGACGGCCTTTTGAGCCCCCTGATTCCCAGGCCCCACCACAGCCACAGAGTCTGCATCTTCTCCTTGGAATAAAGTACTAGATTCATTCTCTGCAAGGAAATAAACAGTGTAGCTCTTTCTGCAGTAATACAGCATTCGAGCAGTTAGAAAATTATGGGTACATCTATTAATAACCACCCTTTCCACTCTGCTCCACCAATGAGCATAGGATATACAAGTATAACACTTAGGGGATTATTTATCAAAGGTCGAAGTGTAGAGCTTTTTTAGACTTTGAATTCACAACTTGAATGGTTTCTAATTTATGAAAAAACTCAAATGTAAAAAACTTGAATCAGTGTAGTCGGTGAAAACTCGAATACTCAAATTTATCAAGTTTTCCGCAAAAAAAACTTGAATCACTGAACAAATACCCGCGCATCATGAAAGCTACAAACATCTTCAAATGGTTCAAAGGACCTCTGCCGCTGACTTCTACATGACTTCAACAGGTTTTAGATGGTGTCTTTTCAGATTCAAGCTATTTCCAGCTTTGCTATTAATAAATCACAAAAATGTGATTTTTTTACTTTAAAATACCCAAAAAACAAAAATTTTTCGTGGAAAAAACAACTTGACGTTTGATAATTAATCTCCTTAGGGTTGCCACCTTTTCTAGGAAAAAATACTGGCCTTCCTATGTTTTTATTTTATTTCTCTTAATAACATTGGCATCAAGCCTTATCTGTCTGTATCAGTACTCCTCAGTATGCATTCAGCAGTGCAGCAAATATCTATTTTACAACTTGAACTTTTGAACTTGATGGACGTGAGTCTTTTTTCAGCCTAACTTACTATGTTATGTTACTATGTTACAGATGTTATATGTACAGTACAGCATTAGGCAGAAAGGTCAAAAATGGATGACTGCAGTTCTGAAAAAAAATGAGCATAAGAAAGACACTTAACTAAAATTAAAGCTGTATAAAACTTTCTCTTTTTAATTATCAAGCTCCATGAAATTACTATTTTACCCACAAGATCATTTAACGCACTTAGTCAGTCTAACTTATTTCAAACATCGGTGAGCAGTGAATGAGTCCTTGCTAATTTCGTATTGCAGAGCTATGCATGAATTTTCATTTTCTTCCTATACTTTAGGGTTACTTTATTATGCATCAATAAGATAATTTGCTAATAGATTACTTTTAAGCCTGCAAGAATTTTACTATAAATGGGCATTCTTACACAAGAATAGTAGCCCTGGACAACGTTTCCAGCATGAACCCTGGGCCTTTGTATAGAGGTTACTGCACTACCTGAGGTGCCTACACTATGTGCCAGCATTTGAAGGTCATATGGGAGGAAACTAGGGGATCTGCATTGCACCAATGCCAACAAAACCTTTGAAAACTTAGCTTTGCATGCTAATGCAATTACTACATTTAAGGCTAACAACTTTCCAGGAAAGTCCCATTTCCGATTTCTGGATACCCAGTGCAACAGTTTACACACACACACACACACATAGGTATTACAAGGTTAAGAAAATCTGACTTCCTAGGATTGAAGGATAAAGCTGACCATTCACCTATAATGGTTGGACTGTAATCTATTAAAGATAATACTAAAAATAAAGATAATACTATAAACTATACAAAAATGTGTAAAATGCAGAAGTAATTAAATCTTGTCTTGAAATCAAACATTGTATTGTACAAATTTACCGTGTATATTGTTCTCTATGTAAAAAGAGCTAAACATATATAAATACTGTAACATTAAATACTTTCTTGTACTGATTAATGCCATGTATTTTGTTGCAAGCATAGCCATTTCTTAGTTATTGTCTATCTAATGTTCTTCATTAAATTCAGGGCTCACATGCATCTCAGGATCATTAATATTTACAACTCAAATTCCGAGTGTCCTGACAATTTGCTGCTGGGGTGCTAAAACATCTTGGGGCAGTTGTTGTTAGCACTGGCTACATATGATTTGTCAATAGCCCTAAAGCAGTGATTTTCAACCTTGTGCCTCCAGCTGTTAAGGAACTACAAGTCCCACAATGCAATGAAGGAGTCTGACAGCCACAGTCAGGCAAATGCATTGTGGGACTTGTAGTTTCTTAACAGCTGGAGGCACAAGGTTGAAAATCACTGCCCTAAAGACTTGATTTAAAGGAATACTATAACATAAAAATGAATACTTGAGCAACAAACGATTCGAATGATTTTAACCGTCGATCAAATTTTTTTTATTCGCTCTAAAAAAGCTGAAAAAACCCTATGGGAGCTTCCCATAGGGTTATACAGCAATTCAGTAGGTTTAATCTCGCGAACTAGGCATTCAAATACAAATTTAAAGGCCAAGTAATTAGACCATCGAATAGTGGAATAATCAAATAGATTTTTATTCGATCTATTCGAATAATTAGATTCGATCGAATTTTTTTAATTCGATGGTCGTAGTGGCCAGAAAACATATTCAAAAATTCGAATCTTTTTTAAAATTTGAAATTCGAATTTCGAATCATTCACACGAATTTAGTAAATCTGCTCCTAAATGTAACAAGAAGAAGTGTGGATGCAAAAGACACAACTCTGTCTGTTAATTGGCTCATGTGACCTAACTTTATAGTTTGTTTGGTATGTTTGTGTGCACCGTTGAATCCTAGGATCCCAGTAGGTTGTCCTTGTTTTTTAAAATGGCAATTTTGTATTCAGGATTACCCAATGGAACATGCTGCTAAAAAAGTATATTATTATGAAAATGGTTTTTACATGAAGCAGGGTTTTACATATGAGTTGTTTTATGCAATATCTTTTTATAGAGACATAAATTGGTCGGGGGGTATAGTTTTCCTTTAATAAACCCAAATCAACTCCTTAAGTCCCATTAAGCTTTTACAAGACATTTGGACTTGCACTGTTTGTAGTTCATACTAAAATGGTCTATCGCAAACTGCTGCTGATACTGCTGTTTATTCCAACCAGTACATAAACGAAGCAATTTCCTTTCATTACCATACACTGAAAGGATTCATTGTCTTTTGCAAGTTATAGCTATGTTACAGCAAGTCTTGTAATAGTTTGCTAAAGTTACCATATATAGTTATTTTAAATTCTTCGTTTCTAAATGAAAAATGAAGAGCATTTTGGTAACATTTTTATATAATTCAAATTACAGAAGCTATAATACAGTGAAAGAATAATAGTAATAATTATAATTTGCAGAAAATTACTTACAATTTTAACTTAGCACCCTACACATTGCTAACTCCTGTTTTACTCCATTTAATTTTTCCTTTAATGGTGCAGACTGTACATCCAGCAGTTCTTTTTATTGCTCATTTCACAAGTCCTACCCCTGCTTGCTATCCATGTCTGTTGATTGCCATCTGGATGAATCATGATTTGTTGTTCAAAGCCCTCCTGCAAAATGCATATTATCTACCAATGCACAGCCATGCACATACTGATATGCACCATGCCACACCTCCACAGACTACAGCATCTGAAATATCTGGCTCATTTGCTAAAACTATAATAAAAGCTACTATTAATGTACCCCTGCTCTTTGTTACATAATCACATAGTTCATATGGGTTAAACAAGGCCAAAGTACATCAATATCAACCCATCCAAATGAAACTCATACCAATATCAATACTAATTGTAGATTTTAGTATCACAATAGCCTAAGATAATATGCGTGTTCCAGAAATCATCCAATCATGCCCTCTTAAAGTGGACCCGTCACCCAGACACAAAAATCTGTATAATAAAAGTCCTTTTCAAATGAAACATGAAATCCAATTTCAAATTTTTATTAAACCATTCATAGCTGTTCTAAGCTCATTTAAAAATGTCTGCCACTCCTCTATGCCTTAGGCATAGAGGCGGGGCAGATAATACTTTCACTTTCCATTCAGCACTTCCTAGATGCCACTGCTCCGCACACATTCCCCCAGTTCACATAACCAATTAATTGTGTAGCCAGGACATGGGGATAGACATTGGGTCCCTCATTCTGGTGCACAAACAAGATTCTGAGATGATGCAAGGCTTGTCTTAATAACAGTGTCCACAAAATGGCTCCTGCCTGCTTGCTAGAATTATGAATTCCCAGACTGAAGAAAACAAGATTAAAATAATTTATATAGTGTAATTAATGTTCATTTAGCTTGACTAATGCGATAAAATATGATTTTGAATATTTTTTTGGGGTGACGGGTCCACTTTAAAGGCATTAACAGGATCAGCCATCACAATCTCATCTGGCAGGGCATTCCACAACCTCACTGTGAAGAACCACCTATGATGATTCAAATCAAAGGTTCTGTTCCTTTAGTCTAAAAGGGTGGCCTCTGGTGCAGTGATCCTTTTTATGGGAAAAGGGTCCCCCACTATCTGTCTATAATGCCCTGTAATTTACTTGTACAGAGTAATCATTCATGTCCCCTCACAAGCATCTTTGTTCCAGAAAAATGAATCCCAACCATGACATTATACCCTCATAATTTAAATCTTTGATTCCCTCTAATCAGTTTAGTTGCACGTCTCTGCACTCTCTCCAGCTCATTTATATCCCTCTTAAGGACTGGAGCACAACCATGCACTGCATACTCCAGGTGAGGCCTTACCATTGAACTACAAAGGGGCAAAATTATGTATTCATTCCTTGAGTTAATGTCTTGTTTTATGCAAGATGGTGCTTTATTTGTTTTAGTAGCAGCAGAATGAAACTGCATGGAATTAGACAACTAGTTAGCTACAGAAATTCCCAGATCCTTCTCATTTAAAGGGGAAGGAAACCCCCAGGAGTTAAATTAAACCCCCCACACCCCCAGGAGGCCCCCAACCGGCCTCCCACCCGGCCTACCTCTCCCCATGGGCTATTGCCCCTAAGTCCCTACTTACCCCTTCAAGCAGGTCCCCTCCAGCAATGTTCTAAGGGGCCATCTTCTCTTCTAACTGATTCTTCCTGGAGCTGACGCATGCCGATGGGCTGCGCATGCGCAGTAGGACGCCAGTACTACTGCGCATGCGCTGATAGTTCACGGAGTTCAATCGGGCACTGTTAATTGCCCCTATGTAGGGACTTAGGGGCAATAGCCGGGGGGAGAGAGGAAGGCGGGGGTGAAGGATGGAGGGGGATTTGAGTTAGCGCCAGGGGGGTTTCATTCCCCTTTAAGGAAACTTTTAACACACTGCCATTAAGTGTAAACAAGTAAAAAAGCAAAAGGACAATTACAGACTCCTGAGGTACTCCACTGACAACAATGGTCCAATTAGAAAATGGACTATTTACTACCACTATTTGTAATCTATCCTTCTCCCAGTTCTCTATCAAAGTACAAATACTATGTTCAAGGCCAATATTCCTTAATTTAACCATTAACTTTTTGTGTGGTACTGTATCAAAAGCTTTAGCAAAGTCGAGGTTATTGCTCACCTCCTCAATAAAAGTCCATTCAATTTGTTTGGCAAGATCAGCTATGCACCAAATAATTCTGGCACAAACTAATAGTATTATTATTTGCAGTGAAGTTAAGTATATATTATCCCTTATTACCCCTTCGAAAAGCTTTCCTGCTGCTGACGGCAGACTAACTGACTATAGTTTTGAGGCTAAAAACTAAAACCCTTTTTCAATAGCAGCCCCACATTAGCAATTCACCAGTCTCTTATCACCATGCCACACCTCAATGAATCCTGAAAAATTAAGTAAAGAGGTTTGGCAATCTAAGAGTTAACCTCAGAGTTAATTACCCAGGGATGAATATCATCACATCACAGACCTTTACATGTTCTAGTCTCTTTTGAATTTCCTCTTGCGTGAACCATGCATGATTAGTTGTATTACGAGAATTGGGACTATTAAGAAGGAAACCTTCACTAGTTGGTTCCTCAGTCAGTTTGGATCCTGACAAAAAAAATAACAATTCAGGATCTCTGCTTTTTCTCTGTTCTCATCAACCAACTGAAAAAAATATTTTGGATTCTTTTTACTCCTCACTGTAATACCCTTTACCATATAGATAAGCTTATCTTAAGATAAAGATTAGCTTGTCTGATTTTTTTGCATGATTTCTTGTCTTGCTAATAAACATTTCAGTTGACCTGTCCCAGCTAACTTGAATGCCTTAAAAGCATGTCTTTTCTTACCAGCCAACATGGTACTACAAAGGTTTTTCTTTGCAACAATGTTTCTTGTCAACAAGGGGAATATAATGACTATATCTTTATTTAAAAGGTTTTTAAATACATCCTTGTTTTGTTCTGTGTTTAACCCTGTGAAAAGAATTTCACAGTTAATATGTTGCAGTTGGCTACTGCATTATAACCTCAGCGGCTCAACATTTTTCACTGCTGAAATGATCTTTTGTGCTGAAACTGGCTACACAGAAAACAGCATTGTGTGTATTAAGCATCAGCCCTGCAACAAAGATAGTTATATTAACTTATTATGATGTGACTGTTGGTCAAACTGTTGGCTTTTACTTGGCAGATAAAGATAACAAAACAGACATAAATAAAAAATTGTTTTGTTTTTTTTTCTGAGGAGGATGTCTGTGTAATAAATCCCATACATGTGTTATAAATCATTGCAATATTATGTTATTCTACAACTACTTTATCCATAATAATGTGTATTTAAATATATTTATAACTGGATGTTGTAAAAGAACAAACTGCCAAAACATATGCCTTAATAAAGACCTTCCCATTATTGTTACACTTTCCTGCTTAAGCAAATTCCCTACTAAAATCTGCTGTTCAGTGCAAATACTTGTTTGTACATATTTACTAACACTGTGTTCCCTTATCAAAAGGAAGAGATACAAAACAAAAAGATACTGCAGAAAACTATGTTTCAGAATTTAGCACTTTATAAACCAGAAATGGAACAGCACTATTAACTGATGCATTTTGAATTTTTTTTCCCATGACAGGATCCTTTTAAGGCTTCTTCAATCACATCCAACCAAAATGAAACTCATTCCCACCCAACAGGTATTCTTTGAACGTCATACACAACCTATTTGTACGTTTTAGCTGTTGTATTTACCAAAGTCTTGAGATCTTATGTGCACATTAACATAACAATTTGAAATAGCCATTCCACAAGTTTCTTACTGCATATATTAATGGCAGGAGATTTAGCACACACACACATAAAAAAAGTGTGCACCTATACATACAGCTTTACTTTGCCTTTATTATATTCTCTTCATTATTACACCCTTTTTAAAAAAAATGGGTGTTAGCCTGGGCAGTCTCCCACTTAAAAGCCGCATATGCAGGAGGTGGGGGAGGATTCAACCCACAAACTGAAACCAAGCTTCAGGAGACATTTACTCCAAGTTATGCTATTAAGCAGAGAGATACGTGACCTTTTATATTTTCACCACAGGTAAACAAGTTAGGGATCACCGTATGGGGTTTACCTTGATGTGGTATAGTGGCTTATCAATTGTATGATCATAATTTTGTAACAAAAAACCCTGTTTTTCTTTTCCTTTTTATTGAATTATAGAGACAGGGGATTATGTTTTTATATGGCCCCAGAAGTGCACTCACAACCCCCCTTTTTTGTACTTAATCTGGAAAGCAATATCAAAGACCATACCTTGAATGGTTTCTTATTTAAGAAAAAACTCAAATGGAAAAACTTCGAATCAACGAGTTCGGGATTAACAACCTGAGAACTTGAACTGATCGAGTTTTTGGCAAAAAAAATTTAAACTGCTCGAACTTATCGAGTTTTCGATCAAAACCCTTAAAAAAAAACTCGAACATTATGAAGGCTAGATTTAGTCTGTAGCTTGTTGCCCGTTGTTAGGTTCTATCTGTAGTTCATGGGTGTTATTTCCTATGCTATTCCTGCCTGATCTATTGTATTTGACCCTTGCTTTGCCTGTTTACTCTGATTCTCTCCTACTCCGACCCTTGCCTGTTTGTGACTACTCTGATTATCTCCAATCCTGACCTCTGCCTGTCCATTGACTATTCTGCTCTCTCCAATCCTGATCCTGGCCTGTCTGACGATTCTACTACGCTTGTGCTGGTCCGGCCCGCCTGTTCCATTTGGTGGTATTCTTCAACCCAGTATCCTTGGTGAGACGATCGTGCCCCTGTGCTAGCCAGAACTCTTAGCTTTGCACCTCTCGATAAGTCCAGGTGGCATCTGAGTAAGCTGAGGGCTCCTCCCGAGGCCAAAGGCGATCACTTAACTAGTGAAGCTGAGCTGAGACCAAGTTCTGGTATTGGGTGCCATTCGTGACACTCACCTTCAAAACACTCTTTTGAGTTCACTTGCTTTCAGATTGTTCACCAGAAAGAAAGGCTTTTTTTTCCAATTATTTTCCATGTTTTATTTTTAACCATTTTTCTAGAACAGAAGTATAATGTCCCTGATGCAGATCAGCATCTGCGGAATATAAGCAGCTATTGTATAAATTATAAAAGCTGCCTTTAATAAAACTCAGGGATTCTGCTCAGCAGGACCAAAGAAAAGAAATGTATTTTACCTGTGAGCCACATTCAAATGTAAAAAAAAAAAATTGGATATCAACATGTGCATGCAAAAAATTCCTGTGGGGCTGAACATCTATATACGCTCTCTCCAGCTCATTCGTCAACCCAATCTTCTTAAAAGATGGGGCCCACAACTTCTTAAAAGGAAAAATAAGGATTTTATCCCTCTTGTTATGCAAAACAGTATGTATTCACTTTAGTAGCCACTGGGTGATTCTGGCTACAGTTACACAGTTTGTTATCCACAAAAATCCCCAAATCCTTCTCATTTAAGTAAATAAACAACCAATATTGTATACTAAGTAGCATTTTTGTTACTTGTACCGAAGTGCATAACTTACATTTATCAACATTGAACCTCATGATCGAGTTTGCTGCCCAGTTTAATCAAATCACTCTTCTTAGGGGTAGCATCCTGAATAAAACTTTTAGTTTTACACAGTTTATATCATCATCAAAAATAGAGACAATACTTCCAAGGCCCACCTCCAGATTATAAATAAGTTAAAAAGAAGTACACATGAATTCATGTATGATTCTTGTAAAAATGTTGTCCGGGCTAGCAAAGCACACTGTTTTTAAACATAGCTGTCCTTTAGGTAACCTTGGGTGACTGCAAGTATGAAACTGGGCAATAGATCAATAGACTATTCAAGGTCAGGAAGACTTCTACATTGGAACTTGTAAATATCATTAAATATTTAAACCATTTGGTATATACCAATCAATATGTGAGACACTGCACATATAGCAAGAATAAACTAGAATTGCCATTGGCAAAAAAAGCTTGAGAAAGGTTTCCTTTTAAGGTTTTATTTCAGAGTAACTGAAAAGGTGGCACTTATTGTAATTATCATAAGGTGCTGCTTACCTACAAGTATCAATTTTAATAAACACAGAAGATGAACATATCAAAGGGAAAGAAATGTTAATGATTGTCCTTAAAATAGCAATCTCTTGCTATTTAATCACACTTTCTACACGTACTGTAAAATAAATATCACAAAAGTTATTTACATAGCAATCATTTCATAATTTGATCTAAAACCTCATTACAAGAATAAAAACTAAAAAGAATAAACAGTTAATAAGTACAACATAGACACAATGCAGTTTGTATAAGTGCTGTGTCAAAAGTCAAATTTAGAAAGCAATTGACTATGTTCTTTGAGCTTTTACAACTGATTCATACAGCCAGAATGCTTGTGCCTTCCACTGGTACTGGAATATATAGCCATTATAGCTAATGTCCTAATATCGACATGATATTGCCTTTAATAAGAAAAAAAAATATTATATATATATATGTATATATATATATAAATAATATACAAGAGCCATGAATAGCCTGTAAATGATATCCGTAAATGATATCCTTATAAACAGTGCTTAGTGATGTAATTTCTGTCACGAACTGTATATCTTGTATCGGTCAGTAAGTGTGTGTAATTTGTATGTTTGGCATTTACATACTTCTGTACACACTGCAGAATATGTTGCCACTTAAAAAATGTGTTGATAATAATACTATTATTCTAACAGAAACCAACACTGTTGTAACAAAACACTAGTTCAGTTCAAATATTAGAAGGGTTGTACACCTTTAAATTACCATTAAATTACCATTTAGTATGATATGTAAACAGTGATATTTTTAGATGAGGTCATTGACCCCAGTTGAAAGCTGGAAAGAGCAATTAGGAAAATAATGAAAAAAATATAAAAAAAAAGAAAAAATGAAGTCCAAATGAAAAATTACTCTGAATTAGCCATTCTATGACATACTAAAAGCTAACTTATAGGTGAACCACCCCTTTAAGCTATGAATGACTACTTATTCTGAACCTTTTACTGAAATAGCAATAAGCAGTACACTTCAAAAAGTACACTGAAAAGTACTTGGTTTTACTGTTTTTTGCTGTTGCCATGTTGTGGAGAACATTGGGAAATATTGTGTATAGAATAATGTAGACCTTGGAAGTTATTCTGGCAAATATATACTGCAATATAGCAACCTGTTTCATGTTGTGATGTCCTCTCTTTTGCCTCAAATGACTTTAAGAAACTTACTGAAAAGTAATTACAGAGGCTGAAGAAAAGACAACCTTTCACATTCATAATTTATATTCAGCTCAGTCTAACACAGTGGGAAAAAAATCAGTAGTCATCCAGATCTCCAAACATTCCAGATGTAAAAAATCAGGTTGTTTTATGCCACAAGCATGATTATCTGAGGGTGTCACAATACCCCATAATGAAAAGTTATGCCTGCTCAAAATCCAGGATGGCTGGATAGATGGATAGATGATGGATAGATAGTAGTGATAAGCAGGAACCCGCACCAGACCAGAATATGACCTCCCTCCACCCATGCCTGCCCGCACCTGACATTTATAGACTCGCGCCAACCCTTTTTTTTATAGATGCACTTCTGCTTGCCTTGCCCCTTTTGTGAAGTCATGGGCCAGGCGAGCAAACGCACATCTATAAAAAAGGAAGCCGGAAGTTGGAAGTGTAAAGTGCTGGCTTCCGACGGCAAATGTGGGTGCGAGGTAGGGTGGGGTTTCACTAATACATAGATAGATAATATATGGTTGGTTGGATGGATTGATTAGATTAATTAATGGATGGATATATTAGGTAGATGGAAGGATAATAGATAGACAGATAGACTTTCAAAAGATCTCTTAAAACACACTTATTTGGAGAAGCCTACCCTCACTCTGTTTAGCTACCAAATGCAATATCATATGCTATATTTCTCACCTGCTTATTTCTAATATTGCCCACTCCCACACCTTGTTCCCTTCCCCTGTATATTGTAAGCTCTTTTGCAAAAAGGCCTTCCTCACCTTTTGTACAAGTACTGGTCATTAGTTATGTAACTCTGTATGTTCGATGTATGTAATTCATATGATTTTTTGTATAAATACATTTATTTTACAGTGCTGCACAATATGTTGGTGCTGTAAAAATACACGTTAATAATAATATATTGTCCTATATGTTAAATAAGAAAGGACTGTGGAGGGAATTTGTCCTTGAATGTGGGCGTGGTGGGGTCTGGGCCAACCAGGGGATGCTCTGGTATTTTAGCTAATGCACAGTGAAACAAACCTTCAGTGTATAGTACCATCATTGCACCCCCAGGCAACACACATGTGTATAGTATGATATGCCCTGAATGAAGTGACAGAGAGCATAAGAATGTACAGCAATTCTATACCATAAAATAAGTTAGACATGCCTACTGTTGATAAGTTATACGAGATATGTGAAACATGCAACTATAATTGGCAGAGAAATCTATAACAGGAAGTGATTTTCAGTAAGACAGAAAGCACAATAGAAAGTAAACAGCACACACATTAGCAAAGCGGCTGATGGAGCATTCCAAAGAAGGAAGCAGTTTTCACAGCAAACACTCAGACGGATTTAATTACAAGATTTTGACTAGAATCCAGCTAAAAAAAACTGAAGGTTTCTGAATACCACCACATGAAGTCTTTCCTGTAAAGGGGTAAGAAACGTGCCTTGGTTTTCTTGCAAAAGCATTACAGCGTCATCATTTTTCTTATTGGCCTCACTGATGTTTACTTTTAATGAAACATGGGCATGTTTTCTAAAATAACCAGAGTATTTTAAGCCTGTTATTTAAGTAAAATGATGTTTAAAAAAACAGGTCAAACAATCCCACAACAGTTCTTTTGTAGGCTGATAGAAAGCCCCAGATGTCAAACATAAAGGACCTGTTCAAGCATAATTATTCATTTACTCAAGGAACAGCCTGTGAAGCCAGGAGCTGTGCAATGACCTTGAAATTCTCTCTCTTTTTTTTTTTTTTTTCCTTTTCTTGAAGAAAAATAAGAACACATTCACTAAAGCAAGTCACCCACTGAAAGGGATGGAATGGAAATGTAGAAGAGCAGAGCAAGAGGTGTGAAAAATCACATCTGTTTCTTATAGAATATAGCCTACTGTGAGAAAGAGAGAAGTGCATTTCACATAGTCTCGCTACACTATTGTTTCCTAATTCACAAAGCAGACGGCTGTCAGGCACTGAGCCATCGGAATGAGGGTTAGTTACCTCATCTGATTTGCACTAGCATTGTTCTGGAATGTTTTCAACAACACGCTCAGGCACAAAGGTATGTAAAATATGCATATAAGAAAAAGAATTGCCAGCAATTCCGAAATATACACGATTCTCACTCTTCCCCTCTTCTGAATATTTCTTCCCGAAACCATGGTTATTATAATGAAAGGGGAGAATGGATTGTGGTTGCTAAGGAGTCTGCTTTTAGACAGGCAGTCTTCTATACATTTCCACTGTGGGTTGAATGCACAGGCTTGTCAATAACAAAAACTTTGTTAGGGTAAGCAAAATGGAAGCTGATACGCTATGTTTTTAGCCAAAGATCCTATTATAAACATATAAGCAGGCATGGTTGTGTGTTTTGTTTTTGTGTAATGTAATGAATGTATTTTTTGTGTAATGTAATGAATGTATTTTTTGTGTAGCCCAACTTTAATGGCAACATTTTGAAAGATACATCTTGCTTTAAAGTATACAGGAAATAATGTTCCCCCTATTGTGATCGATACTTATTTGCTGTCTGAATTTTAACTTCTTAATTTGTTAATAATGCTGTTAAATACATGAACTAGACAGCAGAAAATAAAATGCACCCCATATATAGGCAGGTTAATTGACTCCTACTAAAATTTATCCTACAGTGTATGATAGGGGGCTTAGATTGTAAGCTCCGCTGGCACAGGGACTGATAGATATACAGATATGGGGCCTTTAATCCAGAATGCTCGAGGCCTAGGGATCCTAACTTTTACTCTTCATACCTTAAGTCTACTAGAAAATTATATAAACATTAAACAAACCCAACATGATGGTTTTGAATCCAATAATGATTAATTATATCTTAGTTTGGATGAAGTACAAGGTACTGTTTCATTACTACATTACCAAAAAGAAAAAGGAAATGATTTATAAAAATGTCGATTATCTGGATAAAAGGAAGTCTATGGGAGACAGCTTTTCCGTTTGTGTTTTCTGGATAATGGGTTTCCAGATAATGGATCATATATAAATACTGTACACACTCTGTGAAAATGGGTTGATGCTATTTAAATACCAATAAGCATCCAAAAGTGCAGACATCTGAAATAGACAATAAAGTAATAAATAATATTAAATATAAACCAATACATGTTAAATTGTGCAACAGTAGGGAGGCCCCTGACCTGTAGAGCTTACATACAATCTTAGTGATGATTCATGATTTACACAGAAAGCTCATTATAAATGTTATTACAGTTTCATTCTAGCTAGTCAAATAAACCACATTTCATATATAGAGATAAATGAGCTGACTAGAAGAATCGCCAAGCAGAATATTACATTGTCTGGTAATTTGCATGCATAGTGCTTCTGCTACTTAAAGAAGGGGCCTATACAACAAAATATTCTGAAAGCTAGGAATGTACAGCTGCAAACATAAAGGAAGACTTTTGGAATGAGAAGTAGATCCACGCCTAGATGTAACAGCTTGAGATTGTGCTCCATAACCAAATATTGAGATATAATGGAACACTGGCAAATGTCTTCAAATGTTACAGTATGTTAACAGCTTAGTATGAACTTGTGGGAATGATAAGGCTATGCAAGCTAGCTAGAGACTTAAAAAAACAGTCAAGCTCTGGGAACCAAAGTTTCACATGTTGTGAGACAGACAAAGCAGTCCAATTGCCAGGTTGCTATAGTTTGTTGTGCAGGAAACTACACCCGTCTCTACATTCGATAAATGTTTCTCAGGATCTAAAAAAAACCAAAATGTTGCAAATTGCAACACTGGTCAAATTGCTTCCCTATGCAACACACACAGTTTCACTTTGTACACCAGGAGTGGTAAGTCTGTCTTCTATACGGCCCAATTTCAGTGACATAATGGGAGTTACCATTCCGAATCTGGAGATACACAGTTAGACCACTACCACACACACAACAGAAGGATAATTTAAAGGGGTGGTTCACCTTCAAGTTAACTTTTAGTATATTGTAGAAGGACCAATTCTAAGAAACTTTTCAATTGGTCTTCATTATTTATTTTTCATAGTTTTTTAATGATTTGCAATTTTCTTCTGTTTCTTTGCCACTTTTTATTTCTTATCATTCTATTCAGTACATCTCCTATTTATATTCCAGTCTCTTATTCAAATCAATGCAGGGTTGCTAGGGTAATTTGTACCCTAGAAACCAAATTGCTGACACTGCAAACTAGAGAGCTGCTGAATAAATAGCTAAATAACTATAAAACCACAAACAATAAAAAATGAAAACCAATTGCAAATTGTCTCCAAATATCATCCCTTTTATAGAAAAAACTAGGGATGCACCGAATCCACTATTTGGGATTTGTTCTGAATCCTTTGTGAAAGATTCAACCGAATAACAAACTCGATCCGAATCCTAATTTGCGTATGAAAGGAAACAGTGTGAACATTTTTTTTACTTCCTTGTTTTGTGATGAGAAGTCATGTGATTTCCCTCCCCACCCCTAATTTACATATGCAAATTAGGATTCAGATCGGCTACACAAGGATTTGGCCGAATTCTGTATGAAAAGACCGAATCCCGTACCGAATCCTGGATTCTGTGAATTCACCTCACTACTTACAGTAACAAAATACAATGAACCTCATTTACAGTATTAAGGACAAGCAGTAAGTTGGAATCACTATGTGCTGTTTACTTCTGTAAATAAAACCCTGTGTCTGCTTGGATGCTCAATCATTGCCAAGTTCAAAATATTTGTAAATTGTGTGAAAGGTTATTTACTTGTTTTGCAGTTCCTGCTCCCATTTCTTGTCCTGATACCATTTAGTATTTGACTATGATACTCTGCAGAATTTGCTCAGTTCTACCAGCGGTTCCTGTATGTCATCATGTAAGACTGCTTTGTTTGACATCAAACTTTTTTTTTTGCACTGGCTTTGCAAATTAGCCCTTTTAAATGTACTGAAAGCTGGTACATGATTGTGTGATAGTTTGTCCAGTCATTCCAAAGTACTCGGGAATGCCCATGTTAACACTCAAACACTACACACACCTTTCCCAATTCAGTGTGAACTAGCACAAATCATGCACAGACACAGCATACTAACATGAACTCCTGGGAAAATACATATGAACGTATGCAGCACAGATACAGTAAGTGTACATTATCTGACTGACAGCCCTTGGAATGACAAAGTTGTGTTTAGTATATCTATTTGACAGATACCTATATGACAGATAAGCAGGGCAACCAAAAAGAAAGAAGGAAATATAGGCTGTGACTTTACAAACACTTAATGATTAACGTTGCAACATGCTGTATCAGAAACATATTACAAATTCCTACAACGTCAACAAATTATAAAAATAAAGGTATATTGTCTTAATTACAACAAAAACAGAATGCTAAAGGTTTTTTTTTCTGCAGCACTTCAGTGAATATGGGTTGGGTTCAATAACTGGCTGCAGGAAAAGCATAGGAAACAATGCAGAGGGGTCTCAACAATTAGTAAACACTATAAGAATGCCAACCATTTGGAATCACATGACTGATTGCCATACTTGGAGCTGTAGGTTATGTTTCTAATAATATGTATGAACAGGAAAGGGAAACAGTCAGCAGGAACATAACAGTTAGTAAGAGAGGCAGAAGGCAGTTAATAGTAGTTAGGAAGGGCATATAGCCAGTAGGTAGATACTAGACCTACTAGTGAGGTAGCCAGGAAGCAGTTACTAGTAGTTAGGAAGGGCATATAGCCAGTAGGTAGATACTAGACCTACTAGTGAGGTAGCCAGGAAGCAGTTACTAGTAGTTAGGAAGGGTAGATAGCCAGTAGGTAGATACTAGACCTACTAGTGAGGCAGCCAGGAAGCAGTTACTAGTAGTTAGGAAGGGCATATAGCCAGTAGGTAGATACTAGACCTACTAGTGAGGCAGCCAGGAAGCAGTTACTAGTAGTTAGGAAGGGTCTATAGCCAGTAGGTAGATACTAGACCTACTAGTGAGGCAGCCAGGAATCAGTTACTAGTAGTTAGGAAGGGCATATAGCCAGTAGGTAGATACTAGACCTACTAGTGAGGCAGCCAGGAAGCAGTTACTAGTAGTTAGGAAGGGTCTATAGCCAGTAGGTAGATACTAGACCTACTAGTGAGGCAGCCAGGAAGCAGTTACTAGTAGTTAGGAAGGGCATATAGCCAGTAGGTAGATACTAGACCTACTAGTGAGGCAGCCAGGAAGCAGTTACTAGTAGTTAGGAAGGGTAGATAGCCAGTAGGTAGATACTAGACCTACCAGTGAGGCAGCCAGGAAGCAGTTACTAGTAGTTAGGAAGGGTAGATAGCCAGTAGGTAGATACTAGACCTTAAGACGCTGAGGCAGCCAGGAAGCCGATACTAGTAGTTTGGAGGGTGAGACAGACATCATGCAGATACCATTTATTAGGATGGGGAGGTAGCTAGAAGGCTGATACTAGTAGTTAGAAAGCAGAGTGAGGCATCATGCAGATAACCTGTAGTTATGAAAGAGGTTAGGCAGCAGGCAGATACTAGTAGTAATGATGGGTATGCAGTCAGCTGACAGAAATTAAACAGTTAGGAAGGGGAAGCAGCTATCAAGTAAATGCTAATAGTATTTAGGAAGGGGAGGCAGGCATCATGCAGATACCTGTAGTTAGGTAACAGGCAGCCAGCAGGCAGATACTAGTAGTTAGGAAGGGAAGGCAGATACAGAACAGGTAGATACAAGTAGTTAAAAAAGGGAAGTAGCCATCTGACACAACAGAAGCAGTTAGGAAGGGGAGGCAGACAGCTGACAGGTAGTAGCAGTTAGAAAGCTGGGGCAGCCAGCAGGTAGTAGCTGAAAAGAGGAGGCAGCCAGTTGACAGATAGTAGCAGTTAGGAAGGAGTGACAGCCAGCTGAGACATAGTAGCACATAGGAAGTGTAGGCATCCAGCAGGTAGCTAGCAGTAGTTAAAAGGGAAGGCAACCAGCTGACAGATAGAAGCAGTTAGGAAAGCGGAGGCAACTAGCTGACAGATAGTAGCAGCAGTTAGCAAGGGAAGGCAGCCAGATGACTCGCTTTCAACAAGAGTGCATTGGCGACAGCTGCGCTCCTTTCTCTCACCGCTCCGCAGGGTGGAATCACAGATCCAGCGGTTTTCCGATTTCCTGCAGGACTCCCATAATGACAGGTAGTACTGATTGTCCGCCGTCACCCAGGCTGGGCTCAGAACGGCTCCGATGTCCAGACACAGGGCCAGGAAGATGCACACCAGTCCCACCAGTTTCAGAGGGGTCAGAACAGAGGAACGAACCTCCTCCATCCCGCTGGCAGATGAAGCCATGCTCCCCACCCCGGATAATCAGCAGCCACACAAGACGACAACAGGGAGAGCTTGAAGGAAAGGGGGGGCGAAAGGGTTAGTTCTTGTGTTACTATGCTGACAGAAGTCTGAGGGGAATGGGCTGAACCTGTATGAGGGAAAGTGAGGTGACAAGTGAAGTGACAAGGTAGGGCTTGGCGGGGGGGTAATATTCCTTCTGTAGGAAAAGCTTCCGAACTGTGGCAATACTACGGGACTCCAGTGCCTTCTTTATGTCTGTCACTTGCTTTGTTTGAAGCAGACACTGCTGGCAGCTCCTTGTTCCCGGACAGAAGAGAACTGTTATCCACAAACCTTCGTCTTCGCATAACTCCCTCCCTCCTTCCTCTCCTTCGTTCTCTAGTCCTTTCCTTCCCCGCTCCCAAGCTCTCTCTCCTACTTCTCCTGCTCCCCTGCTCCTCCTGCTGGCTGCTAGGGGCACCGGCCCAGCTGCTGACGTCACAGGCCTGAGAGAGACACTGGGAGATGGAGGGAGGGAGGCTAAAAGAGGAGGGACAGTTGGGGGTAGCAGCGCGGAATGAAATGCATCAAGGGAACGCGCACATCTCAGGAGTCCGGGGGGAAAAGGCGAGTACAATAGTACTGCTGTCTTTAACCTTCAGCAAATATAATGTGCATCCAGCCTGCCTTGTCCCTGTGTAATTGGTCCCCCCCCCCCCTGTGCCCCGGCTGCAAAGGTTCCCTTTTCCTCATTACACCCAGTGCTGCAAGTTTAAACTTCAGTACACATATGTATGTAAAGGCGTTGTTTTGCCTAGTAAGTATGGCGGTTATTTGCTCCATATGGAATTATGTGATATTAGAAGAGGGAGGAGAATGTGTCTTTGACTGAGAGTGGGTATTCGTGTTTCATTTGTTATTGTATTTATGCTACAAATGGCTACTCATTGTATGCCTCTCCCCTGTGCTAAATATCTCACTGGTGGTTGCTCAGTACTCACTGGAACACTATACAGCCCTTTGTTTTGTACAGCCCTTTTGTACATTTCCAGCATTGTTCATCTTTTATTTCTGTTTTAGTGGATTTCACTGGAAGTGGGTTTTTGTTCCCTGCCCTGGCCTCACCCATTGTTTTTGTATAGCTACGTAAAGTTGAAAAAAGTTGATGTAGCTGCATTCACACCGATAAAAGCTGCCATCGGCAACTTATTGGCCGTGTTCTGGTCACTCTGTTTGGCTTCCCCAATTGATATGTGGGAGAAAGTTGGCCAAATCTCGATCGGGCAGGGTAAAAAATCCCGTTGGATCACTGCCTCATCTGTCCGTTGATGCGGCCCCACGATACAATCACCCGACTGCATTGTGATCTGATCAGTGGGCTCTAGGGCCCATGTATCAGCCGGTTATGTGATCTCGCTGTGTATGGCCACCTTAAAGGGCACCTATTGGAAAAGAAAAGTTACCCCCCAGTGGCGTAACTAGATGTTACTGGGCTCCACAGCAAATACATTTTTTGGGCCCCCAACATATCCAGAGGTTATCCATTTTACTAGTATATGTTGAAATTGTTCATTAATTAGGGCATCATGGGGCCCCCTATACCTCTTGGGCCCCCCTGCAGTCGCAGGGTCTTCTTCCTCTATAGTTACGCCCCTGTTACCCCCAACCAAAGGTGCGGGCTGATAGAGCCCGCATTCCGGTTGCGGATAACAGTACTTTAAAAAAAAAAAAAAATGCAGATGGAAGTGAATGCAGATTATGCGTGCATGACGCCACAAGTATGCGCATAGTGAAAAGCGGCTGCAATTTTGGATCGGTCGTTTGGTTGATCGGCCAGGTTAGAAAATTTCTGTCGGCTGGCGATCAAATCTTCCCGTGTATTGCAGATCGTATGATTTTCAGTGGTAGACTGTCAACTTTGATACGATCCCTGTCAGGGGCAGAACGTTGGCTGACCTGTGCTTTTACTACTTTATTTGATCTCAAAGTTAGTGGCAGGACGGGAGATGGGGAAGTCCGATCTTTCGATGATTTGAACGATCGGATCTTTGTGTCTATGGCCAGCATTAGGCTTAGGTCAATTTAAATAGGTCATATATATGTCTTTATTTGAGATATTGGGGAAATTTCTTGAAGTGGCCAATTATTATTAAATATGTGCTAGCCAAAATAAAGACAAAAGAGATCAACTAATGCCCTAGACATGAACTCAACCTAAAATAGATGTGGCATGCCCCACAAATATTTAAAAGAATGTTAATGAAAACATTTTTAACAGTTCCAACCTTAAAATACTTTAAAATATGAAAAAAACAGGGTTTTTTGTTGTTTTTTTTAAATGTTGACTCTTAGCTATACAGGATATGATTTCAATGACATAAGACTGAGGAGGATGTAGCTTCATCTTATCAGTTCGCCAGGTCCAAGCTGGCAAAGGAAACTGGCGAAAGAGGGAACGTAATGGAAAATTTGCACTTTGCATTTTGCGAAGTAACAATCGTTCACCTGAGCGAAAATTTATCTGACGAAAGGGCACTAGTGATGTATTTTGTTTGCTAGCGAATTGCCTTCTACGCCTGTTAGTATATTGGCGATGTCCCTGTGGATTGGATTTCTGGCGAATTTTCACTAGCAATGGCCACTTCACTCTTTAGTAAATCTGCCCCATTGTGTCAAAATCATGGATACAATATGTTTCAGGGCTGTGTCCCATCATCAAGTGTTAAAGGGGACCTTTTTTTTTTTTTTTTTTTTTTAGAATGCTGCACCACCACAAGAGCCTTGTCACAATCAGCCTTGTCAGGTTAATAGTCTTGGCATAGGTATTTGTGACCTCTCTCTCAGGAAGAGTCTTTAAGAATATTTAAATACACCAGTTGTGAAACAAAGTGCTCCCCTCTCACTTGAATGGAAAATGTGTTCTATAATAAATGTTTCTGTAGAATGAGGGCCATTACACAACAACGTGTTCCCAAAATGTTGACTGCCTGCAAATATATGCCTGTGGCCATAAGCCCAAGAGTTTAAAGTGTTATTGAAGGCACAGCCTTCTTAAAAACATTTAGCAAATGTCTAGCTATAATTAGCACAGCAGCTTCTTGCTTGAATAAAGCTGACCATGTACAGTTTACCTCCCTTGTGATCTGTTCATAGAGTTCTTGCCAACTTAGTCTTGCCAGCAAAATGTTAAAGCAACTCAGGCTTGGATTCTTTGCATCTAAGATGCATGATAACATAAAGGGGATCATTTATGACCATGATCACATCTGAAGAAGAGGCGCGATGCCATGAAACGTTAAAAGTAGGGCTAATTTTGATGTTGTTAGTATTGCTTTTATAAATTGAAAATAAACAATAATTTTGACTACATCAAGCATTCCATACAGCGCTCCTGCTATTGATTGGTGCCTATGAAGATTGCAGTGCTGCTTGAGATCTTGATGTATGTGTAGCACAGAGAGGAACTGTTGGCCAGTATGTTCTTTGTTGGTAATTTTAAGTGCTGTAAACAAAGTTAAATTTTGAGTGCCTCAATGCATTTCACCTGAGTATGGTGCTTGAATGCAGACATACTCGGGTGAACAGACAGTGGTACAGACAGATCCAAAAAGGGGCTGCATTGGAATGCAGGGGAATGTGTCACTATTTAGGATCAGTGTAGCTAGATACATATAGTACAGGTATAGGATGCGTTATCCGGAAACCCGTTATCTAGAAAACTCCTAATTATGCAAAGGCAGTCTCCCATAGACTCCATTTTATCCGAATAATGCAAATTTTTATACATTTTTAAAAATTATTTCCTCTGTAATAATAAAACAGTACCTTGTACTTGATTCAAACTAATATATGATTAATCCTTATTGGAAACAAAACTGGCCTATTGGGGTTTTTTATGTTTGCATGATTTTCTAGTAGACTTAAAGGAGAAGGACAGGCTAAAATTAAGTTAGCTTTATCAGAAAGGTCTATATAAATACACCAGTAAACCCTCAAAGTAATGCTGCTGCGAGTCTTCTAAAAAAGAAACACAGTATTTCTTTTCCTTCTATTGTGTATACATGGGCTTCTGTACTTCCTGTTTTCAGCATAAACCTCAAGGGCTAGGGCTTGAGCATGCTCAGGTTGCTTCTCTCTCCCTCTTGTAGTTAATTCAGGTCGCACTCACTTGTCTGCAACTTAGTTCCCTGGTCACTCGTGTCCTTCCATACGTTTAAGGTACTTGTAGAAATTCGAATGGGCAGCACTTCGATTAAAATTGCCTTTATTTTGTACATGCAGGGCAACAAACAGAGCAACGTTTCGAGCCCAGCTGGCTCTTTGTCAAGCTCTACAAGTCTCTCTCCCTTTCTCCATACCTTTTCCCCCCCCCCTCTCCCTGCTGTAATCTTAGCCCAGAGCTATGAGTGAGCAGGTAGAGTCTCAGGCAGGAAGTGAAGTCACACCACACTAATATGGCAGCTGCTTTCCTAAACAAACAAAGAGAGCTTCTAGAGCTGTTTACTCAGGTATGGTAAAGCATTCTGCAGAACAAGTATAGTGTTATAGCTTGCACTATTGTGGCTAATCTATTGCAATAAACTGCTTCGGTAGCTTTCTAACTCTTTAAGGAATGAAGATCCAAATAACAGAAAGATCTGTTATCTGGAAAACCCCAGGTCCCGCACATTCTGAATAAAAGGTCACATACCTGTACCATGGTACAGCATATTGTAATTTTAATTTAAGTAGTAAAATTATTGACATATACCTGATGTGTAGATGATTTCACGCGTTTACAGTGTTCAATAGAAGTTTACTAAAAAGAACACTACTGGGATATTCTGAGAAAGCTGCAGTCATCTGAAAACACAGTTCCATAGACACATTGCTGCAGGGCCAATTCATCATGGTATGATGATTAGAATCTAGCACTTCATATCTGTCACATATTGCACACTAACGATACATAATTATTATAACTGCATTGGTAATTATTCTACTGTTTGCAGTGAGACCTCAGACATATGGAAATATGAATAAAACAAGAATGGTATTTGATCTGCTGCCTCCATTACAGAAAGGGTAATATTGTGCATGGGAATTTCTAACTGCCATCTGTTTTAATTTATACAAAGACCTGTTTAAATGTGCATACCTCCTCATCCAATATGGGTTTAATACATAGTATTTGCCCAATTAATTAGACTTATGCTGAACAATGGGGTACAGTATATTGCTGCTTTCACAAAGGCTAATTTAGGAGTTTTGAACACTTTAGATATGCAGTTATAGGGTTGCTACAGATTTTTGTATATATTACAATAAAGTGTATTTGCGTTTATCAGTCATAACTTCACAAGAATTAAGGTAGTAAGAGGCAAGAGATATGCTCATGGTCTAGTAACAAACTCATAGCAGCCAATAGCATGTTTGCATTCACAATGCAAACAGATAAATGTCACATCTTGTTATTTCCTATGGGCTTTTAGAACTAGTGTTGTTGGGAAACAGGTTTACTAGAGGCACAGGTGGGACCTATAATCCATCTAAAGGGGAAAAAAAAACTATTTATGAGACCCCAAACCGCAACCCGCATATTTACCCACTTTGATCCTCTACTATGTGACCCCGATCCGCAACTGCCTTATCCGCAACCCGCCGACCAACATTAAACAGGAAGTGCTGTTGCTGCAATCATCAAAAGTGGGTGGGGACAGAAAAAAGTTATGTAAAATGTTAAAAGGAGTAAAATATACACGTCTAAATAAGAAATTTAGATGACCCGTAACCCACAGACCCGCATCTATACCTGCACCCTGAAAATTCTACCCTGATCCTGAAGGGTACCCGCTTTTTTGTGGGTAACTCGCGACTACCCGACCCCCTGCAGGACTCTTAGCTAAGCATTGTACTGTATCTTATAGTCCAACCATATCATAATATTCCACTAGACCTATTTCAACTGCTGGAAAAAATGTGGCAAACACTGATCTATTCATGCATCTCATTCTTGCTATATTTTACATTGGCACAATCCCTCCACTCATTTTGGACCAAAAACTTTATGGATTCAGTACTGCAAACTGAGCAAATTTACCATTTATTTTTATCTAACAAAATATTGAAGGAGGACATTTATCATTATTTAGAAGTGCAGAGATGTGACATTTAGATTCTTGAACAGTCTGTTTGAATAGGTAAGTTCAAGTGTTTATTATATTGTAAGATACTTGCTGAACTTGTTGAATGTTAGAATTTCCATGTTACTGATAAACCACATTGTTTGATTTAACATGAGACAAGTGGCTGGCCCAGGCATAATATCTATCAAATATCCATCTAAAACTGAATCTACCTGAATTAAAGGAAATACGCAAACCATAATAAATATTGCTTCTTTCTCATACCTCTGTATGTACACTCTCTCTTGATGCATTTTAATAAACAGAATTGAAAAGAAATATATTGCTTCTATTGTAAAATAAATAATTGCTTTAGTTTCATAGCTGTCTCCATTATATTTACTACTGTGACTACCACCATAACTCTATATCAACAGAAAACAAACAACATTTGGTGACACAAGGGGGATAATTTATAAATGGCAGAGCTTGCCCTAAGGGTTTAGTATGTTTACCAGTGCACCCACTTATTTAATCACCTTCCTATAATCATTGCAGCAATCTGCAATGTATAGTGGAGCCCTGCTCCCAGGGGTCGTTGAAGCCTGGACCCAGAGATTTGTAATTAAAGGGTTCCCTACTGGACTGTGTTTTTAAAGTTAAGAAGTACTGTATTTATCAGGTTGAGCAAACAGAGAATGGCTAGCAGGTAGGAGCCGATGTGCTGTATAACCCATGCAGTGCATGTAACTGGTATGATGAAAATCAGCATTCATGTCATTCTTTTCATGAGGAAAAGAAGATTTCATGAAGAAAAATAGCACAACAGAGTCTGAGCAAGCATAGCGGGGATACAATTGCTTATACTAGGCCAGTGGTCAGAGGCAGGCAGCTAGAAATGACAGGTATGTGATACAGGCAGAAGGTTTAGACAGGCAGCAAACAAGAAATGTCCGGTAAATAGACTAAGGTCTGGACAGGCTGAAGACAAAAGCAAACTGGAGAGCTGTTAAATAAAAAGCTAAATAACTCAAAAAAACACTAATAATATACACCATTTTCAAATTCACTTAGAAAATCACTCTCTGCATCATACTAAAAGATGACTCAAAGGTGAACAACCCCTTTAATGATCAATAAACTCACTTTTGTTTGAGACAAGAGTATATAGACCTTAATTATAATATGTAACATTACATGAAATGCTGGATCCCAAAGTCTCCAGTGGCTAATAAAGGTAATGCATTGACACAAAAACTGAGTTCCTGACTGTATGCATGTTTGGCAACTTGCCTGAATGTTTTAAGCAGGTACAGCTGTGTAGACCTGCTGTAACTCTGATAGCTAGTGCCATAAACATTTCCATTCAAATATATCTTTTACTGTACTTCAACAATGTCAGAACACATTTCATATTTTTATGACAGATACAGACCCCATATGTTGTTAAACAGGAGTTAGTCTGAATGCCTTCATTTGCAATTTTACTATCCCTTTGAATTTGTAGGTGACCATTTATTTTTACCGTAATGCTTTTTTTTCTATAAAATAAAAATGCAGACATTACATAAAATTGCCTTTTTCCTCAGACTTCACAATAGATCCTCAAATAATTATAATGAAACAATCGACAGTTAAGCCTCAAGCAGTACATTCCTTTTCGATGCAATGCTGCTTTTCTTATTATAAAACAGCCAGAGCAAGGGAAATTGTTTTTCTAGGGCAGAAAACAAGCAAAACAAAAATATACTAAGAACCTAAAATGTGTAGAGAAAGTAGCATTCATTTCAAATAATGTCTACAGTATGGCGTCAAGTAAAATAAAAAAAAAAACGTATGTGTGGTAGTAGTGGGGTCAGTATCACACTATGCCCCAAAAGCGTTCTACTTCTTTTTAACTCATTTAAAATTCACAGAAAGGATTTCTGTGATTGTAAAAATATGAATGAAAAGCAGTAATCCATACGTTAATTGAATAACTCAGGGCCGACCCCCCGCATGCGTGCATGCCCCAGATGGAATGCAAATTGCGCATGTGCAGGACAGGGAGAGAGAGGAGCAGAGGGGAGGCAGGCTAGGAGAGCTATGGAGGGGATGCAGGGTGAGAGAGCAACAGAGGGCAGTGCTACAGAGGGGAAGGGGGCAGTGCTACAGAGGGGAGGGGAAGGGGGAGAGCTGTGGAGGGGAGGTGGAAGCCAAACAGAGCTGCGAAAATGGACTAGGGCTAGGCAGAAGACAATTTAAGAGGTACCTGCCAAGCCCCCCCGTCTATGGTGCACCCTAGGCGGGTGTCTCTTCTGCTACTTGCCCTAGAATAGCTGACATAAGTAAGCAGCATTTCTGCTGAATTAGAAGATGTACACCCTATCATCTCGTAATGATGTACTCTGTGGAAAAAGTGTAAAACAATTTTAGTTCTAGAGATAAAACTTATTAAAAAAGCATTTGGGGCTGCTCCTGCTAGAGTCCTGCATCAGGTCAGGTACCTGCGGAATACCCCTAAAAGCAGTCAGGTTTTAGGGAAAATAGTCCCCAATTCCTTGGCCGTGTAGGTACCCAACAAAGGTGTGTGTTTGATTCCTCCCACCCTCCCTTGTTCTTTTGGGTTTTTAAATTTGTTATGAAGATTCTGCGCCAGAGTGATGTCACTTCCGGTGACAGAAGGTTAGTTGGCCTATTGCGGGTCAGGTCAGGTAGCGGGAACATGGGGATCAAATTGCGGGTTGCAGGTTTGGGTTGTGGTACAGGTCAAGTACAAGTTTCCAAAAATGGACCCGTGCAGGACTCTAGCTCCTGACTCTAGCTCCTGCCATGTGGCAAGGCATGTGGTAGCAAGCGACCTGTTTCCAGGAGCAGCAAAATGCCACCTCTTTTTTAAAAAAAAATTTAAATTGGCTCTACTAGGACAGTGAGCACAATAGCTTTCTCTGCACTAGTGACACAGCGCCCCTTTGACCTGCTTCGGTTTTAAAAGCGGAGTAGAAGGAGTGGGTGGCATTGCCACTGATACCATTACAGAAAATGAGTAACAATAAAGGGCAGATTTATGAAAATGTAAGATTAGAGCACACCACAGAAAAAGTCACATTATTCCTATGGGAATTTTAGAAACAAATGTATCAAATTGTGAACAATAGCTTTAAAGAGGACCTGGCACCTTGAGACATGAGTAAAATATTTCTTTGCCATCCTTAGTTAAACCCTTTAGTCAGCTGTTTTTGTCTATATCTGAAACGGATTAGAAAATATCCTTCATGTAAAAAGGGCTTCATAGGCGCTGCCATGTTTAAACACCCCTTTGTTTTCCGTGTGTGGGCTGTGCCAAACTGCCAAATCTCATTCATGCTTAGTCAGAGTATACTCTATGATAGACAAGCTCTATATAACTCATGTCACACCAGGACTTGATATTCTATGGGAATTATTTGAAACACCTTCTATTGTTCTATTCAGATTGTGTGGGCTACTCCAGCCACTGGCAACTGCACAAACTGGTGATATCGTGAGAGGAGTCTGCAGTACTGATTCTACCCATGATGCTTTGCTCTCCTGACTTTCTGGAAAGTCAGGGCTTCAGTTAGTGTCTCATGGACATTTGAAAAGTAGTTATAAATTGAGAATTAGTGAGATTTGAGCATAATAAATAGGGGTATGTGGTTTGTTTTAAAAGTTTTATTTCCTTCCTAGTGTTAACTCAATCATGACAGGTTTCCTTTAACCCAATGATAAATAAACTGCCATAGGAATGAGCTGAATTTTTCTGTGGTGTGCTCTAATCTCACAAAGTGGGTTCATTTTTCTTATGCTTTCAAAAAGCTACCCCTAAGTGAAAAAAACATTTTTGCATTCACATTTTCAAATCTAGTTTTATTGTAATCTCAATATCTATTTTTTCAGCATCTACAGTAGTATTAGAGATGCCACTTTCATAGTTGCATAGCTAAATTGGGTTGAAAAAACGACAAAGTCCATCACGTTCAACCCCTCCAAATGAAAACCCAGCATACATACACACACCCCTCCATACTTTCCCATACATTAATATGCCCATATCTATACTAACTGTAGAGATTAGTATCACAATAGCCTTTGATATTATGTCTATCCAAGAAATCATCCAAGCCCCTCTTAAAGGACAAGGAAAGTTAAACTAAAGAAGTAGCAAGAAATGTTGTACATTATGTTTTGTGCTTCTGTACCAGCCCAAGGCAACCATAGCCCTTTAGCAGTAAAGATCTGTGTCTCCAAAGATGTCTTAGTAGCTCCCCATCTTCTTTTCTGCTGATTCACTGAACATGCTCTGTGCTGCTGTCACTTACTGAGCTTAGGGACCCACTCACAATATATAGTGAATATAGAATAGAAATGTCACAATATAAGGCAGATTAGTATATAATACAGATAATTACTACATGACAGCCCACAAACCAGTGCAACTAGTAGCAGAATTTAGTATTCCACCCCATAGCAACAGCTTATATTACAGGCCAACCGTATTTTCTGCTTGATAATTTATGACGACCCCTAAGCTTAGCTTCTCAACAGCTGCTCGGAGCCCACTCAGCATGTGAGTGTCACAGATACTTTCCAAGATGGTGACCCCCGGTGACAAGTTTGAAGTCCTGGATAATTGCTGCCATTGACAAACTGAAACTTTAGGCTGATGCAATGTTCAATATATAAAACATGGCATTTTTAGTCCTATTCATTTTAAGGGTTTAGTTCTCCTTCAAAAGCATTAACAGAATCAGCCATCACAGTGTCACCCAGCAGTGTATTCCACAACCTCACATTCCTCACTATGAAGAAACACCTACGGTGCTTCAAATGAAAGTCCTTTCTTCTAGTCTGAAAGGGTGGCCTCTTGTGATGTGATCCTCTTTATGGATAAAAAGGTCCCCTGCTATTTGTCTATAATGTGCTCTAATGTACTAGTAAAGTATAATCATGTCCCCTGGCAAGCACCTTTTTTTCCAGAGAAAACAACCCCAACCTGGACAGTCTACCCTCATAATTTAAGCCTTACGTCCCTCTAACCAGCTTAGTTGCACATCTCTGCACTCTCTCTAGCTCTTTTATATCCATCTTAAGAACTGTCCAAAACTGCATCCCTTGCAGTGTATGCCCTTTTTTTATGCAAGACAGAACTTTATTTGCTTTAGTTGCTACAGAATGACACTGCCCAGAATTAGACAACTTGTTATCGATAAAAACCCCAAGAGCCTTCTTATTTAAAGAAAACACCCAACATAACTTGCATTTGTTATTTTTGCCAAAGTGCATTACCTTGCGATTATCAACATTGAACCTCATTTTCCAGTTTGCTGCCCAGTTTCCCAGCTTAGACAAATCACTCTGCAGAGTGGCAGCATTTTGCATGGAATCTATAGTTCTGCACAATTTAGTATCATCTGCAAAAATTGAAACAGTACTTTCAATGCCCACCTTCAGGACATTAATAAACAAGTTAAAAAGCAGGGGACCCAGTACAGAGCCCTGCGGTACCCCACTAACAACACTAGTCCAATTAGAAAATGTTCCATTTACCACCACTCTTTGTAGTCTATCTTTTAGCCAGTTCTCTATCCACGTACAAATATTATGTTCCAGGCCAACATTCCTTAATTTAACCAGTAACCTTCTGTGTGGCACTGTATCAAATGCTTTAGAAAAGTCTAAGAAAATCACATCCACTGCCATCCCAGAATCGAGGTCCCTGCTAAACTTCTCATAAAAAGAAATTAAGTTAGTCTGGCAAGATATATTACGAATAAAACCATGCTGCCACAAACTCATAGTATTGCCATTTGCTATGAAGTCCACTATCATCGTTTATTTACACTTTAAAAAGCTTTCCTACCACCAACATCAGACTAACTGGCTTATAGTTTTGTGGTCGAGAATGGGATCCCTTTTTGAATAGCGGCACCCCATTAACAATTTGCCAGTCTCTTGGCACCATGCCTGACCTCAATGAACCCTCCTGAAAAATTAATTAAAGAGATTTGGCAATCACAGAGCTAAGCTCACTAAGTACCCTGGGATGAATACCATCTGGCCCCAGACGTTTGTATCGCTAGAATTGGGACTATTAATAAGGAAACCTTCATTAGCTGGTTGCTCATTTGTGTAGAAAGACGAAAAATATGCGCTCAGAATCTGAACTTTTGGCTTGTTCTCATCAACTAGCTGACCCCCCTTTGAAATTAAAGATTCCACTCCTTCCTGCTTAATTTTTTTACTATTAACATATTTAAAAAAAATCATTTGTATTCTTTTTATTGCTTACTGCAATATCCTTTTCCACATGTATTTTTGTATTTTAGCTTGCTTTTTTGCATGATTTATTGTACCTTATAAATGTTTCTACTGTCCCATCTAACTTGAAAGCTTTAAAAGCACCTCAACACCAACACTTCTATTAAACCAAAAAGGTTTTGCTTTGCAACAATGTTCCTTTCTTACAAGGAGACGTATATTTATTAAGCAGCATTTGAAATACTTCCCATTTTTGTTCTGTGCTTAAAGGAACAGTTCAGTGTAAAAATAAAAACTGGATAAATAAGATAGGCTGTGCAAAATAAAAAATGTTTCCAATATAGTTAGTCAGGGAAAAATGCAAACTATAAAGGCTGGAGTGACTGGATGTCTAATATAATAGCCAGAATCCAACTTCCTGCTTTTCAGCTCTTTAACTTTGAGTTAGTCAGCGACTTGAAGGGGGGCCACATGGGACATAACTGTTCAGTGAGTTTGCAACTGATCCTCAGCATTCAGCTCAGATTCAAAAGCAAACGTTATGGCCCGTGTGGCCCACCCTCAAGTCACTGATTGGTTACTGCCTGGTCACCAGGGTAACCAGTCAGTGGAAAACAAGAGAGCTGAAAAGCAAGAAGTTGGATTCTGGCTATTATGTTAGACATCCAGTCACTCCGGTCTTTATACATTACATTTTTGGCTAACTAACTATATTAGAAACATTTTTTTATTTTACACTGCCTATCTATTTACAAAGTTTTTATTTTTATACTGAACAATTCCTTTAACCTGGTGAAAAGCATTTCCCACTTAATATGTTAATATTATGTTATGTTTGCACATATAACTAAAGATACAAACTATTTCTTGCATGATTCCTTCAAGTTTCATTCCAGATATTTGCAATAAATGGGCCAATAAAATGCATGGCATTACTCAGAACATAATGCTGCTGTAGCACTCTGTATTGATAATGAACAACTGAGGTATAATCCATTACAATGCCCTCAAATGATGTAAGTATGCAATTGATCATAAGGTCTCATAAGAATCCTGCTCCAGCAAAGAGTTTGTTGTAAAGTTATTTAGATGACAGGGAAGGATAGCAGCAAAAAAAAAAAAACAACAACACTTGACTGTAACAGAAAATAAAGAATTATTGTAATGGATAATCTGTATCAGATAGTGAAAGCATTTAATGATTTGTATGCCTTTCCTGTGTCCTTCTAAGAAGACTTTTTAGTTTTGAAAGCTATTTACAGACAATTTTGGAAGATGTACATAATGTGTTGTGGCACCTGCTTATGTTAAATGTGAGGTTTATGTTTTTCTATAAAGAAAGCCTACAGGGTTTAAATAACATTGTAAACACTACAAATTTGTTTTTGTGAAGCTATTTACTGTTTAAATACAGATCTTTATTGCCTGCAATGCTAAATTGAATGAGAAGAAATAAAGCCTTTCAGACTGACAGCTGATATTCACCCAGAAGTGACCTAACTCAATAGTGCTGGCCAGTCTCACATGAGATATTTCACAAGGCATTTTCTTACTCTTGAATACATGATTGTTGGTAAAATGTATCTGGCATTTAATAATGTCTCACTGTGTGTGGGTATGTTAGTGAAAAGAAAATATTCTGCTACAAATATTCTGCTTTGCCCCTTTTATTGTATGTTTGGCTAGATTGCTTTGCAAATAAATAAATACTTTACATTCTTATCGGAATAAATAGTGTGAATCAAAAAATAAAAGATATGTTACTTGTGTATCCTCACTTGATATTTTTACTGTAATTAGGAGATATATGTTTATTCTAGATAATGAATACATGTATAAGCATTTAAAATTTAAGCACTCTTCTATATTCCTTGAAGATCGATAATGTAATATTGGCATTAGACCTTTAATCGGGTTCAGTGTTGCTTATTGTGGGTTTCTATGTTCCCTTTTTGTGAATTGCAACGATTAGCTACAATAGTCAATAAAGCTGAACGTGGTGCATAATTAATTACAAACCAATTATTTTATGTAGTGAAGTCCCAAACTCAATCTCCTGAGAAAAGGAATAAGAAACCCTATGATATTAAGGGGCAAATTCATAACTTCGCAAATTCACTAACACCAACTCTGGCAAATTTTCACTAACGAAGTAGATAGACTAGCGCAACTTTGCACCTTAACGCCAGGCGAAGTTGCGCACTGACGAAGGATCATAATTACGCAAATTCACTAAGATGACCATTTTACTGAACGTTACCACTTACGCTAGACGTTACTTTGCCAGGTCAGACCTGACAAAGTGCAAAATAATAGATAGGAGTTTGAAAAAAATTCAGAAAAAAACGCTGGTGTGTTTTACCTTTTGTAGGGTGATAGTCTGAAAAAGAGCAACATTTTTTTGGGGGGTAACCTTCCTTCCCCCCTACATTTCCTAACATATGGCAACTCAACTATACAGTGGGCTCATGTTTAGGGCAATAGGACAACTTTATTTTATTTATTAAAGGTTTCCTGGGCTTGTGTAGTTTAATGTAGTGGCTGTAACATATACTTCTATTACACTTTAAAATTCGCTCTATATGTAAATTAGGCATCGCTAGCGTAAATGCACTTTGCCTGGTGAAGTAACACTAGCGCAACTACGCTACCATTTGACGACCTGAGCATAACTTCACACTTTAGTGAATTTGCTTAGCGCTGGCAAAAATTCGCCTGGCGAAGTGCGGCGAACGTTAAACATTAGCGCATTTTCACCACTTAGTGAATTTGCCCCTAACTATTTCTAACATTTTGAAAAATGTTCATAACATTCAGAACCTTTTTATGACTGTTCTTTAAAATAAAAAAAAATGTTATAATCTGGCTAAATTATCATAGCATTTCTTCTAAATCTGCTGAACCTTTTATCAACTGACCCAGGTGAAAACTATTTCCTGCTGTATACAATTCATCACAATGTACTACAAATGGGAGAAAGACCATCTTTTTAGTCTGCAAAATATACTAGTAAATTAATAATACATATTAAGGCTATGTTAATATTAAAAGAATCAATGCATTTCTCAAAGCTCTGTTTCCATGTGTTCTTTTGTTTTTAATAATTTGTATACACTTTTTCAGAAAGTCATGTGTTTTGAATACTCGGCTATCTTGAGTATGCTTGCCTATGCAACTGGAAATGTGTTTTTCCTAAACTAAACTGTTGTTGGCTTGAAATTATCAAAATATCTGTCCATGTGTGACACTTCCTTTCGATGGCACCTGCAGAGAAAGTTAAATGCTGAACTCTATTCTCTCAGCAACTGTTAAAGTGGATATTACATTTTAAAGTAATTGTCAACCTAAAGAAATGTAAAATTAAGTGAATTATGAGATGAAAAAGTGACTGTTATTAGGAAAATCTTTTTTGGGAAATATCACATAATAATTAAGAATAAATAGAATAAATATTCTAAATAGAATAAATATTCTAAAAACACATACTGTAGTCACAATGTACAAATTCTTTCTAAGCTCTGGCTACAGGTAGAATGAATATGCAAAACTTTTGCATGTAAGTTGTGAGTTAATTGAGAGGTAAAGGCATACTGTAATCTTGAACAACATACTGTAGGTCTTCCAAACAATTACATGAACAAGAGTACGTGAACTTTAAACAAATCTATTTTAAATCTGATGCAGATCTGGCTTTACATCTGAATGCTTGGTGCCAGCAATTACAGATGAGAGGACCTATAGCAGAGCAAGGGGCAGATTTACTAAGGGTAAGGTGACTAACGCTGGCGACTATTCGCCAGCGTTAACGCCTGCAGGGACTTTGGAGATTTACTAACGGTCACAGGCATCACTTTGTTAGCGGAAGAGATAGATGCTAGTGGTGATTCACATTCTATCGCCAGGCTACTTTTCGCTCTGGCAAATGGACGTTACTCTGCAAATTCACTAAATGCGGATTTTACTGAAAGTTACCTCTTTCGCCATACTTGCCTTCGCCAGCTCAGACCAGGTGAAGTGCAATGGAGTTCATTGATATTCCTCAATCTTCAATTACCTACTTCATATTTTGTGAGTGGAAAAACTTCTAAATTCAAAAAATGGTGGCGTCTTTTCCTTTTTTCAGGGTGATAGGCTGCAAAAGTGCTAAAAAAAATTTTTTGTGTAACCAGTTCCCCATACATTTTCTAACATATGGAACATTATTTTACAGTGGGCTTATGTGTAGGGAATTAAAACAACTCTATTGACTTTATTAAGGTTCCCTTGGCATGTCTACTTATCAGTGTCAATGTAATGTATTAGATGCAACATGTAACATAAAGAGGTCCAGTCAACTTAAGTGACTTTAATGCATTATGACAAAACAGTTGCATTTGAAATGAGAAAAAATGTTACAAGTGTAAAAATTGTTGCGCGTAAAAGCATCCATTGAATTCAATCCATTTCACGATACCTGAAAGCAGAAAACTGACCTGGCCCTACAAGCACCATGGAACGATCCTCTTCTTTCACTTTTATTCTTTCATCCTGGGGCAGATGCATGGGGAGTAAAGTGAAAAAGCTGATATTTGCTCAGTCGTTCTCGCTGGAAAAACCCTGTGCCCAGGATATCAGGTAAGTGAATAAATTTACTGGGGGGGTCTACCTTTTGACACCCCCTAGGGATTGTTGCCTTTTCTTTTCCTTTAAGCCATGAGGCATAGGCAGTTTAATTTGCAGTCTAGCTGGCTGAATTGACTGTATAAAAAAGTCTTCATTTATATTCTGAGCTTCAGCAGATATATACAACAGCAAAATGCAAAGACAGAAATAATTACTATGAAAATATCATTCACAATACCCATGTGAGTGTAGAAAATGCCAGTTATTGGCTGTTGTTAGTGACTGTTAAAGGGAATTTATAAATAGCAAGGGCCTAGTACCTCTGTGAGAAAGATTATTTATTATTAACTTGAATACCATTCTAGTCACTGCTGCTATGGATTTGTCATAATATCCAGTTCTTGCTTACATAAAAACAATACTATGTCTCTGCAGGATGGCAAATGTCTTACTAAAATGAGAAAAAGGAAATTCTAGTGGATACTGGATAGAGAACTGGCTAAAAGATAGACTACAAAGAGCGGTGGTAAATGGAACATTTTCTAATTGGACCAGTGTTGTTAGTGGGGTACCACGATGCTCTGTACTGGGTCCCTTGCTTTTCAACTTGTTTATTAATGACCTGGAAGTGGGCATTGAAAGTACAGTTTTCTATTTTTGCAGACGATACTAAATTGTGCAGAACTATAGGTTCCAAGCAGGATGGGAAACTGGGCAGCAAACTGGAAAATGAGGTTCAATGTTGATAAATGCAAGGTTATGCACTTTGGCAAAAATAATATAAATGCAAGTTATACACTAAATGGCAGTGTGTTGGGAGTTTCCTTAAGTGAGGAGGATCTTAGGGTTTTTATAGATAACAAGTTGTCTAATTCTGGGCAGTGTCATTCTGTAGTTACTAAAGGGTTCTGTCCTGAATAAAAAAGGGCATAAACTCAAGGGATGAAAACATAATTATACCTCTTTATAGATCCCTAGTAAGACCTCATCTGGAATATGCACGGCAGTTTTGGACTCCAGTCCTTAGGAGGGATGTAAATGAGCTGGAGAGAGTGCAGAGACTTGCAACTAAACTGGTTAGAGGGATGGAAGACTTAAATTATGAGGGGAGGCTGTCCAGGTTGGGGTTGTTTTCTCTGGAAAAAAGGTGCTTGCGAGGGGACATGATTGCACTTTACAAATACATTAGAGGACATTATAGACAAATATCAGGGGACCGTTTTACCCATAAAGAGGATCACCGCACCGTAGGCCACCCCTTCAGACTAGAAGAAAATAACTTTCTTTTGAAGCAGCGTAGGTGGTTCTTCACAGTGAGGTTGTGGAATGCACTGCCGGGTGATTTTGTGATGGCTGATTCTGTTGATGCTTTTAAAAGGGGCTTGGATGATTTTTTGGACAGACATAATATCAAAGGCTATTTTGATACTAAACTCTACAGTTAGTATAGCTATGGGCATATATGGTTTGTGTGAAAGAGTTGAGGGGTGTGTGTGTGTGTATGTATGCTGGGTTTTAATGGGTTGAACTTGATGGACTTTTTTCAACCCAATTTAACTATGTAACTATGTAATAGTTCTGCTCCAGTAGACTTCAGCACTGAAATCCATTTCTCAAAAAAGCAAACAGATTTTTTTATATTCAGTTGTAAAATCTGACACGGGGCTAGACATTTAGTCAGTTTCCCAGCTGCCCCTGGTCATGTGACTTGTGCCAGCACTTTAGGAGGGAACTGCTTTCTGGCAGGCTGTTGTTTTTCCTTTTCAATGGAACACAGTGGGACATGGGTTTTACTACTGAGTGCTGTTCTTGTATCTGCCAGGCAGCTGTTATCTGTTAGGGAGCGGTTATCTGGTTACCTTCCCCTTGTTCTGTTGTTAGGCTGCTGGGGGGGGGGTGATATCACTCCAACTTGCAGTACAGCAGTAAAGAGTGATTGAAGTTTATCAGAGCAAGTCACATGACTTGGGGCAGCTGGGAAATTGACAACACTTCTAGCCCCATGTCAGATTTCAAAATGAAATAGTAAAAAATCTGTTAGCTCTTTTGAGAAATGGATTTCAATGCAGAATTCTGCTGGAGCAGCACTATTAACTGATGCATTTTGAAAAAAAAAATTCCCTTGATACTTCATCATTTAGGGGCAGATTTATCAAGGATCGATAATTCCCTCGAATTCAGAGGATTTTACCAACATTCGACTTTTTCGAGAAATTGAAAGAATGAATAGAAATCATCCGATTTCTCGAAAAAATCATACTAAATCATCCGATTTCCCGAAAAAATCGTACGATTTAATCGAGAAATCAAATGATTTCTATTCGATCAAGAAAACTTCAGAATAAGCCTATGGAAGCTTCCCATAGGCAAGTATAGCAACTCGGTAGGCGAAGTAGGCAATCGAATAAAATTAAACGTAATTCGACCATCGAATGTTCGAACGATTTTCTTATTCGAATCGTACGATTTATTTGAATCATTCGATTCTATCATTCGAATCAATTTGATTCAATCAAATTTGCAAATTGAATTAGCCCAAAAAAAATTAGAAAATCAATTTTTTCCCATTTGAATCCTTCACCCGAGCTTAGTAAATCTGCCCCTTAATATTATTTTTGTATTAAAGCAAAGTTTACCTAACTTCCCAATGTTAAGAAACATCTTCGGGGACATCTGCTGTTGACTACATGACATTGACAGGTTTGAGATGGCATATTTTCACATTTGGATTTTAACAGCTTTGGGGTAAATAAATCTTTAAAAATTTCCCCTCTAAAACTGAGTTTTCCCCTTTAAAAACTCAACCAGAAAAAATTGAGGTTTAAATTCAGAACACACTTTACTTCTCCAGACCCATGAATGCTGCTGTTTTCTCTGTGAAATCTCATGAATTTTAAGCCTGTACACATAGTGGGGAATTGCTTATAACAGCAGGTAGGGCTCAGGTAAAACAGTTCTTACAGAGGAGACAGGAGGCTTAAGTTTGAAACAAAAATGGACAGGCTCCTGCCCGGTTGATTTACAGACTGCTAAAACAGAGGCTAACTTTGCTAGAAAGGAAGCTACCCTTAAAGCAGAAATCAAAACTGCTCGTCAAAAAGCAGAAACGGGGCTCATCAGAAAGCAGAGATTGAAGCTGCTCATTAGAAAGCAGAGATTGAAGCTGCTCATCAGAAAGCAGAGATTGAAGCTGCTCATCAGAAAGCAGAAATTGAAGCTGCTCGTCAAAAATCAGAAATGGAAGCAGAAACTGCTCGTCAAAAAGCAGAAATGGAAGCCAAACTGGAGATCTTGCAAAAAGAACAGTTTTAAAAAAGGCTGCTAAAGATAGAGATAGTGTCAATCTGACGGACACAGAGGACTTCATCAAGTGCACTAGGGACGTTTTGAGCCAAAATAGCAGGAACTCAGTTGTTTCTGATATATCAGAGCATACAAGCAATTCCTCAAAACAGTCACTTCAAGGCATGGCAAAGATACTCCACAGCTCTAATCAACACAATGAGTGTTCTCCTCCTTCTGCTTCAATAACTGCACCAACAAACTGGAGGTGCCAAACACATGGGTAGTCATCTACCTTTTATCAACAGCACTGCTGCAGATACATACCCCACTAGGATAATGGACTGTAAAACTATTCCTATGCTGAATGCCTCTGAGTCATTCAACAAGGCTATCTTACCTCAGACAGAAGCTCCTTGTCCAAAGCCAGAGGGAAATGGAATTACAGACATTGCCAAGTTTATGGCTCACCGTGAACTCACCAGCACCAGTCTTTCAAAGTTTGATGACCGACTAGACACCTACAGGGGCTGGAAGAGTACATTTGAGTCTGCCATAGCAGATCTTGGTATTACAGCTGGACAAGAATTAGACCTGATGATTCAGTGGCTTGGCCCACAGTCGTCAGAATGTATTAGTACTCTTAAATCTATTTGCACTGGCAATATAGCTGCAACGGACCTCATGATGCTCCTTATGCCCAACTCCTTGACCTAGGATGGATCATTGTAGGAAATGTCTATAGAGATGGTAAGAAGAAACCTACTAACATTACTTCTTACAAAATTCATGTAATCCCAATTGGATGCAACACTTATTTGGAACCATGACCACACCAGTACAGTGTGAAAGAAAGACTTGTGAGTAACTTAGAGTTTCAGCACATCACACAGATTAGTGTGAATTCTCACCAGTCTCAGGGAAACATTCTTGGTAGCACTGTGTTGAAATCTACCAGCGATGTCAATAAAATGGTGCTCACAACTGAGGATAAAGCATTCCTCAAAACTATGGACAAAGAATTCCTTCAGGATAAATCCAAAAACTGTTTGGCACCTCTACCTTTCCACATGCCAAGGCAACATTTGCCTAATAACAAGCAACAAGCGATCATTGCTTCGTTGAAACTCAAATGAAATGAGGGAATATTTCCTAACCTTTATACAAAAGGTGTTTGACAACAACCATGCTGAACCTGCACCACTATTAAAGGAAGGAGAAGAATACTGATACCTCCCATCCTTTGGTGTCTACCACCCTTGAAAACCGAATCAGATTAAGATAGTGTTGGTCTCCACTGCTCCATATGAAGGACTCCAATTGAACAATGCTCTCTTCACTGGGACTACCTTGAGAAACTGCCTCATAGAGGTTCTCATCAGTTTCAGCCAACAACTTGTGATGATAAGGGAAAACATTCAACAGAAGTTTCACATTTTTATTGTCTGTGAGGATAGCAGGAACAACCACCAATTCCTGTGGCATCATAACAATTACCTGAATGATGAGGTGACAGACTACTACATGAGGGTACATATAGCCCCTCTCCTGCACTTGCAATATGTGGATTGAGAAGGACCACCCAAGAGGGTAAAAGTGATTATGGAACTAAAGCACATCAGTCTGTTGAGTGTACTTCTTGGCTCCAGTCAATCTTCCAGGGAAGCCTGTTGCTTCCAAAGTGGACTTCTAAAGTGGTTGACTGGAACACCCCCTTCTCATGGCATCACATCTCTGAACTTATCCCAGCAGACTTTGCAATCAGGCCAATATCTGCTACAAGTCACAGCAGTAAAGCAACATGGTTGGCAGCTTCAGACTTCTTCCCAGATGATACCTTTGATTTGATAGACCCAGACCTACCAACCAAACTTTCTCCAAACTCTCTTCTCAGACAAGAGACTTTTATACTCCTGATTCCTTCAAGACACTTTGATTGCAACAGACTCTGCGAAAGTGAGTGGAAACATCCATCATATTTCCAATTTTTAACAGTTCTGCAAACCAATGAAAGGTTGCAAGAGACTAAGCTTCACCCACAAGGGATCTTGTTTGTCAGAGATTTCTAGAGAAATTCACAAAATGGCGTAAAATTAACGAAACGCCACTGTGTCCTGTTTTGGACGCCAGTGTCCATTTTGCAATGGGCGCCGGCGTCCAAAGACAGATGCGATCGTCCAAAACGAGACGCAAATTTTCGCCAGGGGAAAGTTCGCCGGCGTTTCGCAAATTTATTTGCCTGAGGCAAATCACGGGAATTTGCTGCAAATTCGCCGAAGTCGTATAAATTCACCCATCACTAGTGCTCTCCAGCTGCCTAACCAACCATGGTGATATCAATATTCTTTGACCTACTGAATTGATCTATGTATGGGAGATTAAATTATGGATTGCCA
>CM044433.1:105592279-105607647 GCA_024363595.1 Xenopus borealis | reverse complement strand
AAATTATAAGGATATTATAAGTTACCAAGGAGTTTCATGACCATATAAAAACACGAGGCCTTTATAAGGATATAATTTACAAGATATTTACAGCTTTTGTGTATTATATGTATATATCTATAATACACTGGAAGATAGAAGACATAATTATGTTACATAATGATCATATAAATATTATATGATCATTATGTAACATAATTATGTCTTCTATCCTTTTGGCTTCAAAATAATATTTTTTTGTGGCCAGTGTAACGTTTTCACAATATTACATTTTAGAAGTCTGCTTTTACTGTGTTTACTTATTATCAAGTGAGAGAAAAGTTTATTTTAGTAGAGACAATGTCAAGAAATAGCAATTTGCCTAGTGGAGAATTAACCTTATTAAGTGCCAAATTAAATAATAAAAGACATTCATCACATTAGTAACGTAACACTAAACTCAATAAAATAACATGCTGCCTTCAAAATATATTTGTCAGTCAGTTGTGATAACCTGACATTGCAAATCTTCAGATCAATATTTCTTTCCTGAGCAAAATAAAAACCAATAACCATCCCTACGAAGAGTTTTAAATGAATTTATTTGTAAAAGACAGTCATATATTTATTAAGAAACGACAGGCTGTTTAACTGTATTATTGTCATCATCCACTTATGGTGTAAGTGAGAATTTGAAGTGATTGACCACAATAGGTAGTAAATGCAGCAAAAACGTTCAGTGGTTCTAATACTGGATAAACATTGGAGCAATAATTGTTACACAAAGCCAGGGCCGAACCAAGGTATTTTGACATCCTAGGCAAGGGCTTCAATCTGTGCCCCCCATCCGATCCTGCAATACAATTTCCGACTTTACCATTCTAATTTCCCCTATTAATACCTGTGCCAATGTCAGTCAATCCCTCAGATTGCCCCCTAGCCCCCCAAGCTGTACCTGTGCCAGCATAAGACAAAACATCCATCATATTGTTACCCCCAATCTGTACCTATGTCAGGGCATCCATTATATTGCCCCTAATTTGTACCTGTGCCAGCAGGGGCCAAAAATCCATCATATTGCCCAAAAAATCTGTATACCTTTGCCACCAAATATGTACTTAGCAGCAGGAGCCACAAATCCATCAAATTGCCATAAAATACATACCTGTGCCAGCAGCAGCCAAAAATCCATCATATTTCCCCTAATCAACTATTTACCTGTGCCAGCAGCAGCCAAGATATTGCCCATGAAAATGTACCTGTAGCAGCAGCTGCCAAGAAAGAGGTGGGGAGTGCTTCTGCCTGCAGTATGAATCACTTGCACCAGGGTGTGGAAAAACTATTAAAGGCCAAGCAAACCAGGGTTTACAGGGATACTGTCATGGGAAAATGTTTTTTTTTTTCAAAACACATCAGTTAATAGTGCTGTTCCAGTAGACTTCTGCACTGAAATCCATTTCTCAAACAGATTTTTTTATATTCAGTTTTGAAATCTGACATGGGGCTAGACATTTTGTCAATTTCCCAGCTGCCCGGTCATGTGACTTGTGCCAGCACTTTAGGAGGGAACTGCTTTCTGGCAGGCTGTTGTTTTTCCTTCTCAATGTAACTGAGTAGTATGCAGTGGGACATGAGTTTTTACTATTGAGTGCTGTTCTTAGATCTACCTGGCAGCTGTTATCTTGTGTTAGGTAGCTGCTATCTGGTTACTTTCCAATTGTTCTGTTGTTAGTATGCTGGGTAGAGGAAAGGGAGGGAGTAGTGATGGGTGAATCTACCCAGTTTCGCTTCGCTGAAAAATGTGCGAATTTCCAGTGAAATTCGCGAATTGGTGACTCGTTTTTTAGCGAATTTTCACTGGCGTTTCACAAATTTATTCGCCAGCGGTGAATCGCAGGAATTCGCCCCTTGCGAATAAATTCACCCATCACTAGGAGGGAGTGATATCACTCCAACTTGCAGTACAGCAGTAAAGAGTGATTGAAGTTTATCAGAGCACAAGTCACATGACTTGGGGCAGCTGGGAAATTGACAATATATCTAGCCCCATGTCAAATTTCAAAATGAAATATAAAAAAAATCTGTTTGCTCTTTTGAGAAATGGATTTCAATGCAGAATTCTTTTGGAACAGCATTATTAACTGATGCATTTTGTAAAAAAAAAAATTCCCATGACAGTATCCCTTTAAAAACAAAAAGAAAAAAAAAGTGTGCCCCACCCCATGATTTCATCCAAGGTTAGCACCTACTCTGCCTACCCCTAGTTCCAGCCCTGCACAAAGCACAGAAGCCTAGTGAGTACATAGTAGAGACTGCCAAGGTGTGCACCTGATTATCAGTAAAAACAGGTCCAGGAACCAGGATAATAGACAACATATAGTAATTCGGAGGCACAGCAGCAAGCAGTATCTCTAAGCAGGTACCTGTCATTAGGTTGAACTACAAACAAAGGAACCTGGATATCAGTATATAGAACAGGTATAGAAAAAAGGGGAACAGGGAAAGACAGCAACTTTGGTGCCTGGAATGTAGATACTATCACAGTAACCTGAGGAGGTACATTCACTCAGATGCTATTGAACATCATCCTTCTGTAAATAATCAAAATAAATTTCAGTCTCCATTTTAAGGCTTAAAACTTTGTATTTTGAGAAGGTTTCTGATGGTCTTTATAAGACTGGAAAGACCTTTTTATGGGATCTCAGTCACATACATGCGCTTTTCTCCATATTAGTGCCGGTCCCGGATGATGAGCATACAGTTGGTGGAAGAGGAAGTGGACTGTTTATAGAGTCAAAAGCATGTCATCCTGTTCTATATTTTAGGGGTCTTAAAAATTGATTACCTCCTTGAATCTGTTTGTGGCAGGGTTTTCCTAAGTTACTATGCAAGTGACTAAAATGAGAAAAATTACTGGAAAAATATTTATATTCGCGGCCTACTAGGGGTCCTCTGTAATATAAGTTAATAGTTCAGCCTTTGCACTCAAAACTCTTCTGCTCTCTATGCAACTCTGTAAAATACATGCAGTGCTAAATTTGTTTACTACCGAGGGATTCATATTTCTCCCTTACTAATACAAACATTATTCACTCCCTTGTGTGTATTTCTGATAACACTGACCACAGGTATGACATCAACATGCTGCACTGCCTCCCACTGCCATGCAAAGGCCACACTTATCAGCTACTGTTGGAGTCCTGCTTGCTCTTCATGAATGGAATACATTAGCAATATTATACTTTATGTCGTAAAGGGATAATGCATTATATGTGTCTGTTTATAATGTGGGAGGCTAACATTTCTATTTTCAATGCTTTTCCTTAGGGAAAAGAATAGAATATTTGGGCATATACCATGTGTTTGTGTACTAATAACAACCTATGTGTAAGGACTCACCCTGGTGGTCTAGCGGTGACGCAGAGAGAATGCCCGCCGCGCCATCGGCGGGGACGCCCGCCGCGCCATCCTCTTCTTAGCTTGCCGGCTTCCTAGTGCGCGCTGAACACACACTTCTGCCTTTTATAGGCGCTTGCGCACTGACGTGATTACTAAATTTAAAAGTATTTAAAGGACATTTTTCTTATTCATTGCCCGGATAGGTTTTTGTTCCTGGTGCCTTGTACTTAGTGCTGTTTAGCTTCTAGTCTGTCTGATACCTGTGATTGACCCTGCCTGGCTGTTTTGACTACTCTGATCTCTGGAACCTGACCCCTTCCCTGAAACCGACCTTGATTTTGCTTAACCCTCCTGATTGACGTTCTGGTTTGACCTCGGCCTGTTTTTGACTCTGATTCTGCCTCTTTCCATCTGATTGATTACCCGGATTTGACCCTTGCCTGCCTGACGACCCTAGTTATCCGCCTGCCTCGACCCTGCCTGCCTGACTACGCCTTGCCTTATCCAATTGTACCGTGATCTTCGGCCTAACTGACTTTTATAACTGTCGTGCCCCTTTGCTTGCCAGAACTTGCCTTGCTCCTCTCGATAAGTCCAAGGTGGCATCCGAGTAGCTGAGGGCTCCTCCCGAAGCCAAAGGTGAAGCCGAGCCGAGACCAGGGAACTTGGCATCAGTTCTGGTTTTGGGTGCCGACCGTGACACTATGTTTCAAATTAAGTTTGTTGCTTAAAATTCGCTCAGACAACGCTAATTCACTAAAGTGCAAAGTTGCGTCTAGGGCGCCGAACGCTGGCGAATTTTCTCTAGTGTTACTTCAGCAGAGCGAGCAAATCAAATAGAAGCTGCGCTAGTGTTGCATTCTGCCTAGTGCAACTTCGCTAGAGATCTTGCACTCAGGCTAATTTGCATAGAGCAGGCAATTTAAAGTGGAATGGAACTATTTATGTTACATGGTGCATCTAATACATTACAATTTCGCTAGACATGCCAAGGGAACCTTAATAAAGTCAATAAAGTTGTTTTAATGCCCTACACACAAGCCCACAGTTAAATAATGTGCCATATGGTAGAAAATGTATGGGGAAAACTTGGTCCCCCAAAAATTTTTATTGCCTTTTGCAGCCTGACACCCTGAAAAATTGAACAGACGTCAGTGTTTTTTTGTACTTAGAAGATATTACAGTTAAAAATTATGATTTAAGTAACTGAAGATTGAGGAAGATCTATGCAGTCCAAAGCACTTCGACAGGTCAGAGCTGGTGAAGGCAATTCTGACGAAAGAGGTAACGTTCAGTATAATCTGCATCTTAGAGAAATTCGCCTGGCGTTAGAGTGCAAAGCAACGCTAGCATGCATCTACTTCGCTAGCGAAGGGACGCCTGCGCTCATTAGTAAATGGGAGAAGTAATGAAATGATGTCACGCTAATGAATTTTCGCTATCGTTAGTCACTTCGCCCTTTATTGAATCTGTTTTATTATCACACAGAAAAAAAAAATCATTTAAAATTTTTATTTTAATTATTTGGATAAAATGGAGTCTATGGGAGACAGCCTTTCTGTAATTTGGAGATTATCTGGACAGGTTTCCAGATAATGGATCCCATACCTGTATAACTTGTCAATATCTTAATATGAGGTAGACTGTGGTATTGAGGCAATATACTGTTGTTGTTTTTTACTTTTTTATTCTGTGCTTTGAAATTTTATATTGTTCTGGTCTTCAGCTCTCCAATTTGTAATTTACACTGCTATTTGATTACCTTAGTAACCAGTCCACAATTTTAGAGGTCAATTTATAAGACAAATAGGAGAAGGAAAAAAGATAAATGATTATAAAAATGTAACAATAAAACCTGTTGACTGAATTGCTTTAGGATTGCACTGTAAATTTCAAGCTGAGAGAGAAAGCGTTTAAAACCACAATAGTTCCATAACCACAGAAAAATTAAGATAATTTGCAAATTGTCTTGCATTATCAATATAAATATAGTACAGAATTTTATTGAGTTGCACTTATTACATTGTAGTACAGTTTCTAGGTTAGGAAATGTTTAAACAAATATTACACACTTTTCTAAATAAAGATAAATTCACTACACAGTTTGGAGAAGCTAAATGCATTCTGAGATTCAAAAAGGACACAAACAATGAAAATCTTGATCACTAAGGTTCGCAATGGTCTTTGAGAACATTTTTGTGCCAACAAATCATAATCCATCCCTGATAAATAAGCAGAATTGACACAGCCTTGGATATGATTCACTCTGTGTTTGAAGGGAGAAGTCCTGTACGCACCCCCCCCTTCCTGGACTGGAAGAAACAAAATGCGGTTTCTTAAAAAATGAAAATTTTCTGCTTAAAGTTATCAGAGGGGCCTTTTACCACCACTAGAAAACTGCTGCACTGCATGTTTTATTCACACTTGAGTATTAATAGCAATTTTTAAAGTAAACTTTTGTTTATGTTTGGCCAACAAGTTGGCAGATTTCATTGTTTAACTCTGTAAGCGAAGCCTTTGTCTAGAAATGCCAGATAAAGAATGCTTACAGCGATAAGGAAGAGGCTTACTATAGACTCGGCAGACAGTAACAAAAAATATAATAAAAGGCATTAAGAACAGTAGAAATATGTTATACTGTCTTCGGGAAACATTGCTTCAGAAATTCTAAGAGATATAGGAATATGCTGTTTGTAGTTGATACAACTTATGTGCTAGGTATAAGGTTCACTTGAAAACTGACTTATGGTCACACCACAGTCTCAAGGTGGCCATAGACACACAGATAATATCGTACACAACATATTGTACGATATTCGGTGCGTGTATGGTGGGAATGAGCTGACCGATATCGTCAGAAGATTTAGATAATGGTCGGCTGGTTGATCGAGCTGGACGGAAAATTTTGATCGGATGCCTTTGAAGGCATTGTTAGTGCTGAATCGTCAGATACAGGTAGAATTCTATTTTTTCTACCTTTCATTTGTTGAAACTAACGATCTTTCTTGGAAATATCTTTTCCAAGAAAGATCATAATTGCTATGTCTATGGCCAGCATAAGGCTCAGTCCACAAGAGGAGATTCGGGGGGGGGTTAAGTCGCCCCAGCAACAAATCGCCTCTTCACCGACTTCGGAAAAAGAAGCGCCACGTGTGATTGACAGGGGGAAGCAGTTCGGGGAGATTAGTCGTCCCAAAAAAGAGGCGATTTGTCGCTGGGGTGACTAATCTCCCCGAATCTCTTTTTTTGTACTGACCCTTACTCATACAACTGCCATTGCAAGGCTTATATGCTACTGCCAGATCTTCCATGTTACCCAGTATTTGGGCTCCAGACAGCCCTGGTCTGCAACATTCAATTCATGACAGTTACTTTCATTCCATGTACACTTGATGTATAAGCTGTCACAAAACAACACAGAATTGTAAAAAATCAACAACTTTTATATAAAACATAAATTAATTTATGATTATGAAACAATAATGCAAAGAAAATAGCTTTTGTAAACTATATGTACATGGGCACATGGGGGATGGCCAAAAAGGGGCTAGACATACTTTACTTTTAACTGGTGGGGCAGTTCGGGGGCCCGGGCATACTCTCATTAAACATTTTTTTCTGTGCAGCAGTGCTAACAACAGCTTGAAAAGCTCCAACTAATGATAGATTTTGCTTCCTTGATTCTAAAATATTTTGACAAAGGAACAGTCTGTGTACAATAAATCAGTATTTTAGTTCTTACAGTGATTTTTTTTTGTTTTAAATATAAAAGCTAGAACAAACCAATTAGCTTGAGACGTTATCAAATGTGATTCTGATGGGGATCACCAGTAATTTCATTTCACCAAAATGTTAATTCTTCTTTGTATTTTATGACATCTCTGGCAAATTTGTAAAACCCAGAATTATGATATGCAATCTCAGCAATCCACTGTCATGTTTAAGTTCTTTCTCTCCTCATTCTACTTTTGGTAAATAGAAGCTTTTCCAAGCTATATGACCCTTTAAGAGAACAGAGCTTACATTTAATTGAGCGTGCATTGGCACTATTCAAAAAAGGTACTTGCACAAATACAGGCCCTATCTGACTTTCAGCTTCAGACTGCTCTTATGAATAGTGTTCAAGAACACACATGGATGTTAGTGAATCCAGGAACTACCACCAGTCTGGACATGTTGGTACTGAAAATAGGGTGGTAGTATGATTATGGGTACATTCCAAATAGGCCTTAAACTTGCCCCAATCTGACAAAACAGATGCTAAATTGTGACCATTTTGACAAGTGGGCAAAAAATGCAACCCCTGCAACTTAGAACATGCCCTCAGTGGTGATAATATTCTGTGCAAATATGCTACATTCTTGGTTAAAAAAACATGCAGATTTGTATCCAAAAAGTGCATCCTCATAAATGAGCTCTAATGAGTTATATAGGGGATTCTGAAAGGGATTCTGCCATGATTTTTATTTCTAAATTACACTATTTACACTGCAAATAATTCACTCTACCATTCCATTTATTCCTGAACCACAAAGTATATGTTTTGAAATTGACATGGAAGCAGCCATCTCAGGTCATTTTGCCTGGTCATGAGGTTTCAGAAGGAGCCAGCACTTTAGGATGGAACTGCTTTCTGGCAGGCTGTTGTTTCTCCAAGTCAATATAATTCAATGTGTCTTAGTAGGACTTGGCTTTTTACTATTGAATGCTGTTCTTAGATCTACCAGGCAACGTTTATCTTGTGTTAGGGAGTTGTTATCTGGTTACCTTCCCATTGTTAGGCTGCTGGGGCAAAGGGAGGGGGTGATATCACTCCAACCTGCAGTACAGCAGTAAAGAGTGACCGAAGTTTACAAGTCACATGACTGGGGGCAGCTGGGAAAGTGACAATATGTTTAGCCCCATGTCCGATTTTAAAATTAAATATAAAAAAAATCTGTTTGCACTTTTGAAAAATGGATTTCAGTTCAGAATTCTGCTGGAGCAGCACAATTAACTGATGCATTGAGTTTTCCCTTGTCAGTATGCCTAAGTTTATTTTTACAATCCAATAAATGTATATGATCTGTTATGTGGCAACCCATTATACATGAAATCTCTGAATTACAGAAAGGCCATCTTGCATAGACTTCATTATAATGAAATCATTCACATTTTTAAAAATGATTTCCTTTGTCTCTATAATATTAAAACAGTGACCTGTACTTGGTCCTAACTAAGATATAATTAATCATCATTGGAGGCAAAACAATTCTACTGGGTTTAAACAATTTCTTAGAAGACAAAGTATGGAGATCTAAATTACAGAAAAGATCCCTTATCAGGAAAATCCCAGGTCCCGAGCATTCTGGATAACAGGTCCAATATACACTTACACTTATACACAATAAATCAGAAATTGGAAAATGTGCTTTATGTCCTCACATTGAGGACATGCATGTCTCTGTATTTATGTGTCTTTGTTTCACATTTTTTTCTGTCTATTTAATTTAGTATTTTCTGCTTTTTGCTATGCTTGAAAGCATATATATTGTATTGTCTCTCTATGTTTCTCTCTGCTATGAGAAAAGTGTTTTGTTGTAGAAATGAATGACAGTGTATAAATTCTATGTAGTTTGCTGATTATCCACTATACAATATGTTCTGGGGCCAGATCATAATACAATCTTGGTGTCACAATAATAAGTCAGTGGAGTCAATTGAGCAAGCTGGGGCATGTCTTCTCTTAGAGGGCCACAAGAGATTTTATAATAATGTGTGGAAGGCTCCTTCTTTCCACCTGCCCATATACTGTGAATACATAAAGTATTGTGCAAACTCCTCTATCCTCTATAAATCAATCAGTAAATAAATAAATAAAACTACATTAGACAGCTACGACTGTGAGAACAGGTAATATCCCGTGAAAGGCAAATCAATACCTTAATGGATTCCGGTAACATCACTAAATGCTTGCAAAATGAAAACTCAAGCAGAATTAAATTGCACAGGATGAAAATGTTCCTTTGGAACTAAATAAAAAACAAGGGAGGAAATTGCAGAGACTGCATCATATAAACATTTTTTGCAGAAGTTATAATGTTTTCAGTAACTGACTTTCTGTTGCATAAAAGCACATTCTTTTGTATTAAAGGCAATATCTTGAATTAAGATGATGCAGGACTAAAATCATTTAAACTCTTAGTGCCATTCTCCTTATTTTGCAGTGACTGTCTATATGGAACAGTGCCATTAAAATAACACTTCTAGATATAGTGAAAAAAGTACTCCCTCTTGTAAATTATAAGAATATTACAAGTTACTGAGGCGTTTCATGACCATATAATTTAAATTTTTTTACAGGTCATGTAACTCCGAGGTAACTTCTAATATCCTCATATTTAGCAACAGGGGGTACTTTATTTATTATAATACACAAGTTTCAGTGAGTCTTGTGACATAAATGACATCACTACTCACCGTTTATAACTGATGACATCAGTACTCACCATTTATAAGGATATTATTTCTAAGATATTCATGACCTTTTTATATTATATGCATATAAATATCAAGGTTGTCATCTTGTTAGGAGAAACTGCCATTTGGGAAATTTGCATACCTTTAACAACCAATCAGTTATTAGCTTTAGCTGCAGGTAGAACAATAAACTTGCCCCCATGAAAGTGTTTGACCTTAACTTAAGAGCTATGTCAAGCCTACTGCCTGTAGAAACAATCTCACTGTTTAAGTCCCGGTATAGCTGTACACGGATTGGATAGGCTAGAGGGATTCATCAGCAGTCTAGCTAATTACTGTGCAGCTGTGCATGAATGGATAGACTGGAAGCTGTACAAGGAGGGGAAGATGAGCAGGTTCTGCAGGCAGCCGGCTTGGAGTATGGTAAACGCACTAAATTTTATTATCAGTAAAGCTCCTGATGTCCTAATATTCTAATATCTTTTGTATGTGTGTGTCTGCCAAAGTACATGTGTGTGTGTTTTACTTAGTATATCAAATTCTACAAATGTATGTCTGGACTTCATGTGCACTGCCTATAGAATTCTCTATGTGTGTACCTGCTAAGTATTGTCTTTATTGAACTGGGGGGGTTGTGGATGCACTCCTAGGGCTAAGTAAAATATACAAGTAAAATGGAAGTGCTGCTGACTTGGCCATTTAATCAGTGCACATTCTCTGATTCCCTGTTTGAGTAATTCAGTCTAAATGCAAGTGCATAGGTTTACAAAAACCAGGGTTTTTAGTTACAAAGTTATGATCATAAAGTTGATAAGCCACCATACCACGTCAAGGTAAACCCCATACGGTGGTCCCTAACTTGTTTACCTCTGGTAATAGTAAAAAAGGTTAAGTACCCCTCTGCATAGTAACATAGAAGTAGATGTGTCCTGAGCCTTGGTTTGTCTGAGGGCTAAATCCTCCCCCGCCACTGACTAGTGGCTTTTAAGAGAGAGAGATTGCCCAAACCAACGCCCATTTTTAAAGAAACAATGAAATAATGAAGAAAGTGAAGGCTAAGTAAAGCTATGTGTAAAAGTGCACATTTAAAGCAATGTGTATAGTGTGTGCAAGTGCAAATGTGAATATAAATAAGAGTGTGAATATGTGAAAGTATTAGCAAGAAAGACATAGCTTTACTTAGCCTTCACTTTCTTCATTATTTCATTGTTTCTTTAAAAATGGGCGTTGGTTTGGGCAATCTCTCTCTCTTAAAAGCCACTAGTCAGTGGCGGGGGAGGATTTAGCCCTCAGACAAACCAAGGCTCAGGACACATCTACTTCTATGTTACTATGCAGAGGGGTACTAAACCTTTTTTACTATTACCAGAGGTAAACAAGTTAGGGACCACCGTATGGGGTTTACCTTGACGTGGTATGGTGGCTTATCAACTTTATGATCATAACTTTGTAACTAAAAACCCTGGTTTTTGTAAACCTATGCACTTGCATTTAGACTGAATTACTCAAACAGGGAATCAGAGAATGTGCACTGATTAAATGGCCAAGTCAGCAGCACTTCCATTTTACTTGTATATTTTACTTAGCCCTAGGAGTGCATCCACAACCCCCCTTTTTGTATTTATTGAACTGGGACCGTGTTTACACTGTGTGGTATTTTGGGCTATTATACAGAGAACTGTCCATTTTTTTATGTTACCATATGGAGACAAGTTACACAACAATGAAACTCTATTCTGGGGTTTTATGCATCAGATTGCTACTGCATTGTATGTGTTGGCATGAATTCTTGTGCCATTTGATCATGAACCCAATAATTGAGTATATAGTTGTAATAAGCTTCCCCAAAGCAAGACATCACCTTCTGCCTGTGTCTTCACCACAGTTGTGTAAGGGATCAAACAAATGTCTCCTCCAAATAATGCAGTTTTTTTTTTCTTCTGAATGAAGATTTGTGTCTATCTCAGGCTAGTGCCACATGTAAATGTTACTTGGCCTCAACCCACTTAAGTGCATCTGATGCACTTTACGGTGGAGAACTGAAGACGGACGAATGAGGCATGAAGAGGGAGGGCTAAGGGCGCAAGCGGGATGGCTGACGTCTCATGAAGGAGGGCTGAGGACTCAAGAGGGAGGGCTGAGGGCTCATGAGGGAGGACCGAAGACCGATACCTGACTTCAGCTTTGTAGGATGGGTGAGTCAAAAAACACCCGAGGCTGCATTCCATAGCCGTAAGAGGGCGCATGCAGGACATCGACGATGTCCTAAAATGTGTTCCGTATGCACTGGCTCACCTGCTAATATGTGTGTGTCCAAGGCATGGTTTTGCTTAAAAATTGGATAAAGATGGCCTACATTTTCTTTGCCATATCTGCCCAGACCAATGCACTACATCATGCTGGCAGTAGTAATGTTTACTCTTTAAATTAGAAGGCAAATTTAGACTTCAGACGATTATTGATGAAATTCGCACATAGCTATCAGGGGAATTGGTTCACTGTTCCCCCAGGTTACTGATTAATTTCTCATTTTATCAGAAATGGGCTTGCACACTCAAAAAAATAGAGGATACGGTGGTATGCTAATAAATCTTTTTACTCAATCTCCAAAATATCATACATAATATGACAAAATTCAATATACAAATATATAGGCATTGGCAGATAGCATATACATACCACTCCGTATACTTTCAAGAATGAAAAAGAGAAAACCTACAAGCAGCGGATACACTCGCCAAAAATGACAATCACCCCAACGTTTCGGCGCAAAGCCTTTGTCAAGGGGAATTCTCAATTCTCCTAAATTTGGTTAAAGAAACTTTAAGCTTTTGGAGTGCCCTCCACCTATTGATATTGTTGACTGATTAATTTCTCCTCTGACTAAAGGGAAGTAGTCTGGGGCCAGTATTGATGCCTGAATTTATGGGTTAGGGAAAGACCCAAAAGTGAATTGGGTGTTCTGGTTAGGGCAGATTTTCATGATTCCTTTGCTTTATAGAACAGAGAACAACATACCATTTGTAGATTAAAAGATCATTTATTGTGCCTCTCCGGCAAATTCAAAGACTAACACAAAATACAAATACAGAAGTGGAGGCTCCTTGCCACGTAATACGTTTATACGGATGTTTTTGCAGATATCTGTTTCATTTTTTCATTTTTCACACATATTGTTATCGCACGAGAAAGTGATTTTTTTTCTCCATGTGTTCACAGTTTGCTTCATGTAATCCTTTGATCCTATTTGTCTGCTTTTATCTTACATGCCTGCTATAACCAACCAATTATCCAAGGCCTTTGACTTTTGTATGACAGAAGGATTAGAAAAATCTAGTATTAATCCCAGTTCACAACTAAACATTGACAAGAAGTATTTTTTAGTTGCACAAGCTAATTTTTTTTATTTTTTATTCTTAAGCCAATAACTTCTATGATGACTGTAGGCTCTTACATGCAGGGCTCTCTAATCCTGCTTCTTCATTAAAGCATCCTAAAATGAGACATAACACTTTGTTCACACACCTACTTTGTTCCATTCTGACATGATGCAGTTTGGTCAATACTGATTACTGGTGACACCAAATTGTTTGGATTAGCTTGTTAAGCCTTGAACTTTATAGGCAGGTGTGTCCAATCATGAGAAAATGTATTAAAGGTGGCAATTTGCAAGTTGTGGTTCTGAAAACAAAGATTTTTCAGTATCATGGTTGAGGGGAAGGCTACAAAAAGCTATCTCAGAGGTTTAAGCTGCCAGTTTCAACTGTAAGTAATGTAATCAGGAAATGGAAGGCGACAGGCACAGTTGCTGTAAAACCCAGGTCTGGCAGGCCAAGAAAAATACAGGAGCAGCATATATGGAGGATCTGGAGAATGGTTACAGACAACCCAAAGATCACCTTCAAAGATCTGTAAGAACATCTTGCTGCAGATGGTGTATCTGTACATCTTTCTACAATTCAGCTCAATTGGCACAAAGAGCATCTGTATTGCAGGGTGATGAGAAAGTAGCCATTTCTGCATTCATGTCACAGTCACTTGTATGCAAAATCTCATTTAGACAAGCCACATTTACTTTGGAACAAAGTGCTTTGGACTGAAGAGACAAAAATGTAATTATTTGATCATAACAAAAAGCGCTTTGCACAGCAGAAGAAGAACACTGCAACCTACTGTCAAATTCGGTGAAAGTTCCATCATGCTGTGGGGTTCATGGCAATTTTTAAAGTTGAGGGTCTGAAGAATTCAACCTAATATCAACAAATTTCTCAGGATAATGTTCAAGCATCAGTCACAAAGTTGAAGTTACTTAACAGTTGGATATTCCAATGACCCTAAACACACTTAGAGATCTACAAAGGCATTTTATAGATCTCTGGGAGAAGTACAATATTCTGGAATGGCCCTCACAGTCCCCCGACTTGAATATCATCAAAAATCTATGGGATGATTTGAAGCAGGCTGTCCATGCTCAGCAGCAATCACATTTAACTGAACTGGAGTGATTTTGTATGGACGAATGGTCAAAAATACCACCATCCAGAATCCAGACACTCGTCAAAAGCTATAGGAGGTGTCTAGAGGCTGTTCCATTTGTAAAACCAGACTCAATTAAGTATTGATGTTATATCTTTGTTGGGAGTCCCACATGTATGCACCTGTCTAATTTTATTATGATGCATACTGCATATTTTCTGTTAATCCAATTAACATTATGTCACTGCTGAAATACTACTATTTCCATAAGGCATGTTATTTATTAAAAGGAAGTTAAATAATACAAAAGTAAAATTAAACAAAACTCCAAAGAATTAAGAGAGTTTCCCTAACTTTTTCATATGACTTTATATATATATATATATATTTAATTTTGGAAGTCCATATAGTGTTTATACACCTTTTTTAGATAGGCACAACTAAATGAGCTCATGCCAAAAACTGTCCCAAATTGCCCCATGTGTGATTAGCCTTAAATCTAAGTTTACTTAAACTTTGTTCTGCGAGTGATAGATTAGGATCTAAGAGCTGTTATATTTAGACACACATAGTAAACATTTAATGGAAATTTTTACTTTCTTTTATTTATGTTTAAAAAAAAAAAAAACAATAAACAGACAATGGGAGCATATATAACTATATGACCCAATGGAGTAATACATTTTATATTTTATTTATCATGCATTTTAAATATTAATTTGTGTGTATTAAAGTTGCATTTGTGTATTTTACACTGTTTATAACAACCTACAGTAAATCACAGCATTATTCTAACAATTTTCTTGTGAAGAGGAATGCCTTTTTAAACAACTTGTGATGACTACAATTAAACTTTATAAACAAGCCATGTGAAAAACTTAGGTCTTGCATTTTATACACTAAATGTGATTAGAATTATGTATGGTAACAGCACTAAATACTGTTAATGCACATATATTTTAAACAGGCCCATTCATCATGTCATATCTTTGGATGAACAGTCCAGTATAGAGTAGGGACCCGCACACCCTTGTTCAATCAAATACTTAAATATC
>CM044433.1:105565568-105590295 GCA_024363595.1 Xenopus borealis | reverse complement strand
GCAAGGTTATTCCTTGCTTTCTACAGTTCTGTGTGCCGGTGGACTTTCTTACCTTGCATATCTTTGGATGAAGTCTTCCAATATATACTTCCAATTTAAAAGTTTTCCAGCAAGAAAAGGAAATTCACTGCAGCCTTTTCAATTTTATTCTAAGTGGCTGAGAGCATGTGATTTTCAATGTTCCATGGAGCATCTAACCAGATTGAAATTGACTTGTCCATAGCTGCAGGATAAATAAAGAATGGCGTATGCACAGTCCCTTTGTTGTTTGCACTTGTCTTGCAAGCTAAAAACAAATCACAAAATTATTATCACTAATAGACAGGAAAAAGATCCATCAATATGATTATTGTTTAAAATTGATTAAACTGGATTATATTTAAAATGCTTTAATTTGGTGGTTTTAGACATCAGATGTAAACATTTAAGAGTTCTTTTTTGCTCCTTATAAATATTAAGATAAACAAATATCTCTGAGGATTTGATCTAGAGAGAGAGAGAGAATGGTTAATTTCAACATAAAAATAAGGGCAACTTTTGGGTATGTTGGGGCCTTAAAATTAATTTGCTGTGGGGCCCAGTAACATCTATAGACCAAAAACGAGAGCAGCACACCGGTAATCTTGAAAAAGAGCGAAACACAAAAATATTCAAAATCATATTTTATCACATTAGTCAAGCAAAAGTAACATTAATTACACTGTTTAAATTATTTGCTTTCCTCAATCTGGGAATTCATAATTATAGCAAGTGGGCAGGAGCCATTTTGTGGACACTGTTATTAAGACAAGTCTTGCATCATCTCAGAATCTTGTTTGTGCACCAGAATCAGGGACCCAATGTCTATCCACATGTCCTGGCTACACAGTTAAATGGTTAAGAGAACTGGGTGAATGTTTGGAGAGCAGTGACATTTAGTAAGTGCTGAATGGAAAGTGAAAGTAATTGTCTGCCCCGCCTCTATGCCTAAAACATAGAGGAGTGGCAGACAATATTTGATTGACAGCTAAGATTTGTAAATGAGCTTAAAACAGCTATGAATGCTTTAATAAAAATTTGAAATTGGATTTCATGTTTAATTTGAGAAGGACTTTTATTATACAGATTTTTGTGTCTGGGTGACAGGTTCACTTTAAGGCTGGGGACAGACAGGGAGATTCGGGGAGATTCTGTCGCCTGGCGTTTAATAGCAGGCAACAATCTACCCGAACTTCCTTCTCCCTGTCCGTCGCTAGTTTAAATGAAAAAGTGCCAGCGCTGTGCACACGCGGCGCAGCGATTTCCGGAATCGCCCGAAGTGTGCACAACGCTGGCGCTTTTTCATTTCAACTAGCGACGGACAGGGAGAAGGAAGTTCGGGGAGATTCTCGCCTGCTATTAAACGCCAGGCGACAGAATCTCCCCGAATCTCCCTGTCTGTCCCCAGCCTAAAGTGTTCAAGTTTGACACTTTTTCAATATTACTGGAGTGCTGCTGTCAGTTTTGGTCTATTTAATTCTGCCCTAGCAGGGGTTATAGCTTGCATTGGGGACTGCAAATAGTCTATTCCGCTTTGGAAGCATACAACAATTGAGCCCAGAAACATATAGTTACACCACTGCCCCATGGTACCCTTATCATAAAAAAGCAAAAAAATGTGGTGGACTTGTGAAGATCTAGACTGTAGGGAGCATTTAAATTTACCATCTCCAACCTGTTGCCTATATGTTTTGCACTGGCACCCTTAGCTATAGTATGATGTATTCCCAACTCTAAAAGGCTAGGTAGTACATCATGGTGTATTTTAAATTGGCCCAGCTTCACATAATAATGTGATCATTGAATAGGAGAACTAAAACTAAACAAAGACTAAGGACAGAAATACTACACATTGTGTTTGAGGCTTTCTAACACAGTGCTTCAACACAGTGGGGTTCATTTATCAACACTGGGCAAATTTGCCCATGGGCAGTTACCTATAGCAACCAATCAGTGATTAGCTTTTTAAAGCCAGCTGCAGGTAGAACAATGAATGCAGCCTTTTGATTGGTTGTCATGGGTAACTGCACATGAGCAAATCTGCCCACTGTTAATAAATGACCCCCAGTGTCTTCAAACATGTTGCCAGTACTGTAGATCTTCATCTTCTTATCTGTTGAATCACAACACACACACACTCTGGTCTACTGAACCTTGGAACCATCTTACAGTAAGAATGGGTATATACATAATATGAAAACAAAGATGATTTATGAATTCATTTGGATACAATTATCTGGCAGCAAAGAAACCAGTGGATTGTGCATCAGAATCGATTTACAATCAGTCCTGTAGCATCATCAGCTTCTATGACAAATGTAACCTCAATTTGTGCTACTAGGTTGATGATTACTATTAACTCTGCACCTGTTCACTGTGTTCTGGGTTGCTGTTAAGAGTCCTTGACACTCAGATATATCTGAAGATGTGGAATTCCTGTGTACAACTTTGAAAGCATATGCCATTACGGTTACAGGGTTGCTAAAGCCCTGGGCTGGTAGAGTAAGTTCAATATATAGAATACAGTATTTCCAGCCATAGATTTGTATAGACTTTAGTTTAGTTTCAGACTGGGGTGTCTGTGGCCTATCATGGCTGCAGTTTCAAGGGACCCCCTTTGTAACCTCACCGGCCCCCTTTACCCCACCCACAGAGAGCATTTTACCTCTTTAACTTGTGGCTGTGAATGTGTGTGGGAGCATAGCAGCAGAGGCCCTGTAATTAAGTGTTTTTTGTAGGCTAGAAATTGTGTTAATTGTTTTTTGGGCTTCTGTACCAGCCCAAGGCAACCACAGTCCTTTAGCAGTAAATATCTGTGTCTCTGATGATTCTCCAGTAGCTCCCCATCTTCTTTTCTGCTGATTCACTGCACATCTTCTGTGCTGCTGTCACTTACTGAACTTAGGGACCAACTCAAAATAACAAAATTGATGCAGATTGCCCACGACAGCACCACCATTAATGTCCAATAATGAGGGCAATGAAAAAGAAGAGGGAGAAATATACTCACAGTTCACCCTGGTCCATGGGTGCATTAATATGTAACAGGAACTTAAAAAATTTGAGTTTTTCTCCAAAGTAATGACCAAAAATATAATTAAAAGTTCAAACAATTTATTGGGACATGCCTGTATGTCCCAATTAATGGTTTGAACATTTAATTATATTTTTGGTCATTACTTTGTAGAAAAACTCACAATTTTTAGGTTCCTGTTACCAACTACATGGCAGCATAGAAACCAGTGCAATTAGCACAATCATCTAATAATTAGCATTGTAGCATCATCTTATATTACAGAAAGATCTAATTTTCTGCTTGATACATTGAGACGACCCCTAAGCTTAGCTTCTCGACAGCTGCTCAAAGCACACAAAGTGTTGCAGACACTTTTCAAGATGGTGACTCCCTGTTAATTCCTGGATTATTGCTGCTATTGAGAAGCTGCAACTTTAGGCTGGTGCAATAAGTTCAGTATATAAATATGGCATTTTTAGCAATATTCATTTTTAGGGTTTAGTTTTCCTTTTAGTCGTGATAACATTAGGTGACAAAAAGGCTTATTAACAGTACATGGATAATTGACTCCATTTAGAAGCAGGTTCAGCATCTGTTTTATCGATTTCTCTGAACCTTAATGAGTAGGTACTCTGTTAGATGACTAAGGATTGCTACAACAGCAGAGGAATTGATACATTTAGTTGTTGTTAGCTTTAATCTGGCTATAGTGTGCAAATGTGGAGGAAATCAGAAGGGATGTATAATTAATTTCAATAAGTTTTTAAAATCAAGCATATTGAGGTTTGGCAAATCTAAAACATGTGCTGATGAAATTTGCTTTGTGAAATGTTCTTCTTGCAGCTTTGAAACAGACATTGAGACAATCAGAATGCAGGGGGTTTATCACATAGTCTTAGTTTCAGGGTGGCCTCTTTGTTCCATTTGTCATATAGGTGGAGAAGGAGAAAACAAATATGCTGCCTCGAAAAAATTGGACAAAGCAAGTGCAACAGCAATGGACATAGACAAGGAAAAAGTGTTCAAGGGAATATTCTGAATAACACTAATCTTACCTCTAATAGTGACTTGCAGCCAAATTTAGTTAGTGTATATATGACCTAAAGTCATTTTGTCCTGTAAATCAATGGAAAAAACACATCTGAACAAGAATATGCAGGTACAATCTGCACAAAAGTGTGCATTTATTTGTCATCTCAACATGCAATTTGTTAACATTGAGGGGCAGATTTATCAAGGGTCAAATTAAAAAATTTAAAGTGTAATTCGACTAGGGAATAGTCCAAATTTGATTCGAGTTTTAAAAAAATTCTATATTCGAATTTCGACATTTATCATGTACTGTCTCTTTAAAAATTCAAATTTGACTATTCACCATGGAAAACCTGCCGAATTGCTGTTTTAGCCTATGTGGGACCTCCTAGAACCAATCTGGAGTCATTTGGTGGACTTTGAAAAATGATTCAAATTCAATTCGAATTTTCAGGTACATCCTACTCATCTGAATTTTTAATACATTAATACATTTTCTTTTGAATTTTTAGTTTATAGCTCCCATAAACTCGGAATTCAACCCTTGATAAATCTGCCCCAGAATGTTACTCATGGATCCTCATTTACTAGCGTAGTCAGATATGAATCCAGTTGAGTAACCAATTAAAAGTTTGCTTTCATTTATCTGTCAGTACAAGAATGATCTAAGTTACTATTTGTTTGGTTTCCATAAGTTACTTCACACGTACTGTAAACCTTTGTTTTTAAATGAGAACCATTGTGACTTTTTCCAACCTTGGTGTTATCATGTTCCTGTGTAATAAATATTACTGTCCAAGTAGATGCCCCAATATATCATGGTTTATTCTATGGCCTGCTGCTGGCTTGATAACAAGAAAGCGATTAGTAGAGCTCCTTGAAATGCTTTGAAAAGCAAATCACAATACAGCAATGCTCACACACTATAATAAATCATTAAGCATTAAAGGCAGTAGTGAAGTCCCAAACAAAAGTACATTATCAGCTTAAAAAAATAAGTCCTGTGCAAGGTTTGAAATACAGAATCTAAAGAAAATAATCAAAGGCAGTTGTACAGCTCTGTAAAAATATGTGGTCACTCACAGGCAAAAATGGAAGTGTAGCCTTTATAACTCAGTATAGCTTAGGAAAGGACATGGTTTTTCAGTGCAGATCTGTGCTTCAGGGGTCTATTCTAGGCTTCCAATCAAGCTTAACCCTATTATAGCTCTTACAGAAGGCACCAAGGAAAGACAACAAACAAGGCAACATTTTAATCCTTTTATGTGAGTTATTAGAAATAGTAACAAGCATTTAAAGTACTTGTACAAGTATAGGAACTGTTATCCAAAAAGCTCTGAATTATAGACCATTTTCCATAGATCCATTTTTTAACAAATAATTCAATTTTTTTAAGAATATTTTTTTTCTGTAATAATAAAACAGTACCTTGCGCTTGATTCTGTCTAAGATATAATCAATATTTATTGGAGGCAAAACAATCATCTTTAAATATTTTTTTTTCAAATTTTTAGTCAAAATAAGAGTTTTTACATGAGACAAATTACATATGAATGCTGGTGTATACAAAAGGAAAATAAGGCCCTGTCCAATAGAGTTTGCCATATAAAAACTATATGAGGTCTATTTGCCCTCGAATTCGATCCTTCTATGATTTTCAAATGAAAATTCGATAAAATTGTAGAGAAATTCAAAGGTTTTTGGGCGCTTTTCGATATTTCAATAAAATCGTACGATCGAACAATTTTACGAAATAATTTTAAAGAAACGTTTGATCAAAGCGTTCAATCATAAGACTGCTATTCGAACATAGGCTTCTGTTGCAATTTGGTAGGTTCAATCTGGCGAAGTAGGCAGTTGAATAAAATTTTAAAGGGGAAGTACTTCGATCATCGAATGATCAAATATTCAATCATTCTATCTATTAGATACGATCAAATTTTGCAATCAGAATTCGATCTGCCCCTAAGTGTTTTATTGGAAGATTACTTTTTGAAAAGCTTTTTTTCTTTACAATATTACAACTGATATTAAAACTTCCTATCTAATATTTATGATAAGAAATGGCATTATTAAATAAGATAATTGAATCCAGTGGTATATTAAAACTATATTAAAATGTGGGACCTATCCAACCAAGATCTTTTTAAAATAGTAATAATGATCATCAGACATTCCCTGGCTGTTTTTGCATTGATTTTGATTGATTATTAGCAAGTATATATATATTTTCACTTTACAATTATAAACTTAAGACCTATGTTTTTAAAAGAGCAAGAGGGGCATGGAGATTATGCACTGGTCAAATGTTAAAGCAAGATTTTCAAATCAATACTTTTTAGGGCTTATTTTTCAAATGGGCAAGCCAAAACGTCTGGCCCCCCCATATGGTTCCTTTAATGAATTGTCTAATGCAGTGATCCCCAACCAGTAGCTCGCGAGCAACATGTTGCTTTCCAACCCCTTGGATGTTGCTCCCAGTGGCCTCAAAGCAGGTGCTTATTTTTTAATTACTGGCTTAGAGGCAAGTTTTGGTTGCATAAAAAACAGATGTCCTGCCAAACATTCTCTCCTGTAGGCTGCCTGTCCATATAGGGGCTACCAAAAAGCCAATCAGAGCTCTTATTTGACATCCACATGGACTTTTTCATGCTTGTGTTGCTCTCCAACTCTTTTTTAAATTTAAATGTGGCTCACGAGCAAAAAAGGTTGGGGAACCCTGGTCTAATGGATTAGAGTTGGTCTGGCAGATGTCTTCTCTGTAAAAAAAACCAAGTGGGCTAGATCAGCCTATGAGACCAATGCTTTGATCAGGAGACACTTTTTCGAAGAGACTGCAACTATGCTGGAAGTTGTGTGGCCTATGGCAATGTGACCAGAATTAGATTAGTATGACCACCATATATGGTTTACCTTGGACCAAGTAATGTTCACTGCGCAATACCTTTTTTGTTTATTTATTGGTTGCCACAGTGCTTAGTGTTGAATCTAGAATCAGTTGCTAGACAGGAATATCACACAACAATATACCAATTTAGGGGAATTAGCCATCTTTTTTAGAAACCAGAATATTGAACACAGTTCAAGTTTTTAGGGGTAGCAACCTTCAGGATTTTAAAAAAATAGTTACACATGGCTTTATTCAAAGGTAAGGCAAAGACATCAGCATTCTTAGTAATGTTTTCTTTTTTATAGTGTTTGGATGATTTGCCTTCCTTTTTAACCTCTTTCCAACTTTCAAATGAGGGTCACTGGCAGACAAAAACCTATTGCAGTGTTGTTAATATTTAATAGTTTTTTTAATTGTTAGCACATACCTGCTGAAAAGTTGAGAGCTGTTGACAAAAAGCTAAATAATTTAAAATGAACAATACATTGGTCAGTCACTCATTCTGCACCCTATATAGGGCAAGGAAAGACCCTCAAACCATAAATGACTTTAAGGTAGTTCTCATATGCCCCTTCAGAACAGCTACATTGTTTGCCCAAAACATTTTTCAAACGGCAGTACTGGCCCTTCAAAATATTGCTTTGAATGCATCCACCATTCTGGATCTGACTATGTCACTTGCTTTCCCTGACATGCATGTTGTGTGCATGTGCCACTAGTGTCACTCTTAGAAATACATATTTTCTGTAACAGCTGTTGGGAGGTTTTCAAGATACAGTGGCTGTGTTTAGAAATGGCTGTTATAATAGATAATTTTCACATCTCCACTTTGTCTTTTAAGTTGTGGAAGAACGTCATAATACAAGGATTAGGGTAAAACAACTTTCAAATATGTGTATATTCTAAATTATATACAATTACAAACAAATTCATATGCAATTGTGTTCCAGACTTTTCTGTTCATTTAAATGTACGATATTCTAACCTGTCTAGAGGTTTGGCCTACATACAGAAGGACATTTAAGGCAATAGAGGACATTGCTAGTTAAACACAGGACAAAGGCCCTTATAAAAATGTTGTTCTGTTTTGCAAAATGCATACAAAATACTACCTCAATGATACCATTGCGGTGACTGCAACGCACTTTTCTGTATATGGCACTTTTATCCATTTGTTTTCTGAGTGAAGCGCCAGCTAGGTTATATTATTACCTTTTTTTGGATGCAAAAAAAAACATATGGACTGAATACCTATAACACCTATAACTTGCAAACTTTGTTTTCATAGAATTAATGCAAATCTGTGAAATGTCTAGCATTGTTTCTGGACACCAAGTCAAGCAAACCTAGAAAGCACGTAGTTTGTTTTTGTCTTCCAACAAACTTCAGCACTTGGTAACAAAGTCTTGCACATTGGGAAAATACCACATTAGATGAAAGAATTTGTCCCTAGACTAGAGTCCTGCGTGGGTCCATTTTTTGCAACCCGTACCTGTCCCGTTCATGTTATCTGCAACCCAGACCCTCAACCTGCATACTTACCCACCTGGACCCACTACCCGACCCACGAACTGCAAGTACCTTATCCGTAATCCGGACCTGCTGACCATCAAGAATCAGGAAGTGCTGTCATTGTCATCAGAAGTGGTATCATCAGAAGTAGGCATGATAAAAAAAAAAATAGTAAAAATTGCTATTGAGAAGACCCGCGGCCTGACCCGCGACCCGTAAACCCGTAGAACCACTGACCAACATCTATACCTGCACCCAGAACTTCTACCTGCAACCCGCAGGGTGCCACAGGTTTTTGCGGGTAACCCACTGGTACCCAACCCGCTGCAGGGCTCTACCCTAAACACATTACATCCAATGCAGTTTTCTGAGTCAGATTTAGCTAAAGACCCCATCTTTTAACTAGATGGTGAGGAGGGAAGGGGAGTGTGAGGAGGGAAGGGGGATGTGAGGAAGGAGGGGGAATGTGAGGAGGGCAGTAACAACTAGGAAGTGCAGAATGGAAAGTGAAAGTAATTGCCTAAGACATAGAGGCAAGGCAGGCAATATATGATTGACAGCTGAGAATTTTAAATATGTTTATAACAAGTAAGGATGTTTTAAATAAAATTTGAATTTGTAGTTGGTGTTTACTTTGAAAAGGACTTTTATTACACAGCTTTTATGTCTGGCTGACAGGCCCTATTTAATATTAATGTACTCAATGAAAGTTATTTTGATTATCTCATATCTCTTCCAAGTTTTTTGGATCTTGTAGATCCATGTACTTCATCTTAGGCCATAGGCCATACAGTATATATATATATATATATATATATATATATATATATATTGTATAAATAATATATATATATAATAAATAAGTATTGGAAAGTAGTGTATTAAGTGCCCCTTTAAAGAGGTACTGTATTTGTATGACTTATAAAAGATAAAAGAATAGAGGGTGCCCAAGTGTGATTGTATAAAAAGAAATGAAAAAAAGAAGAAAAAAAAATGTATTTAACTCTTAAAATGCTCTCGCTTGATATTAATTATACATAGGCCTTCACTAATCTGCTTCCCCTTTTGCATCAACATGTTTCACACTTCCAAAACACTTTCAGAGGAGGATAATTCAGAACAAAGAAAGTATTGGTATACATTTTTTTTGAATATAGTGTTCATAGATAAATCTAACCATACAGCATATATTGCTTATGAATTATGGATTGCTCATATTGGTTGTCCTACCTTACATATTACTGTCATAATGGCATAAATCTGAACCATTTTTGCATCTCCTCTTTTCTAATATTTGTGGACGTTGCCGGATAAGTCATCTGTTCTGCTATTGGAATCTAAAGCAGAAATATGCTTCTGTAGTTAAACCATAAATAAGGTTGAAATAATAGAAATAGCCATCGTTGTTATGTATATGTGCTACAACTGTTGGGTCTCCCCAGACTTCAGTGATCACCTTGGTCCACCAAATGCTGAAAAGCATTTGCACCAGGAAAACAACAAAACAAATTCTTTTTAACAGCATGTACCAATCCAAGCCAGGCCTGGACTGGAAGTCAAAATAGGCCCTGGCATGTCAGGTACACACAGACCTGAATTTGTGGAAAGGCCACCTAGGCCCAGACCTAGGATGGCAGAATTTTAGGGGGCGGCATGCCAGCCACACCCACATTGGTTCAGAAACACTGGTGATACACAGGAGAAACTATAGCTTTTAAAATTTCCCATGCACCAATCCCCATTGCTTCAGTCCTGATGACGGAAATTTGTGAATAAAGAGAGTATGGGGCGACGAACGGCTGGGGTGCCCAATATGCAAATCCGGCCCTGGGTGCAGAGATGCCCAATCAGCCCACACAGAGGACCAAACAGCCCCTACCAGTCCACATAATACAGAATTTCTATGGCACATTATAGCAGCCCCTCTGGCATTTGCCAGAACCCACAGATTTCCAGTCCGGGCCTGATCCAAGCTATGTATTGATTTTATTTTCAAGTTTTACTGAAACCTTTACATGACCAGGCAAAGTTGACCCACTGTGCTTTACCAAAGATGTGTGAAATGGCAAAAAATGGCATTGAATTTAACGGGTGTTCATATGAAATGTTTTGATTTTGTTGTCAAGTTTAACTGAAACATTTTTATGACTAGGCAAATCTGACCCATTTTGCTTTACCAAAAATTTGTGAAATGGCAAAAAGAAAATTGCATAGAAGTTAATGGGCGTTCATGACTTTTTTCTACTATAGAGTCAGAGGGAATTTTTTGAGGCAAAATATTTAGCTCATGCCTATTCGTGACCTATATAACACTTATGTGCCATTTAACTGGAAACAGTCAACAACAAACAATGACCTGTTGTTATATCTACATTGCCTTTATTGATATTACATATTTTCCCCTGTTGTGCAGTTGCTACCTTTATCCCTTGGCCAGTCATGCAACAGAGCTATAGTAATAATTCTTAAAAACAACCTTGGCATTCTCCACTAAATAAATCCAATAGTAATATGATTTTCTTTGCTTAAGTATTCTGTCATTTTTGGCTTTGGTAAACAAAGTCTGTTTATATAATTATTTTACATATTACTGTTCATTGGATTTGTTAATACAACAGTGAGTACTCGACAAACAATCATGGTGTGTCATAAATACTGACAATGTAAATATATTGGTTATATATGTTGACATTAGTTGGTACAGAATATCCACATTTAATACTGGAATCAAACAGCTCTAAGTAGTATTAACAAACTGTTAAGTTTTTGGGTTTTTTTATTAGCAGAGTAAGCACACTTACACTGGAGCTGTATTCCATTTTGAATATATCTACTATAATTCAGGGATGTACACTTGGCATCTATAGTGTTATGGACTTTACATGTAATTGATCATGCCTGAATCTTAACCTTTATTTCTACAGAAAATCTAGGCCACACTGCTCCATTTTCAGTGTAAACTGTAAAATCAGTTTCAGCCCATTCAACTAGTTCTCACTGAAAAAAGGGCAGATATCGACTGCTCAGAATTAATTATTAAATAAAAACAAAGCCAAGGATATAATATAAAGAAATGTAAAGAAAAGTGTGTAATTAACAAGACAATGGGCTGGATTTATAAATATAGCTGATAAACAGATCCAGTAGAATTACCTACAGCAATCAGCCAGGTCTATTTTTTTTCTAGCTTGTTGTAGACATTTTAAAGCAACATTCTGCTAAACATTTTCCAAATAACCTTATTCTTAATATTATTTTATTTAAAGTACTTACCACTTTGTGTATAGGTGCTGGTTCCAAAAACACCTCAATGTGCCTTATGGCTCTGCCTTAGTCCAAAATTAGGCAATTGTGCAGTATAAAAGAAGTAGAGCCAGGCACTAGAAGATCAAACTGCAATTAAATTTATTACGACATGTTTCGGGCAAGCCCCTTTATCAAGTAATCTTATCATCCTATATAATAAAGTTCAAGTGTCTCTGCGTCCAGTCCCTGTGTCCGTGGAATTGCGCTACTGCGCATGTGCCCCACGGACAGCCAGCGCGAAGCGTCTAATGCTAGCGCAAATTCGCCAACGTGACGTCAAATCGTAATCGCAAATTCACGAACACCGACTCTGGCGAATTTACGCTAGCGAAGTAGCTAGAATACAATAGATAGGAGGTTGAAAAAAAAAATTGACAAAAGTCCCAAAAAACGCTGTGGCGTTGTGGGTGATAGTCTGAAAAAGAGGTGTATGTTACAGCCACTACACATGCCCAGGACACCTTTAATCAAAAAAATTAAAGTTGTCCTATTGCCCTACATGTGCCCCCTATATAGTAGTGTTGCCATATGTCAGGAAATTTAGGGGGGAAGGAGGGTAACACCCCCCAAAAAAATGTTTTTCAGACTATCACCCACAATGGTAAAACACGCCACAGCGTTTTTTGGGACTTTCAACCTCCTATCTATTGTATTGCTCTAGCGTAAGTGCTAACAAACAGCAAAAAATTGATCTTAGTGAATTTGCGTAATTACGATCCTTCGTCAGTGCGCAACTTCGCCTGACGTAAGGGTGCGAAGTCTATCTACTTCGCTAGCGTACATTCGCCAGAGTCGGTGTTCGTGAATTTGCGATTACGATTTGACGTCACGCTGGCGAATTTGCGCTAGCGTTAGACGCTTCGCGTTGGCTGTCCATGGGGCACATGCGCAGTAGCGCAATCCCACGGACACAGGGACTGGACGCAGAGACACTTGAACTTTATTATATAGGATTCGCGCCATATGTAAATTAGGCTTATACCTAGCGAAGTAACACTAACGTAAATACGTTACCGTTCGCCGACCAGAGCGTAAATTCGCACTTCGTCTGGCGAAGTGCGGCGAACGCTCGCTCCCCCCTCGCGAGGCGAGGCAATTTGGAGCGATTTTAAAAATCTCGCCGCTCCGTGTGAACACGCGCCGGCGCTTTTAAGCCTCGCCGGTGCCTAGCTATTCAGGGAGATTCGGGGGCGATCCGTCGCGGCGAGAAGTCGCCAGGCGACGGATCGCCCCCGAATCTCCCCATCTGGACTAAGCCTTTAGGAAGCAGTAGTATTTTTAAAACTACTGAGAAGCACTCAGTCCACCATGGTTGTCCACTTTTTTTTGGACTGGAACAAGTCTGTTTTTATAAATGTTTGACTACATATGTTCTAGCGCCCGTTAATTTAACGGGCTTAATGTCTAGTTACATGATAAAGGGCCTTGCCCGAAACATGTAATAAATTTAATTGCAGTTTGATCTGCGAGTACCTGGCTCTACTTCTTTTATATTTCATACTTACCACTTTGTGATGGTGAATATCATGATTTCCATCAGTCATTCGCTTCTTTAAGAAAAAACAGGAGGGAACAGAGTATACAGTGAAGCAAAATTTCACCATGACTTGCAAAGTGGTTACCAACACACTGTATATAAAAATATAATCAAACAATTACATTTGGAGAGGTCTTTTTAAAAACACAGAAACACCAACATTTTAAATACATGTATGATATCCGTTATCTGAAAACTTATTATCCAGAAAGATCTGATTTATAGGAAGGTCATCTCCCATAGGTGCAAATTCACTAAAGCGTGAAGCGTGTAATGCTAGCACTAATTCGCCAGAGTGACGTCAATTCGCAACTTCACCGATTCACCAACAGTGTCCCTGACGAAAATTCGCTAGCGAAGTAGATAGACTTGCGCAACTTCGCACCCTTACGCCATGTGAAGTTGCGCACTGACGAAGGGATGTAACTACGCTAATTCACTAAGATGAACATTTATCTGAACGTTACCTCTTACGCTAGACGTTACTTTGCCAGGTCAGAAGTTCAATACAATAGATTTTGAGTTTGAAAAAAGTCCCAAAAAATGCTGGCGTCTTTTACCTTTTGTAGGGTGATAGACTGAAAAATAGCAAAACTTTTTTTGGGGTTACCCTCCTTCCCCCCCCTACATTTCCTAACATATGGCAACTCAACTATACAGGGGGCACATGTTTAGGGCAATAGGACAACTTTATTTTATTTATTAAAGGTTTCCTGAGCATGTGTAGTGTAATGTAGTGGCTGTAACATACACCTCTAATTTACTTTCAACTTTACACCGTATGCAAATTAGGCATCGCTAGCGTAACTGCGATTTGCCGGGTGAATTAACGGTAGCACTATTTCGCTACCCTTCGCTGTCCAATTCGCATCTTAGTGAATTTACGCAGCGCTGGCGAAAATTCTCCTGGCGAAGTGCGGTGAACGCCAGCAAAGCTGTCGCTAGCGCATTTTCGCGCTTTAGTGAATTTGCCCCATAGACTCCATTTTAATCAAATAATGCATCTTTTAAAATTGATTTCCTCTCTCTCAATAGCTTGTACTGAATCTTAACTAAGATATAATTAATTCCTATTAGAAGTGAAACAATCATATTGAGTTTTATTCAGCTTTAAATTACTTTTAATAGATGTAAGGGGAATGTAATTGAAGTTCACAAGCGTTATTTAAAATGGAGTTTTTGAGAATATTTAGCACTGCTCGCAATGTAAAATTATTCGCTGGCAAATATTCCATCACTAAGGAAAGATTAGCGTTAACACCTGCTCTACAAGTTTGTCAAATATTATGCGCTTGTAAAATTGAATTTCATATGCTGCAAATGTTCGCAAAAGCCATTTGGTTGCAAAAGATGCAATGAAGTCATTGATGTGTTTAATCAGTCAAAAAGGTGCGAACATGTTCGTTAATATTCACAGTGGTCTTTGCACAGGTTTTTTGTTCTAATCAAATATACTGCATTCCCTTTTAAGGTATAGAGATCCAAATTATGAAAAGATTGCTTTTCCGGAAAAACCCAGGTTCCGATCATTCTGGAATCTTAATGCAAAGCAAGTATTTGAATATAAACACATTTTTGGAACAAATTTGGAACACAGTATGTACAGTGGTGTGAAAAACTATTTGCCCCCTTCCTGATTTCTTATTCTTTTGCATGTTTGTCACACTTAAATGTTTCTGCTCATCAAAAACCGTTAACTATTAGTCAAAGATAACATAATTGAACACAAAATGCAGTTTTTAAATGAAGGTTTACTAAGGGGAAAAAAACTCCAAATCTACATGGGACTGTGTGAAAAAGTGATTGCCCCCCTTGTTAAAAATAACTAAGAACAAAAGTAATTGAGATCTATCAGTCTGGTAAAGGTTATAAAGCCATTTCTAAAGCTTTGGGACTCCAGCGAACCACAGTGAGAGCCATTATCCACAAATGGCAAAAACATGGAACAGTGTTGAACCTTCCCAGGAGTGGCCGGCCGACCAAAATTACCCCAAGAGCGCAGAGACAACTCATCCGAGAGGCCACAAAAGACCCCAGGACAACATCTAAAGAACTGCAGGCCTCACTTGCCTCAATTAAGGTCAGTGTTCACGACTCCACCTTAAGAAAGAGACTGGGCAAAAACGGCCTGCACGGCAGATTTCCAAGGCGCAAACCACTTTTAAGCAAAAAGAACATTAAGGCTCGTCTCAATTTTGCTAAAAAACATCTCAATGATTGCCAAGACTTTTGGGAAAATACCTTGTGGACCGACGAGACAAAAGTTTAACTTTTTGGAAGGTGCACGTCCCGTTACATCTGGCGTAAAAGTAACACAGCATTTCAGAAAAAGAACATCATACCAACAGTAAAATATGGTGGTGGTAGTGTGATGGTCTGGGGTTGTTTTGCTGCTTCAGGACCTGGAAGGCTTGCTGTGATAGATGGAACCATGAATTCTACTGTCTACCAAAAAATCCTGAAGGAGAATGTCCGGCCATCTGTTCGTCAACTCAAGCTGAAGCGATCTTGGGTGCTGCAGCAGGACAATGACCCAAAACACACCAGCAAATCCACCTCTGAATGGCTGAAGAAAAACAAAATGAAGACTTTGGAGTGGCCTAGTCAAAGTCCTGACCTGAATCCTATTGAGATGTTGTGGCATGACCTTAAAAAGGCGGTTCATGCTAGAAAACCCTCAAATAAAGCTGAATTACAACAATTCTGCAAAGATGAGTGGGCCAAAATTCCTCCAGAGCGCTGTAAAAGACTCGTTGCAAGTTATCACAAATGCTTGATTGCAGTTATTGCTGCTAAAGGTGGCCCAAGAAGTTATTAGGTTCAGGGGGCAATTACTTTTTCACACAGGTTTGGATTTTGTTTCTTCCTAAATAATAAAAACCCTAATTTAAAAACTGAATTTTGTGTTTACTTGTGTTTACTTGTGTTATCTTTGACTAATAGTTAAATGTGTTTGATGATCAGAAACATTTTGTGTGATAAACATGCAAAAGAATAAGAAATCAGGAAGGGGGCAAATAGTTTTTCACACCACTTTATATACTTCATTTAGGCAAGGTTTTTATGGTGCTGAAATATGTCACATTTTGTTTTAATCTGGTATGTCTATAAAACTTGAATTTTGCTTTTACTCAAAATATATATCAGGGGAAATGTGTAAATTAAAACACCAGTCATACAGAGTATATGCAGCAAAGTAACAGGTGCAGAAATAGTCAAAGCCCTCTCCCCTTTGATGTGATTTATTTTTCTTGATTCATAACAGAGTGATATGTATTGTGCTGTAAATCATGTTGGGAAATCTCCACCCCTGTAATTGGGAACTGTTGAAATGCCAAAGCTTTCTCATACATCACAGCTGCATTGTACATTCCTGGAATTCAGGAGTTACAGAGAAGCCACTTGACTTAACTGGACAAAAAGTTTCACACTTTATTTATATTACAAAACCGATTTGCAGATGCAGAGCGGATACTCACCTTATGGTTTATGTCTTTTCCAAAAAATCTGTACTTATTAACAATGAATTACAGGACTGCTCAACTTGGCTTTGTCATATGAAAAACTACACTGGATACAGGTAACGCCCCTCCAAAATCTAATTATAAAATTAGATTAAGTGCAAATTGTACAGGTTTCCTCAAGAATTCCAAAGTGGTTCTCTTGTTAGATTATTCCAAAGTATTTTGCAAGCTGAAATACCAAGTATTTATAGGACTGTAGGATGTAGGCCTGACTTTAGTTTTGCAAAGATTTGTGTTGTTGCTGATAGATCTTTAAACTTCCTTATTCAGTTCTTCATTTGATTTGGCCATGACTGTTTTACACAACTATATAAACCCGCTCTCTAGATGTATTATTACACTAAAAATAAAAAGGTTTTCACCTTTGAATTAACTTTAAGTATGATGTACAGAGTAGTGATGGGTGAAATTATTCGCCAGAGGGAATTCACGGCGAATTCCCGCGATTCGCGAATCGCCAGCGAAAATTCGCCACAAAAAATTCGCCGAAAACGACGCGGAGCGCGTCAAAGACGCGACTCGTTTCGCTATTTTTTTTCGTCAATTCGCAAATTTCGCTGGAAATTCGCGAATTTTTCATCGAAACGGGGGAGATTCGCCCATCACTAGTAGAGAGTGATAAGTTGAAACAATTTGCAACTGATTGCAAATTTTGCAAAAGATTTTTTATCATTTGTGTTTTTAGTTACTTTTATGCTGGAGGCTGGCTATAAAGTGTCATTTCACTGGTACTTGCCCCCAGCTCAAATAACCACATTTTACCCAGATGATAACAGCCACTGCTTCAGAGGCTGTTCCTCATTAGGGACAATGTTTCACATTTGGTGGATGTGCCCGACAATGACAGGATTTAGGATTAGGATTCATAACTTTATTTTCTCCATTCTACATATTCACTTGAAAAGGGACCCATATGTAGTTCTTTTGGGAGTAGTCCCAGAGGGGACAATTTTTTTCTAGCATCTAGGCAAGTAATAGTTAAGGCAAGGAACTCGCCATTTCTTAAATTTGAATGTGTGAAGGCAAAACAGGATTGGATTTTTTCCAATGAGAAATTGACCAGTATTAACTTAAACACCAATCTTTGTATGCAATTTGGCAATTGTGGATAGATTGCAGATATAAGGTCTCATTACAGAGATATTTGCTTTCCCTGTAAAGAACTAGTGTCAATTAAGTGGGTCAATCATATACTGCTGTATTTAATGGGTTAGCTTTATTTAACCATTCATACATAGGGCTATTATAAGATATACTGGCTATAACTGTCATTGAATATCTGACACCCAACTGCTGCATGCAGAACTTTTAATTGATTATATTTAGAATGTTTCATATTTCAGTATGATGAAGCTTATATTAAATTTTAATTTTGACGATAGCTCCCCTTTAAGAGAGTGCTGTTTGATTATGAACTAGAAGCTACACTATAACAGCTATAATAACAATGATTGCTGGACTTGCTGAGGTTTGATGAACAACAAGGACCAAAATTGTTGCCATGGAGCTCTAGAGGAAAGGAATTATCATAAATCTTTGATATTAGCAGTCAGTCACATAAAACAGCCTGTGAAACATATTATCTTTCACATTAAATATGTTACGGTTGGGTGATAATTTATTAAAGCAATCTGAACACTGATATTTGGTCCACATTTAGCACCATGGATTCTTCCTATTAAGCTCGTTCTGTCACATTTCCTGCAGTGCATTTACATAAGCTACAAATCAGGATATGACGTTCTAATCCATCAACTAAAAGTGATATGGATATTACTGTTATAATGGAGTGAACTAAGATCAATACTTGTGCAAGTTTAACTGTGATTTGCTAGATAAGAGCTCCCTACCTGTGTTGGCTTTTTTCAGCCATAATGAAGAAGATTTATTGATTGTTAAATGAAGATTCATTATGGTTCATTGTAGTTTTAAAGTGACAAAAATATGTTTAAAAAGGATGATCATAGAATGTATACCCTTTTCCTGCTCCAAATGATTATCTTAATGCTGCATTTCTAATATGCCTACATTAATTAATCTGTGCTGTGCTGTGCACTCTTTCATGTGTATTCATGTAAAATCACTAAATTATATTTGCTGTAAGCAAGGCAATTCTGTGTTCCCTTGGTGAAGTTTAACAAGCAGATGACTGCAATTTATTTTTGTAATGTACACTTTGAAGACAGGTGTCCCATAGGATTGCATGATGGAAAGGCTATTCCGTTACAACAGCAAATGCTATCAAACGAATGTACATGGCAGCTGTAGACTGTGATTGAATACCTTGCCTTTTTCATCAGCTGTGTCCTTATTTTTGTGAGAAATAAAGATTGCTTTTAATTTGCTTAGTGAAACTTTTCTGTTTGGATTCAATAATGGAATAGAAATGACTAGTTTCAGATAGTGTGCAATATTCCAGGTTTGAGTCTTATTTCTAAAAACATTGTTGTTGCATCAATAGTTGGAACTAATGTAGTTTTGTTTCCTCCACCTGTTGAGCACATTTTGCTTCCTCTGTTTCTAACTATAGATCAACTTAAATAGTAATGCAAACTAACAGTTAACATATTTAGGGGCAGATTTATCAAGGGTCGAAGTGAAAATTCGAATTAAAATTTTTTTAATTTCAAGCTTTTTTGTGTACTTTGACTAGGGAATAGTCCAAATTCAATTTGAATTTGCAAAAAATTTGAATTTCGAAACATCATGTACTGTCTCTTTAAAAAATCGACTTCAAACATTTGCCATCTAAAACCTACTGAATTGCTGTTTTAGCCTATGAGGGACCTCCTAGAACCAATTTGGAGTGGACTCTGAACTAATATGCTACTACTTTGAATTGAACTATTCGAATTCGATCAAATATTCAGTCGACCTATTCAATCGAAAATGGACCTATTCAAAGGAAAAAAACTTTGAATTTATTTCTTTTTGAAATTTGACCCTTGATAAATCTGCCCCTATGTGTTCTGCATTCTGACAATAGGTGGCGCATTCAGGAAAATTCAATAACAAAGGCCTCCCAACTACTAATGGCACTCCTGGAATTTTGACTTCTATATTTACTTCTAAGTCATGATGAGGCATCTTAATGCAGCCACCTATCCGATATTGTCTCCCTATATCTTGTACAGGAACAGCAAGAATTTGTTCACATGTAAGAAATTATAGAGATTTTCCTCAGGTGTCCTTGTTTTCAGGTGATGCTTTTTTTTTTTTAATTCCATCCATATGATCTGTATGATAAATTAATGAAAATCTGTAATAATTTCTATACAAGCCTGCAGCATGGGGTGATAAAAACAATAATAACAATTTGGTTATGATTAGAAAGCTTTATGTTTTGGAAAGAACTTCTTTGGTAGGTATTACACTTTTTCTGTTGATATGTTTGAAGGTTGTTATAGAAGTGATACTACCGCAGCAGGGTTGCATATTTTTCTATAGCAATCAGCAGTAATGTGCTCTCATCATTGACACTATAGGGTTATGTTTAGGCTTAATGATATCTATGAATTAATACACTCTACTTGAGGGCTGAGATTTATGAGATTTAGCTATGATTGAATTCTCTTAAACTTCCACAGATTATATCAACACGTGTTTATTTAAGGAGTCTCGTAGCACCAATAATCGACAACAGAGAATGAGATGGATTGTACATAGAATACATATTGACAACAGAATGTCATGTTTTGTAGCTTGTTATGTGAAGAGTTTCAGGAACCAAATGAAAAAAAATCCTTTTAAATGCAGCAGCATTAGGGGACCAACCTCAGCATGTTGCCAGTCCATTCTAGCAATTTAAAAATAACACCAAAATGGGCTTTAACATAAGCTTTCGTTGTTGTACTGTTTTGAGAATTGCTGAACTGAGTAATGAACCGTTACCCTTTAAATAGCTTTTTACCTGTCCTGAGATCTGAGCAACAACCAGTGTTACTGACAATGCCAACACCACACCTGACATTTAAAAAAAATCCTATTAAAACTTTTTTTTATAGAGGCTTAGATAGCATTGTGTCGCGCTCTGTTACATAAGAAACTCATCAATGAATTATTGTTGAAGTATTGCTTTGTTTTAATTACAGCCTTTCAGATGGTGAATAATTGGTCTTGCTGCACTTTGTCTGGAAATGTATATATAAAGTTTGAGCTGGTTTAAATAAAAAGAAGAAAAGGAAGGAAAGTTACAGGATCAGGAGATAACTAATATACATAAGCACAATAGTCATAGAACTAGTTGCTGAATCCAGAATAAGATTTAAAACAATTCATATGTCACCATAAGAGGCAAGATATTGTGATACCATCCTCTAGTTGTAGAGGAGATTAATACATGGGGAATTGTGTGTGTGCTTGCAAAATGTAGAACTCCACAGATGCACAATTTTACAAAATCTTGAATAAGCAAGTACAGCACTCACAGAATCTCACAGATAAGGCACCTATATTTCAGGGACTAGATCTTCAGCATATTTTAACTTGATGTACTGATTTGCAACATCATACCCTTTTACTCGCCATCAGTGTGTAGTTAGATCTCAACCAACTAATCAGTTTCCTCATAACATGCTGCACTAAAAGAAAATAATGTTCAAAGACTTGCATCCCTAACAAGGTAAGTTTAGCATTCAAACAAGCTGGTTCTTAGCATATTTATCATATTGTGAATTTTAAAGATTTTTTTTCAGTTTGAATAAACTTGAACTTTAAGGTTTGCTTATTTAATAAAAGATTGGATTTAAAGACTCTAATGCGGGAGTGCCCATACTGTACTAATTTGGGGTCTACTTTTAGTGATGTTGTCTCATTAGGATCTACATCCATAATTGGATTAGCATTTTGTTCCATGGCAAATACTACTTAACTAAAATATTGATTCATGGGAAAAGTTTTATTGCAGTATTTAAAAAGTATTTATTCTATTTAAAAAACTTAGAATAAATATCTGAAAAAAAAGAATGAAACAGGAGGGTGATTTAGACAAGCTGTTTGTTGAGAGTGTCTTTAGATCTACTTATCACCACCTAAAGGTCTACTGGTAGATCCCAATCTACCTTTTGGGCACCCCTGCTCTTATGTATTACATTCATATTTGAATCCTTTTCAATATTTCTACAAGCTCTCAAATTGAGAAAAATCACCAAATTACCCCTTGGACATCTCTGCTGACTTCTACATGAAGTCTCAAGCTTTTAGATGCCAAAATATTACATTTGAGTTTTTAACATTTTTTTTGCAAAAGTTGCATGTTTACTGATGTGTCTTACTTGTTGTTTATTCTCAGTTTTACAGCCAACCATTGCTTTATTAATTTACAGTTCATGGTTTGTTATTATAATATGGTATTTTTTACACAGCACACCCGGATTTTTACTCACTTTCACTGCTCCAGTGGTGCTGGTAGTCCGCCGACCCGACAAGGTCCCCTAGCAACAGCAATTCCAAATCATGGATCCGCACACACTTATTTTTCTGCAGTGGGGGAAAACCCCTTTTCCTTTTATTTAGCCACCAATATCAACGTTTCGGGGGGTACAACCTCCCTTCATCCCTTCATACATTTTACTGCAGTTTTATTGGTGAGTGGGATCAAGGTTTTTGGAAAGCCTGTGAATGTACTTTGGCTACATGGTTGGGGTAGCCAATGGCCAGTAATTAAGGCTTCACCTGCCATGGATTGTACAAAATAATCCACATAACTTGTTTTTTGACCATCGCTAATCCCAGACTGAATACAAAAATGACAAATGTCATTTTCACCTCTTATGAACTTCCCACTAAATATTATTTTATTACATTTCTTCTGAAAAATTATAGATGGAAAAGACTCTCAACTAAGTTTACAAAAATCATAAACTGAGATATGTTTATATTTGTATGACCTCAACATGCTCAGACCTCAAGACTTTCAGCTCTGTAAATTAATTTGCAGATATCCTTTTGTGTTAACTTTCTTATTCCTTTTTCAACGTCTGCTAATTTACAGTATATCTTCTATCCATGTTTAACACATTTCCGCAGGTTCACAATTTTCCACTATATCAGTGAATAACTAGAGTGGCAATCCAGCAACCATAACATTGCAAGTAAATGTTCCTACACAGAGTACTTCATATTACAAGCAGCTTTGTTATGTTTTTCTGCATACAACCTGAATATGTGGAAACAAAATATTTCCTTGACAGAAATAAAATAAAATATCTTCAGTGATGGACAATGACATAATTTTATTTCCATATAAAGCTTTGTTTTTAACCGGAAAGTCAACACAGGTCTGCCAGTCCTCAAGTAGAGTGACAAGCACTGTGCAGGAATTAGAAAGGCATGTGAAAGTTTGTGTTTGTTTGACTAATACTGACAGCATTTGGCAATGGCTGAACTTGTTCCATTTAAGCAGGATAGGAATGAGTACAACATTCAAAAATATTTATAGGCTGATTAACAGAAGCATGTAAAAGAATTTCTTATAGAGACATGAGTTTAGCTCTTAATGCAGTTTTGTTGCTATATAAAATATATATATATATTTTTTTTTTGTGCACTGTTACTGCCTATGACGTCATAATTGGCGCCAAATTTGAGAACTGTATTTAAGTACACACAGGTACACTTGCATTTCATCCTTGAGAAAGGCCAGGGTGTGGGCCGAAACGTTGGATATGCATTAAAGGAATAAACTTCACTATTTTTCACGGACATTTGGAGTGCGAGTCCTTCTACAAATATATATATATATATATATATATAAAATATATATATTTATATGCTGGATTTTTGATCTGGCTTTAGTGCAGAGAGCAGTAACTCGGGGGGGGGGGTCCAAATGCTTAATTAGTGAACACTAAGAGGCACACTCTTGCACTTGGTCTTCCAGGGCAGTAATTGATTCTCCAGTACTGCTCAAAAACAACATTGCACACTATTACCTATCCAAACGGTTAACCCTTGAAGAAAATACACGCAGAAATTTGAACTTTCTCTTGCAGCAGGACTTAAACCTCAAGAACTCAAGTATCCTTTCATGAAGTATTTTGCTATTCTGGCACCTGCATCCTCTATACAATCTTGTGTATGCCCTACTCACAGCCTAGCTTTCTGTTCCATATCATTGTTTATAAAATAATGATGTGATGCAAAAAACTTTAATAGGGTACTGACAAAATAAAAAACAATAGCTAAACATATATTAGGGATTATTTACTTATGCCCCAGATGCAAGTGCACGATATGCACCTGTAAGTTCTCATCTCAACACTTGCCCAGTGCATTGCTGTGCCCTGCACCTCATTCTACATTAAAAAAAGAGTAGGGTGAGAGAACAGTGGTGGGTATAAGGCAGCCCTGTTATGGTCAGGGCAGGCCATGAGCTGGCTGTAAGTAAAAGGCTCTATTGTATCTTGCACCCACTGGTGCTGTCTAACTTCCATGTCTAAATGCAGCTCTATCCAGTGCAGGCAGTGATGTATTCATCTGGGGAGCACATGTACTCTATTTGCTCTTCATTCTGGCACACAAAGGCCTGCATCCTGGGTGCAAAGTGTGGTTTAAAGGACAAGGAAAGTCTAAAATAGAATAAGGCTAGAAATGCTGTATTTTGTATACTAAACATAAATATGACCTTACTGCACCACAAGCCTAATCAAACAAATAATTTATGCTTTCAAAGTTGGCCACAGGGGGCTGTCATCTTGTAACTTTGTTATACATCTTTGCAAGACTAGACTACAGTCTAGGAGGGGAAGTAGGGGGCAGAAGGGCAGGGGTGCTGGTCCACAACTTGTCCAAAACAACAAATTTGCCGTTTTGGCTGAAGTTCTGAACTGGCATGTATGGAGCAGGCTGACTCTCAGAGCACCCTGGAAGACAGTGGCTCTAATACGGGTGGT
>CM044433.1:105511837-105551671 GCA_024363595.1 Xenopus borealis | reverse complement strand
GACGCAAGTTCGCGAATATGTTCGCGAACTTTTTTTCCGACGTTCGCGCCATCCCTAGTTTTCAGGTTGTTTGTGGTCACTGAACCTCGGACCAGGTAGATCTTTACATGTCAATTTAAATTCCTGTACCCCAAAACACATTCCATATTAAATAATGTAATTAAAAAATATTTGTAAATTAATCTTATATCAAGTTTGCAAAGCATAATAGAATGTATGCTCTATTTACTGTTTGTGTTCTATTATTTGAATACCCTTTATCTAGAAATAAACATATTAGATGGTTTGCACACTTCTTTATACATGCATTGTAATACATAACCCATGTCAACTATAAGTAAAAAAACTGCACACTTAGGGGCAAATTTACTAAGGGTTGAATTTCGAAGTGAAAAAACTTTTTTACATGGGCTTTTCAATCGAAAATGGACCTAATCCGATCAAATAGATTTGTTTTTGATCGAATAAAAATCGTTTGAATCGTTCGATCACACCGTTCGGTTTGAACAATTTTTTGCAAAATCCTTTGATTTCTTAAGACATAGAAAAATTTCAGGGCAGGTTCTAGGAGGTCCCCCATAGGGGGGCAAATGGCAATTCTGCAGCTTTTAGGTGGTGAAGTATCGAATTCGAATGATTTTAAAGGCCCAGTATTTAAAAAATTCGACTTTTTTTCTATTCAAATCTAATTTTGGCCCAAAATTACTTAAAAATGTAAATTTTTTTCATTCAAATTTTATTTGAATATTCACTTCGACCCTTAGTAAATGTGCCCCTAAATCTTATTTAAAACCATCAATTCCTTATTTTAAAAAATTCATCATGGGGGGAATTCATAGATCCTTGTACAATCAGTTTTCATGAGGGCATAACATATTCAGTATACACAGTTTAGCTGTTAACTATTCAGGCAGTTCTTCACTCACAACTCAAAGACTTGGCTTTCCACATACAAGATTGGTGTTTCTCTTCTCAACCTTTAGCACTGGGCATTAACGCAACTGAAGCAATCATCAACTTTCAGCAAGAAACAGTAATTTGCTGAAAGTGCTTCATCCTGAAAGTGCTTCTTCGTACACATATTTATAGTGCTACAGTACAGAGTCTGTATGAGGAAAGTTCATCACAACACGACAGAAATGTTTGATTTGGTAGAAAAGAAATAATATAGGCATATAATATCACAATGTAACAAATTCATTTTTAGCTTTTTAGTATTTTTGTTAGTTAGTTATCCTGAACGTAACACCATTTACACTTATTGGGATGCTGTAACACTTTTATAAATGCATTGCTATGTTTTGAATTTGTTTCCATTTTAAACTGTGAAAAAGATATTAGAAAAACATTTATTTTTCACTAGGATTTATGTATATATTAGGCACAAAAGTCACTCTTACTTTAATAACACTCTCTGTAGAAAATATAGTGAATACTGGAACATATGATCATAACTTGATGAATTCACAATCAGTACTATTTTCTATAATTATTGCTACACACCTTTCTTGATGCCACTTAAAGGACAATGAAAGTCTAAAATAGAATAAGGCTAGAAATGCTGTATTTTGTATACTAAACATGAACTGTTTCAAACAGGCTGCTTACTGGAAAAAACAACTAAAAACAAACAAACCGACTGAAAGGGATAATTATTTGTTATTAACTGTTATTTTATAGTAAGATGGTATATTTAAATACTGTGGTTTCATTTTTCTGTATTTGGTGCTAAATAGCAAAGTTTGGTGTGCTATTGTGCTTACAGCAAGTTTGTCACAACCTGCTTTACTTTGCAGTTAGTTTTCCTTCAGTTTGAGGGGGTGGGGTTTGATTAGTTGCACGTGAACAGACTGTATAAATAGAACCCATGGGACCCCAATGGAGCTTGCTGTAGTGTTTAGCTGCTCTTAACTGTTTGCTCTTTAAGTGGGGGATCTGTAAGTGGAGCTGCAAACAAAGGAGGTTCAAACTAGGTCAAAAGTTTGTTGTAAACCCTAATTTTTTTTTTTATTCCTGTTTTGATCTGTAACTGGGATAATGAGTGCTAGCAAGATTGACGGTCTGACACAGTGCACAGTCTGCCATATGTATGCAGATTTGGAACAACAGATCCAAAATGCTTACCTCTGTGGTGGATGTGAGCAAATTGCCACTTTGGAGGCTCGAGTTAGAGCATTAGAGGAACAAGTTGCAACCCTGTGCAGCAGGATGTTGAGGCAGTTAGCTGGGTGACAGAAAATCTAAGGTGGGCTAAAGAAAAAGGGAGACTGATCCTGGGTTTATACATCCCAACAGCTTTGCCAGTTTGTGTGAAGATGATGGGAGTGTGAACTCTGGATTGGCAATCCTAGATGGGGCTGACCTCTCTAACAGCCAGGAGACCAGTTTCTCTAGTAGTGGTGGGGAGGAGAGCAGAGTCAGGCCTAAGCTGATTGTGGTTGTTGGGGATTCAATTATTAGAAAAGTGGATTGGGTAATCTGTCGTCCAGATCGCTACAACTGAACAGTTTGCTGTCTACCTGGTGCCACGGTTCGGCATGTGGTTGATCGGGTAGACAAATTATTGGGTGGGGCTGGGCATGACCCAACGGTCTTAGAACATATCGGTACTAATGACAAGATAAATGGTAGATGGAAGACCTTAAAGAGTGAGTTCAGGGTTCTAGGCTCTAAGATTAAGGGAAGGTCTTCAAATGTAATTTTTTTTTTGCTAATTTTTCCTGTGCCATGTGCAAGTTTAGGTAGACAGCGGGAGTTTAGGAAGCTAAATGTGTGGCTCAAGTCTTGGTGTAGGAAGGATGAGTTTGGGTTCCTAGAGCACTGGGCTGATTTTTCCTTGGGGTACAACCTATACAGTCGTGACAGATTGCTCCTCAATGGAAGGGGGTCCACTGTGCTAGGGGAAAGAATGGCCAAGATGTTGGAGGAGTTTTTAAACTAGGCAAGTGGGGGGTGGGTAAGAGAAAGAATTATGTGGAAGCTAGGATAGATGGGGTAGTGGGATTAGTAAGGGGTCATGGGAGAGGAGTGAAGGGGTCATACAGTTTACCAGCTAAGGAGGTTCCTTTGTTACAATGAAAACAGACTAATACTAACTTAACATATAATTCCCCTCAAAGTAATGCACATTTAAAAAGTAAAAGTAGTAACCTCCGCTGTATGCTGGCAAATGCACTAAGTTTGTCAGGTAAAATGGGAGACCTAGAATTAATTGCATGCTCTTAAAATTATTATATAATTGGTATCACTCAGACGTGGGGGGATGAAACATGTGACTGGACTGTGACTTTAAATGGTTACACCCTTTTTAGGAGGGACAAAGGGATTAAAAAGGGGAAGGAGTGTGTTTGTATTTAAAGCCTGAATTAAAGCCATGCACTAAAGAAATAACCGTTGCTGGCACTGGTGAAGGTGTGGAATCCCTCTGGGTAGAGATTTTGACTGGGCAAAAGGTTACAAAGAAGATTTTCATTGGTGTATGCTATAAACCACCTTGTGTTAGTGACGAGTATGAAGCCCAGCTACTTTTACAAATAGAAGCGGCTTCACAACTAGATCAAGTTATTATTCAATTATCAGGACATTGACTGGGGTAATGGGGTTGCCAATACAGATAAAGCTAGTAGGTTTGTAAGTATGCTAAATGACAACTTTTTATCCCAGCTCGTTCAAGAACCTACTAGAAATGACTCTCTTTTGGATCTTGTAATAACTAATAATACTGAACTCATCTCTAGCATTTGTATGGGTGAGCATTTATGGAATAGTGATTATAACTTGGTCTCCTTTGAGATTCTGTTGAAGAAGCCACTCTATAAGGGAGTAACTATAACGTTGAATTTCAGGATGGAATTCATCCCAGGGTACTTAGCGAGCTTAGCTCTGTCATTGCCAAACCTCTCTACTAAATTTTTCAGGATTCATTGAGGTCTGGCATGGTGTCAAGAGACTAGCAAATTGCTAATGAGGTGCAGCTATTCAAAAAGGGATCCCATTCTCAGCCTCAAAACTATAGGCCAGTTAGTCTGACATCGTTGGTAGGAAAGCTTTTCGAAGGATTAATAAAGGATATTATACTGGACTTCATAGCAAATAACAATACTATGGGTTTGTGCCAGCATGGTTTTATGCTTAATAGATCTTGCCAGACTAATTTAATTTCTTTTTATGAGAAGGTAAACAGGGACCTCAATTCTGGGATGGCTGTGGATGTGATTTACTTAGACTTTGCTAAAGCATTTGAAACAGTGTCACACAGAAGGTTACTGGTTAAATTAAGGAATGTTGGCCTGGAACATAGTATTTGTACCAGGATAGTGAACTGGCTAAAAGATAGACTACAAAGAGTGGTGGTAAATTGAACGTTTTCTAATTGGACCAGTGTTGATAGTGGGGTACCGCAGGGCTCTGTACTGGGTCACTTGCTTTTCAACTTGTTTATTAATGACCTGGATGTGGGCATTGAAAGTATGGTTTCTATTTTTGCAGATGATACTAAATTGTGCAGAACTATAGGTTCCATGCAGGATGCTGCCACTCTGCAGAGTGATTTGTCTAAGTTGGGAAACTGGGCAGCAAACTGGAAAATGAGGTTCAATGTTGATAAATGTAAGGTTATGCAAAATAATATAAATGCAAGTTTCCTTAAGTGAGAAGGATCTTTTATAGTTGTCTAATTCTGGGCAGTGTCAGTCTGTAGCTACTAATAGCAAATAGTCCTGCATAAAAAAAGGGCATAAACTCAGGGGATGAAAACACAATTATACCTTTTTATAGATCCCTAGTAAGACCTCAGCTGGAGTATGCAGTGCAGTTTTGGACTCCAGTCCTTAGGAGGGATGTAAATGAGCTGGAGAGAGTGCAGAGACGTGCAACTAAATTGGTTAGTGGGATGGAAGACTTACATTTTTAGGGTAGACTGTCCAGGTTGGGGTTGTTTTCTCTGGAAAAAAGCCGCTGTCATTTGTCGCCCCTGTCCCTTCTCTTTTATTTGCTCAAATTTTCATCATCGGGATAGAGCAATGGCAATTGGCACACAGGAAATTTTAATTTCTGAACCAATGTGGATGTGGTTGGGCAGCATGCCGCCCCTTAAAATCACTATGAAGAGATATATGATGCTGGAAAATTCTTATGGAAAAATATTTCATTCAATTATATATAATGGAATTCAGTTTTGTCCAGTTTTGAGATTTTAGGGGTAATTTACTTAAACTCAAATTTATCTCATTATTAAAAAAACTCAACCTCCCATCCACGATTATAACTTATTTATAAACAAAATAAATGAAAATTTCAGTGTTGGAAAAGACTCAATAAAATAGATTAAAAACTTGAATAATATGAACTTTTGAATTTGACTCCCAAACCACTCGATTTTTTTCGAAAACCCTGAATTTTTCGGGTTATTGAACCAAACCCAGCACAGATTATGAAATCTTCAAATTGTAAAAAGGACATCTGCCATTGACTTCTACATGACCTTGACAGGTTTGAGATTGAGTATATTTGGATTTGGAATATAAACAGCTTTTTGGTATTATAAAATTCCTGAAAAAATTTGAGTTTCCACCTTTAAAACCTCAACCATAAGAATTTGCATAAATAACCCCCATTATGTCCAAAAATATTTTTACTGATTATAAAGGAATTATCCATGATTTAAAGGAACAGTAACATCAAAAAATTAAATTGTTTTAAAGTAATAATGCAGTGTTGCCCTGCCCTCAAAAAAAAACTGCAGTGTTTGCTTCAGAAGCACTACTATTGTTTATATAAATAAGCCATTGAGTTGCCATGGGGCAGCCATTCAAAAGAGAAAAGGCTCAAGTTACACAGCAAATAAGCTCTTGCAGAACATAATGTTATCTGCTATCCATTACCTATCCTGTGCCATATAGCCGTTTTTCAATTTCCACCATTGCTACTTAGCAGCTTGTTTATATGAACTATAGACGTGTTTCTGAAGCAAACAGATCAGTTTTAACAGTGCAGGGCAACACTACATGATATTTTCTTTACTTTAAAACACTTTAATTTTTTGGAGTTACTATTCCTTTAATTGCCTTTTGTAGGCTATATGGCTGGCTTTCCCTTACTGTTCAATAACACCTCAGAACTAACCTATAGGTATCACTCAATTTTGCAAATGAGCGCTTCAAAATGAATGGTGGCTTGGAGAGAAAAGGGCCAGATCTGATGCAAAATTAGATGCAGAATTGGAGTCAATCTACTGTGACACTGTTTTTAATTCAACATTATTTGTTTGCATTTTTTCTCGTTGGTATATATGTATTATATGTAAAACTAATTTTAAAAATGACAAAAGTACAGTTTATTTCAGCTCTGCTAGACTTGTTGAGCTGCTGGAGCACAATTTATTAACAGATGACTGAGCATTACAGTTGATAAGTATTACCTCTACTGAAAGATTTATATATATGAACTGTATGATGACGCTGTATTTCAATGTCAGGTTTAGAAATGCTAACATTAATTAGTACTTTAGCTGTCTAAAGAAAAATACCATTCAGTGTGGCCATAAAAGGTTTAATTTATGATCTTGATAGCTAACGGGTTGCCATAATTTCTTACCAACTGATCACTGATTTATAAATTTGATGTTCTAAATGTTTCCTATATATCAGAGATATTTGGTGCGCAAAGTACTTTCTCTGTTATAAGCTACAGCATAGCAAACTACATTTTAACTGTTCTGTCTGTTTGCAAAATAACTGCTGCAATATATTTGCCAGTTTTACTGTAATGTGAAACAGCCCAGAAATATTCACAGCTTTTTTTTTTTTTTTTTTTTTTTTTTTTTTTTTTTTTTTTTTTCTGTCTCAGTAATTTATGTAGTAACACCTAAATGTTGATTTGACACAAGAAGACTTTGTTCAGTGGAGACTGTTGAAATACTTTCCAAATTATTTAATATCAATTATGTTTTAAAAATTCCTGATTTATTATCTAGATGATAGATAATATGATAGATATTACAATGAATGATGAACAATATGTATAGTTAGCATGCTGTTAGACAGATTGATCACCTAAACTGAGGGTAACATGTTACTAATATAATACTACAATTTGAATATAGCATAAAACTATTTGTTTAGGGAAAAAAATCTAGGACAAGAGTGAGGGAATTTTGTTTTATATAGAAGATTACTCCAGCCAGGGGTTATATGGTGAATTATGACATTAAATAAAAAAAAAGGTTTTCGGTTTATTAGGTTAACTGATGTATTTGTTTATGCACCTTAATGTTACATCTTTTAAATAGCAGAATATTAAAAAAGAAAAAAGTTTGCTTACTAAAATTAATTAGCCCATTGGATTTAGTACCTATCCCAAGGTTTCTGTTCAAAAAGTAGATTATACTTAAAGTAGTGCAGGCACAGAAATTCTCTTACAAATATGGTTTACCCTTTGGATGAAGTGCTGATAAATAGTTCTCCAATTATCTGAACCAGCACAATCTCAATGATAAAAAGGGAGGGTGTGATATTATAGAAAATGGTTGGAAGATCAAAGCTAAGCATCTTTAAATCCCCCTGGGTACATGTTTATTCTTTTGACTGCAGTTTCATTCTGTGATAGTATGGCATGGCATGATCTGATTGGTCAAAAGGGCAAGAGTGTGATTTGGGGCAAACAAACGGAACATCAACACTAAGCACTTTTGCAAATCCCATAGGTTTATGTGTTCTTTTATGTGTACTGTATAAGCCCATTCCCTTTCTAATTGATATATGTTTGTTTTTGGTATCTCATGACTGAATTACAGTCTGTGCAGCCTGTGTTGGTCTGTAACTTTACAGCAGTGGTCCTCAAACTTGGCCCTCCAGCTGTTAAGGAACTACAAGTCCCACAATGCATTTGCCTGACTGTGGCTGTCAGACTCCATCATTGCATTGTGGGACTTGTAGTTCCTTAACAGCTGGAGGGCCAAGTTTGAGGACCACTGCTTTACAGTTTAGCTATCTACTAAATCAATAAAAAAAACTTACTTGGTTGGTTTATTGTTTTATTATTCTTTGTTTAAATATTAACAATAATTTAGATAAAATGAAAAACATTGAATTTATGGGGAGATCACAAACCCATATATTATAGAAATATCTACTTTTTACTATATGACGTCTGCAGCTAATTGCATTTATTTAAAGAGATAAGATGGGTGCTAAATAGTGATGGGCGAATCTCCCCTGTTTTGCATCACCGAAAAATTCGCGAATTTCCAGAGAAATTAGAAAAACTGCTGCTCTTGAGGAAAAAACATTTGTTAAATGGGCATCTAACAGACACATTCCTTAATAATAATAATAATAATAATAATAATAATAATAATAATAAAGACTACTACAGTATTTCAGCTCTGTTTTAGCTAGTTCTGGAAAAGACTTGAACACCCAAATCAAAAAGGCATAAGTTGCTCCTAAGTCTACTACAAAATTTCTCAGGTTGAAATCCTTTTGTGATATAGCCTTTACTAAGAAAAAATGCAGCTGCTGTTTGGGACACATTTTTGCCCAGGGCTACACAGTGCAAGACTATAAATATTTCTGGCAGATGTACATGCTAGACTATATTGTAACCACTTAGAAGATTCTGTTTTGCTCCAATATAAAACAGACATTGTTGCCAGAGTCTAAAAACAACATTCTTCAGTGACACTGTGAGACATAAGCATATGTTTTGCATAAAAAAAAAATTATTTTTCTCATTTTCAAAACTGAATGAACTTTATTTTTTTAGTGTTTTTAAAAATCCATGATCTTTGGGTTATTTATAGTGATATATATATATATATATATATATATATATATGTACAGAATATAGCGAATTTGTCCATTAAAGTCAATAGGTGTGACAACTGTTTACACACGCAACAAATGTTCTCGCTCCAAATACATTAAGGTTAATAGGTGTTTTTTCTCGTAGTGACTTTGTCTCTGTGACTTTTTTGTCCAAATGCATTAAAACCAGTTGTTATGGCGACTCTTTGTCTTGGCGTCATTTTTATGTTAGCGACTTTTTGGTTACAGCAATTTTTTTAGCTGCAAATTTTTGCCCCAGTTTCACTAAAAAAAAATCACAGGTGAAATACAGACTGGAAGTTGTCCAGCAGACAGGAGCATATACAGACAGACATTTTGCTCACTTTTTATTTGAAAAATAAAGGAGAAGGGGTCATATTTGGCAAGCTGCCCAGCAATGAAAAAAAAAGGTCCGCAGGAGGAGGAAGAGTAGGGAGAGGAATGTGGGGAGGGAGGTATAGGTGGGGGACTCAGGACTTGTTTGAGGGGGGCCTTGAGGCAGGGGAGCCCTCCGCAGGGGTGCTCCGCTCAACTCACCTCAAGTGGCAGCGCCACAGAGGTTTCCAGGGGCGGCAAAATGCAGCTCCCAGTACCTTTAAGAGCCGAATTTCCGGTTTTCAAACCGGAAATACGGCTTTACTAGTGTGAGAGAGTGCAGTTGCGCTTTCCGCCCTAGTGTTCCTGCCTCCCCTCTCAACAGGTAAACCAGTGAGGGGGGGCAGCATTTCAAGAGCCGCCTTAGATGGCTCTTTCCTCAGGATCGGGGGGGGCAGCATTTCAAGAGCCGCCTTAGATGGCTCTTTCCTCAGGATCGGCCCTGCCCCTCCTGCTCAAGCCCTTTAAGCAACTCCTTCTGGACACTATCAAAGAGTTATGACGCAGATTGGAAGCCGAATATCTAGACTTCATAAGTTTGAAGCTTACATTTACAGCTAGTGATGGGCGAAACGGCCGCGTTTCGCTTCGCCGAAAAATTTTCGCCGATTCGCGAAACGAGTCGCGCGTCGTTTTTGACGCGCGTCGCGTCGTTTTCGTCACGTCGCGTCAAAAACGACGCGCGACTCGTTTTTGTGCGGCAAATTTTTTTGGGCGAAATTTTTTTGTAGTTTCGCGAATTTATTCGCCAGCGGCGAATCGCGGGAATTCGCCGCGAATTCGCCCCTGGCGAATAAATTCGCCCATCACTATTTACAGCTTTTTGATATATGAATCACGCATGTCTATGCTTTTTGCTGTAGGAACCTACCGTTTTTATCTTGCTTGATCCTTTGGGTGTAACAGCCTTATAAATATTTATTTATACATTTGTTAAAAAAATTGCAACACAATATAGTTCTTATTACTAGTTATTCATATTTATAACTTAAATCCAATAATCACTGACTTTCAGCTTGTGTAAAAAAATATTACTCTTTCTAGTACCTGCCCCCCACATGCCACTCAACTGTATTAGAGAATATACAGCATTTTATGGTTGCATCAAAATCCATGAATGAATGTAAATTCATGTACGTCATTTTTTTCTACAATCTGTGTAATCCTGACTGATGTTTACATGTTTGGTTTTGTACATTGTTAACAACTTTGTTAAGCATTGTTTTTTCTTTTGTAAACTTGTAGCTCAAGCGCCAGTGCCACGGCACCAAGGACCCACAGACAGTGAGAGGAGAGCAGTCTCCTGTCACACCTCTGCAGAGGCAGCAGCTCAGGCTTCTTCAGAAGAGGAGCCCCAGGATGCCAGTGGGACAGATGTGCAAGAGTTGCCTGAACAGTCTGACGGTAAATATAATTAGTATTGTCATGTAACCAGACAATAATTTTTGCATTTTTTTGCAAAGTATTCTTATATCTATGTCCTGTTTATATTTTTCAGAAGAACAAGCTAGACCCCACCACTATTCCTTGGCCACGCCCCCTGTGCTGCCCCCCAGGTGTAAGTTTAAACAATTTCATTAAATATGATCCCTTTTGTTTTAAGTATAGGTGTTTAGAAGAGTTGTGTGCTTAGGCTGGGCGGGTGTAAGGACACTAAGCACAGCTGTGGTCACACACATCAATGGCCACTGTAGAGTAGAAAATAAGGGCTAATTTCCAATGCAAAATGCAGTGCCTTGAACCAATTATGTTTGTGTTAACAAACTCTCTAATTCATAAAGGTGGATGGTGGAGCACATATGTACTTAAAAACAGGAATGGGGTGCTGCTCTTTGCACCTAAGTGTGCACTTTTTCAAGTTCAGGGAAGGAATTGCTTGATCAATTTCAGCTTTCAGTTTATTTTTTGGAGGTAATTGTGACATCTTTAATGTTTCAATGCAAATATTTGTAACTTACATTAATCCATAGCACCAAGGTTTTCTTGAAATTACAAACAAAGCTCTGTGTCCCTGCTTTTGCTTCTCAAGACCTCTAGTGGCCAAAACCTCTTCACCCAGTCCCTCTGTGGCCTCAAACTGAACTTATACATTGTACATTGATACATGGTACATTGTTTTTGACTGATTTAAAGGGCAATTGACTTTAAACGTCTTGGGGCAAATTCACTAACCTGTGTAGTTGCGTCTGCATTGGCTTCGCTAGCATTCAACGCACTTCGCCAGGTGTAGTTCCACCAGTGCTACGCAAATTCACTAAAATACGAAGTTGCGCTCAGGGAGGCGAATGGTAGCAAAGTTGCGCTACAGTTACTTTGTCAGGCAAAATTAAGTTACACTAGAGATGCCTAATTTTCATATAGCGCAAAGTTACAGTATAATAGATGTATATGCTGCAGCCACTACATTACACTACCCAAGCCCAGGAAACCTTTAATAACTCAAATTAAGGTGTTCTATTGCCCTACACATGTGCAATATGTTAGGAAATGTAGGCGGGGAAGGAGGTTACCCTAAAAAAAATGTACAATTTCTTTTTCAGTCTATCAAACTTAAAAAAGTAAAACACGCCAGCGTTTTTTGGGGACTTTCAACTTTTTTTTTCAATCTCCTATCTATTGTATTGAACTTCGCCAGGTCTGGCCCTGGCGAAGTAAAACCTTGCGCAAGAACGTTCAGTATAATGGACATCTTAGTGAATTTAGCGTAGTAACGACCCTTCGTCAATGCTCAAATTTGCCTGGCCTAAGGGTGCAAAGTTGCGTTAGTCTATCTACTTCGCTAGCAAAAATTCGCCAGAGTCAGTGTTGGTAAATTAGCGAAGTTGCGAAATGACTTATCACTTGATAGATTTGCGATGTTGTTTGTTTTGTCTGTTTATCTTTCCATATTTTGTTCAATGATTTAGTTTTCTCGTTTTCTGGTATTTTTTTTATTAAGCTAGTTGCAAAGTGGAGAATTTGGAAGCTTAGAAATATGTGTTGTGTCGTGAATGGGAATTTTTCTTTCAGCATTTAATTTCATGGAAAACAGATGTACTGCTGGGTTTAAGTTTACCCAACTTAAACATTCCTGAGGAGTTATTCTAAGTATAAATAAACCATAAGATCAATAGCTATAGGAAGGATTGGTGTAGGACGAAAGTTCATGGAGTTCACCTTGTGCTCCTGTTGATCTAGAGGAACAGTATCCCTTTGGAATGCAATGGAATTTTTCCAGTCAATTGGAAGGACATGCTCTAGAAAACTATTTCCTGGTAGTGAGATATTTCTATCATCTCTACAGCTAATTGTTATCAGGTTTGTTCCTGAGTATGCACTTAGCTCACTCACACGGTTTGACAAAGTAATAGTAAAAATCCATTCCATTTTTATTTTGAAGCATCATACTGTATCTAGATTTGGCTTTGTAATTAAACAATTACATTTCAGTCCCATAGGTGTGCCACTAGCTTTATATATATATATATATATATATATATGCATACATTTTCTGAGAAATGCTTGAGAATGTATTTATACAATTGAGCATACAGTATATGCTGACTCAGTGTTGCATTGTTAGTGATACAAGCACATTCCCTTTTTAAGGACTCTCTATTTCATCATTCACTGCCAAGTGATCTGAGCTTATTCTCCATGACACAATACCTTTCCTTGTGCCCTATTATTTGTTGCTGATATTCTGCTTGACCTCTTACCCAACTACTATCAATTTCACTTTCAGTGTTTGGCAGTGGTATTCCAAGACAGACTGCAATGTATGTGGTATTGGAACTGTTTGCCTTTTTTATTAACCTCCCAAACACAGACACATACAACATTAAAAATAACATAAAAGCAAACAGTTTTTATGAAATCACTTTTTGGACTCATGAACGCTATCATAAACACAAATAGAATAAAGAAATCAAAGGGTTAGTTGAGCATCAAATTCACTTTCAGTGTTTGGTAGTATTATTCCAAGAGAATTTGCAATGTGTGCAGTGTTGGAACTGTTTGCCTTTTTATTAACCCATCCACAACATTAAAAATAAGCTCAACAGTTTTTATGAAATCACTTTTTGTATTCATGAGCACTATCATATTGAAGAAAAAGCACAAATAGAATAAAGTAATAAAACCTCACATTTTGTATGTGATTATCTTAGATTTATTTATCAATATTTCAATTACAGATTACTGTCCACAGGGTGTCAAGATACAGAATATAATAAAAATCTTGCCTCATAACTGTTAGGATTACTAGCTCTTGTTAGGATTTGTAGAGCTGCTCAGAAATACAGTATATCCCTTGTGGGAAAAAATATTACAGGCAATACAAAAATCATTGGCATGAAAATAGTTACTTATATAATGACTGGTTTGCTGTCAATGCTTCTGGGTTCGGTACAAGTTTATATTGCAGGCTTGGGACAGCGAGGGCAATAACCTTACTTTACTGGAGAATGATTTTAATCTCCCAAATATCAGAATAACAGAAATGGTTATGATAATGAGAACGGAAGAACTAATGTTTAGTTACAATAATACAGAGGCTTTGTCGACATCTGGTCTCTCTGGTTAGTGCTTCTTGAGTCAGGTATAATTTAGCAAATATAATCTTAATATAGAAGCATTATAAATATATTGTAAGATAATATGTATGCCTCCAAATATGATACTGGGGACTAACAAAATTTCTTTTTGTGTATAGGTTTAAAATTACCCTTATTCTTTGGGTCCTCTGCACTCAACCCATTATCAATATATAACACTTAAACATTTTGTGCATACAGCTACTAAAAAATGCTTTACCCTTTAACAGGGATTGTTTGTCCATATATTGCAATATATTGCAATCAGGGCCGGAACAAGCTGACATGGCGCCCTAGGCGCTCTGTCAGCTACAACCACCGCCCTCCCTAACCGCACGCGCATCATCGCGCCCTCACGCATGCGCGCGTGCACCCGAGTGGCAGATTAAGGGGAGGGAGGAGGAGGAGTGACAGGGGAGGGAGCGACGAGAGGGTGGAGGGGGAGTGACAAGGGCAGGGGAGGAGGAAGGAGAGGAGCAGGGGAGCGATTGGACCAGACTAGACATAGGCAGAAAACTTTTTAACAGGCACCTGCCCAGCGCCCCCTCAGCTTTGCGCCCTAGGCAGTTGCCTCTGCTGCCTACCCCTAGTTCTGGCCCTGATTGCAATATATATATAATACAGAGGCTTTGTCGACATCTGGTCTCTCTGGTTAGTGCTTCTTGAGTCAGGTATAATTTAGCAAATATAATCTTAATATAGAAGCATTATAAATATATTGTAAGATAATATGTATGCCCCCAAATATGATACTGAGGACTAACAAAATTTCTTTTTGTGTATAGGTTTAAAATTACCCTTATTCTTTGGCACAAGAGGTCCTCTGCACTCAACCCGTTATCAATATATAACACTTAAACATTTTGTGCATGCAGCTACTAAAAAATGCTTTACCCTTTAAACAAAACAGGGATTGTTTGTCCTTATATTGCAATATATTTAAGCTGGCCAACTATGTCAAAGTCATCCCATATCTGGCCACTGGCCAGTCCTACTCTCAAATTGCTACAACAAGCAGCTGGTCACTGCTCCTATATGAACGATAACAAACAAGGGAAATTTGTGCTCACCACTAATTTTTAAAACCATTCGGCGGGGTTGCAATGAGGCTGTGACCGCAAAATACAAATACAAGAGGTCCTCTGCACTCAACCTGTTATCAATATATTTAAGACATTGAGATATTTTTTGCATACAGCTACTAAGAAATACCTTACCCACCCCTTAAAGCAAACACGTTTGGGGAATTTTTATCAATGGGTAAAAATAAAATTCTCAACAATATTAAACAGAAGGAATTACAGCTTTTTGAGCATGTTCTGGACAAGTTTAAGGATTGCCTTTTCACCATTTCATAAGTACATTCCAGTGTTTGGTGAGGACATATGCTGTTAAATTTATTTTCTTTCACATAGCTGCAGATTATTAAGGACTGAATAATTATAAGTGTTCTTGCCACACATTTCTGGATAAAGGTTATACTCCTTAGTAGCAATACAAAAAACTGCACATTTACAAGCTTTAATAGCTTAGTTCCTAGCCATATTCCATGTATTTTCCTGATATATTATGTTATATTTCTTAAATTAAAAAACCCATTTTGTACAAATGCAATTTATATTTTCAGTGGAAACATTACTATCTACCTGGTTTGTCTCAAATAAAGCCAAAATGTATAAAGATACAAATTATCTGTAATACGAAATATGACATCAATTTTATATGTTCCTGCAATTTTTACCAGTATTCCTATATCTACAATAAAATAGCATAATGTTTGAAGTGTTTTTTAACTTATTTCCTAATTAAAAATGTGATGTATGTTTTAGTAATATAATTCAGTTTCAAATGACTTTTGCTAATGGAACAATGTCAAACACTTCTGAAATATGCTCCTTATTCTAATTTTAATAAGCATCAACACAGTAGGCATTTGTTTTAAAGGATTGGACTGTGATTTATATAATTAATTCCAGAAAGCACAGAACAAATATTAAGAACATTCATGAAGATTACTGAAGTATATATGTTTTTATATTTGTTTAATATTGTTTTATCTGCAAGGCTTTTGGAACTCACATTTGATGAACAATTTCTCATCTATTAACAGAGTTCCTTGGATAAAACTAATCATGTAGATGCACAATGTAAATAGGTCAAACAATAAATTTGTTAACATTTGTAGTTTTGGGACAACAATTTTTAGATATTTTCACAATTTTTTCAACATTTTGACAGAATATTGAGCTTAAGCATATTAAAGTACATTTCAGTATTGTTTCTTTTCCTTCCCAGCAGGTAGCTTATTAGATAATCTTTGCATGAAATGCAATATGCTGCAGTTTATACAAATGTCTGCTGACTATATAAGTGTTGGTTAAGAATTGTTATAGAAAATTGGGTGGATCAGTTACGTTAATGCTGGCTGGTACTCATTCACTATTATAGGCTCAAGTTTGGAGCAAGAATAAATCTTAACAAGCAGTCACAAAAATACTTTTATTATTAAAACTTTGTTTTAGGGATTTTGGTCAAGCCAGGAGAGAGGCTAAACACAGAGTTCACTGGTGTTCTTGGCAATTGTATGAAATGTCCTTCCTTATGTAGTTTTCAATATATTTCTTGTTTTCCCCCAGTTAGTGAAAAATAATACTGAAATTAATTGGGTTAAAGAATCAGTGCCTTTTAATACCTTTAAAGGACAGTAAGGGGCAGATTTACTATTGGTCAAATTTCGAATTAAAAAAAATTTGGAGAATAGGAATAGAGGGGAATAGTTAGGGAATTAAAATCCTTTGAATTAGAAGGATTTTACAGCAATTTGATTCGAACAATCGAATTATAAAAAAATTTCTTTTCGAATGATTCGATCGTTGGATCAAATTTTTATAATTCGATTGTTCGAATCGAATTCGATCGAATTTTTATAATTTGATCAAAATTCACCAAAGCCACTTCGGCAGATTGAAACTGGCGAACTAGGCAGTCGAATAAAAATTTAAAGGGTAAGTAATTCAATAGTGGAGTAGTCATATATTTGAATAGATTTTTATTCGAATTATTCGAATCATTAGATTCGATCAAATTCACCTTATTTGCATATTCAAAATTCGAATTAGAATCTTTTTGAAAATTCGATCAAATTTCGAATCATTCATGTGAATAGATGTGAATTTAGTAAATATGCTCCTAATTGTGATTAGGTAGAAGCTTATGATTGCCTTTTCTTTCCTAAATTTATTTCTACTTTTACTATATTGCCTACTCCCTATCTTGATTTTGCAGATATATTTGATAAGAAAGAGGCCAATAAACTTTAAACACATTGTCCCTGTAACTGACTGATACATCTGTTCCTTGTGATAGGGGTTTTTAATCTTTCTGAATTTGAATTAAAGGAATTTAAAAAAATAAATAAATATAATATTAATATAAAAAATAATATTATTATTTTTATTTGCCATTCCTGGTGCCCAGTTGGTGCCTCTCTTTTGTAAAAAAAGAAAACAAAAGATAGTTCCTTATGATCATAAAATGATTACAGAGTAATATTGTGACTGTAGGTACAGTATATTATCACTAGTAGTGATGGGCGAATCTCATGCGTTTCGCTTCGCCGAAAAATTCGGCGAATTCGAAGAATTGGCAAAAAAAATCGCGAAACGAGTCGCGCGTCGCGTCAATCACGGCGCGTTGCGTCGTTTCCGACGCGTCTATTCGTTTCTGGCGCGCGTCGCGTAGTTTTCAGCGCGTCGCGTCGAAAACGACTCTTTTTTTGGGCAAATTTTTCGGCGGCGAATTTTTGCCGGCGTTTCGCGACTCATTTTTTTGGGCGAATTTTTGCTGGAGTTTCACGAATCGCGGGAATTCGCCGCGAATTCGCCCCTGGCGAATAAATTCGCCCATCACAAGTCTTTTTTTTGCTAAACTAGATTTGTGGAGGGCTTATAAACAGCATTTGGTCTTTCAATGCTCCAGCTACCATTGCATTTAGTATTAACACATTTTTCAATCTTCTAGATTACTTATTGTTATAGTTACCTTGATGAATTTTTTTTCAGATCACCTTGATCAGCATAAATCTCATGTTAAAGGTACTACTTTGTTTAAAGCAGAATAATGTCTATGCTAAATTTTAAAAAAATGTTTCTATGAATTGTATAAATTTCAGATTTTAATTTTATTTATATTCGTTGTATATATGGACAGAGGAAAGACTGAATCCATTGTAAAATAACATGTTCCATTGTATGTTAAAGAAATGTATCCACTTTTGCTAATTTTAACAGGTGATCGATTCAATTCTCTTCTATTGTTAGTCCTATCACTCGGCTTACTCAAAATTGTGGGTGCTAAAGGGGCTTTTCAGAAGGTTAAAATGCACCTATTATTGTTTAAGTGGTTAGCACTTCCCTTATAATAGTCAATTTCCAAAGACTTTTCCCAGAACATTTCGCTTTTGTTTCTCAGAAAATGTATTAAGACTTTGTAAAGATGTAAAGTAAAAAATTAAAGATCGCACACTCATTGAAATGCACAAAACATAAAATTTTATTCCATGCCAATCACCTGTAACTTTATATATGCAACCTCCTCATGGTACCTCTATATCTGTCCCTGCCCAGGAATCTAGTTCTTACTCATATACAGATGCATCTCACATTGTTAATGTATTCTTACCTGTTCTTTGAGTATACTTTACACAGTGCTGTACTTTGCTATGATATACTGTAGTTTCAGTAAGCATTGTTATTTTACTATTTCCACAGTTAATAAAAACTGAAGGTCACTAATTAGGTCTCAGTAAATTGATGAAGGAAGTAGTTTAGCTGTATTTCAAACTATAAACTGCCTCAGGCTAACACATAATGAGGACAAGAACAGGAATTTTGGTCAAGTCAGGATAGGAATTGCAATTCATTTCCAATCAGCTTCAAGGGAAGGTTTTTATAGATTAGTCCCCCTCTGGCCCACTGGCCAAGCTTTGGTGAGGTGGTTCTTAGCCATTCTTTGAAATTTAGCTTGAACATTCCAATTATTTCGTTAATTTCTGATCTCTTACTTCTTACTCAAACTCAAATCAGCGAGTTGGGGGTTAACAACCCGAAAACTTGAATTGATCAAGTTTTCGGTAGAAAAAAAACTCAAATCGCTCAAATTGATTGAGTTTTTGGGCAAAACCCTCTGAAAAAACTCAACCATCATTAAAGGAGAATGAAAGCATATTTGATATTCTTTGGTGGAATGTTAGATAAATCCCTAGCTTTTAGTTTATGTTAAGGCATTGGGATTGTCATACATCTATCTTGTCTCTGATCTCCATATGCTTATTTTCTTGGCATATCCATGGCCTTCTAGATAACCCCACACAACATCATGGGGGTTTTTAGAAAGCTAGGAATGCTGTGATGTCACTGACCAAAAAAAAATAACTTTTGTGGAAAACACAACTCAAATCCCAAAAATCCCCTAGAAGAATTCACGAAATCTGAATTTATTAGTGCCAAAGTCTAATCAACTTGTCTATAATTGAGTGATCCAAAAATCCTCGGGTACTGCATTGTGACTGAAGGATTTCTTCATCCCTGGCAGCTTTTTCCTTTTTTTTAACTCTTTAATTTTATTCGAGTTTTCGAATGTCAAACTGTGCCTGCATTCACATTATATATTCGGGGGGAGCGGTATTACACAGGTTCTCTTTTGATAAGCATACAAATAACAGTGCAGTGGAGTCTTATGCATTGTTAGATGTCCCATTCCATTAAAATAATAATGGATTATATCATATAACTAGTAAAAATAAAAGAAACAAAAAGAAAAGGGTCAAAAGTAAAGCATACAAAATAACCAAGAGAAAACATTTTTTGAACCATCTGAGCCCGGGGACTGTTTGGGAGGAAGGAAAAACATTTAAATCACCTCAGTACATGATATTGTTCTGGGGAAGAATTGTTATTTGGTGAAAGGTCTCTATTTAGTTAAGGGGGTGCAATGAGTCATATAAAGTGTAGTGCTGCCAGGTATTCGGGGTCAGGCTGGGCCAGTTAAACACTAGCGCATCTTCACTTTGATTTGCTCGCTCTGCCAAAGTGACACTAGAGAAAATTCGCCAACATTCGCCGCCCAGCATGTAACTTCGCTACTTAGTAAAGTAGCATTGTCTGAGCAAATTGTCAACTGGTGAAGTGTTGCGATTGCTGCAAAGCCGTCTTTGGCAACATTGCATTCTTTAGTAAATTTGCCCCTTAAGCTCAGTTCCAGAGGGAGGCTGTATCTTTTTCCAATTGTGAGCTATTAATCGTTTAGCTGCAGTCAATATGAGATTGGATAGTTTCTGTACATGGTTTTTGAGTTTCGGAAATGGTATTCCTAAAAGGAATGTTTATATGTAGGTCCAGCTGTAAGTTATGCCCAAGTAAGGGTTCTAGTAGGGACAGTACTTCTTTCCAATAGTTCTCGAAAAGACGGCAGGTCCAGAAAATATGGTGAGACTGTAAACTGAGTGCTATCTAGAGCAGGGGTGTCCAACCTTTGGCCCGAGGGCCACATGTGGGCCAGGATGGATATGAATGCGGCCCAGCTTGAAACGCTTGGTTCCCAAGGAAACGTCATATTGCAAAGGATATAGGAGTAGCAGGAGGGGGGACTCTGCCCATTGCCCAGTTAGTAGCAATAATAATAATAAGATTATTTAATATCCATGTGCCCCATATTCCAGTGTATAGCTCCATCTGGTTAACCAACTGGTATTGTAGTTCTTTTCTGTGCATTTTCTTTACTTTAACAAATCAAAGTGTTTGTGTATTTCATGTGTGTCCCCAGACAAGTTTTCTTTTTCCAACGTGGCCCAGTGAAGCCAAAAGGTTGGATTCCCCTGATTTAGAGGGTGTCATATACCGTTGCATTTCATTTGGAGACAGACATGTCCCCAGCTAGATGCGAACAGGGGGGCACAGGAGGTACAAGTGTCCCGGACCCAGGCCTGAAGGGGGAACATAGTATTTGTACCTGGATAGAGAACTGTCTCAAAGATAGACTACAAAGAGTGGTGGTAAATGGAACATTTTCTAATTAGACCAGTGTTGTTAGTGGGGTACCGCAGTGCTCTGTACTGGATCTATTTCTTTTCAGCTTGTTTATTAATGACCTGGAGGTAGGCATTGAAAGTACTGTTTCTATTTTTGCAGATGATACTAAATTATGCAAAACTATATGTTCCATGCAGGATGCTGCCACTTTGTAGTGTGATTTTACTAAGTTGGGAAACTGGGCAGCAAACTGTAAAATGAGGTTCAATGTTGATAAATGCAAGGTTAAATGGCAGTGTGTTGGGCGTTTCCTTAAATGAGACGGATCTTGGGGTTTTTATATATAACAAGCTGTCTAATGCTAGGCAGTGAAATTCTGTAGCTACTAAAGCAAATAGAAGGGATGAAAACATAATTATGCCTCTTTATAGATCCCTAGTAAGGCCTCATCTGGAGTATGCAGTGCAGTTTTGGACTGCAGTCCTTAAGAAGGATATAAATGAGTTGGAGAGAGTGCAGAGAGATGTACAACTAAGCTGATTAGAGGGATGGAAGACTTAAATTATGAGGGTAGACAGTCCAGGTTTGTTTTCTCTGGAAAAAGGTGCTTTCGAGGGGACATGATTACACTTACAAATACATTAGAGGACATTATAGACAAATAGCAGGGGACTTTTCTACCCATAAAAGTATCACCATTCCAGAGGCCATCCCTTCAGACTAGAAGAAAAGGACTTTCATTTGAAGCAGCGTAGGTGGTTCTTCACAGTCAGGACAGTGAGGTTGTGGAATGCACTGCTGGGTGATGTTGTGATGGCTGATTCTGTTAATGCTTTTAAGAGTGGCCTGGATGATTTCTTGGACAGGCTATTCTGAAGAATAAGCTTTATAAGAACCACACATGTGTGGGTATTTTTACTGTATTTGTAACTTGATATGTGCGAGAATGTATTATTAGGTGCTGGCAACAAGATAACATTGGTATGTAGGATATTAATCAGGCCTTGTTGGTTACCAGTATATCTTGATATAAATTTGATTTGAAACTTGCTGTAAAGGTCCAAAAATGCAATAAAGGCATTTTGATTTGAAAAATTACATTGTGCTGGTCAAATATTTTATACTTTAAAGGAGACCTGACACCAAAAATTCTATTTTATCATGTTAGTCCAGCAAAATAAGCTTAATTTACACTATATAAGTTATTCCAATCTTGTTTCCTTCATTTATTTTAAATCCACAACTAAAGCATACAAGCAGATGCCAGTTTATGGAAACTGTTATTAAGGAAAACTTTGCATCATCCTAATATCTCGTGTATGCACCAGAAAAAGGGGACCTGATGCACATGGCTATGCACAGACTACACAATTATAGAGAGTGAGTGGAGATGGCCAATGTCAGGAAGGCAGGGATATCTAGAAGGTGCAGAAATGAAAGTGAACATGATTGCTGTTTCTGGGGGATAGAGGTGGGGAAGGCAATGTATGATTGGAAGCTGAGATTTTTAAATGAGTTTATAACAGGTACAGATGTTTCATTCTTAAAGAATTTTGATTTCATGTTTAATTTGGAAAGAACTTTTATTACAGCTTTTATGTCTGGGTGACAGTCCCTTTAAAGTATTCCAGCAGTAAGTGTCTGTTGGATAACATGCACCACATTGGAAAGATTGTTGGGAATTATGCTGACTACTTGCTCTATAGTTTGTGTTCTGTCCACTACTTACAGTATGTATAGCGTTTATGGAACATGCTGCGTCATGGAGCTGCTGTTTTGTGCAGTGTGCTACACACATTTTATAAATATATATATGATCAAAAGAATAATAGGCTTCACAAAATCCCATTTAAAAAAAAAACTCTGTAGGACTGCACAATTTTGCAACCTGTTCTTGCAATTGCATCCAAAGTACCTCAATGTATCTTGCTTTTAAAACTTAAAAACAGATCAACTTTTTCATAAAGGCAGTATGAACGGCAATAAGTCATTTTTAGATAATACTGTGGCTATTTTGGACATATACAGTAGCTTGTTAGAGATAAGATGATTTTAGCTGTGAATTGTATTAAATTAGGATAGTGTTCTGCTAAAATATCAAATGATCTTCTGAAGATTTAAACAAGACAAGCCTTGTTTAGCACAGCACAACACATTTACAGGGGAATGTAATAAAAGTCGGTAATGGAAAAACTACTCGCAATGCGAAAAGTTATGCCTTTGCATGGACAAATTTTGCTTTACGCAAATTTTATATAGCTTTTGCGAACATGGAAACTGTTTAGTGACCACTTCTGAGAGTGGAAGGCCGTTTGCTAATTTTATAGTTTGTGCCAATGTGCAGTCAATGTAATAAAACTTCTTACTGAAAAAGTCCATATGTTTGCTTCAAAATATTACGACACCATCAAGCATTTCTTAAGAGTGCACAATTACAATTCACAATGCGCAATTACAATTCGTAGTGCAATAACAGTTTAAGAAACAATATTACATTGCGAGATGTGGATTTTCATTCTGATTGGTGCAAATTGTTTTGCTCTTTGCGACTTTAATTACATTCTACCCTTAGTGTTCTAAATTGAAAATATATAAACAAGCTTCATTTATCAAGGTTAAATGTGGTTCTGTACCTGTGTTAGTAACCAATCGTTTTTTAGAGTAAAGCATGCATGGCAATTTACAATTCATTTCCCAAAGGACTTATGTCAATGAGGCTGTGTAAGGATTATACAAAATCTCTTCACAGTCTGAAAATTTAAAATTAGCCTTGCAGTACATTTCATGTGAATTTGGCGTCATATTTCACTGCTATCCTGCTCCCTGTATTATTCTTTTATAAGCCTATAATAAACCCTTAGTCAGTGTCCATGATCCATGATTAGGAGATATCTATGGCTATCCTTTTGTTGGACTCCATGCACAAGTGCCATTTTATCTTCCACTTTTTACATTAACTGGTTATCACTACACTATTGTGTTTTTTGCTGTGGGTAGCAAAAGGAGTAAACATATATTTGGCAATATGTAGCCATTATCTGCTTGTCTTGCATTCATTTTTTTTTAATTATAATAGCTATTTAAATGATATTAACAACATAATGCCATCTTATTTAAGCAGTTACTAAAGGTAGTGACAAGAGTCTTATGATAAGTTATTCATACAAATTATTCTATAACATTTGCACGAATTTTGGAATGTTTATTACTAATGTTAAAGAAGAAATTATTCATAAATAAAATGTTGTAAAATGTTACAGGAGAAGGAAAGGTCTATTTATTTGTGGGTGCCAAAAGTTAGGGACCCCCAAATGATTGTATATACTTACCTGAAACCCCGGGCGACTGCTCCTATCAGAAGAAAACTGCACCGGTCCAGGGGCCAAATTCACCAGGTGAAAATTCACTCGGACAACACTAATTCACTAAGTAGCGAAGATACGTCCCGAGCGACAAACTCTGTTGAATTTTCACAAGCACCATGGAGCGATTCCTTCTTCTTCCTTCTTCAGATTTCCTGGGACAGATGCATGCGCAGTAGAATGAAATTGCAGAAGAAGAAAGAGGAAGCTGGAAACCAATCGCTCTGTTGTGTTCGCTGGAAGAAACCCTGGACCAGTGCAGTTTTCTGCTGATAGGAGCACCACCCGGGGTTTTCAGATAAGGACAGATACAGTCACTTGGATTTGTAAGTTAAATGCGTCGTGACTCAGGGCTAATTGAAGAAACTGTGTTATCTAAAGTTATCTTAACTCATTTAATGCATTTAACCTTTTCATTAGCATACCAAAGCACCATTGTTTTCAATGGTGAACTCTTTAATTGGATGGGTGCTGTGACACAATATTCTGTGCTAAGTGGGATAAATGGGATAGATGAGTTAAGTCACGACGCATTTAACTTACAAATCCAAGTGACTGCATCTGTATATACAATCATTTGGGGGTGCCTAACTTTTCCTTCTTTTAGCTTTTCGAGCTACTCTGCATTTGCATACACGCAAAGAAAGAGGAAGCTGGAAGCCAATTGCTCTGTTGTGCTCGCTGTAAGAAACCCTGGACCAGTGCAGTTTTCTGCTGATAGGAGCACCACCTCACTTTTCCTTCACCTTTAATCATTCTTATTTCTAAATTAGTTCATATACATTTTGCTATGTACAGATTTATAACTGGAACAATTCATTAATTTAAAAAGACTGCAATCACATACAGTAATTACTTGCATTTATTTAATACTATTTCAGTTTTTTACAAGATTTAATAACATGATTCAGATTTTATATATTTATATAGCTTTAAAGTTAATTGCTTCTGTTTGCTGTTGCTATTGCTAAGCTTTCTTATCCTTTCACCCACATTGTGAATGTGATGTTGACATATTACAGGTTGTTGCTCAAACATGTCAGTACTGCTTTAAAAGGATTTGTAGAAATGAAAGACCTGCTACTACATGTGTAGGAGCTGCATGACAAGGGATCTGAATGACCAGCAGCCATATTACACCGGTTTATGTTTAAAGATTGGCAGAATCAGATGTAGCTGTGATTGGGTGTCACTGTCTATATCCAGAGTGGAATGTACCCTGCCGTGTGTGTGTGTGTGTGTGTGTGTGTGTGTGTGTGTGTGTGTTCTCCTTAAAGGAACAGTAACACCAAAAAATGAAAGTGTTTTAAAGTAAAGAAAATATCATGTAGTGTTGTCCTGCACTTTTAAAACTGATCTTTTTGCTTCAGAAATGCAACTATTTCACCCTTTGATAAATACACCTTTAAAAATCCCATAGAAATGAATGGAGAGCTGCAGAATTGCCCTCTAGTGGCGGAATGTCACTTTTTACTTCACTATACCCCTATGTTCATTGTGTGTGCCATACTTATGCTCTGCCTGTCCATACTCCGCTTGCTATAGTTCATTGCGTGTGCCATACTCTGCCTGACAAATGCTCCTTGTGGGTGCCAAACTCTGCCTGCCTTATGCTCCTTGTGTGTGTAATACCTTGTCTACCTACACACCTGTGTGTGCTATAATCTGCCTTCCCTATCCTCCCTGTGTGCTATACTCTGACTGCCATATGTTCCTTGTGTGTGCCATAATCTGCCTGCCCTATGCTCCCTGTGTGTGCCATACTCTGCTTGGCATACATTCCTTGTGTGTGCCATACTCTGCCTGCCCTATTTTCCCTGTGTGCCATGCTCTGCCTGACAGATGCTCCTAGTGATCTGATCAGAAATGCACTATAAATTCTTAAAGTTGGGCACATGCTTAGATACTGTCATTTGACCTTACTGCAGAATAGTTAGATTTCTGGCCTAGATTTTATAGATATAGTTTTCTGGCAGCTGGTCTCCATGATTAAATCACAAAGGACAATATGCTATATGGTCTTTTGAGTTTAGAACTGCATGGATAGGTAAAACTTGCAGTCAGTTCATGGACACTTTACACCATATAAACACAATATTCACCATACAAACTGTGTGATGTGTTACGAAAATTCTCTTTGCTGTGTTTTTTAATCATTTATCTTGGCATATTGTACCTGTCATCCTCTGGCATTTTGTTTAAAAATGCAAAACTATGCTCATATTAAAATTTTCAAAACAGTAGGTGATTGTAGCCAAAACAAATATGCGGTTATGCTGAACGTTAAAAGATGCAATTAAATTGTAATATAAAAAATATAGCCCATCTGTGAGGAGCATCCTTGCCTAGATCTAGTTAGTAAGAATAATTGTTTCCATTAGTTAGTTTGCCTGGAATATTTTCATAAAACTGTTATTATGATCAATTGGCAGGCTGTAACAAATTTCTATCTATGCAGAATAAACTTGTAATTTCACAGTAAACCTAAGAAATTTTGCAGTTTTGTAACTGATATATACCACTAAACAGTGCTAAATCAATTAATGGGACATTATTTAAACATTTCATTAAAGCACATACATTTCTGTAGACGTATTACCTCGTAGTAAAACATCTAGTGAACAAACTGTTCAATTATTTAAGAAATATGTTCAGCATATACTTAAAAGTCAATTTTATAACACTATGCACATTAAAATAGAAAGTAAATTAGTACCAATAAAGTTTTGACTTTATTCATTATTATATTTGTATGCTATACACATTTGGGGGCGGATATACTAAGGGTTGAATTCGAGGGTTAAAAAACCCTCTAATTTGACCATCTAATATTTATAAAATTATAACCGTTCTAATTCAGTATTCGAATTTGAAGTGTTTTAACACAATTCGATAAATCAAATGATCGAATAAAAAATATTCGATTGATCGATAAAATCGTTTCGAATCGAACGAATAAAACAATTTTAACCGTTCGATCTAATGTTTTTTATTCAATCTAAAAAAGCCGAAAAAACCCTATGGGAGCTTCCCATTGGGTTATACAGCGATTCGGTAGGTTTAATCAGGCAAAATAGGCATTCGAATAAAAATTTAAAGGGCAAGTAATTCGACCATCCAATAGTCGAATAATCGAATAGATTTTTATTCGATCTATTTGAATCATTCGATTTGATCGGATTTTTTAAATTCGATTGTCGAAGTGGCCAGAAAACCTATTAGAAAATTTGAATACAAATCTTTTTTAAAATTTGATCGAATTTCATTCACACAAATTTAGTAAATCTGCCCCTTAGGGATCTATTTACAAAACACATATGTATCTAATCTTTTTATTAAACCAAGCTCCTATCCAAGATTTTAACTTATTTATTAATAAAATAACTTGAAAATATTGATTGGGGAAAAGACTTCATAAAGTCGAGCAAAAATTTTAATTGTACAAATTTTTCGATTTGATACTTGAATCCCTAGTTTATTTGTGATTATTGCAAGAAAATCCAGATTTTTTCAGATTATCGGACAAAACCCAGCACAAATCAAGATATCTTCAAATTGTAAAAGGGACATCTGTTACTGACTTCTACCTGACCTCGCAGGTTTGAAATGGTGGTTTTTCGGATTTGGACTTTTAACAGATTTGGTATATATTAAATTGTGAAACATTCAATTTTTTTTCCTCTACAAAATCAAGGTTTTCCACACAAAAACTTTGACGAGAAAAATATTGAGGTTTAGTAAATAACGCCCTTAGTTACAGATTGGAATATTACATAGAACTAATGATATAATAATTCTTGCTGCATTTTTTTGTTATACTTTGTAATGGTTTCAAACCAAATTAAAAGACTATTAAATGATAAATTCATTCATTGTCTGTCAACAAGAATATGCCTTTATTATGTATTATTAAGAAGATAGAGGGTGTGCGCAAAACCACATATTACCACATTTCATCTTATTTTTCTGTTTGAATTTCTTACACAAAATTCTAAAAACGTTTCTTGACATTGAGAAATGTTTCATGAGTTTTTTGAACATTTTCAACTCTTATTTTTCTTTTCTTATCCTGTTTTGTGCAGTAAAAAAAACCTATCCTATGGGCCAAAAACTTCACAGTCCATTTAAAATATACATTTTTTTAAGAGGTGCAGCTTTTTATTAAACAAAATCAACCATAAAATAGCCATATGATTTACCATGCAATCTAGTCAGAAAATCAAATGCAGGAGATACTATACAGCAGCTGGACTGCTTAGAATGTACTTACAAGTTAGTTAGAAGTGCTGGAAGCAGTGAAGATCAGTAGGTACAATGCTATATTTCTGATGGGTCTGCAGTGTCATTATATATCCAATATTCCAATATTGGAAAACAAATGTTCAGATTTATAACCAAAATAACAAATTTGTCAATCCCTTGCTGTCCCAAGATTGCATTGCAAACATATGTATCAATGTTAGCATCTATTGCATCCTGTTGATGAATATGACACCTCATATAAATAATAGACTAAACAAAACTAAACTAAATCTGGATTACGCACTAGCACCTTCTACAAGACTTTTCAGGATACTGAGTTGAAGGCTAGGCCCTCCGTATCTGATTTTCTTTGTTTTCATATGTAATTCTGGTTTGCTTTTTTCTGTTCTGGGTTTCTTTTACCTTAGGGGCACATTTACTAATGGTTGAAGTGAAAAATTGAATTAAAAAAATAAAAATTTCGAATTAATTATCGGCTACTTCAACTATCGAATAGCTCAAAATTTTAAGTAGTGTTTTTGAAAAATTTTGAAATTAAAGGATTTTTTCCAAAATCATTTCAATTGTTTGAATTGAACGATGCATTCGAACGATTCAGAAGATGTTTATTCGATTGAAAACTGACCTATCTGATCCATTTTCGATTGAAAATGCCCTTAAAATGTGATTTTTTTTTTAATTATAAATTCAACCCTTAGTAAATCTGCCCCTTAATGTGTTTAATAAATATAAATAAAATAAGAACTGTAATAGGAATAAAGTTAAATACATAAATATATACTGAGCATAGCTACCCCATTTTACTTTGGCACAAAGATGTGCAAAATTGCAAAAAAAATTGACAAAATGACAACATTTCACCAAATTTGGCTTCAGTATATCCATTTTTCAACTTTGTTTCATGACTACAGTTTTAGACTTTTACTTAGGGGCAAATTTACTATTATTCCCCAAAACTCCCTCGATTTTACTCGAAATTCGATAAGCATTCGACCATCGAATGCTTATCAAATTGTTTTAGGCTATCATTTTGCTCGATATTCAATTTCTCAATGAATTCGTATGATCGGATACCGCTTGTTCAATTCCACGAATAAAAACTTTAAATTTCCTTCGAGCCTCTGAAAAATTTGTACGATTCGAACTATCGAACGCTTCGATCGTAGGAATAATATTCGAGCAAGACTTACTCTCACAAGCCTATGGGGGATTTCCCATAGGCTTCTCTTGCAATTCAGTAGGTTCAATCTGGCAATCTTTAAAGGGATCCTATCATGGGAAAAAAATTTTTTTTCAAAATGCATCAGTTACTAGTGCTGTTCCAGCAGAATTCTGCATTGAAATCCATTTCTCAAAAGAGCAAACAGATTTTTTTATATTTCATTTTGAAATCTGACATGGGGTTAGACATATTGTCAATTTCCCAGCTGCCCCAAGTCATGTGACTTGTGCTCTGATAACCTTCAATCACTCTTTACTGCTGTACTGTAAGTTGGAGTGATATCACCCCCTCCCTTTCCCCCACCCAGCAGCCTAACAAAAGAACAAGGGGACGGTAACCAGATAACAGCTCCCTAACACAAGATAACAGCTGCCTGATAGATATAAGAGCAGCACTCAATAGTAAAAACCCATGTCCCACTGCGTACTATTCAGTTACATTGAAAAGGAAAAACAACAGCCTGCCAGAAAGCAGTTCCCTCCTAAAGTGCTGGCACAAGTCACATGACCAGGGCAGCTGGGAAATTGACAGAATGGCTAGCCCCATGTCAGATTTAAAAAATGAAATATAAAAAAATCTGTTTGCTCTTTTGAGAAATGGATTTCAGTGCAGAAGTCTACTGGAGCAGCACTATTAACTGATGCGTTTTTAAAAAAAACATGTTTTCCCATGACAGTTTCCCTTTAAATTAAGTACTAAGTGATATGTGGGCTCTTTACGTATGACTTACACTATGAATATGCGGGCTCTCCATATAGAAGGAGAATCATTACAGCAGTCTGTTTGTGATACAGTATGTTTGAATTTATCCACACTCTTGATGTCATGTACTAGATATATGAACTGCTAAACTTTGTCAGTTCAGCTTTTATGTCAGTGCACTTTAGGGGATGGGTGTTTGGTGTATCAGTTGAATTTAAAGCTCTGATATGGGTGCTATTTTTCATTCATATTATCATTATTCATTAATCTGTTGGTATTATATATTCATGTGTTATATTCAGTGTCAGAGTTCAGAGCTGTGATCATTCAACATCAGTCATTGCCATTGTTGTATGTCTCAGTTCTCATTGAACCCACACAGTATACAAGCTAAGAAGATTTTAAAACCCAGGTCTTTCTAATGCTCTGTTCACATTGCTTTAGAAAGCACACAGAGGCTTAATAGCTTTTGCATTCCAATCTTAATTTCAAGTACGATGCTTGGTGGGGAGTGTTGGGATGTTGGGGATTGTGCTTGTGGTGAGGAGAATGCTGAGGCTTGTGTTTTCTTTCAACTTAATGTAGCTGTGCTCCAAGCAGGAGACATATTTATTCTGGGGGCAAGGACATTGTTGATGTATGGGGTTTTGCAATGTACAGGGTATATTGCTGTCTATTATTTGTACAAATGTGTACTTGACTGTAAGGCACTACTTTTAGTAAATGTTGCTAGTGACCAGTCACTATACAGCTGCATTTTATGCCCTTGAAAAGTAAAGTCTGGTTGGTAACATAATTTATAGATCGCCCCAATATGTATTAAAATGCACTAAGTTTGCCCATAGCAACCAATCAGCAGGTAGTATTTACTGGTCACCAATAAAAAAAATTTGACCATCTGAAAAAATGGAAGTAAAATCCTTCGAATTCGACTATCGAATTCGAAGGATTTTACGGCAGTTCGATCTATCGAGCAATCAAATCTGATCTGATCGACCAATCGTTCGAACCATTCAAATCGATCGATTCGGATGATTTAATCGATCAATCAATTTTTTTTTATTTGATCAAAAGTAATGATTCCCAATTCGGTAGCTTGATTCTGGCGAAGTAGGTGGTTGAATAAAAATTTAGAGGGGAAGTAATTTGACCATCGAATAGTCGAATATTCGCATAAAATTTTATTCGAATATTCGAATTATTCCAATTTGAATATCCAAATTGCCTAATTTGCATATTTGAAGATTCAAATGTAATTAAAATTTGATCGATCTTTGAATTATTCATGTGAATTTAGTAAATCTGCCCCTTAGTGTCTTTTAATACATATGGAGTTAGGTCTTTAGGACAGTTATTCCCATGGGGTCTTTAGCCTAGGACTCTGTGGGCCATATCCATTTAACAAGCCTTTGGAGGCAGGTCAGGGTTAACTGTGGTGAAGAGAGTTTTTTATATGTACATGTTTCTAAGGGAAACAACTCAACTCTTATATATAAGATCATCTGTGGCATTGTTACGTTTGTCAATATAGGGGAACTTTCACAAAATGAAATATTAATATACACTTCATCTCACTGAAATAAGAAACTTTGTAAATACAATCAATTAAAAATGGTGTACTGTTTATGTTCACTATTCCTCTGTTACTTCATTCTGTCTTCATGCAGCAGTTGGGTGTCAGATAGGGAGGCTTCCTTGCCTAGCAGATGTATTAGAGCTCGCTCAAATAACTTATTTCAGTACAAACAAAATCTAACAACATAACTGCCTTTTGCATAAATTCTGCAAACAGAGAGACAGAATTTCTCGTGATGGTAATAGAGTGAGCTCTAAAACATCTATTACATCTTCTAGGCAAAAGGAGCCCCCCTATAAGATATATTGGATCTAATTGCCAATGATTACTTGACACCCAAATGCTGCAGGAAGACAGATGCTGAGAGAGGGCTAGTGAAGATGAACGTATTATTATTTCAGGAAGAGTACAGAATTGTTAATTGATTATATTTAAAGTGTCTAATTTCAGTATGATGAAGCTTATATTCAATTTTCATTTATGTGATAGTTCCCCTTTATGTTAATATTAAATATAATGTCTTTCCTACTATTACAAAAAAATTAAAACAATTTGTTTGTTTGAAATAGAAAGTATAACAAAAAGTATTGTATCCCTTTATTGTTTTTCTATTTATCTTCCCTGCTGGCTATGAAAAATGACATGCCCTGATGCCAACATCCACGCATCTGTTTCTGAAGTTATACAGCATGTTGGGACACAAAAACTCAGCGGGCACCACCAACCCATGTTGTTTTTCTGTAAAATTTTGTAATCCCTTACTTCTCTGACTCTACAGTGTTAATGGGGCACACCACCACACTAATCCCACTATACTAACCTTTTTCCTCTTGCCTCATCTGCTCACAGAGACAATGATATGTACAGGTTGGGATGTAACAAGCCACAGCTTTTATCAAAGTAATACATGCATATGTTTATGTAATTGCCACCCTCCTAGGACCCTTCCCTGAGAAGTCCACCAGACACCATTGGAAACCATTTGCCAACACAGGGGTCTAGCACCTCAGCCCCATCTAAAAACAAATGCTCTTTAAGGCTACTCTTTTATTGCTATTGAAAATGTTTATTACTCCTCTTTCTATTCAGGCAATCTCTTATTCATATTCCAGTCTTTTATTCAAATCAGTACATGGCTGAGGGTAATTTTGACTCTAGCAACCAGATGGTTGAAATTGCAAACACTAAATAACTCAAAAAACACAAATAATAAATAATGAAAGCCAACTGCAAAGAGAATATCATTCTCTGCATAACAGTACATTTAAAGGTGAAAAACCAACCCATTTAAATACTTTTCAATCCTATTTCAACTCCAGTAGTGGATTGGGTGAGATTGATGCTGCCCACAAAAAAAGCATGTACTCACTTCACTTCCTACCAGCTTCACTACAAATATCTGTCCTGCACCCACGGTCCTTTCTGGTTTCATGCCTGCCCCCATTCCTGATAAACCTTCTCTGCCTAAAAGAGCTGGAGCCCCCTTCTACTTACAGCAGTCATGTTTTGCTAGGAAACCCCAAAAATGCCCCAAAGCAATATAATTACAAATTGTCTTAACCTTCTCCTCAGTAAAACTAATAAATAGGCAATAAAGTGTGCTCATAATCATATTCACAGAGGTATCATTGCATAATTTCTGAAAATGTAATGTGTTAAACAGAAATTAGTGATGGGTGCATCTGTGCCATTTTGATTCACCGGAAAATTTTCAAATTTACCGAAAAATTTCGAAGCAGTGAAATATTTGCAAAACTCAAGTCAATGGGCATCATTTTGATATAATTTTGACGCTCTACAAGTTTGATGCAAGCGCAAATTTTATATGCGTTACTATTTTGTCCAAATGCATTAGGGTCAATGGGAGTTTTCTGTTGCAGTGGATTTTTCGCCAGCTAATTTTTGCAGCAGTTTCATGAATTTATTCGCTGGCGGTGAAACGCGAAAATTTTTAGAGAATTTGTGCCTGGCGAATTTATTCGCCCATCACTAATAAAAATAAAATGTTTCCATAACAACATGGTAGAAAATAAGCAGAATACAAAGCATTTTATTACATTTAGGTTAATTAGTTCATGTTAGAAATGATTACTTGGTTGCTGGGGGGAAAACCTCCACATATAATTTTATTAATGGTGCAGTGTTGCAGAAATTTAAATATGTTCACATAAACGTAATCCCTAAAACTGGTTTATTTTATTTAATCTCCAAACAATTGGTCCCGTTACAGTTTCTAAAGAAACACCTCTAATAGATTTATGTATGTTAGGCAGTTTGCATAGAATCTTTATAAGCAAGAGATCTTAATTAAGATAAATGCCACCCAAAGCAATAATTATGAAAAAGTACATACTGTGAAGGGACAACACTTTACTTCAATAATTAATTAGAAATATGCACATCCTGAGTAATGAGTGCACTAAGTCTTTATAATGTTAACTTCAATTTCTTTTATATAAAAATATTATTTCTTTAAATATTTTAAAGTAACACAAGCTTTAAACCAAAAAGTAATCTAAGTTAAAGGCTACATTAAAATTAAAAGAATCATCAGATTAGATTGTATTTAAATAGTGAGAAACATATAGGATTTTATCAAAAACAAGATTGCACTAGCTAGCAATTTAATCTAAACATTTTTTCTATATAATCTGTATTTTAGATTTGTTTCTGACCCTTTTCTAGTACATTCTTATAGAACAACAGCAACACACACCAACAAACAAATTGTGCATACAGTTTGGACATCAGGCCAGTCCGGGAACCTGCTGTGACGTCAAGAAAGCTCCAAATTATGGAAAGGTAAATTATAAGGAAATAATTCTGTATTTGTTAATTATCTCCTTTTTCTGTAAAAAATAAAACAGTGCCTTGTACCTGATCCTAACTTACCTGCAGAAATCTATATTGGTGACAAAACAAATTAAGGGAAAATACCCTTCTCTAGAAACCCATGTCCTAGCATTCCAAAGAACATATGTGTACTTTACGTACACCATAACATTTATTTAGCAACAACAATAATTTGGATAGTCCATGCCTTAGGCGTATATGGAAAATGTGATAAGGGTCTTCTGGAAAGATTTAGCACAGGCTAAAGCCTTTTGAAATGATTACTTGTAGGTTGCTGGAGGAGATAAAAGAATGGATAAATGTTAAGTAAAGTGTAAGAGAGATTGAAATAAAAACATTTTTCTGGCAGCAAGTCTCTGTGGTTAAATGAAAGTCACTGTGTTAACTGTGGGTGAAAAACAGTCACGTCAGTTATGGAAAGGTTGATTTTTAGGAAGCACCTTGAAATCTATAAGGAGGTTAGGTAACAGAAGCACAGAGATCTGGACTAAACAGGAAGCTCATTATTGTCATTTTTTTGCAGAAAAAATAAGTTGCACATCTATGAGAATCAATTATTCCATTAATTTTCAACAAAGCTAAAACGTTTGATTGTTTTGGTGAGAACAGTTGCTATAGAATGCTTTGGGCAAAAGCCAGTTTGCATAGTTAAGTATTTTAAAGGCAAATAGAGTAAAGAAACTGCATGGCAGCTAGTACAGGTATGGGACCTGTTATCCAGAATGCTTTGACCTGGGGGTTTCCAGATAACAGTTCTTTCTGTAATTTTGATCCTCATTCCTTAACTACTAGAAAATCATGTAAACATCCAGTAAGGATTAATTATATCTTAGTAAGGATCAAGTACAATTTACTGTTTTATTATTAATCTGGATTATTTAGATAAAATGTAGTCTATGGGATACGGCCTTTCTGTAATTTGGAGCTCTCAGGATAACGTCTTATAAGATAACGGGTCCCATACCTGTACTAGAAGAAGGTTACAGTAAGGAAGAACTGGTTAAAGCATAGAGACACATTGACAAACAATGTGAAAATGTAAATTGCTAATTTCTCTTACAGGTGTAGGGAGGAGGAAACATATCTGTGTTGTAAAGAACTTCAAGTGTGTATGATGGATATTGGGGCAAATTTACTAAAGAATGCAATTTCGTCAGTTGACAATTCGCTCAGACAACGTTAATTTACTAAAGAGCAAAGTTGTGTATAGGGCACCGAATGCTGGTGAATTTTCTCTAGCGTTACTTTGCAGAGCGAACAAATCAAAGCAATGCTGCGCTAGTGTTCAGTTCTGCCTAGCGCAACTGGAGTTATTTATGTTACATGGTTACAGTTAAATAATGTGGTAGAAAATGTACGGGGAAAACCAGGTGCCCAAAAAAATTTTTTTATGCCTTTTGCAGCCTAACACCCTGAAAAATTGAAAAGACACCAGTAATTTTTGTAATTTGAAGATATTACACTCAAAAATTATGATGTAAGTAACTGAAGATTGAGGATATGCTCTCCAATGCACGTCGCCAGGTCAGACCTGGCAAAGGCAAGTCTGGTGAAAGAGGTAACATTCAGTAAAATCATGGAGTTACGTCCATTTGCCGCAGCGAAAATTTGCCTGGCATTAGAGCGCGCAGCAATGCTAGCATACATCTCCTTTGCTAGCACAGGGGCAGCTGCGCTTGTTAGTAAATCGGCGACGTAATGAATTGACGCCATGCTGTCCCTTTAGTGAATCTGCTGCATTGATTCTAATGCTGTCTGTTTTGTCTTTAGGGGAAAAATTGCCAAGATCTTGAGCAGTGTCAACAGTGGCTGAAAAAAGTGCTGGGGAGGAGTGGTGAAGTGGAGTAAAGGAGAGAAATTAGAATCAGTTTATGACTCCTTCAATGGGGTTAACTTGTTTGAGTTACTGTGGCAAGTTTAGGGTTTCAGGACCTGATCTGAAGAAGAAGATACCAACTGTCAAAAAAGTGGGCAAAAGCCATTCTTAGTATGTAGGAGTTAGTTCTCAGATCTGCTAAATAGACTATTACCCATCTTCATCCCGTGCAGACAGAAAGGGTTCAGGCAATACATTTTTTAACTCTAAAACTTTTAGTTTTTCAATGGTTGATAAATCAGCCCCATATTTGTGTAAGAAAATAATTCATTTAAAACCCTGAAAATTGTATAGTCTGCCAAATAGCTGGCCACATATTTTTTTCTGGTACTGTATATACAGTATAACGCCCTTATCTACATACAATTAGGGGATTACTACATAGGGGTATATAGATTAAGATAAAACAGATATTTAGGGGCAAATTTATCATTATTCACTAATCTGAGGACTTTTAGCCCTCGAATTCAGCCGAAATTCGATAATAATTCGACTATCGAATGCTTATCTAATAGTTTTAGGCTATTTTTTCTTCAATATTCGATTTCTTGGAAAATTGTATGATCGAATACCGATCGTTCGATTTCATGAAAGAAACGTTAAATATTCTTTGATCGTTCAAAATCGTTTCGAACAATCGAGGTGTTCAATCGTACGAATGTTATTCGAGCAGGTGGTGGGGGGATTCCCATAGGTTTCTATTGCAATTTGGTAGGTTCAATCTGGCGAAGTAGTAAGTTAAAGTACTTCGATCATCAAATGGTCAAATTATCGAATATCCGATTATTCGATCAGTTCGATATGCTCGAATTTTGCGTATTCGATTATCAAAGTTGCCACATTTACATATTCAAATGTCCGATAAATTCGTATGATCGGAATTCTATCGAATTTCGAATTATTCACGTGAATTTTGTAAATCTGCCCCTAGGTCTATTATGTAGGAAAACTACAATTTTTTTTTTACTGTGGTTATACATAAGGCTACATTTAGTTCATATTTAGTCATTTGATGTTAACTAGGCTAGCACAATCAACATGTTGATGACAAAACAATCCTTTTGGTTTTTACATGTTTACGTTGTTTTAGTGCTTTAATTATACTCAAGGAACTAAACATTCTGGACTATAGATAATACCTGTATGGAATATAAGCATGTTTTATTCCACTCTAAATAATCACTATAAGACTCCAAAAAGTGCAATAAACTGTGCTATATACAGTACTTTTTTAATGCTTCATTATTTAGAGATTACTTTTAGTTTCTATTGCTTCTATTTTAACTTCTATTACTGGTCTAAAATAATAAACGTATCTCCATTGTTACCTTTAAAATATATATATAAGAAATTCAAAGCTTTAAATCATTGATATTCCTTCTCCTACAGGCACTGAGAAATAACCAAGGGAGTTTGGGAAAGAACACAACGAGCTAAGTGAAAGAAGCTTATTGATTCATTATTTATGACATCAACTTATGATAAAATTCTGCTTTAAGGAAGATAGGTTTAGCCAAAAGGAGTGTACCATCCCTATCATACAATGTCATTAGTATGTGTTCAAAGTAGTGGATTGTGGGTGTAGACTTTTATTATGCTTTGTAGTTTTTATTTTATCTATTGCTCTAGTACAAATGCTTATTGTGAAAAAGGTTCATTTGCATAGTCACTGATACATTAAAGAATGATAAATCTCTTGTGAATTATTGTCTTTCATTTATATTTAACTTTATTTCAGTCTGCAAATGTCCAAGCACATATCTTTAGGTTAGTGGTACACTTGGCATACTAAACCGTTGTTGTGTGTTTAAAGACAGTCATGGAACACATTTTGCCATTATTATGCATACATTCTAGTCTCCAAAACAATCACAGTTTATTTACAATATAGAGCTTTATAGATTTCTTTTTTGTTTTGCCTACCTTAATTTGATCTACATTCCAAACTTCAAAGAGTTACCTGGTGCCTGAATTCACAGATCCATTTTGGTGCTCCATGCTGTGTGTGGCAGCATCACCAGATATTTTGGCTACTTCCTTAGTTGATGCAGCAGTGGGAAACCCAAGACATGGTCAGAATCAGGTTTGGGCAGGTGGCAAACTTCAGTTTCTGTAAAAGAGACCAGAGTTCAAGGGAGGGTGGCATGCTTTAAAACTGTTAAAATTGGCCAAAGCCCTCCTAGCCAAGGAGAGTGAATGGATATTCATTATGAATGCACTTAGCCCTAATGGGCTGAATGAAAGCATCACCATGAACATTTTTATATAAACATGGGATGCTTATCAAAAAACGCTAAAAACGCTAGCATCTTTTCAATTTTTCAGGGTGTCTGCAAAAGGCATAAAAATTTTTCAGGCACCCAGTTTCTCCCATACATTTTCTACCTTATGGCACATTATTTAACTATGGGCTTATGTGTACGGAATTAAAACAACTCTATTGACTTTATTAAGATTCCCTTGGCATATCTAGTTATCCATGTAAATGTAATGAATTAGATGAACCATGTTACATAAATAGCTCCAATCTGCTTTAAATTGGCCGTTGTATGCAAATTAGTTTGAGCGTGAGAACTCTAACGAAGTTGTGCAAACTGGAATTGAACACTAGTGCATCTTTGCTTTGATTTGCTCGCTCTGCTGAAGTAACGCCAGAAGACATTCGCCAACATTCGGTGCCCTGGACGCGACCTCGCACTTTAGTGAATTAACGTTGTTTGAGCGAATTTTCACCTGGTGAAATTGCACTCTTTAGTGAATTTGCCCCCACGAGTCTGTGAGTGTACACTAATCCTTGGACCATTAAGTCTTACCACATGGTTTTGGTTGCATCCCCTGCAACTGCTGTATCCGTGCCCTTGAGGTGTGGCAAGTAAAGGTCTCATGTTTTATTCAAAATTTCTGACATATTTGCATTTCACTCGAAGAACGTATTTTGCTCAACAGTCAAGTTTTCTTTTAAAAATCTATACTTTATAATATATCAATTTGTTTGAAATTCCTCTATTTAATATTTACTGCACTTTATCTTGCCCTTTCAGTAGTATGTTTAATTAGCAGTGATTATTAAATGGCTCAGTGGATCAATACATGACTCAGCAGCACTAATAACTGACAGTGAGTGACAGTTAGAAAATCTAAGGTGGGCAAAAGGAAAAGGGAGACTGATCCTGGGTTT
>CM044433.1:105387308-105511209 GCA_024363595.1 Xenopus borealis | reverse complement strand
AGGGGGTGAACTTGATGGACTCGGTCTTTTTTCAACCCAATTTAACTATGTAACTATGTATCCCTGCTATTAGGGGCATCTTTATATAACTGTGTAAATAGCATTGCAGAATTTTTGCATTGCTTCCTAAACTTCTCATATTGTTTATAGTGGCTGTAAAGCATCAAGTAAAATGTAGTACAAAAAGTATAAGAAACCTAATGAGCTATTAAAAAGTATGTTAAATTGTGATGGGTCGATACATTCTTATGCAATACTACTAAATACTACTTTAATGCAAGTTAATCAGGCTTAATGCTGTTTTCATATCCTTGAAATTACTTTACCAAGTCCATCAACTTATCTACTTTCGAAAAAGAATTGCTGCATAACTGACATATACATTTTTATAAATAGCCTACCCAGAGCTTTCCATACAGATTCTATACCATAGGTAGATTGCCATTCAACTCCTCACCTTAATATACATAAGTATTTCAGATACTCGGCACTCAGCCCATTATCAATATATTAAGGACATTGAAAATTTTGTGCCTTAAGCTACTAAAAATGCCTTACCCTTTAAAAAAAACAGGGATTCTTTGTCTATATATTCCAATATATTTAATATGGCCAACTACATCAAAGTCATCCCATTTGCTCAATTTGCATCTGATTCATTTAGAATTCTTTTGCTTCATTATACAAAGTCCTCCTGCCTATCCAAGCCACATTAGTTGATTCTACAGGACACTAAGCACTGAGTAGATAAAACACTGAGCAAGATTTAACACTGATTACTGGCAGGGATTACCAGATATTCAGTAGTATGTCCAAAACAATGTAAGTAGAAAAAAAAAGAATAAAGAAAAAAGCAGAAAAGGAATTTGTATATTCTCCATATGTTAATGTTATAGGGACCTTAGACTGTAAACTCCACTGGGAAAGGAAATGTAGAATTTGTTGGAACTAAATAAATAATAATGATAATATTGGTACACAGGACAGTTTTACTACTTTGCTGTAGTGTTCATTGTTAACTGGTAATTGAAAATTTAGTATGTTAGGACTCAAAATGTACATAATTCAAATTAAATTTGTAACACTTTGCCTGCCAAGCACGTATTCTATACCTGCTGGCAGGCATATGCTCCATATGTAATACGTTCTTTGGCAATTGGAGGGATTTCTCTCCATCGGCGGCCAAAGATGCTGATGCATGGCATTAGGACTCACTAGGACCAGCTAGGCAGTGAACAAAGGCAGGTCTCCCAGCCTCCCACCTCTCCAATCACAGCACCCATATTGCCAAACAGCAGGCACATCAAAAACAGTTTCCTGCTGTGGGAGTAGCAACCCTCCTAGCCCTGATCCCTTGCCCCAGACCCACAATTACTTACCCCAATCCCCTAGGTAGAAGTCAGAAGTCCCCAAGAAGCCCAGCCGCCTCCCTGATGACATCATAAAGAGGAGACGTAATCTGCACGTACCTGCTTTGTGTAATTGCAGACCTCCAGCCCAGCCCCTTGCTGAGCTGCACGGGAAGCTTCCTAACTTCTGCCTGCAGTCCTCCTGTTGATTCTGAAGCCATTTCTGCTCCCAGGTTAGTGATTTGCACTATTATGCACAAATACTGAACCCTCTACACATGTTTCACCTTAACCTAAACGTATGTGTGGAAATTTCACCAAAATCACCAAATTACAAAAGGTTTGTGGCTTGGTGCTTTGGAGTAGAAAGACATGCATACCCAATATATGATTTTCTTAGGTGAACATACTTTTTTGTACCTTTGCCCAATCCAGTGATGTAAACGTTTTTATTTTGCAGTATCTGGAATTACAGAACTGATAGCTCAAATCTACATTTTGGGGCCCCTATATGACACACACTTTGGTAAACCCATGCATATTGGGCACCAACATTTTCAGTGGACTCCTGGCAATCATATTTAGGGTCTTTTACATTGTACACTTTACATTTTACATTTTACCTAATGATGTGTGGGAGATACAATGTTGTAGACTGGAAGCTTTGAGGTAATGTTTCAAACAATTCACCAATTTCTATAAAAAATTAAAACTTAAGGATAGAATTGCAACTTGGTAATATATTTACCCATTTTTGATTCTCCAGGATCTGTTCTTTCTAATGGGTAGTTTTCTAGGGTAAACCTACCATTCGTGGAATGTTTGGCCTTGAAATCAGAAGTATGTCTTTATGTGGAGCGGTGCTTTGGAAATTTGGTAGTGTACTGCTTAGAGATTTTGATCTATACGAGTGCGAAATCTCCATAAAACTATATATATTTGGTATTTGCATGTTCAGGAGACATAGAGGCAGATTCACTAAGATGCGCAAAACTCTAGCGTTGGTTTCGCTAGCGTTCGCCACACTTCGCCAGGCAAATTTTTGCCAGCACTACACAAATTCACTAAGATGCGAATTTGCGATCAGGATGGCAAACGTTAGCGAAGTATCACTACTGTTTGTTCGCCATGCAATCGCAGTTACGATTGTGATGCCTAATTTGCATACGGCGGGAACTTAAGCGTAAAATAGAAGTATATGTTACAGCCACTACATTCCACTACACAAGCCCAGGAAACCTTTAATAAATTAAATAAAGTTTTCGACCATTTTCGATCAAATTAAAATCGTTCGAATTGTTCGATTTAAAAAAATAATAAATTTTCTAGGGAAGCATCCAGGAGGTGCCCCATAGGCTACAATGACAGTATGGCAGCTTTAAAGCCAGTATTTGAAATTTGAATTTTCAAAATTTTTCAATTCGAATCAAATTTTGGGCTATTTGATAGTCGAAGTAGCCCAAAACGACTTCAAAATTTGAATTTAAAAAAAATCTAATTTTATTTGAAAATTCACTTCTACCCTTAGTAAATGTGCCCCTTAGAATTCGATATTTTGTTTACAAAAGTAGAATTAAAATTCTAGTATATTTTGAAAGCTTAGATTGTCCCGAAACAAACTATATATTGTTTTCCTGGGTTAAACTAAAAGACCCCCCAGGAAAGGCCCTTAAATTGAAAGAGTACAAAATGTACAAAAATGGTCTGGCAATAAAAGTACCAAATCATCCAAATCGGCGGTTAATGGCTTCGAAGTTCAATTGTATGCTGATAAAATGTGACACAATGTGAAGCATGTTATGAACCTTTAAAAACAAAGAACATAAATAAATATAAACCTGCAGTGAACCCCATTTCACCTTAATTTTAATGGCAAAATGCCCAAGCACATCAGTACACCACTGAGGTTGGTAATTTGAGCTTGAGGCTGTTTTCATACTGAACAGCATTTTCATCCCTTCAAAGGTCCTGTTCAGTGTGTTGCAAAGTAATGTATTTCATTTTTACGCCCCTAATTTTCAACTCACGCAGTGTTTTCATACTTCGTTCTCATGTTTACTGATCTTTCATTTCTACAGCTGGGAGATTTAATGGAAATAAACATTAGCCTGAAGGAGATCAACTGTCAGTCAAAGTGTGTATTATACTGCTTGCTGGGAGGTAGCAAAAGATGTCATCCAAAGTTAAAGATTAAACGTGATTTCTGAATACATTTTACTGTTGTAAGGAATATATAATATATCACATACACATATGGTAGCATCAACTATCTTAAATTAAGAGTTAACTCTTTTTATGGTGTACTTATGCACTGTTTTAAAAGACCGAAGTAAAACAAAACAATACTGTATTGAAGGGTTTATGAATAGGGTTTATGAGACAAGTAATCAAAGTGACATCACAAAGAAAAGTGATGACATCACTGAGCACCAGGAGATGGGCGCAGGAGTTGAACTTGATGAATAGCTGTAATTTTACATGACAAATTTACTACGTAACCGTAAGAATCAAGTACACGACTGTTGTGGCATCGAAAATAATGTACATTCCCATGCAGAGATCCCAATAGCCTGTGAAAAAACTGGCTCATTAGGCTTTATTGCTTTTTATTTAGGCTTCACATAGCCAAGTGTATGGACAAGTGTCAGTTTCATTAGTTCTTTACCCAAGAGGATTCTTAGGTTTCGGTGCTCACATAGGGAACTGAAATTTTACTTAATTCAAATTAACTATATGGGATTACGTACTTTAAATTATACAGGAAATACTGCTTTAGTCACTAAGGAGTTCCATGAACATTTTAGGGAAAAAGTTCCTTATGCAGGCCATGTGTGGAATCTTCATATTATAAAGCATATTATAAGCCAACTCAAAGTTTCCTGACCTGTATAAAGTCCCACTACTGCTTTCTAAATTCCTGTAGGAATATATTATATCATGTTTTTTTTTACAAAGGGCATTATCCTTTTTTCCTACAGCTTTGCTTACAATTTTTATCATTCCAAGACTTCCACCTAAATATTCGGAAGGGGTTTTTTACAGTGAGAGCTGTGAAGATGTGGAATTCTCTCCATGAATCAGTTGTACAGGCTGATACATTAGATAGCTTTAAGAAGGGGTTGGATGGCTTTTTAACAAGTGAGGGAATACAGGGTTATGGAAGATAGCTCATTATACAAGTTGATCCAGGGAATAGTCCGATTGCCTTTTTGGAGTCAGGAAGGAATATTTTCCCCCTCTGAGGCAAATTGGAGAGGCTTAGGATGGGGTTTTTTTGCCTTCCTCTGGATCAACTAGCAGTTAGGCAGTTAAAAAAAAAAAAAAAAAAAGGTTGAACTTGATGGACGCAAGTCTTTTTTCAGCCTAACTTACTATGTTACTATGTTACTATGTTACTTCAGCTCTACCCAGCAGTGCCCAGTATTCACATTTCTACAGTCTACTTCAGTATTTAGTCTTCTTCTGAATGAATAAAGTAATACCCACATGTTGATTATACTTTGCTTTCGTAGGCAACAGCCTGCTCAGGCGCTTGATTTACTGTTTATCCTTATTTGAGTTGGGTAATGAGTGCCACTCATATTTTTATGTTAAAGTACTGAAGCTGGCTATAGTTATCTTTTGCTTGTTTCAGTAAAACTTTCCATTTGAGATACATATTCCGTCTGCAGGAATCTAAAGTGATGTATGCTGTCTTTTTGTTTCCTATAATCATTATATTTTATTGTAAAGAGTTATAACACAATAGATGAAAACTGCAGAATAAAGTGAGGAGAGGCTCTTGGGAACATATCAGTAATAATGTAGTGACAGATTTAAAATGGAGCAGTTAAAGCAGCAAAAACTAACAAAATGAAAAACATATTTTGGGTGATATAAAAGAATTCTGCATTTTAATTAATTATGTATCTGATACTGGCAGACAATAGACTGCGTACTGTCAGCATATTGCATCTGTTGATGTTTATACAAAGCTGTATTATTTTGCCTTATTTACTCAACAAATACTGAAATAAAAATGAGTAGTTAAAAATAAGAAGTTTTTTTTATCAAGCAGGCACCATTATTTTTTTGTTCTGTGTGGTTTTACAAATGAAAAATAGAATCAGAGGTCCCTTGAACCATTTAAAGATGTTTATAGTTTTTGTCAGAGGGTGTTGCACGAAATTTGAGCAATTTGAGTTTTTTAACCTTGAGTAATTGGTTTTGCAACTCAAACTCGCAGAAATCTATTTTTTTCCATTCTAGTTTTTTCTTAAATAAGATACTATTTGAGTTGTGATTTTTTCTAATTCATTTGCGGTAAAAAGAACTCTAACATTCAAGCCTTTCCAAAGGAGCACATCTCCATGAAGGCATGACTGCATATGGATTTTAACCATTGACAGTTGGTGGGTGTATATATTGGTGGTTGGTTTATTCATTTCAAAATGAACATCAGATCAAATAAATGAATGATTAGTCACAGAATATACTCAAAGGATTTGCATATAGCTCCCACATTCATCCCCATTACTACCCCGATTGGAAATCCAAACTTTTACCCAAGCTCAATGGACAAACTGACAAAAACATTTACCATTGCAGCATGTCCTTGTGGACAATGGGGCTGATATACAAATATAGGGGCTAAATTACACCGATCTTGGTAGTTAATGTTAAAAAAAGTTTATTTATTATTATGAACAACTGCCAGTTATGCACGTATCACTGTAAATAAACCTTAGTAAATTAGACCAACCAGCTGAAAAGCTAAATAAAAATTAAGAAATATGCTACCTGGATTAATGGATTACTGGAGATGGAAACAAATGTATTATCTGAAAACAAAAGAAATTATGTGGTTTTACACACAACCCGTCCACTCAAAGACAAAATGGGGTATGCTACCCAACTATCCAATATTTATTAAAAGAAAAAAGGAAAACCCTGTATGTCTTTATTCACCAATATATTATTGTACTTAAAATAAATCTAGAAGCCTGGATTCACTTGATTGCCTCAATTATTTATAATATTTTAATAAAGTGCTAGTGCATAGTGTTGCCTTGATAAAGCTTTACTGTAAAATGCGCATCGGCATGCTTCTCTCAGATCTCTCCTTATTTTAATTAGATCTTTTATCCTTGATATATTTTAAATCTACAGTTGCCTTCAGTTAATTCCTTCTCTCACATGAGGTGGGGGATTTGTGGTTTTTTAGTCAAGTTAGAATTGAATTGAGTTAGGGAAGGTAATTAAGAGACCACAGTCCTCCTCTCTCTGCCTTCTCCGCTTGTGGCAATCCCAAAGCTTAGAAAAAAACACAGCTAGTTACTTATGGGATGACTCCACCACTTTCCTTTTTTCTAACTTGTTTCAAATCAATTTTAAATGGAATGTTTTGAAGCCTGGACAAGTTGATACAAAGCTAAATTGCTACATTGCTGATAAGGATTAATACACGGTAAAACTTCACAGCAAGTTCTTCCAAAGGGAGTCTGTGGGTTTTCTTTGGGGTATTGGGGGTAATTTTTATTAATCGTCACTTGATATCACTAATATATATAAATTCTTGTAAGGGGAGATTAATTCTTTAGAAATATATCCTTTTTAAACCATAGTTATTAATTCAATGGATTCATGAATTATAATTAATTTTACCACATGTATTTAACTGAATACTTTTTCATATTTTTATTAACTGTGGAATTTCACAATCAGGTGAATGATTGATTAGATACCTCGGAGGGTGATAATTTTGCACCTAAATTGTTGTTGGTTAAGATAACAACACTTTGCACTAGCACTTTATTAAAATATTATAAATAATAGATAATTGAGGCAATCAAGCGAATCCAGGCGTCTAGATTTATTTTAAGTACAATAATATATTGGTGAATAAAGACATACGGGGTTTTCTTTTTTCTTTTAATAAGTATTATCTGAAAACATCAACAATTGTAAAGGAGACAAAGAGAAACCAGGCTAAATATTCAGGGATGATAGAAATATACTACAAAAATTAGGGATGCACTAAATCCACTATTTTGGATTCAGCCGAATCCCTGAATCCTTTGTGAATGATTCGGCCAAATACTGAACCAAATCCGAGTCCCAATTTCATATGCAAATTAGGGGTGGGAAGGGGAAAACATTTTTTATTTCCTTGTTTTGTGACACAAAGTCACACAATTTCCCTCCCCGCCCCTAAATTGCGTATGCAAATTAGGATTCGGATTTGATTCAGCTGGGCAGAAGGATTTAGCTGAATCTGATCCTGGATTCGGTGCATCCCTAACAAATATACATACAAACTCATACCCCCAACCCCCCATTATGGGATTGGGCAACTACATTGTTAATGCCATGCATAGAGACATGCATGAAAAAGGTTTAAATGAGAAAATAATAAATATGCAATACTTATAGTCTTTGCTTCCATATATCTCTTAATGTAGAACAACTAAAAATTTCAGTAAGTACATAAGCCCTAAACAGATACATACACAAAAAAAGGAAAAATTACAGTTCAGATAAAATAAATTATTATTGAATATATGATTTCCACCCCTTATTATTTACCACACTGAGCATGTGCGCAGTCTTGGTCTTGCAAAGATGTTTAACAAAGTTACAAGATGGTGACCCCCTGTGGCCAACTTTGAAAACATAAATCATTTGTTTGATTAAGCTTGTGGTGCAGTTCATGTTTATGTTTAGTATACAAAATACAGCATTTCTAGCATTATTGTATTTTAGACTTTCCTTGTTCTTTAAGCCTGAGAGTGTGGATTCCTTTTTTGCCTGAAGATATATCATAAGTGTACTGAAGAAGCAGTGCTATCTACTCATTAGTAACACAAATCCTGCATAAACAGTGTGTGAATTCAGGCAGGGCGTTTTATATGTAATATTAGCATTTGGTAATTCATCATCCATATTTAGTCTAATCTTGGGAGTACAAAGTGTTTGGTGATATTCCACTTCATTAATGGATAGTCCAAGCTTTGTTGGCCACCTTCCCTTCCTCACATTATTTTCTGTGCTTCAAACTTTCTTGCACTGTATATCTTATTTTTAATACTTTCGTAGGTACAATGGATCTACAATTAAAAATGTGAAAATGATTTGCTGAACAACATGCTCAAATGTTACCTGGCCAGATTTTCCTACAAGACTGAAAAACCCCTAAAATGCTGCAAAAAGATACTGTATCGTTTGGGAAATTACTCATTCTGTCCGTTGCACATAACAATTCTCTACCAGTGTGGTCAAAGAGTCCCATTCATTGGTGCTTATGACACACCACTATTTAATAGAGTAAACAATTTTAAACAATATGTATATTTAGTATACAAAATACAGCATTTCTAGCCTTATTCTATTTTACACTTTCCTTGCCCTTTAAATAACAACAATAACAATAATTAATCTTTTGGGTACCTAAAGGAATGTGAAAAGCCATTTGTGTGTAGCTGAATCAGCCACCACAAGTGTTAAACCACAGAGCCCCTTGAGACCTGATAACAAGGCTTTTAGAGTGTCTAGACTGCCAACTTTCACACACTGTGGGTAAAAGAAATGAAGCATTGTCAAAGTCAGAAAGTTAAATAAAATCTTTGAAATGGAAGTTTGTAACTTCTCTGACTTATGTTTGCCTAATCTATCAATATCTCCTACTAGATACTCTCAGCATCACATTAAGACCTAATTGCAGGAGGCTTGAAAAACCTGTAAAAATAAAGTTTTCCTGTTACTGTTATTGGCACTTGAAAACAGCTGTGTTGGGAAATAATTTACAACGTGGAATAGTGTGTGTCAGCTAGTGTTTAGAAGTCTTTTACAGTCACAGAATGACACTACAGATACATTCCACTTTTTGTGTGCACATTTTCCTCTCTTTTCCTAACCAACTAAGCATCAAATACAGTTTATAAAGACACAGAACATACTGCTATTAAAACTCTGACACACTTTTATGCTGTGTAAAAGGAAATTTGTCCCAAAACTGGTGTAAAAAGCTGTGTAAAATAAATGGCAATAGCATCAAGGTGTGTGTAATTTGCCATTTTAAATGGCAGATTTGCTTCTGTTATGTTGCTTACATTGCTTAAAACCCATACAAATTTTACACTGTTTTTTACACAACATAATACATATGCCCCTAACACTAATATCATTAGTTCCTGCTAAATTGTCACTTTTGAAGAACATAATAATATGAATATGTATCCTTAATAGACATTTTTAAACTGTTTCTCTATGATTCAGCATTAATCCTGACGGTCACTTGATTTACTGCTTCATACTGAGCTTATGGACTATGATAATTTTTATTATGAATTACTGTATTTCATACAAAACAGTTCCCAACCCTCCTTAGGTTTACAGTACTTTGTTCTATTGTGAAGTGAAGGATGGGTTGACGTTTTCTCTTTAAGGACCCTGACAGATTGATCAAACCATCCAAATCTGTAAATCGCGATGGGAAAACATATGCATCAGTCACATCATATACATTGTGTAGTAGCCTGATTAGACAACTTATTTTCCAACCAAAGATATACACTAATGCTGGAAGGAAGGTAATTTCAAAACGTATGTCACTTGCACTGAAGGAGTTTAAGAATTGACAACAAAATGTTCCATCTGCCATGGGCCTTACTCAGAGAAGGATGACTTTGCTTTCTGCAAAAGATGGAAAACTGAAATGCAGAGCCTGATAATTCTATGTGACTCCAAGAACTGAAGAAGCAGAAGATTTTTATTGACTGTAAAATGTAACTTTAAATTTGTTCCTAAACATATATAATGGAAACATGGAGGCCGACATTCTCATTGTAGTGCTTTTAGAGGTTTTTGAAACCACAATTAAACAAATTTTCTCTAAAACCATGGATGCCATGTAATTTATTAAAAGATCTGGATATAAAAAAGTGCAAATTAAAAAAAGCTGAACAGTGAACTAAAATGTGAAAACCTCTAAATATTCCAGTTTTTTGACAATTACTAGTGAGAAAAAAACAAACCTCTAAAAGTCTAAATGGTTAATAAAGTCCAGCAGGATCAGAGAAGCTCCTGCTGACATCTATAGGACCTCAGCTACTTTTACTTGGTGAATTTTTACTTTTACTTGGTGAATTAGAGTTTTTCATAGTTTTTACACTAAATAAATTTAGAATTTTTAGAGTTTTAGAGAAATAAAAAGCATTAAAAAAAATATTAGGGTAAAAAATAGAAATTCAAAAGTCAGTAAGTTAGGTTCTTAGGGGTAGATTCATCAAAGAGTGAAGTTCTGCCACTAGAGGGAAATTCCACAGCTCTCAATTCATTTCTATGGGATTTTGCAAGGCGTATTCATCAATGGGTGAAGTGAAAGTTCACCCTTTGATGAATACGCCTTTAAAAATCCCATAGAAATGAATTGAGAGCTGTGGAATTTCCCTCTAGTGGCGGAACTTCACTCTTCACTTCACTCTTTGATGAATCTACCCCTTAGAGTTGCACAGAAAATCGGGCCATGTTTAAGGAATTTGTTTTGTTTGAGATATTGTAAACTGTATCATAGTGAAAACAGATGAAAAAGCTGTTGCACCTTATTGTTATGGAGTTCTTAAATTAGGAAAGGTGACAATGAAGATTACAGTGCTTTTATTTGGTATTATCTGTGTATATCTAATTAAAGATATAAATACTACATAAACAGAGGAAAAAAAGTCTGTCAGTCTGCTAAAAACCTGTTTTAAAGTCTAATAGTGAAAGGTCTGTTTAATGCTTCAATGTTTGACTTTCATACTGTATTACTACACTAAACTTATTTTACTTTTATATTCATTTTGCCTCTTTTTAGCAAAAAATACAAACATTTTCTCTCACATTTGAGTATGAGCAAGACAAAGACCTGATCGATCTCAGAAACTTTTATCATAGCTTAAATATGTCTGATGTATCAAGTAAGACACATGCTGAGTAGTTGTGGGAATCTTTGTGACTGCCTACGTTTTTGATGACTTCTCTTCTTTCAAAATAACAAAAGCCTGTGCGTGCATATACTCAACTAGAACTACTGTATTTCAGCAAGTGGATGGGAAGCATTATATTTACTGGTATTTTTATGTAATTTTTCTTCAGGTGGGTGATATCGTAAAGGGGACCCACTGCCCAAAAAAACATTCCACATCCTATTTTATCACGTTAATAAAGCAAAATTATCTTAAATTAAGCTATATAATTTATTTCAATTTTGTTTCCTTCAGGCTGGGAATTCATAATTATAGAAAACAGGCAGGATCCATTTTGTGGCAAGCTTTGCATCATCTCAAAATCTTGTATGTGCACCAGAATGGGGGACAAGTTACACAATCAAATGATGAAAAGAGTGGAGGGGGGGGTGTGGGGATTGCAGTGATATCTAGCAAGTGCTGAATGGAAAGTAAAAGTAATTGCCAGCCCTACCTCTATGTCTAAGGCATAGAGGAGGGGCAGGCAATATTTGATTGACAGCTAAGATTTTTAAATTAGTTTACAACAACTATGAATGCTGTAATAAAAAAAAAACTTTGATTTCATGTTTAATATGAAAATGACTTTTTCTTATAAAGCTTTTTAAGTCTAGGTGACATGTCCCCTTTAGGCTGTCAAATACTTCCTTTTTATATTGTTGTATAGACAAATGAAGGCTAGTTAAAGACACCTTTGATGATATAAGCAGTAACTTAAATAATTGCACTTTTTTGATAACTAATTTTTCTGTGGGTTCTGCTATTCAAACTGACCTTGCTCCAGTACATCCACTCCAAAAACGCCATGCTCTGTCTGTTCAAGGATAAAAATCACTTCAATAACTTATTAAATGCATTCTTGTTGGACCCTGATTGGTAATACAATATATATAATGAAACATAAATTTCTACAACCAGGTCTTCAGGTTGTACATATCCTATTGCCCCTGTTGTGTCTTAATGCTCTCTCCCACATTGCAAATACAATCAGTTAGCCCTTTTGTATATGATTGGGATGGAGCCTTGAAGTGTAAGCTGTCTGGGGGGAATGATGTGTAAGCCCTGTAGAATGTGTCAGCACTATATAAATAAAGAATATGAATAATAATGAGATTAAGCTATATTGTATTGTTAGTAAGTGCAAATAATGCATGTTCTTTGTTTGCATCCCCTTACTTTGAAAAGCTCTGAGGTACAGATGCAGTCACTTGGATTTGTAAGTTAAATAGGTCTGACTCAGGGCTAATTGAAGAAACTGTGTTATCTAAAGTTATCTTAACTCATTTAATGCATTTAACCTTTTCATTAGCATACCAAAGCACCATTGTTTTCAATGGTGAACTCTTTAATTGGATGGGATGCTGTGACACAATATTCTATGCTAAGTGGGATAAATGGGATAAATGAGTTAAGTCACGACGCATTAAACACACAATCCAAAGTGACTTCATCTGTATCTAATGGTTCTATAAAAATTTTGTTAATAAAAATGATATTAGAATAACTACTCTAATAATAATATGGTCTCGCAAAACTGGTTGGTTTCTCTCTTCACCTACTATTACTGAAATGACTGGGATGACCGGTTTTCATATGTTCAGTGACCTAGATGACCAGTGTTCCAGGCAAATGAGATCCCTGAAAATCTTATTTGACTGTCCACAATATATTAGAGAAAATGGATGTTTCTATTTGTGGCAGCAATCATAAGATTATCCTGCATGGTAATTGTTCCTTAAAAACTTGCACATGAATATGCCATAAAAAAGTAAACCATGAATACACAAAGTTGACCACTGCAAACCTCTTTCCTGATATACAGAAAAAAAAGATGAATGTCGAGGAAACTAATTCTATTTTGTAAAACTTGTAATGTCAGATAGAGCATAGATTAAACCTCCTAATGAATATCAGAAACTCTGTCCTTGTGCTTGAGGTATTAGAAATGCATCATTGCACAGTGAAAAGCTGGGGGAAGAAAAATAGATGAAATTTGAACTTCAGCATTCTGGCTATTTCCAGTTACAGCTTTGAAACGAATACCCAGAATGTAGAACAAAAACATGATGATTTATTTATGGCAAGACATTAATGTTGAATGACGCCCTTCAAGAAGTAAAATTGTTCAGCACACACAAAAATAAAATCTCTAAACTTTCAAGGAATTTCTAATAATTCATTCCTGTAGCTGAAAAGAACAATTTTTACTGTACCTTATTTGAGGTCACATCTATTTACAGTAGGTTCACACAACATTGCCTTAGTCTTAAAATCTTGTTTTCTTATTGTTTTACAACAATGGAATATGCAGTACTGCATTTACAAATACTAATTAATCAATGCATATTTAATGTGTGAATCAGGCAACTGGTTAATAATACATAAGCAATGAGCAGTGTTTTCATTAAAATGAGTGACTGGGTATTTTTGTAGCTATGAAATGACACCAAATATGCCCTATAATCATTTGAGTCATTTCATTATTTCTATAATAATGGTCTCAGGGATATAGATGTCTAATGTATCAATGAAATTTGAACTCTGTCAACAATTGCTGTGTTAATCCCTGATATGTGTGATCAATGGCGCATTGCAGAATATAGGATCATTCTATAGCAGGTGTAAACACAAGTGCTACTGCATCAAGAAAGAGCAACAATAGTTTACAGCAGGGCCAGATTTACATAGCAGGTGCCCCTAGGCCATCTGCCATTCATCTCCCCTCCCTTCGTTTGTGCATCTGTGCAAATTTTCTTCATTGGACCCTGACTACTGGGTCCTGATGCACAGGAAATTTAAGAACTATTGTATAGCCTGTGAATCACCAGTACTTCCAAACCAATGCAGGTGTGGTTGGGAAGCTTGCCTCCCACCAAAAATTCTGCCATCCTAGACCCAGGCCTTTGCTTTCTTTCCACAAATCTGGGCCTGGTTTTAAGTTAGTGCAACATACACAATTTAGCTACTGAATATAATAGTTGCTAAAAACACAAAACAAGGCTCAAAAATTTACACAGACCTAAATTTACAAATTCAAAGCATATATTGTGAACTTCCCAGACATAATTGCTGCTATTCAAATACAGAAACAAAGACAGAAACAAAAAAACTTAAGAAAGAAACACAGGCGTACATAAAAAAACTATGTTGAAAATTTGTAAAGAGAACCATAATATGGGTGTCTAAACATGGTTATATGATGAATAGCTCTATCAATGTATAACATCAGTTGACATTTAAAACCCTCTTTAAATCTCCCCACATGCAGTAGATAAGCGTGATGATGGATCAGTCACAATATGAGTTATGAGAGGTTTTCTTGTGTGGGTCATTGGGTCTAACCACTAGTCATTGTAAAATAATGGCTAAAGAATAAAACAAAATCAATTCACTTGAGCAGGGGCACAGCATATTTTCGGCAAAGATAATGCCATACACAATGCTAAATAGTCCTTTTACAATAATATCCAACACTGATTATGGCCTGTCTGACCACCAAATTTAAACATAAATAAACATTGTTTGATATTGTCAAGTCAAGTCATGTAGTTTTTATTGTCATTTGTAAAATATATATATATATATATATAATACAGAGTACTAACACAATAAATAGTAAAGTGCAGCGTGTGCAGTGTAATACGAATTTCAAGTATAATAGTTAGTGCAGTGAGTGCATTATCTGTTTGCAGTTAGTCTGATTGCCCTTGGAAAGTAGCTGTTAAATAGTCTTTTGCTTCTGTTTTTATGCTTTCAGGCCTTCTGTGCATCAGTAAATATTTGAGCTTGTGCCAGATGAATATTTCATGTCCCGGGTGACTCTGGTTGCTAGTAATTGCTTTAATTTTGTTCTTACATCTGGCCATATCTAGACCAGACAGTGATGGAAGTATGGTGGAGGTGATTCATTCAACAGTTTTTACCACCCTCTGGAGAGAGTTTAGTTCTTGCTGTGTGATGCTACCATACCACATTGCTATGTTGCCTGTTGGAATGCTTTCAATCGTGGCTCTATACAAGGTGATTTGTGCAGGTCTGTTGACTCCACACCTTTTCAACTACCTAAGTAAATTAAGACGTTGATGAGCTTTTCCGATTATGGCCTTGGTGTTGTCACTCCATTTGAATGAATTTGCAATATGTAGACCTAGAAATTTGATGCTTTCAACCTGTTCTATTTTGACATTTCTGATTTGTTAGGGGTAGTGTTGATGTGGACATTTTTTAAAGTCTATGATCATCTCTTTTGTTTTTGCTGTGTTAAAGACCAGTTCTTGTTCTCTACCATATTCAATAATGTTGCACACTAGGGGGCACATTTATTAAGGGTCAAAGTGAAAATTCTAATAAAAAAAAAGTAATTTTTGGCTACTTCGACTATTAAATAGCCCAAAATTGGATTCGAATTGAAAAAATTCAAAAATTTGAAGTACTGTCTCCTTAAAAAACTTTGAAATCAACACTTTGCCACCTTAAAGATGCCCGATTGCCAAAATCAAAACGATTTTCATTCAATTGAAAATTGACCTATTTGGTCAATTTTTTTATCAAATTGCCCAAAAAAATTTGAAGGTCGAATTTCAACGTTTTTTTAACTTCGAATTTGACCCTTAGTAAATCTGCCCCAAGCTGCCTGTATCTGGTTTCATCTTATTCTTGGATGAGGCCCATACTCTTGTGTCATCTGCAAACTTGTAGACTTTGCAGTTATTTATAGAAGATGAGCAGTCAAAGGTGTAAAGGGAAAAAAGATTGGGGCTAAGACTGTTTGTTGATGAGTTTCTGAGGGTTTATGGTATTGAAAGCAGAACTGTAGTCAAGGAACAGCATGCATATGAAAGTACTGGGAATATTAAGGATAGGTATGCATCAAAATCAGAATTCACTTCATGATTCAGCTGAATTCCAGCACTTGTTGAAGGTTTGAGATGAATATATAATGTTTGAAGCCTAATTTAATGGGGTGGTTCACCTTTCATTTAACTTTTAGCAAAATTTTAGTTTGTTACAGAATAAGTAACTTTTTCATTGGCCTATATATTTGTAATTATTTGCCTTTTATTTTGAACGCTAGGGGTCAATAAATAGGGATCAATAACCCCAACATCTAAAAAAACAAATGCTCTGTGAGGCTACACTTTATGGGGCAGAGTTTTCATGGCAAATGGTTAAATTTGATTTTTTTAAAGAGACAGTACATGATACCTTTTGAAATCTGAATTTTTAAATTTTTTTAAAATTTGAATTGAATTTGGACTATTCCCTAGTCTAAGTACACAAAAATAATTCAAAATTTTACAAATTTTACTTAGACCCTTGCTAAATCTGCCCCTTATTGTTTTTGTAGCTTTTTATTATTCATCTTTCTGTTCAGGCCCTCATCTATTCATATTTCAGTCTCTCATTCAAATCAGTGCCTGTTTCCAAACTAGGTAGCTGCTGCATAAAAGGCTAAATAACCCAAACACCACAAGTAATAAAAAAGTAATAAAAAAATGGAAACAAATTGTAGATTGTTTAACAGTGATGGGCGAAACGGCCGCGTTTCGCTTTGCCGAAAAATTCGCGAATTTCCAGAGAAATTCGTGAATTTTTCGGCATTTGGCGAAACGAGTCGCGTCGTTTTTGACGCGCGTCGCGTTGATTCCGACGCGTCGTTTCCGACGCGCGTCGCGTCGTTTTCGGCGCGTCGCGTCAAAAACGGCGCGCGACTCGTTTTTGCGCGGCGAAATTTTAGTGGCGAATTTTTCTGCTCGTTTCGCGAATTTATTCGCCAGCGGCGAATCGCGGGAATTCGCCGCGAATTCGCCCATCACTATTGTTTAACTCTCTACATCATACTTTAAAAAAATAAAAATTCTCCCCATCCTTAATTCCAGAAAGTAATATCAACTTTTGTAAAAGAAATTGGTTTTACTTTTTTAATACTTTTCACCCCACAAGAAACACATTGCTTTTGGTATCCTTGGCTGTTGTTTTTGTGTCCTTCTGGCATGTTCATCTGGGGCACCTTTGTCACATGATATATATATATGAATCGTACATGCCTGGTAAGTTAAATTGGAGCAATTGATGACAATTTCCATTTGTTTTTTATTAGCTTCTGTTTGTCTGTTTTGAGTTTACTCTCATTTCCTGAGTGAAAGTATAGATTGTGGCTCATGTTAATTTAGTAAAAGGGGATGAAAGCAGCATTTTCATTTATCTCACCGTCTGTGCATTCAGGTGGATATAGTGTACATTGCAAGCATTATTGTCTGCTAAGCAGCAAATAATATATAATCTAATAACTGTAGACAGAATTCAACTGTGTAAAATTGTAATCATTATTCATTTAAAGAAGAGTTTTCTTACTTATTTTTTGCAGCCTTGCTCTTGGTTCATAAAAGTTCAACAGCCAACAAAACCAAATTACAAGCAAGCTGAAGAACCTACATAATACTGTATAATTATCATTTAGATTTTATATTTGCAGTTAGTGCATCAAACATACATTAGCTTAGGTGCCGCTGGCAGAATATAAATCCAACTGAGCAGAACACAATTTCATATTCTATTAATATTCAGTCATTTTAATTAGCCCCATAATGCTACTGTGGTAGAATATATTAAGCAGTGGTTTGTTTTAATTAATGTTTCCCCCCCCCCCCCTTGAGATAAGGAGCACATACATGTAGAATACATTTTCAATAAAATGGCAGATCAATATTCAGATTATTCATATTGCAAGAAGTCAAATGTTATCAGAAACCAAATTACCACCACAGCCATATTTATCAGACCTTCTGTGCAGTGAAGGTCTGTTATAGGCAATAGAGCAGAGCCTGTGAGAAAAACTATTACTATAAGTATGCTATACTTATCAAATGCCCTGTGGGGAGGTTAAAAAAAATGGTTGCTGACAGTCTTTGTTCCAATTTCTTGTATGTACTGTATAGCAAAAAGTATGTAATATGTATTACACATGCATCACAATGTAAATAATAAATATGATTATTTATTCCATATATCTATTTTAAATCATCAAATAGCTATCAGGTGTATTAAAGGTTTAAAATATTAACAATTATATAAGGAGCAAAGATCATGGTTACTTCATTAGAAATTTTTTTATAAACTCAGGTCCACATAAAAGTTTATAGGCAAATATTGCATGCAATAGAGGTATCCCAAATAAATTCTTGGTAAATATAGTACCCAAAATTCAGCACCACTGATGGTTTGCTATATATATATTTTACCTGCACCTTGATGAAAAATTAAAATGCTCATCATAGAGTGGTTTCAAATGTAAAATTGCCCAGTGTTTATATATCATCCCCATTTGTTTTATGTTCAAATTAAGAGGACATTGACAGATGAATATAAATGTAAATTACAAACTAGCAAAGCCAGAGGAAATTGTAGTGTCCACATCTCTCTTGACGTGTAACTCTGCCAAATAATTTCTTTTAAAACCAGAATCATGTAACTTTCATATTGTTTTGCTAATCTACAATAATCTGCAACAAAAATAAGAGGTCTATACACAAAAGATGAAAGGTGATAAACCCATGTATTTACAATAAGGGGCACATTTATTAAAGGTCAAATTTTTATCAAATTAAAACCCCTCGATTTTGAGGGCTTTTCACGCAATTCTGTTTTTCGAACGATTGAAAATAAGAAATTTTAAGCATTCAATTGAATTTGGGAAAATCCTATGGGAGCTTCCCATAGGGATATATAGCAATTCGGTAGGTCTTATCTGCCGAATTGTTGTATCGACAATCCAATTATAATCTAATTTTGGGATATTCCATAGTCGAATAAGCCCAAAATTTATTTGAATTTCAATTTTTTTAATTTGAATATTAGTAAATGTACCCCTAAGTGATCTGTTTACATTTACTTTTGTTCAAATTGGTTACACAGTGGGGCAGATTTACTATTGGTCGAATTGGAGGGTGAATTAACCCTCAAATTTGACCAATCGAATTGTGGTCAAATTTTAACCCTTCAAATTTGAATATCAAATTTGAAGTGTTTTAGCGCAATAAAAAAATTTGCTCGAACGATTAAATAGTTGGAATTGAACGATTTTAACCATCCAATGGAAATTTTTTTATTCAATCTAAAAAACTTTAGCTTCCCATAGGGTTTAATAGCAACTTGGTACGTTAATCTGGCGAACTAGCAAGTAATTTAAAGGGCAAGTAATTTGACTGTCGAATATTCTAATAGAATTTTATTCGAATCATTCGATTCGACCGAATTTTCAAAATTCGATGGTCAAGGTGGCCACAAAAAATATTCAAAAATTGTAATCTTTTTATAAATTCGATCGAATTTCGAATCATTCATGTGAATTTAGTAAATCTGCCCCAGCGTATCAAGAAGGAAATTCTGAGAAAAAATTAATAACTGTATAAATAATAAAGGTATCTGAAATTAGAATAGACTAATTTTGGAGCATTTCTTTTCAAATAAAAATGGTTTGGCTTATCATACCACTCAACAGTCTTGGCATGTATGCCAGGTCAAAATGCTCTTTCAATAGATAAAATATAAAATTCAAATAAAATTAAATAATCATTTATTTATATGATATAGCACCAGCAATGTATACACTATCTTATGTAACACAATACAATGCACTATAAAAATTACTTTTACTCACTAGCATTAAAGTTGTCCAGAGAAATAGATGTTATTTGCTTTCTACACACAAAAAAGCACAGGAAAGAAATCCTCCCCCTGTTATAATAAAATGTCCAAGAAGAGAATAATATAAAATAATAATTTGAGCAGTCTTAATTAAAGCTCTGGTTCAAAAGAAAGAAGTAGAAACATCTTAACATGCTATTCTGAATAATAAAATGGTATGCATAGCTAGCTTTCTAATACATACTTCAGATTTTATATTATATTATTATTATTACTAATCCAGTCCTTACTGACCTCTTCAACAAGCAGCCAAAACATTATTTCCATTTCTATTTTACCACCTAGCCCAAACCAGGCAAATACTCAAAAATATTATCCTATTTGGTAAAGTTGTAAGAGATGACTAAATTCAAAACCTAATATTTTGGCTGTTTTTTATCAGAACTCTCTGTTAGAAATATCCACCACAGTGAAACGATAAACATAAAGGATATGTTGATATTGTTCTTCTGGGCTTATTACATTTACTGGCACAGGACTTGTTGACTATAACAAAGTATGGAAATCACACATTTCTATCAATACTGCATCAGTGTCTTAAATATACTAGTAATACACAAAGTCCAATGCATATTTAAAACTATATAATCTCAAAACCTGAAAGGCATTTAAGATTAAAAGAGAAAAGTCTCAAGTGGCTTTCAAATAATGGGAGCAAAAATTTATCTGAACACCCTTAAAGGGCACTAATCATAACTAAAATCATTTTCTAAGTAAATACACTATGTGAAAGTTCAAGAAATCTGATTTTTAAAACAGTTAGAATTGTTTGTATAATGTAAATCATCAGCTCACTATACCTTCTGCAAAATCTCCCCTATCTTCACTTCAATTCTAGCTGAGGCAGGCATCTTCGATTTCACTGACTCCTCCTACCTATATCTTCACAGCCAACTGTAGTTCTGAAATCTCGCACATGCTCCGTTGAAATTCCATGCTTGCCTAATAAACCTTCTAAGCTATTTTGAACTCTGCTAAACTTCTGTGTTAGTCCTGCCACCTTCTGGAAGTTGCTGTATGCACTTCATTTGCATAATGACAAAACCAGCAGGAGATAAGATAGGGAAATCTCGTGATACTTCTAGAGTTTACTAAAGCTAGGCATTCTGGGTAGAATACTCAGGACTTTGCAAACAGGACATTATTGAATTAGAGAGGGTACAGAGAAGGGCAACTAAGCTGGTAAAAGGTATTGAAAATCTTAGCTATGAGGAAAGACTGGCCAAATTGGGGATGTTCACGCTGGAGAAGAGGCGCTTAAGGGGTGATATGATAACTATGTATAAATATATAAGGGGGTCATATAATAATCTCTCTAATGTTTTATTCACAAGTAGGTCTTCCAGATGACACGAGGTCACCCATTCCGTTTAGAAGAAAAGAGGTTTCGCTTAAATATTCGGAAGGGGTTTTCTACAGTGAGAGCTGTGAAGATGTGGAATTCTCTCCCTGAAACTGTTGTACTGGCTGATACATTAGATAGCTTTAAGAAGGGGTTGGATGGCTTTTTAGCAAGTGAGGGAATACAGGGTTATGGAAGATAGCTCATTATACAAGTTGATCCAGGGACTAGTCCGATTGCCTTTTTGGAGTCAGGAAGGAATTTTTTCCCCCTCTGAGGCAAATTGGAGAGGCTTAGGATGGGTTTTTTTTGCCTTCCTCTGGATCAACTAGCAGTTAGGCAGTTAAAAAAAAAAAAAAAGGTTGAACTTGATGGACGCGAGTCTTTTTCCAGCCTAACTTACTATGCTATGTTACTATGCTATGTTATAGTCACTGTTGTATTCACTGTATGGACTCCCTCGGTGAAAGAAGTAAAGGATTTTGCAACTTTGCACCCTTACGCCAGTCGAAGTTGCGCACTGACGACGGGACGTAACTACGCTAATTCACTAGTATGCCCATTTTACTGAACCTCATGTGTTAGACTTTACTTCGCCAGGTCAGACCTGGCAAAGTTCAATACAACGCTGGCGTCTTTTACTTTTTTAGTGTGGTAGTCTAAAAAATAGCGTAATTTTTTGGGGGGTTACCCTTCTTCCCCCCCCTACATTTCCTAACATATGGCAACTCAACTATAATTGGACAACTTTATTTTATTCATTAAAGGTTACCTGGGCTTGTGTAGTGTAATGTAGTGGCTGTAACATACACTTCTATTATACTTTTAACTTTGCGTTGTATGCAAATTAGGCATCACTAGTGTAAATGCGCTTTGCCTGATGAAGTAACAGTAACGTAACTTCGCTGCTTTTCACATTTTAGGGAATTAGCGGCGGACTGGCAAAAATTCGCCTGGTGAATTGTGGCGAATTGTGGTCGAAGGTGTTGCTAGCGTATTTCCGCATTTTTCTGAATTTGCCCCTATATCACCAACCTCCTGCCCGTTGATTTCTTATTAAGATTTCAAAGAATACAGTATTTCCACACAACAGTTCTGTCTACATATAGCATGACACAGTCAAGACAACTCTCCCCTGATGTGGCTCTGCTATGAGCTTTGCACCACATCATTTCTAAATGATTATGTTGGCTGTAATAGCCAAAGCATGAAACCCCCACCAATATATCAAATCTGACTCACCTGATATATCTTGTTGAAAATTAAATTTGGAATCACTTGCCCAACCATTGCGGAGCTCTAAAAATTTGAAATATTATTTTTCATGTGGCTGATGACACATTTTTAAGAAGTGCTTTTTACATCACTACTATATTGTTTGTGGTCTGAAGTGAATTTGTTGATTAAGCATCCAGTGTTCCAAAAAGACAAACAACATGCTTCACTTATTAGAAACACATGGAAATGTGTGGCACAGAATGTCCTGACCAGACTTTGAAAAGACACCAAGAAAAACAAAAGCATGTTATTTATTTTGTTTTTAAAGTTTGCTTGAATACCATTTAGCTTGAATGATACTGTAAGAGTATTCTGACATTTGTGATATTCTGTGGTGGTCCTAAGGAGTGTCAGTCTTGATACTTGATTGTGTGATCCATTTAGAATGCAAAGAGTTAGTTGATGTGTGTGGGAGGCAAAGTGATAGGTGCCATGTTTGAAATGTTTATTTGGCCTGAGTTCCACATCAGTCCACGTTATCCCACAATCCATATTTTAGCACATGTGCACTAATGATGCCTTGTAACGTTCCTTTTAATATTCTGGAGACTTTAACTGAAAAAGAAGCTCTGCTTTCTGTGTTCTGTTTTTCTATATGTACCATTTTTCTTGTTGGAGAATTACCAGGTTTATTTGGCATGGTATGTTTTCCATTTGCATTCAATAACATCACTTATGGGAATAGATCCGTCCAAAATAAACACCTGGAATCAAAACTTTGGTAATTGTTTGGAAATGTTACTAGACATTTGAATAGAAACTGCATCTTATTCACTTGGATGGTAAATGCCTGACAGCACCAGCACTTTTTAGTCCAAAGATGCTCTGTTAAACATTCCTCTGGCAAAAATAGCTGCAGCTGGAATAGTTCTGTGTGCTTCTCAGCTAGCTCAAATACAACAACAGAGACATGCCCTGTGCTATAGCAGCCTTCTATATTAATAAATCATAAATAACAAGCACATGGACTGAAATTCTCCATTCCATCATTTAATATTTAGGGGCAGATTTACTAAGGGTTGAATTTCGAACTGAAAAAAAATGTACTATGGGAGTAAGGGAATAGAAACACAAGACACAATAGCTGGAGCAATGGAATATAATGGCACGACCAACTTATCTAATGATTTATCTCTAGATTACCCAAAGGCTACAGTGGAGTGCACATAAAAGAAATGATGATGATAACATTATTTAACACATTTTATTTTACATTAAGATGATTACAGTTTGAAGTGAGAACTAACTCTAGTTTAGGGGGTAAAGGAAATGTAATTATAAGTGATCATTTTATAGCCTTAATTCTGTCCAATTTTAGTTGTGTGTAAGATTTTATGTCCTTGTATATCCTTTATGGCCACTGAAGTGTAAACATCGCCTTACATATAACATCATTTCCTGACCTTGATTGTATTAGTGTGTGATCTCATTGCCTCATAGGAATTACCTTTCCTTTCCACATAGATGAACTTTTCCTTTCTTGGTGGTTATGGTCATTGACTACATGAGTTTTATATAAGTAAATGTGTACAGTACATAACCACTTGTTACACAAGTATATATCAGTAATTACATTTTATTTTTCCACTCAAAGGTTTCATTTTATTTGGGCACGAACACTAATAGATTTATTGTAGAGAAAGTCTGATATATTTTTCAAAAGCTTGGTCTTTTGGGAACTCAAGTGAATAGCCAGCTATATGCAAAGCTGAATCCTGCAGATCAGGAATTAAAGGTCATGGAACAATGTATGTCTATCTATTGTTTGTTTCTCTTTGGTAGAAATGCGATTTTTCTGCCAAAGGTTTTAAAAGAAAGATAGAAGAGTTTCACACAAACACAGCTATGCTATCCTATTTTAAGAATTATTTCCAAGGAACAAAGCCCCTGAAATTACAGCTTCACAGTCCCTTGAAAAACAGATCAAGAACTGCTGCAAGCTCTTGATTTTTTTTCTCCCTTCCTCTGTCACTCATTTCTTTCATGATGTACACACTGTAAAAGGTTGATTATCTACTTTCCATTTCCCAGCTCTACAATTTAACTTTTAAATTACTGGAGAACAGCAAATTCTAAATGAAGAAAGCAATACAGATTTATTTCTGTATATTAGATACTTTCTTAAAAGATGTTGCAAACTAAACTCCCACGTTGACTGGTGATATCCATACAATGGATAGAATAAAAGCATGAAATATTTATTTGTTCATTTATTAAAATTTTCATGCAAATGTAAAGGACCAATGCATGGAGGATCACATTTTTTAATATCCAATAATGGTTACTGTTCAATAATGGTTTTTCCCAGAAAACATGGACTAATCCCACCTTTGATTTGTGTTAATTTTTTTCATAACTGATGCAATCTTCAGACTAGAAAACTCCACCAGGAGAGGACCACATCAGTCTGTTGGTGGCACACAATCCTATTGGGCTAATTAAATGTTTTTAGTAGACTTAGGGGCAGATTTACGAAATTCACGTGAACAGATTTAAGTTCGATCGAATTCCGATCATACGATCAGATGGTTGAATATGCAAATTTGGCTACTTCGATGATCAAATACCGAAAATTCGAATTATCGAATGATCGGATTCGACTTTAACTTTAAAATTTTCTTCGACTGCCTACTTCGCCAGTTTGAACCTACCGAATTGCAATAGAAGCCTATGGGAATCCCCACATAGGCTTTTTTTTCTATCACCTGCTCGAATACCATCGAATCGGACAATTTTTTTGGTGAAATCGAAGGATCGGTATTCGATTGTACGATTTTATTGAGGGATTGAATATCGAGGAAACAATAGCCTACAACTATTCGATAAGCATTCCATAGTCAAATGCTTATTGAATTTCGAAGGAATTTAAGGATTTTTTGGGGAATAATAGTAAATCTGCCCCTTAATAATGGTGATCTAAAGTATGGAGAGATCCTTCAGCATAAACATTTTGGATAATGTACCCTATATCCAATCATATAATGTACCCTATATCCAGTTTTTTTAAACTCTAAGAAATACAATTTTGGTTTTATTTATTTTAAAAAATTGAATATCTAAAACTCTGACAAATTTTACCAACCCAAAAACTTGAATTGAATTTGATTAAATTTAAATTTAGTTTTTCTCCAAAAAAAAACTGTAAGGTCTGGAATAGTGATGGACGAATTTATTTACCTGCTGCAAATTCATTGAGAATTCCCAACGCCAAAATTCTCGCGGGGGCCGACGCCCCAGATTCTCCCATCACTAGTCAGGAAGTCTACTAACATCTTCAAATTGGTCACTGGACCTCTCCCATTTACCTCTACATGAATTCGGCAGGTTTTAGGTGGTAAATAGTCAAATGTGAATTCTTAAAGGGCCAAAGTTTGATAAATCTCAAAAATCTAATTTGTATTTTTTAAAAGATTTTAATCAAGTTTGGATAATTTACTAGTCATATTTGACAGTTTAGACCATTACTGTATATAATCACCAATGCCATCCATCACTCCATAAAATGATTTATCAGCTTCTGGGTGCTGATACAATAGGGGCAGATTTACTAAGGGTTCAAATGGATAGCTCGATTGGAATGATTCAAACGATTTTGGCCAAAATCCTTAGATATTCAAAAAATTCCAAAAACACTTCTTTAAAGTTCCATGAGGAAAAATAGCAATCCGGCAGGTTTAAGTGTCGGATTTGAGTTTTTTTAAACAGTGCTTTCGTTTTTTGACTGGTCGAATTTTAAAATTCGATTCAAATTTTTTTTTCAATTCAAATCAAATTTTGGTTATTCGATAGTCGAAGTAGCCAAAAACTACTTTTTTAATTCGAATTTTCACTTCAACCCTTATGTAAATCTGCCCCTTAGTTGTGTGCACTACATTTTTACCCGAAAAGCCTGGATTGGTTGGATTTTCAGGCTAATTCCAGCACAGACCACAGAAACGTCAAAATAGGATAGAGACTTCTGCCACTGACTTAATTACAACCAGGTCTGAGATTGTGGTTTTTTGGATTTGGGTTTTTTGCAGCAACAGACTTTATTAAATCTTGAGAAATTCGCTTTTTTTTTTTTTTAAACTGAAAATTTTGACCACCTAAGCATGAAAATATTCTTTTTGTAAAATGCATTGTGTACAATCAAATATGTCAACTGAACAAGTGAATTATTTCAAGAATTTCCCAAGACAATATAAGCTACAGAGTGCAAGGAAAATACAATACACACAATGCCATTAGTCTCACAAACAAAATGAAATGCAACTCATAGCACTCCCTGTCAAACAGCCCAGGGACTAACAAATTATCAAGTGACCTTTTCATTTATTAAACAGCTCCTGGTGTTATGACAGGTGCACATATCTTTTTCCATCTTTAGAAATCTACAGCATATAACATAGATGGAAGGACATAACACTGAAAAGCACTTGGTGGTAAAAAATACAATTCATATTTCAATATAGTGAAATGGCAATGAGAGGGTGTTGCAGTATAGCACAGGTTTTTATTCCTGAATCATAACAGAGCAATGATGGGAAAAAAAGCAAAAAAAATTTTTTTTTTGCAGTAGACATAACATGTTAAATAGTCTTTTTATTATTTTATTTTGATAACAACCATCTGACAGAATAATAGTTTAAACCAGTTTAAACACCTTAAAAATTATCCGTTTTTTTTTTTTGTTTTTGTTTATTTAGCAGGAGATTTCAGTATGATACTATACTCTAATATCTTATTTCACCTGAATTAAAGAGAATAACTAGGGGAGAAAAGGTAGAGATAAAATAATCTAAATGTCAAAACAAAGGTTTGTTGAATGTTATCTAAATAGAAGTTGCATAAGGATTGCATTTGCAGAGTGCTGGAATGTTGGAATAAAAGAGGTAAGAGTCAAAAGGTTAAATAAATGAAGTTAACATATTTTTAAGGTCAAGGTTAACATTTTGTTAAGGTCAAGGTTTACTACTAATACATTTCAGATCTGCATAAACAATTTAGTGAGATTCTATGCGCCACAACTCTTTGCACCTTTGCCACCTGCCCCATGAAAAATGATATTTTGATATGTGATATACATAGATTTGGTGATAGAAATCAGTACTTTATAGTAATAGAGAGGTGTGGGAACATATCACAACAGCATCATACAGTACATTATCAATTATCAGTAAAGTGGTGCGAGTTTATTGCCACCTATAATAGTGTATATAACTGAGGGCAATGTAGTACATGCACGGTTACTACTTATTATTATGATTTGGGGGGGAGGGGATTTATCAAGTCATTGGCCCCAAATTTTGTAAAATTTTTTTGGTCTCCCCCTTTTAAGATAGACAATATGTTCAAGATTGCAAGTTTTAATCATACAAATTACCCAGGCTTGAAACTTTGCATTATGGGTTTTTTGCCTAGAAAAACGCTTCATGGATGAACAACCTGTGGTAATGGTGTTACCCAAGACATTGAGTAGGCAGACTTTAGGGGTTGTGGGTAGGGTGGTATTCATAATATTGTCAATTTTGTTTAATATTGGTGACCAATATGGTTTAATGTCATCACACTCCCATAGCATATGTGCGATCATGCCTTTTTCTACATTGCATCTGATACAGGTATCTGATCATTCTTAATTTGTAGCACACTAAGGGGTTGATTTACTAAGGGTCGAATTTCGAAGTGGAAAATACTTCGAAATTCATTTTGGGGGTCCTTTTCAATCGAATATGGACGTTTTTGATTGAAATCATTTGATTCAAACGATTTTCACCAAAATCCTTTGAATTTTCAGAACTTTGCAAAAATTTCTGGCCAAGTTCTGTGAGGTCCCCCATAGGCTAAAATGGCAATTCGGCAGCTTTAAGCTGGGGAATAGGCAAATTCGAAGGATTTTTAAAGGGTCAGTACTTCGAAATTTGGATATTCAAATATTCAAATTTTTTTGGGCTATTCTATAGTCAAAGTAGCCCAAAATTATTCGAAATTCGAATTTTTTAAATTCAAATTTTAATCTGACCCTTAGTAAATCAGCCCCTAAGACTTGTTGACTCCCAGTTATTATGGAGAGTGTCACATGGGCCAGCCTTACTTGTTTGCAGTAGTAGAGCATAGACACTAGAGAGTAAGCCTTGAGTAGATGAACTTTTGAGAAGGGGAAAACAGCTTGTTTCCATTTATAGCTTCTTTTCTATGAGTTTTCATAAGGGCTTGTTTGACCTTTAAATAGTGTAGCCATTGGCTAGCTGGTAACCCCTTTACGTAGGTACCTAAATGAGCATATGTCCTGGTCTGACCAGATATCCCCAATGGTTACTATGCCCTTATCCAGCCATGTTTTCATACTGCGCATATTAGCAACTACGGAGATAGACAAATTGTTCCATAGATGTGTACAGAGGTCTGTATTTTTGTCCTTAGTTATCTGTGATGCAATTTATCAAACTTGGTGCACAGTCCTCAGAACAGAGTGGGGGAAATTTACTTTCCTTTTTGGTAGGTTTCTGTAACAACCGCTCTATCGGGTGTTCAGTTATGCCATTCAGTTGAACCCAGATGGCTTTCAAGGTGGGATGGTGTGATTTTTCCAGCCAGGTGTCTAGGTTTGATAATTGTGCAGCCAGATTAATGCAAATAATATTGAACATATCGTACAATATCTGTGAATGTATGGTGGGAAATTAGTCGAGTGATATCGGCAGAAGACTTGGATATCGGTCAGCTTGTCAATCGGGCTGGACAGAGAATTTTGATGGTGATGGTGCCTTTGCAGGTACCCTTAACATCAGCCATTGTACTGAATTGTCAGATACAGGTAAAATTCTATTGTTTCTTCCTGTATAACTGACGATTCTGCTCTACACGTGTGTATTGAAAAGAATAGAAATGTACAGACAAACTCTGCTTAAAAAACTTAAAAACCATAAAAAATTTGTATTGATTGTATATTGCAAAGTCGCTTAGGGTTATGTTTTCTTTTATTAGGCAAAAAATATTTTTTGTCTTGACATTCCCGTTAAAATTCACCTTCCTCCTTAGAATTTGTCACTGGTTTTATCTGAAACCTTCTCAGCTTGTAAATTGCAGCCAACTGGTGCATTGCAAGTTCCTAGAGAGACCAATAGGGTGTTTTTAATATGACTTTGGAAGTGCTTTGTAATGTTAATAACACAGACCAGCTTATTTATAGTAAATTTCATGTCCAACCAATAAAAGTAAAGGGTAGAGTTAATGATACTTTCTTGAAAACCATTTGCTAATAGCCAGTAACTAATTTGTTAATGGCAGATTTGAATCTTATATTTGCAAATGCTGTAAAAGCACATTAGTATACTGTACAGTAAACATTAGGCTGGGGATCTTGCACATTTATCTTATGTTTTTCATTATCTTACAGTGCATCAAGTAATTGAATTTAGTCTGAGTATAGAGCTCTTCACTCTTATCTCTTTTCATTTTCCTGAAACTGTTTCCTCGTTATGGGAGGCTAATGCTCAAGACTTACAAAATCAAAGTTAACTGGAGGTAATAACATTTTTTTCACAAACTGCTATATCTGAGCCATTGATTTTTCTCTAAAAATAAAATAAATAGCATCTAGCAGTAAAACTTGTTTAACACCTAAAAACCAGTTTCTCTTCTATAAATGCACTTCAGGTGAATCTTGTCATAGCACATTGACCACCAAGGGGGTCCAAAGGACAAAAAAAGGTGATGCCAAGCTAACAAGAGCACATTTGTATTATGTCTGCTCCATTTATCAGTGATTATATCCTCTACTGATCAAAAGCTCCTCACTAATGTGATAACATCTCAAGGAAATAACAGAAGCCAGTCTGAAATGACAGAAATGGTGAAATAGAAAATATTCAAAAAAATCTAGATAAAAAAAGGCTTAACTACAACAAAAAAACATGTAATTTAGTTTTCTTAATTTAAGGGCAGAGCAAAGGTCAAGATATATATATTTTCCATTCTCAAATAAAAAACAGCTTTACTCACAAATGGATATTATTCAGTTTTTTCTTGTATTTTTGCCAGCATTTTCCAATGATGAAACACAGTAGGGTGTGTTTGCATTCAGAACTTTCTATCACTGCATTTAAGCTGACAATACACATGCTGATAAAACTTGCACAGCTCCTCCAGACTCAGTCTGCTCTTTATTGGCCAGTGTATGGTGCCTGTCATCGGTCTGCCTAGACAATTGGACCTGTTTGAAAACACAGCTGGCAGATGAACAACATGATGTGATGAACATAATGTGTTCCTCTCGTTTAAGATCTTCATAGGGCCCCAGAGGAAATCAGCCTGGTTTGGTTCATCCCATTGATAGTCACATACAGTAGGGTAAAGATCTGATTGTTGAATGGCCCTGCCAGCTCAGAACCTAGTGTATACTGGCTGCTGCTTCTCCAGGTTGAGTAACAGGAAGCAGTGTGGCTTGGGATTTGCTGATGATAATCAAACTGTTTCTCTTGACTGTATTCCCTGGCCCACCACCTCAAAAGTCTAATTAAATGGCTATTTAAGCATGCAACCTCCACCAACATGTGCTGGATCATTCAGCTTTCTGCATTGTCCTGTCCTCCTGTTTCATGTTCATTTTCCTCCAGTTCCTGGTACTGTTTCCTGAATTCTTGCTCCTGAGGCCTGTGAGCTCTGTTCCTGCCCTGTACTCGCCATATGTTTTTTGACCCTTGGCCTGATATTTTACTCTGTCCATTTTCTGCCTACCCTGACCATCTGCCTATCTCAAGGACTGCATTTTTCATTATCACCTGCCCAGATCTCTGCCTGAACTTGGACATGTTATTGTCTCCTCAATATCCTGGAGTTTGTGTGTTTTCTGTGTTTTGTATGAAATCCTGTTTCTGAACCTCAGTTATTTGCTAATGGTTATCCAGCAGCCCACCAGTCACACCAGCAATTCCTAAAAATATTGCTTGCCTGAAAGGGAATATCATGCTTTCCAAAGCAGCATACTCCCGCCGTTCCTAACACAAAATTTTACTTTTGCATGTTTCAGGCTTACAATGGCAGGTAATTGGTGCCACTTAATTAGAGCATCAGACAGTATATTGCAGTACCTGTTAAACTGCTGAGGCTGCTTTCAAATAGTTGATGATTATATGCACATTATGGAATCCACAATTGTGATTTCTGCAAATTAATTTTTTTTTTATGTGTAGATGCTTTAAGACAGATACAGCCAATCACCTTATACTTTCATCATATGTATAGCTACTCATTTTTGAAGCATGTTGTTTCATTCACCTCAATGGAGCAAGAGATGGTGAAAGGGTGGACAACTGTGGATAATTAAAGGAAACATTTATTCAGTAGTCTATAACAGAGTGCCTTAATGCAATTTCAGGAAGATATAAATACTTAACAAATGTGCAACAACTCTTGCTATGCTACAAACAAGTCTAGTCGCAGAGGACACAGGTCTTGCTCATCATAACCTATGCAATACAGGTCACAATCAGAGATAACTAATTTCTCTTCTGGTATCTAGAGAACATTCAGTGTATTCCTTAATGAAATAAGGTTTAATTTGTTATTAGAGGTATATTAATAATTCAAAATGTATCTAGAAATTCGATCCCAAGCTCAATCCCAAAACTGGAGATGGTGATGGTGAATGTGCATGTATTTTTATCTGGTATAGGTCTGAAAGGATATCTCTATCCCTGAAATCTGGAATGGACAACAAACTGAATGAACTCATTCTTACAGAGTGGATGTTTTTCTTTTGAAAAGCAAGGGTTGTTTTCTCTTTTCAGCATTAGTGCCTCTAGGGTAGTGTATGTGTGCCTGCTGTTATGTGATAGGTAATTTGTTGTACCAAGACATTGGCAGAGACATTTAATCAAGTGTGTAGCTGATGCCGTTCAAAATATTTCTTTAGCTCCTCATTCACATAGAAAATTGAGGAAAATAATGTGTTTATTTGGAAAAAATAATCCCAGCTTCTGTCTTTTCTTTGAATGCCATTCCATATTAGTTTGAGCTATATATATGTAAGCACCCAAGGCTTCAAATGCTGAGATGATAACAGTAATACAAATTAATCAGTATAAAGAACAAAATTATCCATAAATGATCCTTTTTTTTGTTCTTTCTTATAACATTCTTCAATGCATTATCAATCTCTAACTTGGTGCATAATAATTTATAAGCTTTTAAGCCTTGAGTTTTTTTTATTTTATTTATGATTATTTGCACCCATGGAATTAGTGAAATGCACTCATTAAGTCACATGCTTCCTGTCATTATTTTGAGGCAGTTGAATAGCATATTTTCTATCAACAGATCAATAGATTTCCTCCTTAACATCAACATCTTGAAATTCATATGCACAGAAAAGGGTGAAGGGTGATATTTTTTTTCTCATTTCCTATAAAAATTCATTCAGTGTATGAATATAAATAATATTTTTATTTTTTATGTCTTTTTATATCTTTATTTTTTATATCTTTTTTATATCCTCTTTTTATTGTTATTAGAATCCTTGAAATTAAAACACATATGTTTTCTTCACAAGTAATAGGAAATATACCTGTGGTGTGGGATCACTTTTTATCAACAATCAAGTATATAATATAGCATCAGACTACATGCTGTTACTCTTCTGCTAAATTCCTTTTTTAGAATCATTCCCATCCTCCTAAGTTTGTTCTTGAAAATTATTATGTATTAAACATATTTTTGATCACTCTGTAAGGTATTTGTTGCCTTCATGTGAAGCAAGCTGAAAATAGTTTCATCCATTTTCTACATTATCTAACTAAAATGTGTATATAAAGGTAGTCTGTCCTTGTCTCTGTGACCCTGGATACAATGATGAGCCACCTGCCTGAAATGCTTTCGGATCTAGATTTCTTCAGAATATTTGCCTTTGCTGAGAAATCTTACTAATACCTATACATTGAAGACTGGAAATTGAATTACATTTTTAAAGCTCACTAAGCTGGCTGCTGTACATAATAATAATATTTCACAAGCTATTGCACCTTGAAAGACATGTAGATTGGGGGATGTTTTCTTTTTTTTGCAATTAATCTGCTTTGTAAACACTAGTGTAATGAAACATATTGAAAGAAAATAAGAGTGAAATCCACAAGTCATAGCCATCTGGGGTTGTTAACAGCTCTATAATTACAACAGTTTGGGCTTTTCATTTGATGAACTCATTAACAGTTTGGGCTTTTCATTTGATGAACTCATTCTTCTAAAGTGGAGCTTGTCCTGGAGTGAATCTAAATAATATGATAGAATGCATGCAAAAAAACTGATCAGCTTCATGCCAAAAAGGAGCTTTGTGATGGAAGCCTATGGGGAGGAAGAATGCCTAAAGTCAAGAATTCTCACCAGATAGCATCAAACTGCAATGTGTTTGATTGCTTATGAAAACTGCCAATGTGAAGTCTGCTTTGAAAATAAACGTTTAAATGACTTCTTTGAGAAGCTCTAAAACGGATCCCTAGTGATTATGTATTAACATACTAACTTTAATAAAGTGTCTGGCCTTAGAGTCCATAATCAGCTCTTATCCATCATTTATGCACAGCTAAATATGATTTTGCATACGGAGTAACACACAAACGCCAGGTGCTGTGAAGATAGCCTTGATTCACACTGGTGCTCCGTCACCAGCAACCAAAGTGATTAATTCCATTATACAAGATGAGTGAATCAGGAGGCATGCAAATAGCAGAATACCTGCTTTAAATATTTATTGTGCAACCACACAACATGTTTTGGGCGACAAGGGCCCTTTTTCAAGTGTATACAAATCTCAGTGAAACATTGCTTTATAGTATCACACAGGAAGTCCCACCCCTCAATTAATAATAGAAATTACAAATAACCCCAATCCAATGCATGTGAGAGATTATTCCTCAGGTCATAATAAAAAACTTACAACCAACAAAAATGTGTCAATCGATGATATCAAAAAAAGGTCCATAATTATCATAAAAAGTGTATATTGTGAATACAGATACAATGTGAAGTGCCATCCGTGATGTAGAAGCTTGTGTGTACCGGTAATATGATCGCCTCAAAGCCAATTCCTCATAATTTAATGTGATCAAACTACATATAAATATAGATAAAAACAATAATAATCATTATTCGTGGGAACTGCTCATTAGAAAGAGCCTACCCAAAGGAAACCTTGTTACCCGAAAGGATGGCTTTGTGGAGTTTTTCTTTAAAAGATATTCAAAAACAATTGCTCTCTTAGAGCAGAACTTTTCCTAGGAAGTGCATTTTGCAGTCTCATTTATTAACTGATATTCCAAGGTGTTTTTTGGACAGGTGTAATTTTTATCAAAAAAATTTTTTGGTTTTCATTCTTCCTAGAGCAACAAAAATATAATTGGACATGTTAGTAAAAAGGTAACATTAGATGGACTTCAGTTTCAAATATTTATTTAATGCAAATATATATATATATATATATATATATCATTAAAAAATATATATATGTATATATATATATATATAATAAAAAAAATCACAGCCCTTACCTACAGTACTTACTATAAACAGGAGAAATAAGGTGTAAAAGATTTAGAGCACAGGGATTATATATGTTAACAATATTTATTTTCTATTATGGGAAAAAACGAAGATGGAAATGGCAGGCAAGCTACTTTGTTGGGTTCTGAAATGTTTTATTTCATCAAAAGCTCTATGCACTTTAAAGGTAGAGAGTTTGCCCTTTCCTTTGAGATATATATATGCTTAAACTCAGTGGTTGGTAATAATTCTGTGGCTGTGCAATCAATGGATACAGTCCCTGTAGCAGAGAGAAGTAAACATACCATAGCTTTGTTTACCTACTTCTTGCCAAAGATTTAAAGATTGGATAAACATTTCATGCTTCATCTATTAGTGTTCACAGTGGTGTGCCCATTTCAGATCTGATATTTATCACATTTATTCCCCATGAAATGATTGTAATAAACAAAAAAGCACCATAACCTAAATGATAATGTTGTATTATATTTCACAGGTTTTATGGACATTAAGATTTATTAATAATAAATTAATAATTAAATGTACACCATAAAATATATTCATGGACAGAATCCATTACAAAAACGTTATTCTGTTTGTACACATATATATATATATTTTTAAACCAGCTTAATGCCTAAAATTACACTATTATTTTACACAATAAGACCTGGCATAAACCGTTTAAAACAAATTAAGGTAACAAATTCTGTATTAAAACTGACTGCACTGATCAAGTTATTAAGAAACTTTTTAAACCTTTTTTTACACCTTTCCCAGAAATGTTATACTCAGCTAGTCTAATAAACAATAATACAATATCATGGTATTTTAATTATGCCTTATGTAATATGCATAATGTAAAATGGTTATAACTACTGGGGAAGAAAGACAGACAATCCTAGTGATTTTAGTTTTACCTTCCTTCCTTATTATGTCCACTACATTCCAGCAGCCTTGTTAGTAACTTAAAGCCAGCCAATAAGAGATGGGAGTGCTCCAACTGAATCATCCTCTGACACCACAATTTTTGATCCAAACATTGTAGCGAAGCACTGTGCTTTGATCCTCGCTTTTACAACTCCTGGCTCTCTCCTTCCCTTGTCTTGGTTTTTTGTTTCCATTACTACTTGAACATTTCCTTCTCACTCCAGTTCTTCACATTTATGTCTGTCCTGCTTTTGTTTGCTCTATCTCATTCCATTTTGTGCTGGTTCTTTGCCTGCTCTGTCCCTCTCCAGTTGTTTTACTGCACCCACTCCATTCTGTTCTAGACTATCCTGTCTGTAGCTAATTTTGTCCCACTGCAGTCTGTCCTTCTTCTTTGCCCACTCATCCTTATATAGAGTCTTAGTGTCCCCCCTCTTCATCTCCAACTGCTCATGACCTGAAGGACTCCACCACCCACCTATCAGTGTATCATCGATAATGTAACCATTATCTCTAGTGATTGGCAAATTCACAGCGAGTTCCCGCGATTCGCCGCCAGCGAAATGCCAGCGAAATTTTGCCTGGCAAAAAATTAGCTGGCGTCAAAAAGACGCGCGCCGAAAATGACACAATGCACTTTCTAAGCGACACGACACCCGTCAACAATGTGACGCCACTCGTTACGCGAATTTGTCGTCGAAACGAAACGGGATAGATTCACCCATCAATAATTATCTCTTTTTTTCACCACTGGAAGATGTGTAATTTTTTTAAAAAGCACTTTCCAAGTAATTCTAAGATTTTCTTCAGTGTAGGAATGTAAATAATATATTCTCTGTTTTATTTGTTATTAAAGTTTTCTTTGCAATGAATATAAAATGTACCTGTTTGTTTTGGGTTTATGCCATTTGTATTAAGGTTCTTTTGATATTATAATTGCAGACTATGATAAAACAAACTTTTAATCTGGAGGGAAAAAATGGCAACTATTATGTTATTGCTGCCCCACAGATCCTAAACTCCAAGTTCCCCTGTGCTACAACGCATATGCGCACTCATGGCAGTCAGTGAGGGTGTGATGTGCTTGTGGCTGGTGGGTGCCAGGACCCTGAGGCCTTGGGGTGCCGAGCAGGGAAATCCAGTCCTGTTAAAGTTCTTGAATAAATATTAAATGAGCAAAATTGTTTCGGTTTCCATTCATTTTTTTGTTTAATGTATTCTCGGGGCAGATTTATCAACCAGTTAATTGTACAGAGTGGTAGCAGTTACTGTTTGATTAAATTACCAATTTTAAATCACCAAAACTTTTGCATTTAGAATTTATTTGCTGTAAAATATGTTTCCAACACTTTTTTTTTCGTGTACACAGTTTGCCTTGTGGGACATGGAGTCACATGGGTGGCTGTGCTTATTAGTTCAACTGAGTAGCACTAAGCACTACCACTGCACAGAGAAGAATGACTTTTTACTACTCATAGCAGTATAATGTTATTGCACAAACATATAATTTTTTCCCCTGTGGAAAATGCGATTCATTTGAGTTTTCGGGTTTTACAACTCGAGAATCAAGTTGTTTTTTTTTATTCAATTTTTTACTTAAATAAGATACCATTCGAGTTGTGAGTTAATTATAGGTGTAAAAAAACTCTACCATTCACCCTTTGATAAATATCACAGAGATGTATCATTTCACTGCAGACACTTGTCATTGCAATTCATCTATTCCATTGCCTCTGTTTTTGCTGTTTAAAACTCATTGCGTTGATGTCACTAATCAACTATTTATTTCTGCTTATACTTTTATATTCCAGTTGCAGGGGTTACAATAATTTACATGAAGCTGTTATTTAGCTGGAGACTTTGCCTTATCCAATAGATACAAGACATTTGAATCAAAATAGATTTTCAGACAAATTCTAAAACGTTCAATTGTTCTTGACTGAAAGTTAATATTGTTCCTATAACAAGGTGAGCAAACTATTGAACTACTGAATAGAAAGGCAACCCTTTATAATGCATTTTCTCCACACTGCCTTTGCATATATATATATTATTCTCAACATGCTAAAAACACATTTTTAGAAATCTGCTCATGATGGTCTATTTCTTTCAAATGATTACTGCAGCTCTGTGTGTACTCTCACTTACCAAATTCTCAATAGACTAGTAAATTGTATATTTGTCTGACCCACTTTCCTAGGTTGAATTATTTACTTGATTTTCTTCTATTTCAATCTCATTTTTATTTGTTTTCAATATTAAGATAAACTTATTAACCACAAATTAAAGGTGGCATATTACTTGGTAATTCAACTGAATTAAAGGACAAGGAAAGTTGAAGTAAAGAAGTAGAAATGTTGTACATTATGTTTTCGTGCTTCTGTATCAGCCCCAGACAACCATAGCCCTTTAGCAGTAAAGATCTGTGTCTACAAAGATGCCTCAGTAGCTCCCCATCTTCTTTTCTGCTCTGCTGTCACTTACTGATCTTAGGGTCCCACTCACAATATACAGTACACATAGAATAGAAATGTCACAGTATAAGGCTGATTAGTATGATAATTACTACATGGCAGCACAGAAACCAGTGCAATTAGCATCAGATTTTAATCATCAGCCCTGTAGCATCAGCTTATGTTGTAGACCAACCTCATTTTCTGCTTGATAATTTGCAATGGCCCCTAAGCTTAGCTTCTCAACATCTGCTCAGAACCCACTGAGCATGTGAGTTTCACAGACACTTTCAAAGATGGTGGCCTCCTGTGATATTGTCCTGTATCATTGCTGCTTTTGAGAAGCTGAAACTTTAGGCTGGTGCAATAAGTTCACCATATAAAATATGGAATTTTTAGCCCTATTCATTTTAAGGGTTTAGTTCTCCTATAAACACATGTCACTGTTTTGTTTATCTCTTGACCTTTCTTTTTCCTTTATCTTCTTAGGAATCCCATTTAAATTCTACCATCTCTCAACTACATTATGAGGGGCATTTACTGACACTTGGGCCCCCTGCCACCCCCTATGAATCACCAGGGTTCAGGACACAGATGTTCAGGCTGAGATGAGGGAACAAGATACAGATGGCACAGCCACACAATAATCAAAACTCTATACTGTATAAGGGATATTCTAAATATTTTTTGTATTTAAGATACATTTTTCCATAATTTGGATTTGGTCATACATAACCCAAACCTGAAATACCAGAAGATTTTAGAGAATGTGACAATTTACGATGACAGTTATTTTTCTCACACTGTCATTATCTGGGGTGGGGTGTACCTCTGAATATACACATTTTTACAGATTTGGACATATATTATCTAGTGGATTTGGTATTTGAGTTAATTCTAAAATTTGATGCATTGCTACTACATAAACTTGAAAAGGGGCCTATGTTGCCAGAAACATGTTGCGTGGACACACAATAAATGTTTAAATAGTAGTTATTCTGCTTCTCTGTGTGATTCTCAGCCTCCATAAACTAAAGCACTCCTACTACATAAAGCAGCACTGCTGGACTAAGGACCTTGTTAGACTTGTAGAACTGCTATGAGTACCTGTGACAGAGTAACAGCTGCACTATATCAATGTACTGCTATGGGCAGGCAGAGAAAAGCAGGAGAGGTAATCCAATATGCTGTGCTTTGGGTACACAATGGAAGTAGAGTCCAAAGTAGTGCTAACAGGAGTTGCTATTGGCATAGTATGGCCATAAACACATTCTAAATCAAGGTTATCTTCAGCAGAGATTAGTGAAAATCTGCTGTTTTCATTACTATTAGAACATTAGAGCTACTGAGCAACTTACTGCTGCACATGTAGCATGATGCTTTTATAGATCTGTGCTGGTCTCTGCATTGTTCATTAATTGTTTTGATACACCTATAATGAGAGGAAGCACATGGCACCCTGCTGGAATTGAGAGAACAGAACTTCTCTTCGAGAAAACATCTTACTGGGAATTCTGTCATCAAAGTCTGATATGCTGTTTGCAATGTTACAGTCACAGTACCTGGACTCTTCTGCAAGACAGTTCAATTGCTATTCTTTATACAAGTTCCCTACTGTTAGGGGCCTCAAAAAAGGTAACCTACCAAACCTTGCCTTACTGTTATGAGCTTTGTTAACTTGCCTTTTTATGTCTGCTATGCTGAATGCTTATTTGATTCTCCTAAAGAAAGGCTTTTTCTGATGAGCCAAAAAAAGATTATTATTTCTCTTTTATGAAATCAGAATGAGCTTCAAAATAAGTTCCCTACCCCATGTATCTATACAGTACTAGAATAAATGGCATGTAAAATGCAACCAGCCTCAAAGCTTTACCTGTAATTGGTTTAAAGGAGAATTCAACCTCCACAGTCAGAAATCTCCACTGGCCCCCCCCTCCCTGCCTCCCCCCTGCTAAGTGTTACCCCAGAATTATGTCCCAAGCAGGATTACTGATTGCACATGCAGAATGAGCACATCGGAGCTCAAGGGCCCCATCTTCGTTTCTTTAGTATTCTTCGTGAAGTTAGTGGCATATCGGCACATGCACAGTTGGAGCAGTTTTCTGGTTTGTTACTGGTTTGTAACTCCGCATGCGCAGGATGATTACTGAAGCTCTGGAAGATAATGCCTGTGAGCTCCACTGCGCTGACTCTTCATGTGTGGTTGGTAATCCTTAGCAGGGGGGAGGCAGGGAGGGGGTCAGCAGAATGGGGCCAGTGGGGACTTTTTACCATGGGAAGGTTGAATTCTCCTTTAAGCTTATTTTCACTCATAATTTGTAACTGTATGTAATATGAAAAACATAGAGAAGACTAGGAAATTAATGAACAATTAGAAACCAAATCTAGACATGGATTTCCTGCAGGTTTGTATGAATATGCAAGTGCAAATGGCATATCTTCCAGTGCCTAGGCATGGATAATTGCATTCACAAGTGATTCTCTATAGACAAGTGAGTTGCATGCAAAAGCTTCCTCAAGGTAGGCATAAATCCCATTGCTCCCATTTATCTGTGCACCCTGTACTTTTGCCAAAGGCTCCTTTACTAAAACAAGTGCAGAGTATTTAATGTACATACATGCATCCATAGATGCCTCTTACAGCCTGGACTGAGCACAAATGCACTAGTTCATCCTGCTCTTATTAATTGGAGGTTAGACACAAGGACATGAGAGAGCCCTGGAATTAATGTCTGACTTTAAGTTAGGCTAGTAAGCATGTTGGGCATACACATTCACCCACTGATTACATTATGCATGTGCTGGAGGAGACCACATTCTAGTGCTGCAACTTGCATGTGATTTACCAGACACAAAAGTGCACACACATTTATAATACTATATAGCACATTGTTGTAGAACACACTGATATTCTGGGCAAAAAGCTGAATTTTGTAATTTATAAAAACATAGATTATTGTTTGGATTGTTTGCCCAATGCACCTGTATTAGTAAATAGTGAAATAGTTACTAATCTGTATATCTAAATAATTTGTGTTTACATTATTTAATTATTATGTACGCTACAGTAGAATACAGTGAAGTGAATAAGTTCTTACATGCACGTCTGTTGCCATGGTAATTGCCATGGTAATTCTCAAAAACCCAGGGGAATGTAGAGGCACACTTTATTTTAAAAGTACTGTATTGCATGTTGAAAAAGCAAGTGTCTGATAGCAATATGCAAAATTTACTGCAGTTGTTCCATTCTTTTGCATTCTTCTGCCTCCCTACTACAGACTAAACAGGGAACTGACCTTCTGATCACTTTGCAGCAGAACTATAGTAGCACACCCCCAGTTATAAGTCCCAGTCTGCACTAAGGGACTATTAATGAAGCCAGTTACACTTCTACTGTTAAAGACCATATAAATCCAGAAATCATTTTTGTGTCATTCTAAATAATTTCAGTATCTATTACATTGCAATTGAAAGCTGGCAACTTTTTGCTAACGAAACTTAATTTACGCCTAGCGAAAATTCACTAATGTTCTTACACTTAGGTCAATGGGAATAGGGCGGGTACAATAAAGTTGTATGGAAGTCTTTATTAGAGATGTTGGTACAAATGCTTAAGTTACTGCTTTTTTATTACAAATGTACAAGGAACATGAATTAAGCCCACTTTAAAACGGATGTTCCATGACCCTCAAATGTCTGGGGAAAAATGTTAACTCATGAACTTTGTTAAAACTTTTGCAGGCAATCTCACTTAAAAAAAGGACAAGTCACCAGAGTTTTAAAAATTTTAATTGGCATTGCCGACAGACAGGATATGATGTAACTGAGATAATATTGAGGAAGATGTAGCTTAATTTTACCAGTTCGCCTGGTCTAAGGTGGTAAAGGAAGCTCTGACGAAAGAGCTAATATTCAGTAAAATTCACACTTTACTGATTTTGCGGCGTAACAACCAAAGCAAAAAGTCGACCTGTCGATAGAGTGCGAATGAAAAATAGCGACAGTCCCTAGCAAATTGTCACCTACACCTGTCAGTGAATTGGCGATGTCCCTGTGGATGGGATTTCTACAAAAATTCGCTAGCGTTAACCACTTTAGTACATATGCCCCATATGTAAGCATTTTTTATATGTTAAGATAAATAATATCATGCATTAATATTTAACATACAGGTATGGTATATATGATGCAGAAAACCATTATCCAAAAAGTTCTGAAATACAGGAATGCTGTTCCCATAGAACCCTAACTAAAAATCTTAACAATTGAAGGGGTGTTTCACCTTTAAGTTTATTTTTAGCATGTCATAGAATGGCCAATTCTATTCAAACAACTTTTCAGTTGGTCTTAAGTTTTCAATCAATTGCCTTCCTCTTATGGCTCTTTCCAACTTTCAAACAAGGGTCACACATGTTCTGTAAGGCTACAAATCTATTTTTATTGCTACTTATTATTACTCTTTTTTCTATTCAGTCCCTGTCCTCTTCCAATTATTTATTAAAATCAATACATAGTTGCTAGGGTAATTTGGGGTCTTGCAACAATATTGCTAGAACTGCAAATTGGAGAGCTACTGAATTAAAAGCAAAATAACTCAAAAAGCACAAACAATAAGAAATGAAAACCAATGGCAAATTCACTCAGAATATCACTCTCTACAAGTCTACATCATACTAAGAATTAAGTTAAAGATGTACAACCCCAACATTTTAATTGATGGTAAGTAACTTAACATACACTATATTTCATAGCTAAACAATCCAAATGAGTTCTCTCAATATTAACATTTTAGTAGAAGTAGTAGCAGATGACATGCTACTCTACATTATCAAAAGATTCCTCATATGGAAAACCATAGGTCCCAAGCTTTTTGGATAATTGATCTTATACCTATATACTACACTTGTCTTGCAACTGGTTTGACGGACTTTATATAACATGAATTCATTATGTTAATACCTGGACCTTTAGTTGGAGACACTGGAGTAACTTCCATAGAATGGCAGGGGCCCGGGATATAGGGTCTGCTGTACAGAATTCTCCCCCCTTGACCCCTTCTAATTGTCTCCACTCACTGCTGCAAACAAACAAGCAGCTGGTGCACCGGCAGTGGGGGTGAGCAGAAGAAGAAGAAGTGTGGAGGTCTCCAATAAACCATTGAAAGTTTTTTTGCACTATAGCTACCGTGTGTGCCTTCTGATTTTCTATATTTGCCGGGGTGGGCAGAAGATGCTAAAGTAGAACTAAGAATGCCAGGCCCGGGCCTTCCAAAGTTTCTTCTGATGAGGGCACCTGGTCCATGGTAGTAAAGCTGCTTGTTGGGTAGCTGTAATGTATCTGCTTTGGACCATTATACCAGATGAGAGAGAATTATACTTTTTCTGTGTAATGAACATTTGCATACCAAAATTTGTAAAATCTATCAGTCATCAGATGATCAAAGACAGGCCATACTCTGCCAAATCTGTGGGCTGGGTAAGGTTTGATTTTCCCATATGATATTATATCTATGTCAACTGAGAGGCAAATAGAACAGTGCATATTACAAAACCTCCACCATCTGAGACATATAATTGAGTTAATGGGGAAGGACACATAATCAATTCTGTACCACAAGTATTTCTAGAAATCATTAATTTTTTTGGCTGGGCTAAATGTTCAGGACACATAAACACATGAAAATCTAATAGTTATTTACATAGTCCATGTGCATAGAGTGAACACAATGGGGCAACCTCTTCACCACACTTAATGCTACTTTTCCAGGAGCAAATTTGTTACCACTACGTTAATTCACTAAAATGCAAAGTTTCTTCTCAGCAGCCAGACTCTGGCGAATTTTCGCTAGTGGTACTTCAGCAGTGTGAGAATTTCATAGAGAAGTTTTGCTATTGTTCATTTCTGCCTATCGTTAGTACTCTTACGCAGGGCCGGAACTAGGGGTAGGCAAAAGAGGCCTTGGGCGCAAAGCTGTGGGGGTGCTGGGCAGGTACCTGTTCAAAAGTTTTATGCCTACCCCTCATTCGCTCCCTGTTCCTCTCCTCCCTCCCCCCCTCCCGTTCGTGAAATGCATTGAAGTCCATGGGCATCAAAATTATTTTGCTGCACGACAATTTTTGATGCAAGCGACAATTTTTATACATACCACTATTTTGTCCTAATGCATTTTAAGTCAATGGCTGTCCAAATAATGACAACGCATTACAATTTTTATGTGTGCACAACAAAAATTTTTGTCAAGGCAGATTTTTCTCCGTGAATTTCTGACGCAGTTTCGCAAAAACATATGTACTATAGGTGGGAAAATGCAAAAATTCACCTCAAATCCATTCCTGGCTAATTAATTTGCCCATCGCTAGTGGCTGGTGTACCGGTTTTAGTTCAGTTCATTCAAATCTCCAATATTGGAGAAGGGGAAGAATGTGAAAACTTCAACTCCAATGTGACTTGTGAGTCTTATTCCAGCAACTCACTACACAATTTTGAAACAGAGTTACGTTAGCCAGCATATGTTTCAGAGCAGATTACAATGAGGTTTCCAGAACAGCAGTAACATTCCAGGATCTAAACTTGAAACAAAAAGCTTTTGCTCTCTGCCATGCGAATGTCAGCAATAGAAAAGTGCCAACTTTTGTATCTCTCACTAACAGCTACAGACTTTGTCTAAAATTACATATATAGGAGTAGATATTTAGATATTTGTCAATTATTCTCCCATCTCTCTGCTGGTGTTTCTGAAAAAGAAAAAAATGTGATCTAATTGTGATCAATTGTGTGAACAAAACGTGGGCAATATTTCTTGCTTCATTTCATTCTTGGAATTCTATTGTCTGCTGCTTGAATTCTTTCAGGTTTAAAAATGCTAAATATAATTTTCCTCACATCGGGGAAGCCTCCCATAAATGTTTAATATTAAAACAACTCAAGAGATCTATAAAGATTGCTAGAAATATATATATTGTGATGATAATGTGCCAATTAGTTTGAATTTGATCTCTATGAGTTTGAGCTCCTAAAATCTTTAGCTGAGGAAAGCTGCCAAGAAGACATGACAAAAATATATAAATATCTGCAAACAAAAAAAGATATTTTTTTAATGGTATCTCTATGCTAAAATGTGGATGCTGATATTTTGCTAAAATATTTGCATTATAATAAATGTGCACTTCCATGTATGCAAGAGAGGGCAGAATGATGGTCCCAACAACTACAAAAAAACCCCCAAAAAACATTACACTTACACCATATTTTCTAAGAGTAGCATTGCCTCAATAGTTCAAAGAACTTTAAAGAACATTTGAGAATTTAAATATATAACATCAAAGCTCAAAGAGGTGTTAATCTTGGTGGAAAGTGTGTCTTGGCTTATTTGGGAATTGTATGGGTGTAACTGGGCAATTTCAAATGTTTATGCCATTTAAGGATTTTTAGGAAAATTGGCTGTTTATAACAGTATCTACCATTTAAATGGGCATCCCAGAAACTATATTTATGTATTATATATGGACATCTCCGATTATACTATATTTGTAAACATTTTGCTTAGAGGGATTGCATTTCTTAAGAGGCTTACTCTGTGAATGTCTTTATAGTAAACCATTAGCACTATGTTTCTGGTTTGCTTGTACAGGCTTTTGCAGATAGTAGAAACAGCATTTTGAAGACGATAAAAAGATGGAAGTAGTAAAGCCATTGTGATGTAGTACAAGCCATCTGAAGTTAAAAAAACATTTTTAGAAGGAAAAAATTAAATTGCTTTTCTCCTTTACTTGTTTATGTATCAATGTTAAGGTGCTATCCTAGGAACCACTTTCCTGCTGTCATGACAACCAATAGAATTCTTAGTTTGTATCAGAATATTTTGGTATCCAGGAAACTTGCACACATTAAATATGTTGGTCAAACACGGATGTTACACATTTAATATTTCTGTTTATTTGTAGTGAATAATTTATCACCCTGTTTAAAACAAACATAAGGATATTAGTAGCTCCATGAGGCATTTCATGGCCTTATAAAGACATGAGGCTGTAGAAGTACATTTTTTAGGTGGTAAATTATCTCTTATAATACACCAACTTGAAAGAACCATGTGACAAAAAGCTACATCAATGAGAACCTTTTATAATGTTTTATAGAATAATCATGGCTCATGTGCATCATATAGGGGGGTAGGTATTTAATCCTTACCTTTCTTGACAGAGCTCCAACCTTGGGATAGTTCTGTGAAATATTTTAAGAGGGAGAAGACCCCATACATTGGCTCTGCATGCCCTGTTGACACTAGGAGTATGCTGTCAGACAGAGATCAGGTGGATTTCCTAGTTGATAAAAGGGAGTCCCAAAGTACAGACTTTTTAGACTTGCAGAAGTGGGCGGAGGGTTCTAAGGCAGGATGCCTCCATGTAATGAAAATATCTTAATGTAAGTAGCATGTCTGAGTGATAGTTTCTGTAACAGCTCACTGACTGTTATTAGAGTTGCAAGAGGCTCTGCCAAGGATGACAAAAGTGTTAGCCCCCTAGAAGTCACTTGCCAGGGTGGGGACTCAAAAAGATGGGCTCAAGGATAGCAATATAAAAATATGAGCACCATTTTATCTGAATATCTGTTGAATGAGTACTACCACTGACTGTAACTAATACTCACTGTGCCCATTTCACCAGGAAATTTTCAGAATTGGGATATTTTATGAATTTTATGAAGGAAACACATTGTGTACTATCTTGGCTTCTGTGAAATCTGAGAAACTGTTGATAAGAGTCTAGTGTGAAGAATTCCAATATTATAGCAGTTTACTGTTTCTTTAAGAACCACTGTTGGCTAAGTTACTTTGAAGTGTGATTATAACTGCAAGGGCTTACCTGAGAGAGAACTGTGTGCAATGCATTCTCTACTGGGTGTTGCCAGGAGTTGCAGTGCCCTACTACAGTGTCCTGTGTAGTTATGTCTTGTATCCCCTAAACAGATGTACAGATAAAACTATTGATGACATTTTGCAACAAGGAAAATACAGAGTACCAGTCGAGAATAAAAAAAAATGGATGCCCTTTACTTCTAGTTACAAGTCATAATTATTCTATGTACATCCACATCATTGTTCTATTATCTGCACTTTTCAGTGTCTCGATACAACAGTTTCATTTCCAGCTCTTCAGCCCTTAGCAATGGTGCAGTAAAATTAATTTATAGCTTTAATGTGATGGCAGGGCTGTCAACAAGATGTCTTTATTCTCTAGAGATTCCTGATTACATTTCAAAAGATCATTTTATTTTCAAGGAAGATGAAGAGTAAAATTGAATGTGGGACACAACAGAGAATCTTTTGAAGCTACTCTTTTCTAACTGTTACAACATAAATAACTATTGATCTTGTTCAGTTTGCAATTTTTTCTGCATCCACCCGGTTTAAATCATTCTGAAGTGCATTTCGATAGAGCTGGGAAAGCAATTGTATGAAATTAAAGTCTCTTGAAATGACAGTGATATTTGTCATAAAAGGCAATCAATTGTAAGTCATTTTTCTGACAATCAAAAGGGCTTAGCAATCATGTATACTCAAAGCTGCCAATGGATTCCACTTCCTAAGTACTTCAATAGAACATTAGTTTTGATCCACAGGATCAAAAGCAGCTTAAGGGAAGCTAGGGATAAGAGTTTATTTTTTATCATTGTGATATATATTAAGTTATCATCATTTCATTTGTCCATATATTTGCTCACTCTGCAAATCTACCTTTTTTTGCTATTGCTGCAGTATGACCACATGGTAAGTACAGTTTTGCTCCATCTTCTACAACCAAAACAAACTGAAAGTGCCTCTTTTTTGGGTGGGGAACATATAGCCTTCTTTAGAGGTTTGCTCTACCACTAGGAGAACTTGCACCATATGTAATAAAGCTTATAGCAACCAATAAGATAGGTGACCAGTACATGCTACTTGCTGATTGGTTACTATAGGTTACTGCACTTGAGCAGTAGGAATTTTTTCGCCAGATTGAACCTACCGAATACCAATAGAAACCTATGGGAACCCCCCATAGGCTTCTTTGGCTAAGTCCTGTTCGAATACCATTCGTACGATTGAACCCTTCGATTGTTTGAAACGTACACATTTTTCGGAGGCTTGAAGGAAAAAGTACAATTTTTTTGTGAAATCGAACGATCGGTATCCGATCGTATGAATTCATCGAGAATCTAATATCGAGCAAAATGATAGCCTAAAACTATTCGATAAGCATTCAATATTCGAATGCTTATCGAATTTCGAATAGATTCGTAGAATTTTGGAAGAATAATAGTAAATTTGCCCCTAAATGTATCCCCTACAGTCTTTCAGCTGCACCTCACAGACACAATCTCTTAAATAGATTGCTCTTGTCTACTAAAAGCTCTTTAGAGAGCATTGGCAAATCCTAAATAGTGCTCAGTGGCTTCCATGCAGTGATGCATGAGTAGAACTTTACTAATAATGCTATGCAAATGGTATTATATTGTTTTTATTGATTAATTTATCTTTACAATAGAGAGTTCATTTAATTTGTCTTCTTGTGTGTACAGGTATATGATTTGTCAAAATGACCAGAATATGTGCCTTATCTTCTTCTACCTTCATCATCCAGCCCAGTTACAGTTAGGAGAGGGATCCAATTGGCCTGAAGTATAATTAGCTTGTGGTAGACCTATGGTACATTTAAGTAAGCAAGGGACCCAGGAGAAGCTTGGGGGTGGCTTGCAAGCTATAAGAAGGGTCACCAGAAGTTAAAAAGCATCCACTGCTTACACTCCAAGAAAGAAAATATAATTTATGATCTTTTAGTTTTAACAATAAGAGATATCTGCCAGAAGAACATCCAGCACAATGACATTGTTGAGCTGGGCATATTCTTAACTTTCTGACCCGGAGTACATACAAAGGTACAGGTCAGAGACAATCATTTCCCACCAAGAGACTACAGTATATTAATTACCCAAAATAATTGAAATGAAACATTTTCATTTTCTAGAATTGCCTACTAACCTAAAATATATAACAATAAGAGAAACAGATAACAGATATTTAAATGTTCTGGGCAGCATGTTTTTCTAGCAATACTGAAAAGTTCCAGATATCATCAGGACATGTCTGTATGCCTTTAAGGTGCTACCAGGCCTTAATTCAATGTTTTACAATGAACAACTTGCCTCCCCATGTACTACTGTCCTAAGAACGATATGATGGTAGGACAGGGCAAAGACCCAAAATGCTAGTGCACTGTTCTTCATACTATTGGATCTGTATCCTGTTTCTTGAGCCCTATATCATTCTCAGGACAGTGCTGTGAGAAGTACTGGAGGCTAAGGAAAGGCTATTAGTTTTAGACCAGAGGTCCCCAACCTATTTTACTTGTGAGCCACATTTAAATGTAAAAAGAGTTGGAGAGCAACACAAGCATGAGAACGTCCATAGGTATGTCAAATAAGGGCTGTGATTGGCTATTTGCTAGCCCCTATATGAATGGGTAGCCTATAGGAGGCTCTGTTTGGCAGTACACCTAGTTTTTATACAACCAAAACTTGCCTCTAAGCCAGGCATTCAAAAATAAGCAGCTGTTTTGAGGCCACTGGGAGCAACATCCAAGGGGTTGGAGAGCAACATATTGCTCATGAGCTACTGGTTGGGGATCACTGTTTTAGACCATTAAATTGTAGTAACTAGTTATTTAAAGACATACTTGACATTGACCTGTTAAATATCTGATTTGTCAGTATCTGTTTTACTAACTCCATGCAACATTAAGGGGCAGATTTACTTTATTCGAATATCGAATTCGAAGGATTTTACGGCAATTCGATTGGTCAAACGATCAAATACAAAGAATGTGATCAATAAAATCGTTCGAATTGAGCGATTCGAACGATTTTAACCATTCGATCTAATTTTTTTATTCAATCAAAAATAATGCAACCCAATTCGGTAGCTTTGATCTGGTGAACTAGGCAGTCAAATAAAAATTTAAAAGGGAAGTACTTTGACTGTTGAATAGTCGAATATTTGAATAGATTTTTATTTGAATTATTTGAATCATTCGATTCGATTGAATTTTAAGAATTCACTGGTCGAAGTGGTCTTCAAAAACATTCAAATTCGAATCTTTTTGAAAATTCGATCGAACTTCAAATCCTTCATGTGAATTTAGTAAATCTGCCCTTAAAACATCCAACAATCAGCAATATATAATAAGGTTCACATATTTTTATGTATCTAACTCTGTAGAACCAAATATGTTATACTGTAGTTGGTGTTAAAAAATCAAGTAGTATATTTCTCACTCTTTCATAGGCTAGTATTGTACCAACCTTTTATTTAATATATCATCTCCCTATGTTGATAGAGATGTCATTTTTTTAAAGTAGTTGCTAAAATCCCAAGACAATTTGAACAGATAGAAAAGCTGTTGCTGGTTTCCTAACAAAGTGATTAACAGTAAGGTACAGAATTGTAAGGTGCCCTTAGTGATACACAACTCAGAGGGCTCTAACCGTTGCCATGGAAACAGCCCAAGGATGTTACTCTGTACAATCTCAAATACAGTAGATATTTAAAATAGCAGAAAGGGAATGTGCAGTTATCAGTTGCCTGCCATTTAATGTCGGATTTATTTTTTTCAGAAAAGCAATGGATTTTTTCAAATCTGATGACAAATCCTTTCTTCCATCAAATGGCAAAATGTTATATAGTGTATAGGGATTTTTTCAGCAGGATGTGGTATAAAAAGCTTTGCTAAATGATTAATTAGGAATCTGCTGTTCCCTCTAGTTAGATACAGAGACGCTATTATGGAGTGCTGAACATTTTGGCAAAGCTGCTTCAGCGCATTCTGAAATAAAACTTGAGGTTTTGAAAATTGAAGGTTTTACATTTGTTAAGAGCATAACACTTAAAAAAAACTCTAATATATAAATCCTTCATCTAAATACTGGCAAGTTTATTTGACGTTACTGGGAGTTGTATTAGCAAACTTTTTCAATTTGAGTTTTTAAGATTATTCGGGATTTGGACGATTCACTGAAAATTCGTTGAGTCTCTGTAGGTTTTGCATTTATTTGATGAAAAAAAATACTAGATTTTTTCAATAATCGACCTAAATGTGCTACTATATATATATATATATATAGAATATATATAACCCCTCCTGCTTTCAGTGATATAATTAATGAACACACCTATTGAATATTAATTCATTAACCCCTAGTGATTAAAGTCCAGTTATTAGTAGTGATGGGCGAATCTCCCGCGATTCGCTTCGCCTAGAGATTCGCGAATTTCTAGAAAAATTTGCGAAACGAGCCACGGGACGATTTTGTCGCGCGTCGCGTCAACTTTGTCGCGCGTCGCGTCACCTTTGACGCGTCACGTTGTTTTTGTTGCGTCGCGTCGTTTTCGGCGCGTTGCGTCGTTTTCGTCGCGCGTCGCGTCGTTTTCGTCGCGTCGTGTCAAAAACGACGCGTGACTGACGCGCGACTCGTTTTTCGGCGAATTTTCGCCAAGCGAAATTTCGCTGGTGATTCGTGAATTTATTCGCCAGCGGCGAAAGTAGAAGAAAGTAGAAAATGTTTTTTGTGAATAACACGAAAAATTAAAAACATTGATAAACATAATAGCAATCAAACATTAAAACAATCATTTGTATATCTCTCCCCACTTACTTAAAGATAAACATGGCTGGTGTGTAATCCCTATTTAATCCTCGCGGCCATACCATGTCCAACGTATCTATCCAGAACATTTCACGGTTAGTGATGGGCGAATCTCCCGAGATTCGCTTTGCCGAAAAATTTGCGAATTTCCAGAGAAATTCGCAAATAGGCGAAAAATTCGCGAAACGAGTCGCGGCACGCTTTTGCCGCGAGGCACGTCAACTTTGGCGCGTCGCGTTGTTTTCGGCGCGCGACGCATTGTTTTCAACGCACCGCGTCAAAAACGACTCGTGACTCATTTTCCCCGTGAATTTTCGACAAGCAAAATTTCGCTGCCGATTCGAGAATTTATTCGCCAGCAGCGAATCGCGGGAATTCGCTGCGAATTCACCCCTGGCGAATAAATTCGCCCATCATTATTCACGGTATTTCAATTGCAATAATCTATCCCCACCCCTTCTTGGTACTTCTACTGTCTGAATAATTTGAAATTTCAGTTGACTTATGGCATGTCTAACCTGATGAATATTTTGGGGAACTGGCAATGTAGTTTCTCCCACATACACTAATCCACATGGACATTTGAGAAGGTATAACACATAAGTGGAGTCACATGTAAAGAAGTTTTGTATCGGATATTTCTTACCTGTATATGGGTTGCATTGGGTACAGTTAAGGCATGGAAAAATATTTTGGATTTTGCAAAAACCGTAGTTTACACTTCTTTTGAGGTCTTATATCTGCCTTTACCAATTTGTCCCGCATATTGCTTCCCCTCTTGTAAGCTATCGGGGCGATTCACAAAATTGTAGTAGCCCAAATAAACATAGTTTAATGTTAAACAATCCAATCATTAGCCCTGATTTCCAGTGATGTGGATTAACTGAACCTTTTCTATAATTTGATAAGAGACTGCTGTGAATATTATTTACAAAATAGTCAAGTGGAAAACGACTTAGTATTTATGGGTCTGTGGGCCCATCAGTTAGTAGCTCTTAAGTCAACACATGTATGGGACTGGGTTCAGATTATAGTGCATTTTAGACTAAATCCTCCCTGTGTGCCCAGACAGGTGAATTACAACTTTTTCCAATGCTTATAATATGGGACTGAATCTGCTGTTTCTCCACCAGTAAAAAAGAAACTGTTGAAGTACAGTGGTGTGAAAAACTATTTGCCCCCTTCCTGATTTCTTATTCTTTTGCATGTTTGTCACACAAAATGTTTCTGATCATCAAACACATTTAACTATTAGTCAAAGATAACACAAGTAAACACAAAATGCAGTTTTTAAATGAGGGTTTTTATTATTTAGGGAGAAAAAAAATCCAAACCTGTGTGAAAAAGTAATTGCCCCCTGAACCTAATAACTTGTTGGGCCACCCTTAGCAGCAATAACTGCAATCAAGCGTTTGCGATAACTTGCAACGAGTCTTTTACAGCGCTCTGGAGGAATTTTGGCCCACTCATCATTGCAGAATTGTTGTAATTCAGCTTTATTTGAGGGTTTTCTAGCATGAACCGCCTTTTTAAGGTTATGCCACAACATCTCAATAGGATTCAGGTCAGGACTTTGACTAGGCCACTCCAAAGTCTTCATTTTGTTTTTCTTCAGCCATTCAGAGGTGGATTTGCTGGTGTGTTATGGGTCATTGTCCTGTTGCAGCACCCAAGATCGCTTCAGCTTGAGTTGACCAACAGATGGCCGGACATTCTCCTTCAGGATTTTTTGGTAGACAGTAGAATTCATGGTTCCATCTATCACAGCAAGCCTTCCAGGTCCTGAAGCAGCAAAACAACCCCAGACCATCACACTACCACCACCATATTTTACTGTTGGTATGATGTACTTTTTCTGAAATGCTGTGTTACTTTTACGCCAGATGTAACGGGACGCGCACCTTCCAAAAAGTTCAACTTTTGTCTCGTCGGTCCACAAGGTATTTTCCCAAAAGTCTTGGCAATCATTGAGATGTTTTTTTAGCAAAATTGAGACGAGCCTTAATGTTCTTTTTGCTTAAAAGTGGTTTGCGCCTTGGAAATCTGCCATGCAGGCCGTTTTTGCCCAGTCTCTTTCTTATGGTGGAGTCGTGAACACTGACCTTAATTGAGGCAAGTGAGGCCTGCATTTCTTTAGATGTTGTCCTGGGGTCTTTTGTGGCCTCTCTGATGAGTTGTCTCTGCGCTCTTGGGGTAATTTTGGTCGGCCGGCCACTCCTGGGAAGGTTCACCACTGTTCCATGTTTTTGCCATTTGTGGATAATGGCTCTCACTGTGGTTCGCTGGAGTCCCAAAGCTTTAGAAATGGCTTTATAACCTTTACCAGACTGATAGATCTCAATTACTTTTGTTCTTAGTTATTTTTAACAAGGGGGGCAATCACTTTTTCACACAGGCCCATGTAGATTTGGAGTTTTTTTTCTCCCTTAATAACGTAAACCTTCATTTAAAAACTGCATTTTGTGTTCAATTATGTTATCTTTGACTAATAGTTAACGGTTTTTGATGAGCAGAAACATTTAAGTGTGACAAACATGCAAAAGAATAAGAAATCAGGAAGGGGGCAAATAGTTTTTCACACCACTGTAACATTAGATTTGGTCTACCCAAATGAAAAAAATCACCCTCTGCCTATGATCTCAGACCTGTGTACATTTCAGTGAAGATGAGCACCAGCCCAGGGTCTAGGGTTAGCCACCAATGATTAATATTTTGCTTGTTCTCTATGTATGTTGTTACAGCAATTATATAGCAATGGACTCACCTCCCTCTTGGTTTCCTTTCACATTTTATACCTTGTTGCTTTCCTCAACAATAATTGGTAAACATTTGCACTATTTAGTAACCGCAACTGATTTATTTTTCTTTTAAATCCTCATTAAGTTGCTGTAGATTGCTTTAAATAACACTGTAATTACCAATCTAGTAAGAATCTTCTCGTGGTTGACACAATTAAAAAAGGTGTGTAGTAATCCTATTTGTTATCAATTAGCCAAATAAGATATTGAAATGATTCACATAAACTGGAATCATGGTATGTTAAGTCTCAACAAACAAGATAATTAGATGTTAAAATTCAACAGCTGATGCTTTTCTGAACGTCAGTGATTTTCATGGGTTTTTAGGTCTCTCGCCCAAACATGTCTGCATATATAATAACCGTGTCTGCAAGCTGGGAGGGGCATTTCCCTCAGTTCTACAGAGAAGGGCTGCCAACATAAGCAATGAACCAGCTTTTCATCAGTTCTACTGTTGAGGGAGAAATCCACACAGTATTGTATGAATGATAAGAATCCTGTTTCAGGGTGTTTGTTATACTCTTGGATTACAAAAATAACCAAAGAATAACATTTGTGCCTAAATGCAGATATATTTCTTATGTCATTATATAATTGAAGTAAGTTTTGTGGTGTTGTAATTGTAAGCCATGTAATTTCGGCAGAAATGAAAGATTGGAATCAAGTCAAATACGTCAATCACATTCAGTGACTGCAGCACAGTCAGTAAGTGGGTGTCTGTGAGTTCTCAGATAATATTGAGGTGTTCAGTCCAGTATTTTGCTCAGGAAAAACTGGCTGAGGAGCAACTGAAAATTGTTGAAGAGCAAAAGAAAATTCATGAGGAAAGGATGAAATTAGAGCAAGAAAGGCAACAACAGCAAAAAGAAGAGCAAAAAAAAAACATATTGGGCAAGGGGAAATCAAGACCACAATTGTCTTTCTCATTAAAAAAACCCAGATTAAATGGCTAAAAGAACATTTGTCATCCAATCAAGACTGTATGTTAGCTTCATGTTGAAGTGCCCCCCTCCCCCCTTTTTTTTTTTTTTTTTTACTACTGGATGCAATTTTGTTCTAAAAGGGGCTGTGCTCTAAATTACTTTTTTTTTTAATATGATTTTTCTTCAGCTGGAGTCAAATCCTTAACAGAGCATACATCTTTCTCACAGAGTGAACGCCAGTCCTGAATTGGACTGCTAAGTGCTCAGTATGATGTGTTAAGGTTTTAACTAGCAAAACTATAATGTTCTATCATTTTGTTTTTTTAATGACATTTGATAAAAACATAAGATGGTATTAGACATCTTTAAACCTACCACAGTATTGTCAATGCTCTGTAGTGTATTAAAGGGTCAGTGTCCCCATGATGCTATTTCCTCAACATGGTTAATAAAGCTGGTATAATGTATCTCTCTATAAAAGTACACACTTTTTTTTATATTGACAACTCCTGATGGTTCAGGAATTTAGAAGTGGGCAAAAGAAGATGCAGTTAAAAAATAAGCACATTCCCAGCTACAGTCAGGTGACCCCAGTGGGGGCCAATACAAGGGCAACCAAGTCTGTGAGTTTTAACTTTGAAAGCAGCAAGTAAGTTGCAGTTAAATGTAGCCCCTTTATAAAATGAAGCAGCAGAATTCTTAATGAATCAGATACAAGTTGGAGGTAGGACTGGCCGTTCCAGGGATGACTTTGATGTACTGTAGTTGGCCAACTTAAATATATTGCAATTTATGGACAAGCACTTCCCGTTTTATTTAAGAGAGGGCATTTTTTAGGTGGCAAACATTTTCTTATTTAGGAAAGCCAGTTTGGGGAAAAATACCTTATCCAAAGGTGGTCGTACACGGTGAGATCCGCTCGTTTGGCGATGTAGCCAAACGAGTGGATCTCTCACAGATATGCCCACCTTGAGGTGGGCGATATCAGGTGATCTGATTGTGGGTCCTAGAGCCCAACGATCGGATCACAACGGAGGACGTACGGGTGGTTGGATCGCAGGACCGCATCAATGAACAGATGAGGCTTGCAATCTGACTGTATTTTTAGTCCTGTCCGATCAACATCTGGCCAACTTTCGGCCAGATATTGATAGGTAATCCTGTCGGAGGGGCCCGCGCACCAGCTAATAAGCTGCCAACTCAGTCTGTCAGCAGCTGTTATCAGCCTGTGTATGGCCACCTTAAAGGGCAAGGAAAGGCAAAGAAATAAAATCCCATTTTTACTTTCTTTAATGAAAAAGAAATCTATCTCCAATATACTTTAATTTTAAAATGTGTACCGTTTTTATAAGAAACCTAACTGTATGCAGTGAAATTCTCCCTTCATTTAGTGCTTCTGGCATTGAAACAATCACTTATGAACAGCAGGGGGAGCCCCTGCCTTACTTACCAGCCATGCAGAACTCAAGCAGCTTTGTTTTTTGATCATTTATGACGATCCTTAAGCAGCACAGACCATACTGAGCATGTGCAGTGCCAGTGTCAGACCAAGATGTTTAACAAAGTTACAAGATGACAGCCCCCTGTGGCCAACTTTGAAAGCATAAATCATTTGTTTGATTAGGCTTGTGGTGCAGTAAGTTCATGTTTATGTTTAGTATACAAAATACAGCATTTCTAGCCTTATTCTATTTTACACTTTCCTTGCCCTTTAACAAGGATTTTTCCCCAAAACCTCACCTGAGTTCCTTAACTTTTTGCTTGAGCAATCATAAATCGGACCCTTAATGTCCTGTTGGAGGGATGTAATATTGGTCGCTAACTCGAAAATCCTTTGCAATTCATTTGCATCACAAATAAATGTTTACAGTGAACAATCTTGCCTTTGCAAACACTTTGCCTCTTACACAACAGTAGGATAGCGGTTTTGAATGTTATAGTTTACCATAGAGTGCAGTGTATGTAATAAAACTAATTAAAGAAAAAGTTATGTTTGCTCCAAAAGTTTATGCCACCATCAAGCTGTCAGAAAAGTTTGCAATACGCAGTGAAGATTTGCAATGCAATAAAAGTCTTATAAAGAATATCACATTGGGACATGAGAATTTTAATTCATAAATTTGTTCTCTTTGAGAATGTTATTACATTTCCCCCTATGTATATTAATAATGGGTGAACACGGGCAACCTCTTGTCTTTGTTTTAAAAAACAATAGCAAGTCAGATTTGCCAAAAATATTTCTCCTTAAAGGGATCCTGTCATGGGAAAAAAAGTTTTTTTTCCAAAATGCATCAGTTAATAGTGCTGCTCCAGAAGAATTGAAATATGCATTGAAATCCATTTCTCAAAAGAGCAAACAGATTTTTTTATATTTAATTTTGAAATCTGACATGGGGCTAGACATATTGTCAATTTCCCAGCTGCCCCAAGTCATGTGAATAGTGCTCTGATAAACTTCAATCACCCCCACCCAGCAGCCTAACAACAGAACAATGAGAAGGTAACCAGATAACAGCTCCCTAACACAAGATAACCGCTGCCTGGTAGATCTAAGAACAGCACTCAATAGTAAAACCCATGTCGCACTGCATACTGTTCAGTTACATTGAGAAGGAAAAACAACAGCCTGCCAAAAAGCAGTTCCCTCCTAAAGTGCTGGCACAAGTCACATGACCAGGGGCAGCTGGGAAATTGACAAAATGGCTAGCCCCATGTCAGATTTCAAAACTGAATATAAAAAAATCAGTTTGCTCTTTTGAGAAATGGATTTCAGTGCAGAAGTCTACAGGAGAAGCACTATTAACTGATGCATTAAAAAAAACCATGTTTTCCCATGACAGTCCCTTTAATAAAACTTTAAAGATAAACAATCTTTAAAACAATAATAGGTTAGCTGCATTACAACTTAAACTGATTCAGTCATGATTTTTATGGAGTAGTTTTAATTTATAAATTACACTGTTTACACTGCAAATAATTCACTCTACAATATAACATTTAATTCCGGAACCAGCAAGTGTAGGCAGCAATCTCAGGTGATTTTGTCTGGTCATGTGATTTCAGCAAGAGGCAGCACCTCAGGATTGAATTGCTGTCTGGCAGGCTGTTGTTCCTCCTACTCAATGTGACTGAAGGAGTCGCAGTGGGACATGGATTTTTACTATTGAGTGCTGTTCTTAGATCTACCAGGCAGCTGGTATCTTGTGTTAGGGGGCTGCTGGGGGGTGAGGGGGATGATATCACTCCAGCTTGCTGTACAGCAGTAAAGAGTGACTGAAGTTTATCAGAGCACAAGTCACATGACTGGAGGCAGCTGGGAAACTGACAATACTGTATATCTTGCCCCAAGTCAGATTTCAAAATTAAATATACAGTACAAAAATCTGTTTGCTCTTTTGAGAAATGGATTTCAGTGCCAAAGTCTGCTGGAGCAGCACTATTAACTGGTGCATTTTGAAAAAAAAAACCCAAGTTTTCCCAGGACAGTATCTCTTTAAACACACTTAAAGCTGGGCTCTCTGTTTATAGTGAGAGGGTCGAAAAAATGTTTGTGGTGCTTAAGAGATGCAAGTAAATAGGCACAAATAATTGTTTAGAGGATATATGCTGACTATGCTGGTTAAGTAATACAGTATATCTACAATAAAAAATAATTAGGCAAAATGATTATGAAACAATTAAAAACTGATCCAGGTTCTCACTCAACCAGAAATTGTAAGTAAGTGTGAGCTCTGTGCAGCGTTCCAATTGTATGAATGATTAGCAGCACTGAAGTCAGGTTTGGGCCCACTCGTCCACTTCTCACTCAACCAGGTCAGCTGATAGACATTCTATAAAATGGAAATCCTCTCTGGCGAAAACCCGATTTCTCTGTGCTAGGTTGCATATTTTTTCTCAGATCAAATACATTAGAGGCCATAATTTTTTTTCTCATGTCTTTTTTTCCTAGCACCATATGCTAAAGAATAAGTAGCTTCCAATGAGAACAAAAGCAGAAGGATAAAACACCACCAGATACAGGGTGTTGATTGTTTAAAGCTTTTGAAAAAGTCCTTCTGATGACAGCAGGTGGAGTAGGGTTATAACCAGTGCTTGCTGACATGTATTTGAACAGGAACATTTTTGTGTCATTAATGTTTCTAGTAACCTATAATATATAAGTGCAAGACTGTGCAAAAAATGCACTTTTGCACTCTGCCCCACATATAGCATCCGAGAAACAGGTCACTCTATAAAGCAACACAATATTTTCTACTTTGTGTTGTTTGCATCCAGTAGTGCCATATGTAAGGAGGAGGATAAGCCTTTTTATATGTATTTCAAATTGGTCACCAAGTTATGTAAGGAGGAGAGCAGAGCCTAACTTCCTCTTTGGCTGATAAAAAGATTTCGGGTATTACTGTTAAACCTGAGGCCTACCACCTCCGAGAGGTACTAAGAGGGGTAAGATAGGTAGTGTAAGGGTAGCTTGGTTTAGCTAGCTGCAGTTGGTGAGAGTTGGTCTTGGTTATGTAGATGAACATCTGAGCTCCAACAAGGAAAGAGCTAAGGACGTGTCCGGGCAGTATCTTGTCCAGGTAGGGACCCAAAGAAGGAGAGGGACTAGGGGAGATATAGGCTAGAATATCTGTGCAAGGGGACCACGGTGCTGAAAGTCTGCTAAAGGTAATGGCATCCCTGACACAAAGAAGAGGCAAGGAAAGTTGGCAGCAGGAGAGGCATTGCACTTCTGATCTTAAGTTCTGCTTGTAACCTTTTGAGGAGACTGTATGTGGCAAGTAACACTGTGAAGCAGCGGCGTAACTACCAGGGGTGCAAGGCAAAGGTGGCAGCCTGAGGGTAAGCACAGAGTACCCCACAGACTTTTTTGGGGGAGACTGATATATTTGAGTTATCCCACTGAGTCAGTATTGGAGAATAGTGTGGATGCTTCTAACACACCATCTGGGGAAGGGAAAAAAATATTTATTGAATTAAACATTGTTCCAAAATATTACCAGGAGACCTGAGAGAGTTTTTATTCATGATATTATCACTAGACACTGATGAGTATAAAAAGCTGATTTAATTTATTATGAAATCATTATAATTATTATATACATTGGTTTTGTAGGATAGCCCCCTTATAAATGCTCTTTTACCCCTTGATTATTATGGCCCTACCCAAACCAGTTTTCACAAGCAGAAGAACAGAAGGGGTAAATCGTGTGAATATAGAAGAGAAGTGTGTAAAAGAAAGCAATAATGGAAAGCAAGATATAAAGGGAAAATGCAGGAAATTAAAAAGCAAAATGGCAAGCAGCAAACAGAATGAGCATGGGAAAGAAAATATAATGCACACAGTCTACAGAAAGAATGCATGATAGGGAAGAACATGATGGCAAAAAGAATGCAGACATAAGAAAAATAAAAGGCAGAAAAAACAGGCGAATTAGAGAAAAAGGATTGTGGAAATAAATGAGGAAGGTGTAGGGGAGAAACAAGAAGTAGGAGACATTACAGAAGTAAACATCAAAACGGAGACAGACAACAAATGTAAGAAGATAATTTTTTTAAAGAAATGTGTGAAATATATAGACTTGTTTCTCCTATGGGGATTACCCATACACAGCACCATTCCGTCACACTTGCAGCCGGGACTGAAAGTTATTTCTGTGTGTTCAGTTTTTGTTCTATTTTGTTCTATTTTAATATTCTTTAGCTCTCCTTTTTTACATTTACTATCTTATGCTTTGTTTGCTGTTAGAGTGCAAGACTAAAGGTTAACGGCAACCAAAAAGAGAACACAAATACCACTGTAACTACCATACTGCTAATAACCACTTTCCTATAGTATTGTACTTTTTAAAATATTAATGTTCAACAATCATATAGTAGTAGTTTAATGTTTGTGGACAGCTTATATTACATAATAGCAGGTCTGCGGCATTAGGTAAGTGATTATATTCACTGTGGGGTGCGTTCTTTCCCCTCAACGTGTTCAAACAGTAATACGTTGAAATGTGCAACAAGTTCTTTTCAGTGCTTCTACTTTCTACACACAGGTACTCATGAGCCAAGTGAAAAGCCAAACTATACCAAAAAAGCCAGCTTTTTCACCGGCGATAATGCTGCAAGCAACAAATCTCCCCCAAATCCATCCCTGTGGGCAAGAATGCGTATTGCTTCAGTTTTCCGAAATTGCCTCACAAGGAAACTTTGGGCGACTTCAGAAAACTGAAGTGACATGTATACCATCGCACTAGCGATTTGCACTCTTGCCAGCAGGAAGGCATATTGGGGAGATTAGTCACCTGCAGTAGTGAAGATTTATCGCAGATCTCTACATGGTAGCTGGCTTCTCTACAGGGAAACAAACACAGCTACTCAAGTTCTGGTAAGTGATGTGGGAGGGACTCCCCCTGCCATTTTAAAGTATGGTAGTTTCCCTGCAGAGCAGCTAGGGACCATCTGAAGTTTCCTATCTGCAGCAATCAGAGCAAGTAAATGAAGGGGAAATTTCACTGCATACAGTCAGGTTTCTTAGAAAAATGGTAGACATTTTTTAACTAAAGTATATTGGAGAAAGGTTTATTGATATAATGGAATTTTATTTGTTTGCCTTTACATTCCCTTTAAATTGGCAAATAAAAAGGCTGCCTTTAACTCTACAGATGATATAAAATAACTTCTGTTTCTTACTAATCACAGCAATTAGTAAGTCAATCTACTTATATTTGATTAAGGAAAATGTCCCTTCATTATAGTATGTACTATCATACTTACATAACCTTTGCCTACAAGAGGCTATACAATGCAGAACCGGAAACCAAACGTTGAGAGCATTATTTTGTCAAATATGGTCTATTTATTTGAAAATTTACAAAAAGAGGCAGTTCATACTTATAGTTATAGATAATATGGACTGATATTGTAGATGATGAAGAAAATTCACTGGCACATGTGGCAAATGCAAGCGGGGTCAAGCCCTTACATGTCTGTGAGTGCAACATTTCTGGGTAAAAACTCCTTTGTCAAGCATTATGTTTTTATCAATCTGTTGTGGGACCAAATACTGAAATCTCCCACAAAGAAAGTGATTATCACAAATCGCCAAAAAAAGAGCATCTGCCATGTTTGAGCTGTACTGCTAAATTGTAAACAAAATATTTTATTCCTGCTGGAGACATGTTGGCAGATGCTAAGAAGCACTAGATCCACCAGGGCTTCTTGTTGAAAGGTCAGGAGATGTAGTAAAACAAAATCCAAAATGGTCCAATGAATAACAAAAAGGAATTGGAATCTTGACTGAAATAGTATTGCAGCAATGCAGGAATCAGATCATTTGAAACAGTAATGGAATTTAGAAAGAGGTGCTGCGTGATGAGTAATTCAGTGTAGTACATCCTCAGCTCCCACTGACTTCTATAGGACCTCGACAACTTTTACCTGGCGATTTTCCTGGTTTTTACACATAAATACATAAATCTCAACTTTTTATAGCTTTTTTTTAAAAAAATGAGAAAACCAATTTTGAGGAAAAAAAATGTAAATCTGACTTAGTAAATGACCACCTTAGTGCCAATGGTAGGCTGCATTACAAATGGCTGCATAGCCTTACAAATATACAAAACTTGAATTAGCATGCTAGTTTTCCTATAAGCTAAAGAGAAAAAGCATTATTAGTCACAAAAAGATAAACACAAAACAATATAGCCAAGCAGATAAAGTTGCTCACCGTTGCCTTGCTTCAATGAAGGAATAACAAAAAAAAAATGAACTTGTTTTCAATGTTTTCAACTCCTGAAATAATTTCATAAATTCTAAACTCATTTAGCCACTGGATGAAGCAGCTTCATGTTGAGAGTTAAATAACCCATTTCGGAAAAACATGCAGAAAATAAAAAGGTAATTAATCATTGTCATTGGCGACACATATATAATTAGCATTTGATTATAATGTTTTATTCTAACAGCTAATGTGAAATCTCTTCACTCTGGATACGCATCAAAAGAAGCCTTCATAAATGTAAATTTCTTATGATTTTTTTAAATCACTGTAAATTGGCAGAGTCTTTTTGACATATGCACGCTTGTCACAAAACAGAAGGGAGTCATGCTGTGTTGGAACACTTTACAATGTACAGTAATCAGTGGCGGTTGGACTTGCCAGGAAGTCTCAAATGACTTAAATATTTCAGATTGTTTAGAGTTTGCAAGTGCACAAATAATAATTATAGTTGTTGGTATCTCTAAAGAGAAGTGGTTGTAGTGAAACATTTAATGTCAGCACTTGGAACTTATGTAGGTCTGTACATAAAACTGCTGGCACAAGATAAAACAATAAGGGGCAGATTTACTAAGGGTCAAATTCGAGGGTTAAAAAACACACAATCCGATTGGTCGAACGAACGATTGAATATAAAAATTTGATCGATCGATAAAATCATTCGAATCGATCGATTCAAATGATTTTAACCATTCGATCGAATTTTTTTATTTGATCAAAATTTTTTAAATACAATTTGGTAGGTTGAAACTGGTGAACTAGGCAGTCGAATAAAAATTTAAAGGGGAAGTACTTCAATTGTCGAATAGATCTTTATTTGAATCATTCGATTCAATCGAATTTTCAAAATTCACTGGTCAAATTGGTCTTCAAAAACATTCGAAAATTCAAATTAGAAACTTTTTGAAAATTCGGTCGAACTTCAAATCCTTCATGTGAATTTACTAAATATGCCCTTAAATGTACAGTCAGTTTATCCTTATCAAGGCTAAATGCCATCTTGCGGGTTTGTATTTATAAACTATAGGAATAACCAAAATGCATAAATGCAAACTTATTCATGCATCTTCAACCTGCAATTTTCCCATTGCTGTCAAATTATATTTACCACCATTCTGTGATGCATTAATTGTAATGAGGGAATGGGCGTTAAAATAACAATAAGGCAATGTGAAAAATCTGAAAACTGATGCCACGATTTTGTGTCAGGCAGGGTGCCTGACACAAAATCGTGGCATCAGTTTTCAGATTTTTCACATTGCCTTAAAATGTTGGCTTTTATGTTAAGCAGATAGATATATAAACTATATGGAAAAATAAAAACATCTCAAAAAGAAAATTTTTAATACTAATGTGAAAGCAGTCCTTTAATATGCAAGTGAAACTTGGAATGTCACACAATCTATTACCACAAAAATCCAGATCTTTGTAAACAGGCGTCGACAGACCAATATAAAATGGCCGGAGAAAGTGAAAAATGAAGAACTGTGTAAAAACACTAATCAGCTGCCAATAGAAATTCAGTTAAGGAAAAAGAAGTGGGGTTGGATAGGCCACACACTCAGGAAGGGAGAGGAATCTATATAAAGAAGGGCCCTAGAATGGAATCCACAGGGATCAAGAAGAAGGGGACAGCCTCGAAAGACATGGAGAAGATCAGTGGAAGAAGAAATTATAAATATGGGAAAAGCATGGAAGGAGATCCAGAGAATAGCAACAAATATATCGGAATGGAGAGTCTTCACGGATGCCCTATACTCCACTGGGAATTGAAGGAACATATGAGATAGATATATAAGGTACAGGTATGGGACCTGCTATTCAGAATGCTCGGGACCTGGGGTTTCCCAGATAACAGATCTTTGTGGATCTTTATACATCCACTAAGAAATCATGTAAACTTTAGATAAACCCAATAGCCTAGTTCTGCTTTCAATAAGCTACTGTTTTATTATTACAGGGAAAAAGGAAATCATTTTTAAAAAGTTCGATTATTTGATTATAATGGAGTCTATGGGAGATGGATTTTCTGTCATTTGGAGCATTCTGGATAATGGGTTTATGGATAATGGATCCCATACCTGTACAGTACAATTAAATACGGTGAAATAGAAACAATACTTAAAAATTTCATTTTTTATTCTGTGTATGTAGCAAACAGGAATTAACACATCTTTTTTACAAATTGGTAAACCCCAGAGAGGATTATACAAATATGTATTAGCACACATCAATAAATATAATCATTCTGTATTCCTACAGGAGCCTGCCAGAATGATTTATAATTACTAAATTTTTTCATTAACAGTTTGTACAATTCAAGATTTTCCTGTTTATGAATGTAAAGGAAACCTTCTTTCCTTAAAATTAATGCTAAAATCTAATACCCTGTAATTTGTTCTCCTGTGTTACACTATAGGAGTAAAATACCACCAACACAAAAGGAGAATAAAAAATATTAGTCTGGGAGCATAACCATAATTTGTATGCAAATAAGGCCCAGAGCCCTTACCTTTGGGAAGATCTGCTGTAAAACAACCTATGTTTAACATCCATAAGTAATGAAATATATTGCCCTGATCTCTTTTACACACTTTCTGCATACTGAAAAGTTTTGCCAGCCCCACACCCTTTGTTGTTGGCCCTGCTCCTGTTCTCAGAGAAGCTCAGCAGTGATGGTGTACATGCATGTGTACATTCAAATATGCTGGCACTCAAGGCAAATTCAATGTAGGGTTACCCCTTGCAGTTTATTGTGAGCGAACGTGCAACGTTTTGGGGCATACCCCTATGTCATACCCCTATGTCAAACTCACAATAAACTGCAAGGGGTCTTGAGTGCCAGTATATTTGAATGTCTTCAAGCTTCTGAGGTCTGCCGTATCCTCCATACTGAGCAACGGGCCATTCCATGAATGTCTGGTTAGGTGAGTGCGGAGCTATATCTTCTTTACCTATTACATGCATGTGTGCCATTTCAGGAATTTGTAGGGTGTAACAGTAAGAAACAGGACAAAAGATATGCAAGCCCAGGAGAAGTACATTCTAAATACTCAGAAAGCCATAGCTATACTGTAGCTTCTAAAACACCTTAAACGTTGATAGACAAAGAGTAAAGGTCCATGACAGATGACAGACTCAACTGTTGCAATATTTTGCTATGTTTCAGTGTGGAAAAAATGCCCATAGACTCTTATGTACAGTAAAAGAATTGTCAAGCGGTTTGAAAATTGAGTCTTTGGTGACTTTTTAGCTGTTTTGAGAATCTTCATTGAAGCAGAATAGGCTACAGTAGATTCGATCATCACTGCTTACAAAATTCATTAGACTGATAAAATATCACACTGCTTCCTAATATACTCCTAACGCTGACGTTAAAAACTGGGTCAAAAGACAAAACCCAACTTGTACTCTTTAAACTTATCTTACATATATAAATCTATATGCAATAGGTCCAATTAAAGTTACTGGGTATTTTTCGTACACATGAGTAGTGATGGGCGAATTTATTCGCCAGGGGCGAATTCGCGGCGAATTCCCGCGATTCGCCGCTGGCGAATAAATTTGCGAAACGGGCCAAAAAATTCGCCAACAAAAATTCGCCGCGCAAAAACGAGTCGCGCGTCGTTTTTGACGCGCCGCGCCGAAAACGACGCGATGCGTCGGAATCGACGCGACGCGTCGGAATCAACGCGACGCGCGTCAAAAACAACGCGCGACTCGTTTCGCGAATCGGCTAAAAATTCGCGAATTTCTCTGGAAATTCACGAATTTTTCGGCGAAGCGAAACGCGGCCGTTTCGCCCATCACTACACATGAATGGAACAGAGGAAAAACAATTTTTTAAGATCCTTAAATGCAGACAAACAAAAGAACATTTGGTTGAGGCCTCAGGCTGCTGAAGAAATTAGCACTAGCATGTGTGTGTTTGTGTGTGAGTCAATTAGATAATTACGCCACTAAGGCAAGGAACATATTAAGCAACTGTCAATATATTCTTTACATTTTGCATAAACTACTGTAGGACCAGCACCCCATACTGTATTGTATACACTGTATATTTTTATTTTGGCACTATGTACCTCAAACAATAATATATATATAACTTTCTATATATATAGAACTTCTATTAATTCTACTGTATAGGAACCATAGTTATGTAATTATATCATAATTATTCATTTATTAATATAATTAGTGATGGGCGAATCTGACCTGTTTTGCTTTGCCAAAATTTTGTGAAACAGACAAAACACACCAAAATGCATTAAGGGGTGTCAATTTATTTTCAATCAAAACACAGCAAAAACATTGCTCATCACTAAATATAATTAATTAAATAATTATTATCAGTTGAGACCAATAATAGAAGTACAGGTATGGGACCTGTTTTCCAGAATGCTCAGGACCTGGGGTTTTCTGGATATTTGTAATTTGGATCTTCATACCTTAAAGGAATTGTTCAGTATAAAAATAAAAACTAGGTAAATAGATAGGCAGTGCAAAATAAAAAAAATTCTAATATAGTTAGTTAACCAAAAATGTAATGTATAAAGGCTGGAGTGACTGGATGTCTAATATAATAGCCAGAATCCAACTTCCTGCTTTTCAGCTCTCTTGTTTTCCACTGACTGGTTATCCTGGTGACCAGACAGTAACCAATCCATGACTTGAGGGAGGGCCACATGGGCCATAACTGTTGCTTTTGAATCTGAGCTGAATGCTGAGGATCAATTGCAAACTCACTGAACAATTATGTCCCATGTTGCCCCCCTTCAAGTCGCTGACTAACTAAAAGTTAAAAAGCTGAAAAGCAGGAAGTTGGATTCTGGCTATTATGTTAGACATCCATTCACTCCAGACTTTATACATTACACTTTTGGCTAACTAACCATATTAGAAACTTTTATTTTAGACAGCCTATCTATTTGTCCAGTTTTTATTTTTACACTGAAATGTTCCTTTAAGGGGCAGATTTATCAAGGGTCGAATTGAAAAAACTTTTAAATTTGATTTGAATTGGTTCATATTCAATCGAATTGAAATCGAACTGAGATTGAAATTGTACATATCGTTGGATCAGAACGATTTCCTCCAAAAAAATTTAAATTTAAAAAGACTCCTTAAAGTTTATAGGAGGTCGCCCACAGGCTAAAACAGCAATTCGATAGCTTTAAGGTTAAGGGTCGAATTAGAATTTTTTGAAGAGCCAGTACTTCAATTTTCGAATGGTCACTTTTCTTTAAATTGAATCTAATTTTTACAGTTCTAATTGAATTTTGGCCTATTCAATATTTTTTTTGTATTCAAATTTTCATTCGACCCTTGATAAATCTGCCCCTAAGTGTACAAAAAGGTTGTGTAAATATTAAATACCCCCAATAGGCTGGTTTTGCTTCCAATAATCCTTTATTATAATTAAAAATATAGTCTATGGGACACAGACTTCCAGTAATTCAGAGCTTTCTGGATAACCGGTTTCCATATAGCGGATCCCATTCTTGTATGTGTATGTACATTTACATTTGGAACACAGAAACAAAATGGTAATCCAATTGATGGTATTTATTTTGTTTTTAAAAACAAAGGTGATCCTTTGATGGGAGAAGATACAGCTGTTGTTGTAAGTTTTAGGTTTTCCCGTATAAAATTATGCCGCTGTCCAGTGGTTGGTTGTTTGACCCACATAGAAGATATTTTGGGTGAGATATTTGTTAGAGGGGTTGGTTTTGGAGTAAGTCCCTTGATTTCATAAGTCCATTGCATAGCAGATGTCTGCAAAAATAAAATGAGACAAAGAATTAAACAAGCAATTAGACAAAACAAGCATGTTGGCTTCTTGTTGGCTTAAGAGACCATAAATACTTTGGGACATTTTGGGAAGAGAAGCTGAATTAACTTTGGGTAATAATATAAAGAACTATTGTGTATTTGTAAGAAATACACAATAGGTAGACTGCAAGCTCAGTGTGGCAGGAACTTCATTCCTATTGTGTCTCAAACCACATGACACTTAGAAGCACATTTATCAAAGGTCGAATTTCGAGTTCGAGTTTTTAAAAACTTGAAAATTTGACCAATCAAAATTCATTAAAAAACTCAAAAACTCGGGTGAATAGGTTTGACCTACAAACTCGAATAAAATTCAAATCAAATTTGATTCAATTTCTAAAATCACGATTTGAGTTTTTTCTCTGAAAAAAATTTGAATGTCAGGAAGGCTGTGTCAGGATCGCGCCGCCCGGAGGCTTACCTTAGCTCCGGGCGGCGCGTCCTCTTCCTCCGGCGGCATATCCACAATGGCGGCGCCCATAGCCGCCACGTGGATATGCGGCGCCGGATAGTGATGTCATCGCGTCAAGCTTGACGCGATGACGTCACCGCGCTCGTTTTGGCGCGAAATTCGAATATTTAAAGGTGTATTGGACGCTATTATGGCGCCCAATTATAGGACCATGCTGCTATTGTTCCTGGGTATTGTATATTGTTCCTGATATTGCTTTTTGATCCTGTTCCTGTTCTTTTGATCCTGATTCCTGTATTTTGACCACTGCTTGGACTTTTGTTATTTTGTTCCTGTGAATACACTTTTGCCTGGACCTGTTTGTCTCCTGTTTGATCCTCGCTGTGCTACGTTATTGCACCCCTAAAGCTTCCTCCTTGGTCCACTAATTCCCCCCTGGGCGCCTAACGAAGGCCAACCCGTGACAGGCTGCAAACAATTCCAAATTGATCCCAGGACATCTTCTATTGACTAAAACAGCAATTTGGCTAGTTTTAGGTGACGAATAGTCTAATTTCAAGTCTCACAGTCTCTAGCAACAGTTTTGGCCATATAAAACTCGGGTGATGCAGATGATGCAGTTCTGAATAATTTCTGACAATTCAGTAAACACAATTTGGAAATCCTAAAAAGTGTTAATAGCTATCAAGGTTCCTCACTTTAAACCACTGTGTTTATATGATAAATGCTAAGCCCACATTAACTTTGGGTAAGCTATGTATAATATCAGTATTTTTGCACCTCCATGGATACTATTAGCTAAGTATTCCAATGAACTGTAATGAGCATACTAGTTAATCAGTAAATTCAGTTTTAGTTTGTGTACTTTCTAAAGGTCCATTATTGTGGTTTAAAGCAAGGGATGAATTATTCCATCAGCAGATTCAATAACAATAACTTTGCACAATCCTTTCATGAAAGGAGTGATGATAACCGAAGCTAACAGCAAGCAAGAAAAGTGCCCAGTGCCAAGAATGTATTTAACTGCTGACATGTCTGCTAAATGTTTGCTGAGAACAGACCACCAAGAAATGTTTGACTGAGCTGAAATGTTGCTTGCTACATATATTTTTGTCCATAAGATTTGCTGCCTATGTTAAAAGTAAGTCGTTTGGAGCAATTGCTTTGGGATAGAATGGCATTGAGCTAAAGCAATTCAGCATTTTCATATGAGCCTTGAAATTAGCACAATGAACAATAAGCAAAACTGATACCTAGAATTAATGGAAAAGATACTTCCTGTAATTGTTTGTATAGCGCAGAGATCTAGTTTTTTTTACTGGATTCATGGGAACATAGTTTTCCATTGTTCAGGAAACCAGATCAATGTTTTTATACAAGCTTCATTATGATTTCATTGAGCGCATTGGTGTCTTACCTGCACAACTAGAGTAGCTTTGTGTTTCTTGCTATACATGGTAGGTTTGAATCCAACAGTGATAAGGGTGCCTGCAGTGCCAAGTGGGAGCAGCTCTCCTGCCTGTGGTAACACAGAAAATGCTATATCGCTGCCTGGCAGAAAGTATGCATTGAACGGCTCTGGATGCCTAGTGACAAAGTAAAAAGGTGACATTAGGTTTACCCATGGAATAGCTTTTAACTGTAACCATAGTAAAACAGAAACATTAAGCTGCTCTATGCTGTTCCTATCAGTCGAGCTGTTTGGACTATGCTAGTGAAAAGTAGCCTCATAACTCAGTGTTACCATCACCTCACTACTGTAGGTATGAGTAAATCATATCATGAGCTTCGCATAACAGCTTGTAATGCAAGGTAGAACAAAAGAAGCAATAACCACTGTTTACTCTCACCCTTCTTCCTGTTACAGTTAGAGCTGCATTCTTTCCTGTCAGGTGAACTATTTAAAAAGAGTGTTCTTTAAAACATTCAAATACTTTTGTACTCTGTCAACAACAAGCACAAACTAAATTGTATAACAATAAAGCAGCAGGGGTAAGATTAGCATTTATCTAAATGTCTTAATGATGGTTTGCAAAAATTGGATTTGTTTTCTATTTAATTGTTGCTTTTGACCTTTGGTAGCTGTTCATTGCTAAGCACAACAATCCAAATGCAATAAACACAATATAAATACTGCTACAGCTATAACTATTTAATGTTCTAATCACAATCTAATCCACTCTGAAATTAAAATTATTCAGCTAATTTATGCCTACACTACAACCCAATTGAAGCAAATTCTCAGTCACTTCTTACAGTAGATAGATAAATTATAGAAACATACATATATATGTTAGTTAATTGCATTTTTTTTCATTTTAAATGTTCTTCCTTTTGTGAGAGATGTGTATTTAAAATAATTGCTGATAATTAATTGTAAATAGAAACATGAAAATACATTGAAAAAAATACATACAATAATGTTAAACATATAAAATATATTATAAAATGTAATAATGTAATAACGGTAAAAAAATAGAAAATGGTGCTGCTGCCCAATAGGCTACCTAACTTGGGTTAATCCTGGCACAGACCTTTGCAGGATGCAGTCCCAATGGGATTTCCAGCCATTCTGATCAATTACTTACTGAGCCCCTATCAGCTGTTCTACAATTATTTGTAATCCATTATTAGCTATCTACACAGCAGAAGCAGACCACACAATTTGGGATGGGCATTTTCTCTACTCTTCTGCAACTGTTGAGTAGATAGTTTTGCCCCATCCATGTTTATGTACAATATTTTACACGAGCAACATTTGCAGTAGGCTACTTCCAACAGTAGCTAAATATCTTCTTAAAATTAATTGGACCTTGGTTGCACTGGAAAACTACAGTGTCATACCCTATCTAGCATATAGAAATCTAAGTATTCTCTAGGCAGTTGCAGATGAAATATACTTATCAAGGTCTATATACATTACTACAACATGTTTATTTACAACGAGCCTGTTGCTGGCTGGCCATATATGCTACTGTTGTATTGGAACAGCCAAAAAAAGTAATGAAGGTAGATTTATCAAATTTATCATTTTTTAATTATTGCATTTTTTGTCAATTTGAAAAAAAGTGAATAAAAAATATTCAATGTGTACTTATTTAAAGGAAAACTATACCCCGAAAATGAATTTTTGAGCAACAGATAGTTTATATCAAATCAAGTGACATATTAAATAATCTTACCTACCTGGTATATATATTTAAGTAAATATTACCCTTTTACAGCTCTTGCCTTGAACCACCATTTCATGATGGTCTGTGTGCTGCCTCAGAGATCACCTGACCAGAAATATTTAAACTTTAACTGTAAAGGGAAGAAGTGTTGAAGCAAAAGACAGAACTCTGTCTGTTAATTGGCTCATGTGACCTAACTTTATAGTTTGTTTGGTAAGTTTGTGTGCACCGTTGGATCCTAGGATCCCAGGAGGCTGTCCTTATTTTTTAAAATGGATATTTTCTATTTATGATTACCCAATGGCACATGCTACTAAAAAAGTGTATTATTATGAAAATGGTTTATTTACATGAAGCAGGGTTTTACATATGAGTAGTTTTATGCAGTATCTGTTTATAGAGACCTACATTGTTCGGGGGATATAGTTTTCCTTTAAGTAAATACTTAAATATGATCTATTATCCAGCTATAATTTGGATCACCATACCTTTAGTCTGCTAAATTACATTTAAGCCAACCCAGTTAGATGGTTTTACCAGCAATATGGATTCATACAGTTTAGTTAACCTAGAGTAAAAGGTAATAATTTTTATGAATTAGGACTATCTGCTTTAAACTCTAAACTTTAAACCCTATGGGAGATGCTCTTCCCATAATTCAGAGCTTTCTGGATAATGGATTTCCAGAGAAATGATCCCCTCCTGTATTGTACTGTACGTATATATATTAACATTACAAGCTGCTTTACTCTTTTCCAGCAACACAGAGGTTAATGCTACAGATCCCATGCAAAGGTACCAAAGTTTTATGACAAATTTGTTTGTGTTTTGGTATTTATACTGTACTACTATAACTTGGACAAGACTGTTCGCTAGATCCTCTGAACGATAGATTTAATTCTAGAAACTAGGGCACTAGATAGAACTTTTACAAATGATTACTGTGGCTGTATGACATGTGAAATATATGAAGCAATGTTTGTAGCAGGCAATGTACGCAGTACCGATACATAATGTATCACCGTTTCATTTAATTGCTCAAGGAATTTATTCCAAGGAATCATCTGTAACCATTATATTGGAAAAGGGATTTTTATTTTTTGCTCTTTCACTTTTCAGCAAGATTTTCTTTTTACTTTGTCAATAAAAATGATATCTGAAAAGGAATGCACTATTTCTCAACTAGCCTTGCTGGTAATTATGTGTAAGAGGCCAGCTGCAATGTTTTGCCTCTTAGGGCCATTTATATTTCATTCCTTTTTCAAGATAATACTAAATGAATTGTTACTTGCATTAGAAACCACCCACACACTATTGTGTTGGCCTTATTTACACGGTGGGGAATACGATTTTTGCTCAGCATGCATTATGCACCAGTGAGTAGTTTCACCAAAATCCTTTCCTTCAATTACACCATGGTGACCAAAAAAAAATATCTTTCGGTAAATGCAATTCAGAGTTCAGTCTCATCTTGTGCTTTCTAGCTTAGAAGATTTATAAGAAAAACCATGCACAGTACCAAGTATGGTTAACTCTGTAGTGTGCATGTATATTCCTAATCACCACACACACCCAACAGGCACTGCTGTGGTTTTGGGTTGGTCTTCCTCCATCAGCATTAGGCAGAACATTAATAATACAGGCCCATGAAACACCTCTGATTAAAACAGCTTTGTCTATATTTGCTTACTTGGGTTAGCTTTTGGTACATGATTTAATTCAGATTATATACAGCAGGAGCTTTAGGTGTAACTAAATCATCATTAGTAGATGTTTTAAAGCAATACTGGCATTGAAACATGTTAGTATTACTAAGTTGCAGCACATGAATATTTCTGGACAGAAATTACACACATCCTCCCTCAGCCCAGCAATACTTATCTGAGCCAACACGTCAACATGGCTAAAGGCACTTCTACAGTCATGTTATTCAATCTGGTAGGTGGCTGTATCTTCTTTCTTCAGGCTAATACAAATGAAAATGTGTCCAGCCCAGTTTGACTAAATTGATGGTACTGAAGTCTTTAGTCATGTCAAGAGTGTTGCCTCAGATAAGTATTGCAGGGCTGGATGAAACTTTTTGGGAAACATTTGCCCATAAATATTTAGGTGCTGCAACTCTTATAGTAATACTGACAAGTTCTTCTAAATATTCATGAGAATGTGTCAGGTTCTCATTAATAGATATATTAACATTTCTCTCCTTTTCATCTAAGCTCTAAACAGAAGTGGGGGTGCACGGGAAGATAATTAAGAGAGCGCTATACAGGGAAAACAGTGGAATTAATGTTACTCCATGTTTGGTTATTGCTAAAAATCTTAATTACCTTGTCTGACTTGAAAGTCTAAAGCCAACAATGGATTCCTTGTTTAGTCCAACAGCATTGATCTGAATTACATCATCCACGGTTGGTTTAGTGGCAACCAAATTAATTGGGAATTTCCATACTCCACCTGTGGCGCACTGTACCATTAATGTGACAGAGTGTCTGCAATATACAATTATAATGGAAGTACATTAAACAAAGAATACATGTTTTAAAAATAAGGAACAATTCAATTAATTTACTCTCTGGAAATTAACGTACAGCCCAGTTGTGGCTGTGGTATAAATTGGTCTGTCATCTAGCTTTACATCACTCCAACTTGCAATGCAGCAGTACAGAGTCACAAACACATGGCTGAGGTGACTTGAGAATATAAGAACATGAGCTTGCCTCATGTTAAAATGAAAATTACATATTAAAATAATCTGTTTGCTTTTGTGAATGGATTTAGGTGCTGGATTCGGCTCAATGAGATCTATTAATTGATGCCATTTACATGTAAATCTGAAGTTCTGATTTGGTCTAGTACTTATTTGAACACAATATAAATGCTGTGACAGATCCTGAAATGAGGTTACACACAAAAACCTGTCAATGTGTCTAAATTAAAGTAGTTCTACAAAGAGCTTTCTAAAAGTCTTAAATAAGGATGAGCAAAAGTGATATCAATTGTGTAATGAAATGTTTGGTTACAATTGCTACAGTTACAGGTGGTGCAACCAGTTGGATAACTTGATCAATACATTTGCAATCATTTTTAAAGTATTTTATGTGTTTTTGTTAAACAAACACAATAACAATAAGAGTAATGCCACACAGAATAGATCTGAGCATTGCATGAGCATTATATGAGAACTGGCAGCTCCTGTCAGTCTCTGCTCCCCAGTGTTTGCCACCACATTTACATTTTGTATACAGCTGGCATGTATCTGCTAAGGTCCCTAGTAAGCTGCATTTGAGTTTTGGGAAGAGTTTAGTGGTTAATTCTTCCTGCTCTCTATTGAAAACATATAGCCCAGTCAAACATTATCACTGAGATTCCAGCTATGTTTAAAACAGAGTATTTTGTTACAGGACTCACAAAGCCTGCATGTGATTTTTCCTTAGTGTAGGATTTTGCATTTTAATCAGATTAATTAGCAGAGTGATTGAGGAAAGGAAAGCGCAACACTGCAGAGGAAACAAATTCACAGCAGATTATTAACTGCAATAGATTTACTAACACAAGATTGGCCAGCATTAGCACTTTCTGGAAATGGAAAATATCCCTTAAACAAATTGCAAGGGGGACTTTATTTTGTATCAGCACAATAATATGTTGTTTCTAACAGGCCCTCAAACTTTGCTCCTATAACACAGTGTCTTTCTTTTTTTCATCATTTACATCCAGTCACATGAAACCTGGTATTACAAAGTGGCAACAAAATGTGTGTACCATACATGAAATTTTCTGAAAACAGTTATCTTTACAAACTGATAAAATAACAATATAATCAATTAAAGATGAAAAGAAAATATTTACAAAAGATAATATTATATTTGAAATATTATACACACACAGCCTTCTTGCACCCTCACCTATTGGCTTAAAGTTACGTGATAAGCACAACTTTTCATTTTATACAGGAGCAGTGGTCAACTCTATGTTGTAGCTCCCTCCCTTTCGAGCTATAGTCAGGTTATCCCAGTGGTGGCCAATAAAAGGCCAACAATTTAGGAGCTTTACCCATAAAAGCAAGCAAGTTGCAGGTAAAACTTGGTCCCTGTGTAAAATGTATAATGAAGAAATAGAATTCTTCATGCTTAATGGACAGGGCAGACCACGGGTGACTTTGATGTAGTTGGCCATCTTACATATAATGCAATATGTAGACAAACAATTCCTGTTTTTATTAAAGGGTGAGGAATTTTAGTAGCTTAAAGCTGACCATAGACGCAACGTTCTAATCGTATGAATCCTGGATTCATACGATTTTCAGATCGGGTTTGGAGAGTCCCGACATTAGTCGTGCCATGCTGAACGGTCGTTTGGACAGGTTAGAAAATTTCTGTCGGCTGCCGATATTATGTCTCGTGTATTGCGATCATACGACTTTCAGTGGGAAAGGGCCACTAGGTTTTCGTATGATTGCAGAACATCGGCTGGCCTGTGCTTTTACTACTTTATTTGATGTTAGTGGCAGGTTGGGAGATGGGGATGTCCGATCGAACGATGATTTGTAAGATTGGATCTTTGCGTCTATGGCCAGCTTTAGGCACAAAATATCCCAATGCCCTTAATATATTAATAATAAGTGATTGCAGAGGACCTCTTGCATTTGTATGTATTTATTTTGTGATCACATTGCACCTTGCCTAAATGGTTTAAGATTTAGCGGTAAGCACAACAATCTTTTTTTTTTTGGTATTGTTCATCTAGTACTAAAAATAACCCAATGGAAATGTGGAGTATTGTGATTCACTTACCGCATTGACTTATTTGGTGCAAAAATTATATTAAAAATTAAAGTAACAATCCCTGAAGTTGCATCACGTTCTTTCCTTACAAGTTCAATAGCCACAGAGGGTTCCAGCTGGGATTTCACTTCGTCTGATTCATACTTAATTTCATAGAAAAACTCTTCTGTTGTACTTAAACCTTTAAGATGACAAAAACAAATACAATTTTCTGTTAAACAAACAGAGAACGAGTGTTTGGTTTAATCTATGATGTAATGTTAAGCACCTGCTAGAAGCATTTTAAGTCTGCATTGTAAAGTAAGTAGCTACTACAGGCAATCTACAGCTATTTGTTGGATAACAGAAAAGAGGGGACAGAAATAATAGATCACTGTTTCAATGGGCTTTATAATATTAATAATATATTTGCATCACTAATGGAACTAGAAAAAATGTAAAGTAATGTTTGGCTACTGCTGCCACAACAAATTGTACCTATAAACCAAACAATAAGTACAATTAAAGCTGCAGCAGGCACACTAATATTATTCAATTGTTATAATTACTACATTCGATTACAAAGAACCAGATGTTCTGTACATAAGGGTACACATAATAAATGACAAAATTATATACTAAGCAATGAAGGCTCTTACATCTATAGTGGTGGGGAGACACAAGATATATAACATATTTAACATAATTGCGTATAAGCCATGTTAGATGTAATAGATGTAATTAGATGAAGTGTGTAAGCTTCATGCATGTTTAAATGTCAAATAGGAATATAAACATTTGTTTTCTAGTCACCTACTTTTTATTATATTGAAACAAAGTATTGATTGTTTTTATATTAAAAAAACCCCATTTCCTAGATCTGCTAATCTTTGTAAGACAATTTATTCGCCGGCAGTGAATCGCGGGAATTCGCCCATCACTATTCTTGACGGCTCGCTGCTGAACTGACATAGTATGTTTATTGGATTTATTAAAACGCATGGGGTTTTGATATCTCAACAATAATATTTGAAGAAATTTTGAGGAGTAGTGACTGTGTTCTTATTTAGTCTTTAAACTACTTGTTTTATTCATTATTATCAATTCAAATGGTGTAATTGGTTATTTATATTAGTATTCAGCAGAGGGCGCATTGGCTTCTTGATGAAGTGACCAGTAGAGTCACGAAACTCGTCGAGCCACGCTTCCCCTGCCCGCATCATCCAAAATGTTGCTTTGTTTTTAATTGCAAGTATCTAATAAAGAATATGGTTTTAAATATACACTTGTTTCTCTGCATCCAGCGATGACAAGCTGCAAGTGTGCATTGAGGACTGTCTTGTGTACACCACGTGACCAGAGTGGGTTGGCGGCTGTACGTTGGTGCTGAATGTTAACTCCCGCTTCCTCGCACGAACCTCTCTCCTCCCTGAATCGTTTGGTAAACTGAAATTCCCAGGCACCCTTGCATATTACCCTAACGTTACTGGTGTAAGAAGTGGTGATGGCCAATACAAACTAAGATGAATAACTGGTTGCATTCAAGTAGATATTATAACCATGATTTCTATGCTATTCCACCCTAGCCATCATGTATAAATTTGTGCCCAACTGAATGTTGCACAAGTGGGTGCAAGTTGCACCCACCATAGAGGAGGTGGATAAAAAGTTACCCCCTTGTATGCCCCTTAACTGCAGTACATGCAAAAGGTGATCCATAAGTAGGTGTTAAATAAAGGGTTCCCTTGCACAGAAGTGATCCTTAGGTGGACGTTTTCTTGGTAAAAAGCACTCTATGCCTTGCCCTGAGTTTGTGCTATCAAAGATGCAACCTTAAAGGAATTGTTCAGTATAAAAGTAAAAACTGGGTAAACAGATAGGCTGTGCAAAATAAAACATGTTTTCAATATAGTTAGTTAGGCAAAAATGTAATGTATAAAGGCTGGAGTGACTGTAAGTCTAACCTAGCTTTTCAGCTCTCTTTTGTTTACACTGACTGGTTACCCTGGTTACCAGGCAGTAACCAATCAATGACTTGAGGGAGGGCCACATGGGACATAACTGTTGCTTTTGAATCTGAGCTGAATGCTGAGGATCAATGGCAAACTCACTGAACAGTTATGTCCCATGTGGCCCCCCCTCAAGTCGCTGACTTACTCAGATTTAGAGAGATGAAAAGCAGGATGTTGTGTTGTATTCTGTTATGTGAGACATCAACTCACTCCAGCTTTTATATATTACATTTTTGCCTAACTAACTATATTAGAAACATTTTTTATTTTGCACAGCCTATCTATTTACCCGGTTTTTATTTTTACCCTGAACTGTTCCTTTAACAGTTGTTACTATGCACGTGCAGTTCTGTGCACATCAGAGCATGTAGTGCATGTATACACTCAAAGTGAATAAGGAACGAGTACATAATAAAATCACTTCTAAATAAATACTGAATATCAGTTGTTCTCTTTTACTTTTTTTCTAATTCTGTCTGAACAAATTACAAATATATTTTTAATTTTAGTTCCATAATATTTGGATTACGCATTAGAATATTACAGCTAGTAATTGTTCTTTCCAAGGGAACCTTGGGGGCCTGTCTCTTGTTTGTATCAAAAGTGTAATACAAACTAGCCTCAAGCTATACAACAAAATTTATGCTGTTTCTTAACGCTCTTCAGTCTGGCACAATGCGTGAGAAACACAGTGGTGTAGGTGGCAGTGCCTATTTACTTCTTTTTATCAGTCCATTTATTTATCTCATTTACACAAGAAGGGCTGGATTGAACCAATCAGATAAGATCACAGTGGCCAATTCAGGTCAGCCACTAAGCTTACTTACACTTTCAATGGAAGTGTTCATTCGTACTTGCTTTGTGAGATTGAATGGGCAAAGCCTGTGACCAGTTTAATAGCATGACACAGCAGATTTCTTAACATAAGATCTAACACAAATAATATAAATAAGGTTTCAAAATGTAATTGCAATTAGACATTTATGATGTTTAGGTAACATTTACAGGTTACAAAATCTTCATGGATAGTCTCCATAAAATGTAAGAACTAAAAATCTGTATTGTGATTATTACTCTAGTGTTTGCAGCACAGTCAATATATAAAATAATAGTAATATAATAATTGTTAATCTTTCTCTTGTTTTTTTTTTTTTTAACATGTTTATTTATAATGATTTTAATTATTGCAACACACAACTATACTTGAAAATTGTATCTGGCATTACAGGTTATAAGAAATTATAGGGTGTTTTCTATGCTATGTAATTTATAGCCCTTTCTACACTTCCAGTACTGCAGTGACATACTTGTGTTATAGAATTATAAAAACAATAGGTGCCTGCCAATGAGACATGTACTGCTTAAGCAGCTACAATATGATCTATAAAGACTTTGAGATAACCTGTTGGAAATATTAGTAAATTAATATATTTTAGGCAATATAAAATAGAAAATTGTGGTATAATGGCTTGTAAACACTGTACAACATGTGTAGCGTGACCTACATCATATTTCTGCATAAATAAAAACATTCATATATATATATATATATATTATATATATATATATATATATCTTATGAGATTGCAAGTTCTACAAGGCAGAAACCTCCTTCCTTCTGTGTCTTTTACTGCATGTCATTTATTCTCTGTATATTCAAATTTATTGTCCTTCTTTTGTGCACTTTTCTATATTGTAACTAGGGGTATGCAATGGAAGAGGTATGTGCCTGCCTGCCACCACAGCTCCCTAGGCATGTGCATTCTTTGCCTACATCTAATTGGCCCTGTTTGGAAATGAAATGTCTGACATTTTCAATACCATATGAAATACTTAAGTATAATCTAAGTAAACAACATGCCCTACAACTGTTTGTGTTTGCTCATGTACCCATCAACTTGGAGTTGTAGCATTTATGAATTGATCAACTGATTTCCTACAATAACCCAATTACATTAAATAATATTAATATATCTGTAGGGCACACCATAGCATGCACACTGTATTATATACATTACTAATTGCATAGAAGACAAGTGGCAACACCTAATAGTTGTTTCTCTAAAAATTCAGCCAAACAATTCAGACTCACCCCTACTCCCTTGCTGAGTATTTCAGTTGGACTGCATTATGCAGAAATCCACAAACTGCGGTCATCCAAAACAAATAGAAAAAAGTAGGGCACTTTTTACTATCACATTATGGCCTATGATTAAGGGGCTATAATGTTAGTTGTCCATTCCACAGCAGCCACTTCTGTTTTTTTAAATGTGATATTAAAAGTGTGCCCTAAATTTTTTTTTCCTCTTTGAACACCAGGGGTCGAATTTTCGAATTAAAAAAACTTCGAAATTTGTCCCTCAAAGTATTTTTAAAGTGCTTTTTCAATATAGATCCATTTTCGATTGAATAAAAAATAGTTCGAATCGTTTGATACGATCAAATGATTTCAGCAAAATCCTTCGATTTCTTAGACCAAATTTCAGGACAAGTTCTATGAAGTCCACCATAGGCTAAAATGGAAATTGGGCAGCTTGAAGCTGCTGAATAGTCAAAGTTGAAGGATTTTTAAAGGGCCAGTATTTCAAAATTGAAAATCCTAATTTTTTCAATTCAAATCGAATTTTCGGTTATTCAAAGTAGCCTAAAATTACTTCGAAATTCGAATTTTAAAAATTCAAATTTTATTCGAATTTTCACTTTGACCCTTAGTAAATCAGCCCCCTGAGTAACAAACCATGTTCAATTCATACAGAGTGCAAGGAGATTTCTCAGTCACTTGGAAAGTGATACATTATTTGAATGTGTGACTGAAAAGCAAACTTACCATTGGAAATATATATTATAACAATATTGTGGCATGGAACTCAACCTCCTTTAAATTAAAAAAGGTAAATTAACTACAGTATAGTCCAAATGTAATAGTATGTGTCACCAAAAGTATATGTACAACATTTGCAGATGCCAGAAAGCAGTTCCATAGATTTAGGCTAACAACAACCCTAGCACTTCTTAATTATTTAATCTGTTGACAAATATTATACCAGCCACTACCATAAGTGCATGACATTTCAATAAAAAGATTTAGAATCTGCATTTGCCTTTCAAAATTTAATTTCACAGAGTTATGTCCATTTAATGAGTTTGCTGTGTTTATTCTACAATGAAAGTTTGACATGCTAGATATTATCAAGCACCCCAAGGACTCATTCTTTGCTATATTTCTGAATAATTAAAATACAGATGTGTCTTAGTGTTTTAAATTAGCCACTTATTCACAGTAATTACATATATATATATATATATATATATATATATATATACAAACTGCAAACTGATCTTATAGAATGAATCAAGCTTATGCATACACAATATCAATTGTTGTCGCAACGTTCTTCTTTATGTCGTTACAAGTAGGTAACAAAGTATAATAATTTTAAAATGCAGTCATGGGTACAGATGCAGGGAACACAAAAAATAAAAAGAAAGAGGGATTTGTTAAAAAGAGAAAAGGATAGGGCAAAAACACTTTCTCATAAAACAGCTGGGAATACATTCTATAATGTTAATCTACTCCAGAATGATTCATCTAAATAAAAATCTTTCAAAGCAGGTTAGAAAGAAAATGAAAAGTCAAAAGCAACAGAGTTTTACAGTATATGTGCAGTTGTTTTTAATGGTTGTCAGACACTTGACCAATTCAATAATTTTACTGGATAACAGCTTACACTGACATTTTTGTGATATTTTTATTTCAAAGCTCTAAAACTTAACATCTATTAATGAGGCATTGCTTTGTGTGAAAAGTAAAAAAAAATGTAATATATTCGTATAACTAATCATTTATAATTAAAGGATACTGTTATGGGAACATTTGTTTCCCAAAATGCATCAGTTAACATTGCTGCTCCAGCAGACATTTGCACTGAAACAGATTTTTTTTATATTTAATTTTGAAATCTGACATGGGGCTAAACATTTTGTCAGTTTCTCAGCTGCCCCAGTCATGTGACTTGTGCTCTGATAAATTTCAGTTGCTCTTTACTGCTGTACTGCAAATTGGAGTGATATCACTGCCTCCCCCCCCCCAGCAGCCCGTCAGAAGAACAATGGGAAGGTAACTAGACAACATTTCCCTGACACAATAAAACAGCTGCCTGGTAGATCCAACAAAAAAGGCAAACAATTAAAAAATAATGTAGACCAATTGGAAAGTTGATCACATTTGGCTATTCTATAACATATTAAAAGTTAACTGAAAAGTGAACCACCCCTTTCAAGCAAGTTAATGCATATACAAAATCTTATTTTTCTATTTAAACTATGTACCATTAGTGACTTGGACTTCATCCTGTGTATTAGTCTTCTCTGAGGGTCGGTTGCCATGACTTGTTGACATTCTAGTTGGACCTGGAACAGCCCCAGTTAACAAGACTTCAACCCTTTCTTCAGTTCGACTTCTTGCAGGACACATTACAACAGCTGAAAAAAATTAATTTATAATTTTATATATATATATATCTTTATCGATTATTTTGGTTAGCACCCGGCGAAAAAAATTATTTAAGGGTGAGTGCCATTGAGGCTATTTATATATATATACATATATATATATATAAAAAGAAAAGCTGTTGCACAACAGGGTCTTTGCAAAAAAGTGTTAGGTTCTTTATTTAATAAATCGACGTTTCGACCCTCACTGGGGCCTTTATCATCTGGCCCCAGTGAGGGTCGAAACGTCGATTTATTAAATAAAGAACCTAACACTTTTTTGCAAAGACCCTGTTGTGCAACAGCTTTTCTTTTCTTTTTTATATATAATTACTCTGTTAGCACCAGGGCATTTTGGTGTGTGCATTAGGCATTTAATGCTTTTTTTATATATATATATATATATATATATATATATAATTTTCACGCTGGGTGGCACACCGCTACAGTCATTAAAGACCCAGGTGGCCAGAAGACCAGCAACACTGGGATTTGGTGCAATCATTCAAAAATTTGTATTTTTCAGTGCATATACAGCCAACGTTACGTTTCGGTCCATACAAGGACCTTTATCAATTTCCTAATTTATGTGTGTATATATATATATATATATATATATATATATATACACATAAATTAGGAAAATACTGCAAAAAAGGCTTTTTCAGTCTGCTAAAGAAATGTTCGCCTTTCAGCATGACAGTGATGCCGACATGCAGAAAAAATTATCTGCAAGCTAATTCACCTGGTAATGTCAATATCCTACTGAGCACAAGCTGAGAAATAGATGGTAATATTCTGCAATAGTTGTGCTAGTTATTACTTAAAAAGTTAAATCTGTTGAAATCTCTAATTAATGTCACATTGCTAATGTCTTCAGAATGAAAGCTCCAGGAATTTGAAATATCATTAACATAAATAATTATACCATAACATAGCAGCTATTAAGCTGGCCTTTGCATAATGGTTAAAGGAGTAGTTTACCTTTAAATTAAATGATAGTATGATGTAGACAATTTTGCATTTTGTTCAGCAGCTATCCAGTTAGGAATTTCAGCAGCTATCTGGTTGTTGGGGTTAAATTTACCTTAGCAGCAAGACAGTGGTTAGAATGAAATACTGGAATTTAAATAGGAGAGGGCTTGAAAAGGAAGTTAAGGAATAAATAGTAACAATAATAGTTACATTGAATCTTTTGAAAGCAACAGTTTCTTGATTGCTGGGGGTCAGTGACCCCCATTTGAGGCCTGGAAAGTGGTAGAAGCAAAAGAATTCAACAACTTTATAAATAAAAAGCTATCCTATAACATTTTAGGGGTCAGTTTTATCATCAATTGATGGTTGGGTGCAGGTGAATGATTGATTTAAATATTGATTTAAGGAAATACAGATTTATAGTTCTTTTATTCACGTATCTGTTCTTGCATTGATTGTTTTTTTCAACTAGTGCAGAATCATTCCCAACAGCAGTTTTTCACATAAAATAAACATGGTGAGCATTTTACTTTTTGAAGAAAAAAAAAACGATTGTGTAAATGAGTATCACGTAAAGAAAAACAAAAGTAATGCATGAAAATGTATGCAAATTAAAATACTAACTTGCATTTTGTTATGTTGATTCACTTGGCTTGTTATGACCAAAATATTGCTCACTGTGCTATCCCAGACTTTTGAAACATCTTTAACTTTTGGGATCCATGAGTGTCCCACATGGTCCAGAGTATTAACAATGTAAAAATAAATCTGACAAAAATGCCTCCAGCATCACAGTTGAAAAATAGTGTGCTCAGTCCTTCAGGACATGACTGCAGAAATTTTGTATTTCATAAAATAGATTGCATGGTTACTTTACTATGCTACAGGCAATAACAATGTAATCAACCATTTTTTTTTATTTTATTACACATTGCATGTGATGCTGGGTTGTGGAATTAAACTATGGTAACCAAATTAAGCCTTGATAAAAATATATAGGAAAACATGACAATCATCAATGTGATGAAGAAAATACTTATGGCTTTAACTACATTTCAGATGCAGTATAACCCTTATTTAAATAAGAAGGAAAGGGATTTTACACTTGGGGGTACTAAATGTTAGGCACCCTCAAGTGACTACTTTTACTTACCTGATACCCCAGGCCAGTGCTCCCATCAGCCGAAAATCACACCGGTCCGGGGTTCTTCTAGCGAGCATCACAGAGAGATCAACTTCCTATGTTCTCTCATTGTCTCAGGGCTGTGCATGCGTAGTAGAGTAGAAAGCTGAACTTTAATGAAAAGGTTGGCTATTTTTCTCTAATGCACATGCAAATTCCCCCAGGAAATTTGAAATTCAAAGCAGCAGGAAGTTGATCTCTCCGTGGTGCTTGCTAGAAGAACCCTGAACCAGTGTTGTTTTCAGCTGATACAAGCACCAGCCCAGGGTATCAGGTAGGTAAAAGTAGTCACTTGGGAGTGCCAAACTTTGGCACCCCAAGTGTAAAATGTCTTTCCTTCTCCTTTAACAGGCATTCAATGACAAGGACTTGTTCTACACATAATTCTAGTCTATGCCTTTAATCATAAAATCCATGGTTTTTGTTATTTATTAAGCAAAATAGATGAACCAGTGAAATTGAAGCTACTCTATGTTTGGCATTTGTGAGGTAGATACTTAAAACTGAATATAAAAAAATCTGTTTGCTCTTTTGAGAAATGGATTTCGGTGCAGAAGTATACTGGAGCAGCACTAAACGTTTTCCCATGACAGTTTCCCTTTAAGCTTAAGTCATACATGGGCCGATAAATCATTGTCCCACATACAGATGCAGTCACTTGGATTTGTAAGCTAAATGCGTCGTGACTCAGGGCTAATTGAAGAAACGGTGTTATCCAAAGTTATCTTAACTCATTTAATGCATTTAACCTTTTCATTAGCATACCAAAGCACCATTGTTTTCAATGGTGAACACTTTAATTGGATGGGATGCTGTGACACAATATTCTGTGCTAAGTGGGATAAATGGGTTAGATGAGTTAAGTCACGACGCATTTAACTTACAAATCCAAGTGACTGCATCTGTATGTGGGACTCTCCAGCGGGCTTCCCAGATCGATATCTGTCCGAAAAGTTGGCCAGATGACGATCAGGCACAGTTAAAAATTCCGTCAGATCATGACAGCATTTGTTCCTTGATGCAGTCCCACGATCAACCGCCTGTATGCCATACATTATAATCCGATCTTTGAGCCGTAGGGCCCAAGATCAGATCAGTCTGATATGGCCCACCTCAATGTGGGCAAAACAGGGAGAGATCACCTGATCTCTATGTGTATGGCCACCTTTAGATTACTAGTGACTTACAAAGTCACAACAAACAGTCAAGGGAGAGGTTGTATACTGGTAATGTAATCATCTCCCTCACATGGACCAAACACTGAGTAGCACTGATTTCTCTGCTCAACAAATAACAAATATAGTTTTTGTGATTAAAACACTCAGCAAAATATGTTCAGAAAAATCCCTTCAAATCCCTTTAATGAACCAGTAGATCCAGGATAATTATCTTGTTGTTAATAGCCAGAAATTTGTATTAAGACTATGCTCAAGACAAAATACTTGAATATAATTAGGCAGGAAATAAAGAAATAGGCGAGTGCTTATTAAAAAAGATACAGTATATCCAATTGTTCATTTTATGTTATGCGAATAAGTGAGTATTAATCATCATTGTTTCTAACTAGAACTAAAATATCTTAGTATTTTCTAGCTTGACACTTTATAAAAAAAATTAGGCTATGTAGCTGACATGGAAAAGGAATAATTAGGGAAGGTCAACCTTTGCTATTTTACTAATGAGCTCTAGCTAATATTAAGATAAACAAAAACAAAATTGTTCATTATCTCTCTAATATTTGAATTAAGTGTTTGACACACCAATTACTTCTACTGCTTATGTAAAAGAAAATATGACCTGCAAAATGTAAAACTATAATTAAAATGATACTAGTGATAAAGTTTGCTTTTTTAAAATATTTAAAATTTATTGTTATGCAACTCTAATTAGTGCTAGAAGATTTCAGTTCCTATATTTATCCAGTTTTCATAAAACTACATCATTAAATCTGTTGTGCAGCATTCCAACTCTTGGTAGTGAGTTTCAAATATGATAGCAGACTATTAAGGTTCAGAATTCTTTTACTAAGCAGGACTGATGGTTAAATGATTAGTGATGGGTGAATCCCAAATTGGCGAAAATTTGTAAAACAGAATAAATTTGCAAAAAATTGAAGTCTATGGGCAATAACATTTTTTGTTCACACACATTTTTTCACCCATTACATCCTATAGGTGTCATTTTCATGGCAAAAAAATTTAAAAAGTTTACAAAGCTCTTTTACATGCTGCATCAGTTTGGTATTTTAAAAAGAAACATTCTGTTAACTTGCATTGCATTCCTTTAAGTTCATCTGTTTCCTTGGGCTTAAAGGCATTCTGTCAGAGGTAAAAATGTTTTTTGTTTTAAAATAGTGCTGCTTTTTCAAAACAGCAAACAATTTTTTTATATTTAATTTAGAAATCTGAAATTTTGCTAATTTCCCAGGTGCCCTCAGTGATGTACTCATAGAGAAAAAATATCCCAGTGTAAAAAGCTAGAAAGATTAGTATCTCACCAATAATATGTTGGGCCAGGGTGCTCATGCCCCAGACCTACAACTCAAGGTGGAGGTATCTGATCAAAAGACAAAATGGCAGGCACTCACAGATCTCACAAACAGGCTTGTAAAAGAACTGAGAACTTTATTTTGTGTACCAGCCTATGATTAAGTGACTGCTGTCACAAATGCGTAAGGCTATGTATTCATCTACTTTGTGGCCTAAATAAAGTTCTCAGTTCTTTTACAAGCATTTTTGTGGGAACTGTGAGTGCCTGCCATTTTCTGTTTGGGTCGGATGCCCTTAGTGGTGTAACTTGTTCTCTGATAAACTCTTTACTGCTGCCCTGGAAGCTGAAGTGATATTACCCCCCTCCCAAGACACCTGCATTGCTAAAAATGCTCCCAAGCACCACCTAGTGGTAGATATGAGAACAGCTAACCCAAGTCAAAACTCCTTCAGTTAAGGAGGCCATACCTGGCGAGATCCGCTCGTTTGGTGACATTGCGATATCGGGCTGATCCGAGTGTGGGCCCTAGGGCAGGGGATACCAGCGGTCGTATCGCAGGACTGCATCTACAAACAGATGCAGCTGCGATCCGACGGGATTTTTTGTCCTGTCCGATTGACATCTGGCTGACTTTTGGCAGATAACGATCGGTTAAGCCCATCAGAGGGCCACACGCACAGGCAAATAAGCTGCCGATTTAGTCTGTCGGCAACTTTTATCGGCCCATGTATGGCCACCTTTACAATGAGTAGGAGAAACAATAGCTTATCTGAAAGCAGTTACACCATGAAGTGCTGCTTTTTCTGAAAGGATCATGCACAATGGCCAAAGATGGCTGCCTACACCAATATTACAACTAAAAAAAAATGTTGGTTCAGGAATAAACTTTTATATGGTTATATGGTAGAGTAAACTATTTGCAGTGTAAATAGTGTAATTTACAAATAAAAATGATTCTACACCAATTACTTCTACTGCTAATGTAAAAGAAAAATATGACCTGCAAAATGTAGAACTATAATTAAAATGATACTAGTGATAAAGTTTGCTTTTTTTTTTTAAATATTTAAAATTCATTGTTATGCAACTCTAATTAGTGCTAGAAGATTTCAGTTCCTATATTTATCCAGTTTTCATAAAACTACATAATTAAATCTGAAGATTTCCTTAAAAAATTACAGAATTTGGTAATGGGGTTTAGCCACTGAATCCAACACCTCACAGAAAAGAATGTAGTTTGAATGCTCAAAACAGACAAACACATTCTGACAAACTGGGAGAATGATCAAAGCCGGAAATGCCAAACAAAATTTATGACAGGCAAAAAGTTTTAATAGATATGTTTCAAAATTCAAACTCTTTGGAATCTGTCATGTTTTTATGTCACACAACTGGCATTGTTATTATTTGTTTATGATGATGCATGGAACATACAAAAGTAACAGTTTAGGGTTTCAGGATATAATACCTGGTGCTGATTTTGAAGGCAGTGCCTCTGGAATCCCATGAACTGGGTAAATCCATCGTATACCAGAAATTTCTCCCTCCTCTGTCCTTGTAATACTGTTTACAAAATAGATCATTATTTCAAATATTATTTCTAATATGCTAGTATAGATTTTTACAATGGCAACAGGAATTAGGTATTTTGTCGGCTGCTATGCACATGTCATACAAACAACAAGGCTGCTTTTAGTTTGCTATTAATTTTACAATTGTAATTCAAAGCTGCAAACATTTTCAGTATGGTCAGTTTTATGGTATTTCTATGTCCTCACACCTTGAGCAATGTCTCATTTTGATGTACTTTCTTCATAAGATTGACAAAAAATCTATAATTTATGAAGCTGTGAAATGCAATAACTAAACCATATAGGTTGCATTTATGCACAACAATACATTGAAAACAGTAAGATATTTGGTTTCATTAGCTAAACTGTACTAGGCCATCAAAGCTCTGTGGTTACTAACAGTTACAAAAGTTGTATAAAATTGCTTATCTGTTTTTGAACCTACCGTAAATGTTCAATGTTAAATACAACTGAGAGCTCTATTATCCCTTCTGTTAGGATGCAGGGTAGATATGTTTTATAAGTCATATTTTGGAATTATAGTGGCTTTATAATAGCACAAGGTGACAGGTTGTGTTTTCATACAGATACTTTAACAGCATTCAAATATAAGTACAGGTATGGGACCTATTATCCAGAATCTTCTGGACCTGGGGCTTGCCGGATAACAGGTATTTCCGTAATTTGGATCTTCACAACTTAAGACTACTAGAAAATCATGTAAACATTGAATAAACTAAATAGGCTGGTTTTACTTCTAATTTAGGATGGGATCAAGTACAAGCTATTATTCTATTATTACAGAGAAAACGGAAATAATTTTTAAAATTTTGGATTATATCATTATAATGGAGTCTATGGGAGACGGCCTTTCTGTATTTCTGAACTTTCTGGATAATGGGTGCCATACCTGTACAGTATTTTACATTAGTGGAATATTATTTTTTCTAATACATTCATTATAATCTTACTGATCTTAAGAAAAATTGTGGGTTGGGTTTGAAGGAGCTGATAGAAATCAAACTGTCACATGTATGGAATTCGTAACTGATTCAAAGTATACATAAAAAATACATATGTAGATTAAAATACTGTATGGTACATTAATGTTACCTTTTCAGCTCAGTGTTTATCTTATCTGATGTATCTTGTGCCCAGTAATCTCCACTGACTTTTGTCATATGTATTACAACCAAGGCTTCATAAAGTTTCATTGAGTCTGGAGCAAATAATACAGGAATATCCAGTTTTTCCTTAGGAGCTAAAGTGATACCTAAAACATTTAAGCATAAAAAAATTAACAACACATTCAATACAAGCTGTATGCACAAAAATGCTCACCTTTACCTTGGGCAAGAAAAGACTTAATTTTGAGTGATACTGTATCTGTATGAAGCTATCAGACCAGCCTAATTTGCTGTAGCTTGCTTCATATGAATAATGCTCTTTTATTGTTTTGAGAAATTAGAATAATCCAGAGTGAGACTATATTTTATCATTCTGTTATATCACCATTACTTGGGTAAATGGACTGACCTCTGGTGAATATAAGCATACAAAAAAAAGCGGAACGATCAATGCACATTCTCTGGTCCCTGTCTCATAAGTAATCTAGTATCTATACAAGTGCATGTATTTACAAAAATAGGTGTTTCTTTGTTACAAAATTATGATTATAGATCTGGTAAGCCACCATTCCATATACAAAACAAGGGGGTTGTGGGAGCACTCCTAGGGCCAAATAGAAATATATTAAAGTATGCAGTCCCCTGTCAAATAAGTAATTCAATAGATAAGCAAATGCATAATTTGAAAAAGAGTTAAATAAGTTAGGGACCACCATGTGGGGTTTACCTTGATGTGGTATGGTGGCTTATCAACTTTATGATCATAACTTTGTAACAAAAAAACCCTGTCTTTTTCAAATTATGCATTTGCTTATCTATTGAATTACTTATTTGACAGGGGACTGTATACTTTAATATATTTCTATTTGGCCCTAGGAGTGCTCCCACAACCCCCTTGTTTTGTATTTGTAAGCCACCATTCCATGTCATGGTAAACCCCGTAGACTGAATATATGTTGATCCCATAATGTTGGGTTACCTATATGTTTTTATATTCTTGCTCTCTCCCCAGACAAGTTGTCTTTATATATAACATAAACATAATATAAGACTTCTTATCCAAAAAATAGTATTGCTAAATCGGTAGCCTTATAGCAGAACCACCGTTTGGTTCAAAACTATTTTAGTACTATTTTAGTACTAATATCTGGAAAAATGATACATTAACACTGTTTTACTGTACTTGAGAATCAGCAACCAGATGTTTGGACTAAAATATAAATGCATAATATTTAAATTATAATTGTTTTCTTGGAAGGAAAACATATATAGACAGATAATTTGTGCATACCTGCTTGTAATGGGAATATTTCATCATGGGACTTTAATAACATTAGCATGATATCCAATTTGGATATTATTTCACAACCTCTATCAAATAAAGCCATATATATATATATATATATATATATATATATATATATATATATATATATATAGAACTTTTATAATTGTTCTATGAGGCCCCCATCGAAAATTCTGCTTGCCAAATATTTAAATTTTTTTCAATTCAAATTGAATTTTGGTCTATTCGATAGGCAAAGTAGCCCAAAATAATTTGAAGTTCTAATTTTTTAATTTGAATTTTATTTGAATATTCACTTCGACCCTTAGTAAGTGTAAGTGAGAATTTGCATTAGAACAGAAAAAAAGCAGAAGATAGGTCTAGGAGAATGAGAATGGAGTAATGTCCCTTGGCCTTAGCAGCATGGAGATCAATTGCAACTCTACACAAGGTAGTCTCAGTGGAGTGTGCAGGTCGAAAGCCAGACTGCATAGGATCCAGCAGATTACGGATGCATAGAAATTAAGACATTTTCCTTTGTAGCACATTTCAGTAATATTTGGCTTTGGCACACAGGTGCCCAGTTCTGGCCATTTAGTCTGTCATTTAAGTCAATGGAATTTATATGCCACCACAAGTGACAGCAGGGACAGATAACTATAGGCATTTCACTAGGGGAAAGACACAGTCCCCATGAGCCTTTACCCATAAGGCAAATTTTAAACATGCATTCCCAATGTCATGGGACAATCTCCCAAGACCAAGAGCAATTTATTATCAACAGCAATCAATTCTACTTTATGAATCGTGACCTGCCCTCCTGAATATCAGTAGCATCTAAATTATTCAAATCAGTACTTTTTGAAATAATCATAAAAATATTATTTAAAGGGATGATTCACCTTAATGTTAAACTTGTAGTATGTTATAGAATGGCCAGTTCTAAGTAACCTTTCATTTGGTCTTGATTATTTATTTGTTATGGTTTTTAAATTATTCTTCTTTCCAGTTTTCACATTTTTAGCTCTGTAAGGCTACACAATTATTGCTACTGCTTTTTACATAACTCATCTTTCTACTCTGGCCCTCTCCTATTTATATTCGAGTCTCTTATTCAAATAAAAACATGGTTGCTAGGGTAGTTTGGAACCTACCAACCAGATTGCTGAAATTACAAACTGAAGAGCTGCTGAATAAAAAAGGAAAACCAATTGCAGTTTATCTTAGAATATCACTCTCTACATCATACTAAAAGTTAATTTAAAGGTGAACAACCCCTTTTAAGGATCAAAAGTAAAATAAAGAAATATACAACCCCTTTAAGTAAATCCTTAAATAAATCCTTAAATAATATTTGATGTTCTTACATTTTCTCCAAGTGAATAAGGCAGCTGTATAACTACTAAACTGAATTATTTGTTATATTATGTAAAAAAAAAAAACAGAAAATGCTTAATTTTCACCCCCAAAAAATTACAGCTTTACAAAGAATAAAAATATATACCAGCATACAACATTATTGCAACTTTTTATCTGTTTCATTAATCTTGTTTTTATGAGCAAGCATAAGGCAGAACATTTCTGACAATGAGTAAATGAAATTGCCTTTGTTTCAGGTATAATTGAATTTTTGACGTGTTTTGAGCTATGTTTGATCAGGTTTGATAGATAATTTGTATTTTTCTATATAATGCTATTTCTATTCACTATTGCACTATGCAGCAAGGCTATGATTCTCTTTATTAATACATATCAAATCATTCACTGCCAAAAGAGCTATGTATCGTAAAGTTCTTATTTTCATTTTTATAAAGAGGAATACATCTATTCCAGGCACATAGCAAATACAGGGAAATATTTATTTAAAAAAATCCACAGATGTGCATTCACCAGTTATAATGCAGAAGGTTTTTTTTCTTTTGGATGGGGCCCTCTAGGCTATTATAAAATCATAAAAAGTGTATGAGGGGTCATCTATGTAGACTCTAAGGGGCACCAGAGCACATTTTTAATGCGTGTGCATGCAGAACTTTTTCCCAGGGTCTGGATATGCTTTGCACCTTTGTACCAGGTAAAAACAATCCAGCACAAGGTACAGAGTTGGCAGCACAAGCCAGCACTGTCCTTATTGCCTGCTACAAGGAAGGTTTAAAGTACAAGGGTCTCACAGCAGCCTTCAGCATTGGGAAAGGGGAGTCATGTTAGAAACAGATGGACAACAGTGCTAAACACTGAATAAAAATGACATTGTCTGACAGGGCTACAGCATGTATTTATGCTCCTATGTACTTAATAATTGCATACATGCATTGCTAATCATGCAATTTAAATGTATTCAAACTCCATTGAAAACTGCAACAGACAGACAACTTTCTGATTGCGCAATACAAAACTATATGTGTACTGCTGCCACAAATACTTTAATAATATAAAGCCTACAGCACATTAAACTAAATTTGCCCTGCAGGGTTTTCTGAGATGTTTGCACCCCCCACATTGGATATAGTTTTCTTTTTAAAGTTATTTGTGCATGGATAGAAAACTGGCTTCAGAGGGTTGTTGTTCATTTTCTACTTGGTGTAAGATTCTTAGGGGCAAATTCATTAAAACGTGAAGCGTCTAACGTCAATTCGTAACTTCGCAAATTCACTAACACTGACTCTGGCGAATTTTCACTAGTGAAGTAGATAAACTAGCGCAATTTCGCACCCTAACGCCAGGCGAAGTTGCGCACTGATGAAAGATGTAATTATGCAAATTCACTAAGATGACCATATTACTGAACGTGACCAATTACGCTAGATGTTACTTCGCCAGATCAGACCTGTCTAAGTTCAATACAATAGATAGGAGTTTGAAAAAAAAATTGAATTTTTTTCTAAGTCCCAAAAAACCGCTGCTGTGTTTTACCTTTTGTAGGGTGATAATCTGAAAAAGAGCAAACATTTTTTTGGGGGGTTACCCTCCTTCCCCCCTACATTTCCTAACATATGGCAACTCAACTATACAGGGGACACATGTTTAGGGCAATAGGACAACTTTATTTTTTTTATTAAAGGTTTCCTGGGCTTGTGTAGTTTAATGTAGTGGCTGTAACATATACTTCTATTGTACTTTGAAATTCACGCTGTATGCAAATTAGGCATCACTAGCGTAAATGCGCTTTGCCTGGCGAAGTAACACTAGCGCAAATACGCTACCGTTCGCCGACCTGAGCGTATCTTCGCACTTTAGTGAATTTGCATAGCACTGGAGAAAATTCGCCTGGCAAAGTGCCGCGAATGTTAGCAAAGGCAACGCTAGCGCATTTTCGCTCAATTTGCCCCTTAGTGGGGTCCTTCAGGGTTCTGTATTGGGTCCACTTTTATTCAGTGAATTCATTAATGACTTTGTCATGGATATTATAAGTAATGTGTCAGTGTTTGCAGATGACACAAAACTATCAAGCCCAATTAATTCCATCCAGGATGTGGCATCCTTGCAGCAGGATCCTGGTAATCTGGGTGTCTAAGTGGCACATTAGATTCAGGGGGTTTGTTAAAGTCCGAATACCAAAAACTTGAAAAAACTATAAAATCTAAATGTTTTAGTGGAAAAAAAACCTTGAATTCTTCTATTGTTTGGGGTTTAGTTTTATTTAAACTACTTTGCACCACCTCAGGTCAGATGTAATTCTTTCAAAACAACTAGAATAATTTTGATGGCAAAGGATCTCTGGAGTACAAAAGTGGACCACTCAACAGTTTTATGTGCCCTTTCATTTGAAGACTTTTTCATTTGAAGATTTTTTTATGCCAGAATATGCTAAAGATACACCAAAACTCAACCAAAGCTTTATAACTATGTGTGATTATGAAATGATTACTATGTCTGTGGTGTATTACATATATATATATATTTCTCTCAGCATTAAACATGCTTTCCTAGAGAATAAAGTCTGTCAGAGCATCATTAAATTTGGTATAGTTATTTTTTATACCAATCACTATCCATTTATTAAAATGCCACTGAACAGAGAACAGCTATAATTTCTTCTTCAGATGATCAGAAACTGCTCATTACATGCTTCTTTATTCCAATATATCATTAAAGACAGCTTTTTACTGTTTACATTCTTCCATATTAAAACATAGAAACGGATTTTAGGAAAATGGGGGCACTGAAATTATTCTAAAGAAGAAATTATCTTGGTATAAGGCTTTATGAAACTCACCCCCAGTTAACATGCCTAGAAGACAAATGAATTCACTGGTTGAAATACTGCCCTCAAATATTAGAAGCAATTTTATTTATCTATTACCTAAATAACCCTGGAGTGCACACACAGCTACATAATTAATTCAATGTGCACACAGCACATGAATAAAAGAAAAGGATTTGCTACAATCTGATGAAGTAAGGTTTGTTGGCATAATAAGAATAATAATAAAAATCCTACCTTCCTGTGGTAAGTGGCCAAATAAATGAATAAACTGAATCTCTAATGACTGAGAAATAAATTATATTTAAAACATAAAACAGCAACATTTAAGAACAGTTGGAAGTTTGGAAAGTCAAAGCTGAATTTTCAATAAACAACAAAATTAGTAAACAGTGGTGATGGACAAATTTATTCACCAGGGGCAAATTCCCGTGATTCGCCGCTGGCGAATAAATTCACGAAACGCCAGCGAAAATTCGACTGGCGAAAATTCGCCAAAGAAAACGAGTCGCGTGTGGTTTTTGACGCGACGCAACGAAAACGATGTCGAAAACCACGCGACGTGTCAAAAACGTGCCGCGACTCGTTTCGCAAATATTTTTGCCAATTCGCTAATTTCGCTGGAAATTTGAGAATTTTTCAGAGAAACTGGGTAGATTCGCCCATCACTAGTAAACAGGCCAAACTTTTAGCATTGACCTCTGTTCAATAATCTATTTATAGTTCTGTTGTGTTTGGTAGCCGAGGATGAGGAGAGTATAACAATGCTTTATTAGCAGGTCATGCAGCCATTACACAACAGCATAAGGTATAAACACCACAAGTTCCTTACAGAAGAAGCCATATTTCAGTACATATTGGCAGGCATCCAAATTCATCTAATAAAAAGGTCATTAATTCCTAGTAAACCCTATACTGAACAAGTTTATATGGCCCTGAACTCTTAGACAATTAAACTATTGCACGTTAAAAATCCTTATTCAAAAGGGGGAAACACTGAGATAGTAGTATAAAGAAAGTCATGATGGATTTGTATGTGAATGCTGAAGAGGAAAGAGAACAACAAATACCTTGGGTTTGCTTCAATGGCAGACAAAAAGCCGGTTCTCTATTGATAGAATGGCGCAAAACAGAAGCACTGAGACGATGCATGGTTTGTTCTTGATCTGAAAATAAAAAACGGACATGGAAAAGTCTTCTATACTTCAATGTCAAATTCAAGGAAATAAATTCACTGATGGTTGAAATGCGATCAAAGGCTCATTCTAATGAAAATACTTCACAGTTGAATGTTCTTCAAAGAATACTCTTAAATAGAAAATGGCAGCATTTCCCTTCTCTTTCTTTTCTTTTTGCATTTTTAATCACTTGCTTGCAATGACTGAAATTATTTTAAACATTCACCTGAGGATTATAATATCAGTATTCTGAGCAGGCAAAACACATTATCAAATGCATGATGAAAAAGTTCATCAAAAACATACATAAACTATTAAAATACCAGAGTTACTTTAAAAAAAAAAATCAACATCTATCCTAGACTATATATATATTTGAGTCTAGGATAGATGTTTGGTTATATAAAATCAGAAGCAAGCATTAATTTAACAACATATATGTTATAACCATATTGCTGCTCTTGATAGACTACATTACATCTATACTATTCTAATTTAAAAGAAAAATCTTATTGCAAGGAATGCCATTGTGTTTTATCTCTATGCTTATTTTGAGTCAAACAAATTACAGAATGATCAGCACTGATTAAATACTAATTTGGATTAATACTGGAAATCATTTTATCCCATTTTAGTTCCCCCGTTCGGGAACAATTAATTAATGCAATTCTCATTCTTTTTATTTTTTAATCAGAAGGTACAACAGTTTAGCAATTCTTAAATTTAGCAAATTTATAAAAATCCAAAAAAAGGCTCCAATCAATGTGGGGGACACATTATTTAACATTTTTACAGTCAGGAAACTGTATTAAAAAGTGAGGACATTTGTGTAGACTTCCTGAAACATTGTGGAAACACTGGCTTAATAAATCACATTGCAAGAACAGAGCCTCTGATTGGAGAAGTTGTTAGTCACATGCTCCTGGCACCATTTGTCTCAGGATACTTACGAACACAGAAAGGGCATTATGCAGAGGCGTTGGGAACTTCTGCTCTAGGTTTTGACCATATATTTGCTTGCTAACAAGTGAATATGGTTAAGAGTGCAGCTACTGATGTGGCCATCTGTGCCAATTAATGTAAAAAGCATTATTAGAAATCTTTTTGTGTCATATGCCTCACCCTTAAAGGAAAACTATACCCCCAAATTGAATACTTGAGCAACAGATAGTTTATATCAAATTAAGTGACATATTAAAGAATCTTACCAAACCTGATATATATTTATGCAAATCTTGGCCTTTTACATCTCTTGCCTTGAACCACCATTTTGTGATGGTCTGTGTGCTGCCTCAGAGATCACCTGACCAGAGATATTTCAACTCTAACTGTAACAGGAAGAAGTGTGGAAGCAAAAGACAAAACCCTGTCTGTTAAATGGCTCATGTGACCTAACTTTATAGTTTGTTTGGTATGTTTGTGTGCAACGTTGAATCCTAGGATCCCAGGAGGCTGTCCTAAAATGGCAATTTTCTATTTATAATTACCCAATGGCACATGCTACTGAACAAGTATATTATTATGAAAATGGTTTATTTACATGAAGCAGGGTTTTATATATGAGTTGTTTTATACAATGTCTTTTTATAGAGTTCAGGGGGTATAGTTTTTCTTTAAGTCTTTAATACTCTTTAGTGAATTAGGTATAGGACCTGATGCTATTATTTAACCACATGTTGCCGTCTAAAAAAAAGACATTTGTTTCCAAGACTTTCTCAAAAACTGTAACCACAGAGCTTGTGCCAAAGAAACTTTATCTTTTTTACCTCAAGTGGTCTCCAGTAAATGAATTTCCAGGACAACTGTAAATGTTAAATGAAGAGGTAGTGGATGGACTTAACTCATACTTTTATTGACTGTTTACAAGTAGCTCCCCAATAATTGCTCCCAGCTGTAAATGATTAGTAAAAGCACAGATACATTTTGTGTGGTTTAGCATATAATTCCGGTACGGATTCCCAGTACTAATTACAAACTCGAGATTCTTAATATTTTTCTATCCACACTGTCATTTACTTACTTAAAGGGAATGTAAAGTCGAAAATCTTTCCTAGGCTTTGGGGAAAGATTATAAGTTTATTTGTAATTGGAAAGCATTATTTTTACTGTTTTGCTGCTATAAAGCTGTTAGTTAGCCTGTGCATTCCGACAGATTCAGCTCAGCTCACTGTTAAACAAATCCTCACAGTCTGATCTGCCTAACCCACCCACTGACCAATGAAGAAATAGTAGGCGATGTTTAAAGATCAACTTTGTAGAAATGCACACAGTTTACACAGCTTTCAAAGACTTGGGAGAGAGGGGGAAGTGTAGCAGCCGCATTGAAATAACCAGCACAGTACAGCACAGCAGGTTAGTCTTTTTTCAATGTGGGTGCTACACCCTCTCTCCCGAGCCTGTGAAAGCTGAGTAAACGGTGTGTTCTACAAAATTGATCTATACACTGCCTACTTCATTGGTCAGTGAGTGGGTTGTGCAGATCAGACGGCCACGGGCCGTGAGGATTTCTTTAGCAATGAGCTGAGCTGAATCTGGGGGAATGCATAGACAGGGTACCTAAAGGCTGTTACAGCAGCAAAACGGTAAAAAAAAAAAAAATGCTTTCCAATTACAAATAAATGTATAATCTTTCCCAAAAGCCTAGGAAATATTTTAGATTTCTACTTTACATCCCCTTTAACTAATAAGGCTTTTAATTATTTTATGTAGAATGAAAAATGTGGTAACAGATGTTACTTACAATAAATAGAGCTAAAAATTATACGGGTACTTTGTAATTCATGCCTCAGGACTTCCTGCTGGTGAAATTAGTCCACTGTAGTTTGACATATATCTTTGTAAAAACTAAAACAAATTTAAATTGAATTAAAATGCTAGGTGAAAAGTTCATGCCTTGATTTAACCCCACTTACATTTTGCAGCATATAAAAATAAGAGTGAGGAGTTTAATGTAAATATGTCTAGGTTTGACAATATTGAGGATCAAGACCATATTTTAGAAGTCAATTTAGCTTGAATTACTGCACATTTTTGCAAAATACTGTAAGTACATATAGAGCCCTTCTAAATACAAAATTCAACAAGTTCAATTCTAGTCATGTACTGTTTGTCTTACTGCAAGCTACCATTTTGAAGGATTTTATCCTCTTGTAGATGTCTGCTTTGCACAAAACCTTAACACTTTATAGCACTGTGTAGACTACTGAAAACTAACTACCAACTGCCTGTCAATTTATTCTTTTAGCTCATTTACTTCTGCAAATAGACTTTAAGGGATGCCGCTATGTGTATAAGAAATAGTGGCCTACATAAATAAAGCAATTCATTTATGTGTGGTTTCATTTGTAGCCCAGTCATTCTCAAAAAGTACAAAATAACCATTCAAACATTGTGGGCACAGTAGGTTCTAAGTTCAGATAAATAAAATGCAGCAGTTGGTGAATATGGTGCAAAAAATCCCATACAACCACACACCTGGCTGTATCATGCACCACTGACTTCCACTCCCTAGGCTCTGCATGCTGGAAGTTCATGGGGGGGGGGGAGGGTTTACATTTTGTTTTCCTGTACTTACAAAAAAATAGCACCCATGTAGATTTTAAACATAAAGTATTTGAGACCTGCAGGTTAATGGCATGTTTTTAGCTCATGACAACACATATAAGATGCAACTAATATATTTATAAATCCCCTAAATATCTTGCTAATTCACATGAAAAACTCAGAAAAGGAGTAAGGATAAATTCAAAATATGTCACTGTCTCTAGGGCTGTTCCCATTGACAAGTATAAACTGTAAAACAATGAAGTGCTTATTTTATGTGCTAACAAAAGCACATAAAAATAGTAACACTACACTGGGAATTAAGACTCTGATTCTGGAGTATACTGTATATTCCTGTGTTCACACTGCCGTGCTTGTGAGCCAATTACAAGATGACACTCAATGATTTATAATACCATGACAAAATTTTACCAATAATGTCTTGGCATAGTCATCTGATAAATTACACTAAGATGCATGTGTTCTATTTTGAAAAGCATATAAAAAGTTACAAATATCTATGAACATTAATGGGATACTGACATGGGGAAAACATTTTTTTCAAAATGCATCAATTAATAGTGCTGTTCCAGAAGAATTCTGCATTGAAATCCATTTCTCAAAAAAGCAAACAGATGTTTTTATATTTCATTTTGAAATCTGACATGGGGCTAGACGTATTGTCAATTTCCCAGCTGCCCCAAGTCATGTGACTTGTGCTCTGATGAACTGCAATCACTCTTTACTGCAAGTTGGAGTGATATCACCCCCCTCCCTTTCCCCCACCCAGTAGCCTAACAACAGAACAATGGGAAGGTAACCAGATAACAGCACTCAATAGTAAAAACCCATGTCCCACTGCTTTCTATTCAGTTGCATTGAGAAGGAAAAATAACAGCCTGCCAGAAAGCAGTTCCCTCCTAAAGTGCTGGCACAAGTCACATGACCTGGGGCAGCTGGGAAATTGACAAAATGTCTAGCCCCATGTCATTTTTCTGCACATGCCCAGATTTTGCTTTAGTACCACAGTCTTTCCTTTTTACATTCCCATTCCTTGCTGTTTCTGTTCTTGTACTGACACCTAAATTGTTTATTTGTGTCAATTCATCTCATGTGTTTTACACAAAACCACACTCTCTGATAATACTATGGATTTTATGCAATTATGATAAGGTGACAAATTGTGAGAGTTATAATACATACAAGGAGTTAAGGATGACTTACACCTTCCAACACCACAGTAATGATACATACCAAATTACTCTCAGTTCTTTCAGCTTAAGTCAGGAACACTTTTGTACAGCAAGTTTTTAGAAGCCTTACTATTCTAGTAGCACTGCTCACAACGGTAGGACACACAGAAATGAGTCCCAATGACAACAATTAATAAAGACATTGCTAGCCCTGAACCTGACACTTTGACCCCATGCTGTCTGATTGTCCCCTCTATACTGTTCAGTGAAGCCCAATCAGCAAAGATAGCTAGCCTATTCCTGACTCTCAACTATGGCAAGTTCCACAAAATCTAACTAGCTGGCCTAGCTATTAAACTTGTTGTAGGAAATTAACTCTAAGCTGGACACTTGTTTTAAGTTGGTATCAACAGATCTCTACCTTTATAAGTTATTTTGAACATCATCCAAAGAGACCTAGGTCTACTCCTACTTATCTTTTATCAAAAAATCGTTCCAATCGAACGATGCATTAGAATGTTTCTTATTCGATCGAAAACGGACCTATCCAATCTAATTAAGTCCATTTTCAATCGAAAATAGCCTTTAAAAATAATTCAGTGGTCGAATTTCTAAGCTTTTCCACTTTGAAATGCGACTCTTAGTAAATCTGCCCCTTAGTCATGAAACAATATTCTATTAACCCCTTCTACATATACAATATACCAATATTTTGCAAGAGCAAAGTTAAAGGTTTAAAACACAAGCCATATAGAGAGGCTAATGCCATTGGTAGCTTTACATTGATTAGGGAATACTTCTTCAGACAGTACTTTGTTAACCTTTATATATTTTGTTCTTCTCAAATGGTATGACAAAAATCACCATTTTAATGCCATGTTTAAGTAGAATTTCAAACCTTTTTCCAAATTACTTTTGCCTTGGTTTATCTTTATACTATTCAAATAACAAAATCCTGTCCCAGTGTGGCAGAAGATGCATTTGTTCTTGTTGTACATTCTTTTGATTTATGTATTTCTAATAAGCACTAAGAGAAAATGCCTTGATTTTCTTCCTTAGGTGATGACTTAGCTCTCTGCAGGGTAGGCAAAGATTAATGAATAACTGTATGTGCTCAGAGAGCAAGAGGATTAATGCTTGCAGATGAGCCAAAAACATATGACTGATCCCATAAAAAGACAGGAACATAAAGTGTAGAGAAATATTTTTATCTCAAAAGAATATTCACTCAAAGGGTAACTCCAACTATATAATACAAACATAATTTTACAATGAAACGAAATGTAATTCTAAGCACCACCAATTTCAAATATTCATTCATTACATTTATAGATGTAATTGTTACTAAAATAATATATGTTTATTACAATAGTCTGGGCACTCTTTGTCCCAGCTACACATACTATCAGCCAGCCAGCCGGCCAGTCCTACTCTCAAATTGCATCTGATTCATTAAGAATTCTATTGCTTCATTTTATATATATATATATATATATATATATATATATATATCCACCAATGTTAGTGACAGTGTCACATCCTAGCAATGTAAGAAAATTAATTCATTTATGTTACTTAAACAAAAAATTTGACTTTTACAGCACTGAAATGAATCATTAATCCTCCTGTGTTTACCTAACTGCCTCTCTACCACAAATGTAAACCATTGTTATAGCTATAAATAGTCTTATTGGTATTATATATAAAAAATTTGATTCTTAAAACGATATAGCGAAATTAAGTTTCAGTTAGATTATATTCAAATGTCACTCATATATTAAGCATTTGTATACAAGAAAAGTAATCATTATCATCATAATTAAATACCATAGCATACTAATTCTCATCCTCTCATTATTTTTCTTCTGATACGAAAGAAGTATATCTAACTATATTAAATTCAATCAGACAATCTTTTACCACCCATTGTTAAAATATTACCTGTTAGAATCACATCTATCAAAACATGTTCGTCTGTAGGGTTTTTGAAGGTAATTATGATCGAGGATAAGCTGCCAACACGAGCACTTATGCTTGCTGGTTCCATGGGTTGGGGTATGAGACCAACCCCAGACATGTGGAATATCCATTCCTCTACCTGTTAGAAAGATAAAGAATTTCCATCAAAACAATGCAAATCTAAAACTGAGAAAAACACAAAATGATATACACAAATATGAACTGGATATAATTGAAATATGTATGACATGCAACAATTTATAGGTTAATTGTATCTGCCATAAAGTTATGGGATTATGTGCTGAGAACCAGTACACCTGTAGCAAGTGAATCCATAAAGAACAGGAATTTCCCATCATAATAAATACATTGACAAGTAAGTAAAACTAAAATGTTTTAGAATGTAAAGAAAAACTGCATACACCATATAATGCAGCTCTCATTATGGTCTTCTTATTGAGATAGTGTTGCTCAACTTTTGGTAATGTAGTTATAAGGATAGACAAAGATAAAAGGGACAGTTTTATTAAGGAATTATATAATACAAAGGAATTTAAAGAGAAATGATAACACCATTATCAGCATGCAGATATTTCATTGCCGTCTCAAAGAGGGCCAAACATGGCGGATTTCTGTTATCCACTTGAGATTTGTTTTCCAATTAATTTCAACATTCTTGGTCACTTAAAATGTTCAAAACCTTTTATACTGAAATTGAATGAGCCTGAATTAACAATCTGGGATCTCTAAATTAGCATTACATAATTATGTAAAGCTATGAAGAGAGCCCATTGTCTGAGAGGGTTATGTAAAGGTTTTGTCTGGTCCACGACACTTAAATTATTTTGTATCAGCTTTATCACAAAAGGGTCTAAATATGCACCTCACTAACTTTAAATGCTATAAAAAAAAATTTTGTTTAAACATGAGAGCTTATTTATAACTTGCCTATGTTGTTCAAAATACAACATAAACTGCCATGTTTATTATACTTTAGACTCAGCACCATATGGGGTGGCTTATTTATCAAAATTTTAATATGTGTAATTCTAGCGAGGTTTTTCTACTTTAAAAACTCACATTTATAAACACACCACACCAATATTACCTGACTTTTTAAAAGATGTGAATATAAACAAAAATAAAGTTGTGAAAAAAATCCAATACAAATGCAAAATAATCTCAAAAATTTAAATTAAAAAAAATGGATGAAACTTTGCCTAGGACCACGATGGCTTTTAGATTACAAAATATTACATTAGAGTTAGCGTAAGAATACTTGATTTCAAGTTATAATTCCAGTTTGTGATTTTTGGCATGGTAATAACCCAAATTGGAAAGTTGATAAATGACCCCCCCCTAAAATCCAGAGTTGCAGGAATTTTCATAAATGAAACATAAAGACCTGTGTCTTGCTAAGGAATGTAGAGTTGTCTGTGTTTGAATGTACTGTTTTTGACTGGCATGCTGGCATCTGCCCTGCCCTGATGTGAGATTGCCTTACTGTATTTCAAAGCTTTCTGGATATGCACTCCGGTATTCAATAATTAATTAATTTGTTAGCTTATTGATAAAGCTGCATTCTGGATTCTGTGGGGGTCATTTATAAAGTACGCGCAGCGCATAATTGTTCGCAAATGGTAGTTTTGCCCATGCTTTTTCCTGAATGCTGCAATATTGCACTACTGTGCCCGTCTTTCCGGTTTTTGCGAATTCGCATTGTGAGTGAATTTTCGCAAACAACTTGCAAACAAGACAGGTCTTTGCGTGAGTACAGGCACTTTGCGAGGCTGTTTTGCGATAAAATAGCATTAACAGTAACTTAAATTCGCAATTTGCGACACAGTTTTGAAAATATTTTCTCCGCCACCAAAGTTGTGGCGCAGAGTGTTCGCAATTTGTGATTTTTGCCATATTTAAAAAGCTCCTATAGACATTCGCAATGTGAAAAACAAATTCGCAAATCTCTTATTCAGCTTTATAAATATAACCAGGAACAGGGCAAATATATTCACTCTGCGAACCAATGACCCCCACTGAGTTTCTAAGGTGATTTTCTAGCCCTCTCTAGGAAAAGCGAAAAGACACACATAATCTAAATATATATATATTCATATATATTTTCCATGTGTATGTGCATCTGTGCAACATCTCTACTTGCTGCAAAGTATAGAATAATATTATATATTTGGTCTTTCACTGGGTGCTGGATAATGGATCCTTATGATTTGAATAAATAAGAAACATGAACGCATGTTCATACATTTTTAGACTGGCCATTAGCCTGCCTAATTTCTGGTGTAATGGGATAAAAAGAAAAGCAAAATGAATATAATAAGATATACGTTTAAAAATAGTGTTCACGTGTGCTGTCCCATGATTAGTTTGAAAATGTATTGTTTTGGAATGTTAAAATAATCCCAGATTCTTGTTGCAAAGCACCTCTCATATGGTTGGAAAATAGAAGCAAATGAAGCATATAATAACTGAACAGTTTCTTTCAATTCAGCAAACACACACAATCAGAAACAGTTAAAGCTTATAAGAGAAGCACTGTCATTAGTTGATTTTAGATTACTCCAGCTATGAGAAAGCTTAAATTGCTCCAACTGTCAGTTCAGATACATTTAATCAGTGAAATCAAGAGAGGAAAATCAATGACATTTTTTTCTCGAGGTTAAAAGTTGCTTCAGAAGATTCAGAAAGTAAAACCAATACCTGGGTCAAAATTAAACATATTTTACCTTTAGCTTTTGAGCACATACATAAGATTTAAATTTTCATATAATTAGCTGGCTTTTGAGGATGAGTTTCAATGCGATAACGCAAAGGTAAATTACAGGAGGCAAAATCTAAAGGTTAAAGCTTTGTATTAAAGAGCAGAACAAACAACTGAATATATCATGTAAAGGTGAAAAGAATTATAACATTTACCAAGGTATAGAAGAGACTGGCATTCATACTGCAAGATGTGTTTATTAACATGTTTTTATCAAGAAAAGTTGTATATTAAACAAGACATATAAAAATAAATGAACATAAACATACTTTAAACTTGTGATGTTAAGTTCTATTTCTAGTAATGTTTTTTTTTATATACACTCTTGTGTGTTGTCACAGAAAGACAAAGACATGTATAGAAGTAGCCCAAGTAAATGCCAAAAACACAATAAAACACATGCATTTAGTGGATGTGTGTCAGCACATACATATTAGGTAGCGCTTGATGTTTCTCAAAGGGAATAAATACTTTATCTTAGCTCTCAACTGCCAAGCTTCTAATAAGCAATTTAATAGCTCTGCCACGTCTGAGAGTGCTATTAGCTTTAAGTTGAACACAGAGAATGTAACCAGGCAACCTAACTGATCACTGTATCATATAAGCAGACAATGAGAAGATATCTTAATTACCTTTGATATGAGGACTACTTAAAAACTACTTTATCTGCTATTGTACTTACATCATCAGCCTTCAATTAAGTTGCAAGTTTGTTTATTAAATGTTGTGTTTTTTTCTAGGCTGAATGACCCACTACATGGAAATAAAGAAAAAAATGATATGATCTACATAAGTGATCCCCAACCAGTGCCCTGTGAGCAACATGTTGCTCACCAATCCCATACATAGATGTTGCTCCCAATTGCCTCAAAGCAGGTGCATACTTTTGAATTCCTGGCATGGATTAAAGTTTTGGTTGCATAAAAACAGGATGTACTGCCAAACAGAGCTCCATATACACTGCCATTACACATAGTGGCTACCAAATGGCCAATAACATCCATTATTTGGCCTAATGTACATTTAAAAAGAAAAAGTAGTAACCTCCGCTGTATGCTGGCAAATGCACGAAGTATGTCAGGTAAAATGGGAGGCCTAGAATTAATTGCGTGCTCTAAAAATTATGATATAATTGGTATCACTGAGACCTGGTGGAATGAAACATCTGACTGGATTGTGAATTTAAATGGTTACAACCTCTTTAGGAGGGGCAGGGGTATAAGAAAGGTGGGGGGTAGTGTGTTTGTATGTAAAGCCTGGATTAAAGCCATGCACTAAAGAAATAACCATTACGGGCACTGGTGAGGGTGTGGAATCCCTCTGGGTAGAGATTTCGACAAAGAAATGTTTTATTGGTGTATGCTATAAACCACCTTGTATAAGTGACGAGTATGAAGCCCAACTACTTTTACAAATAGAAACAGCTCCACAACTAGGTCATGTTATTATTATGGGTGACTTCAATTATCTGGACACTGACTGGGGTAATGGGGTTGCCAAGACAGATAAAGCTAGTAGGTGTGTAAATATGCTAAATGACAACTTTTTATCTCAGCTCGTTTAAGAACCTACTAGGAATAACTCTCTTTTGGATCTTGTAATAACTAATAATACTGAACTCATCTCTAGCATTTGTGTGGGTGAGCATTTTGGAAATAGTGATCATAACATGGTCTCCTTTGAGATTCTGTTGCAGAGGCAACTCTATAAGGGAGCAACTAAAACATTGAATTTCAGGCGTGCAAACTGACAGTATAAGGGCATCTCTGCAGCATATTAAGTGGGAAATGCTTTTCACAGGGTTAAAATGCTGCTTAATAAATATACATGTCAGTATATTGCGCTTGTAAGCAAGGAACGTTGTTGATGGTGTTGAGGTTGGTAAGAAAAGACGTGCTTTTAAGGCTGTCAAGTTAGCTGGCACAGCCAAATCTTTTATAAGGTACAAGGAGGCCAATAAATCATGCAGAAAAGCAGGCAAGCTAAAATCGATATGGAAAAGGATATAGCAGTAAAAAGAATCCAAAATTATATTAATAGTAAAAAATTAAATGGGAAGGGGTAGGACCTTTATTATCAGAGGAGGGTCAGCTGGTTGATGAGAACAAGCAGGAAGCTCAGATTCTGAATTCATACTTTTTGTCTGTCTACACAAATGAGGAACCAGCTAATGAAGGTTTCCTTATTAATAGTCCCAATTCTAATAATACATCTAATGTTGCATGGTTCACACATGATGAAATTCAAAAGAGACTAGAACATGTTAAGATAAACAAAGGTCCAGAGCCAGATGGTATTCATCCCAGGGTAATTAATGAGCTTAGCTCTGTGATTGTCAAACCTCGCTACTTAATTTTTGCAGGATTCATTGAGGTCTGGCATGGTGCAGAGAGACTGGCGAATTGCTAATGTGGTGCCGCTATTCAAAAAGGGATCCCATTCTCTGCCTCAAAACTATAGGCCAGTTAGTCTGACATCAGTGGTAGGAAAGCTTTCCGAAGGATTAATAAAGGATAGGATACTGGACTTCATAGCAAATAACAATATTTTGAGTTTGTGCCAGCATGTTTTTATGCTTAATAGATCTTGCCAGACTAACTTAATTTCATTTTATGAGAAGGTATGCTTCTGGGATGGCTGTGGATGTGATTTACTTAGACTTCGCTTAAGCATTTGATACAGTGCCACACAGAAGGTTACTGGTTAAATTAAGGAATGCTGGCCTAGAACATAGTATTTGTAACTGGATAAAGAACTGGCTAAAAGATAGACTACAGAGAGTGGTGGTAAATGGAACATTTTCTAATTGGACCAGTGTTGTTAGTGGGGTACTGCAGGGCTCTGTACTGGGTCCCTTGCTTTTCAACTTGTTTATTAATTACCTGGATGTGGGCATTGAAAGTAAGGTTTCTATTTTTGCAGATGATACTAAAGTTGTCTAATTCTTGTCAGAATTCATTCTGTAGCTACTAAAGCAAATAGGGTTCTGTCCTGCATAAAAAAGGGCCTAAACTAAAGGGATGAAAACATAATTATACCTTTTTATAGATACTTAGTAAGACCTCATCTGGAATATGCAGTGCAGTTTTGGACTTCAGTCCTTAGGAGGGATGTAAATGAGCTGGACGGAGTGCAGGGACATGAAACTAAGCTGGTTATAGGGATGGAAGACTTAAATTATCAGGGTAGACTGTCCAGGTTGGGGTTGTTTTCTCTGGAAAAAAGGTGCTTTGAGGGTACATGATTACACTTTACAAATAAATTAGAGGACATTATAGACAAATATCAGGGGAACTTTTTACTCATAAAGAGGATCACCGCACCTGAGGCCACCCCTTCAGACTAGAAGAAAAGGATTTTCATTTGAAGCAGCGTAGGTGGTTCTTCACAGTGAGGACAGTGAGGATGTGGAATGCACTGCTAGATGATATTGTGATGGCTGCTTCTGTTGATGCTTTTAAAAGGGGCTTGGATGATTTTTTGGACAGACTAAACTCTACAGTTAGTATAGCTATGGGCATATATGGTTTGTGTGAAAGAGTGGAGGGGTGTGTGTGTTTGCTGGGTTTTAATTTGAACTTGATGGACTTTGTCTTTTTTCTACCCAATTTAACTATGTAACTAATATGCAACTATGTAACTATACCTAGGAACTTTTTTCATAGTTGTGTTGCTCCCCAACCTGTTTTACATTTGAATGTGGCTCAATGGTAAAAAAGTTTGTGGAACCCTGATCTACATGCACATTCTGATTTGCTCATCACCTGATTTACAGTGATCATCCTGTGTGGGGAACTTAATATTTTATTTACTTAGATGAGCAGAGTAATACAGACAAAGGTGTAAAGGCTATGGCAGCAGATATATGTTTGAAGGGTAATGCATAACAGCATTCATATGCATTGTTTTATTGTTTATTACACAGGGTTATTAAGATGTACTGCTTGAATTTATTAATTTCTCTATAGCATGCTATATTCATATGTTCAAGAGGCAGTTCGCCTTCAAACAGTATGCCTTTGGCAATTTGGAAGTTGCTTTCACAAGTTGTACCTTTCCACTCTTTCTACAAAATCTCTGTGAATAACTATTGCCTAAGCCCACCTGAGGTTTTGGATAGTACTGGTAGGTTCACCCAAAAAGTTAATGCTGCAACTACTCTATTTATTTTACCAGTATCCGGAAAAGCTGCACAACAGAGTGGTCAGAATGAATAAGCGACAAATAAACAAAATTAGAAATAGAAAAGAATAATAATTAAGAACTCATTTGACAACACACTGCAAAGCACAAAAACAGGAGCTACTATGAATGCACCTACGTGCTGTTAACAAAGGTTCATACTGACTTTGCTGTTAACAAAGGTGCATACTAATTAATTGCGCACATCTGCACATATGTACTTGCCCCCATAAACATCCCACACAACTTACATGTAGCACCAATGCACCAGCTCAGTCTTCTCTAATTCCAAAAACTGAATGCAAAAGCACACACAAATGGCATAACATATGATTTGTGCCTACACTTGTAACTGAATTGCACTCAATACCAGAATTGCATTTAATGCCAGCATTGAGGCTGCATGTGATTTGCATCCACTTGTGTTATTTAAAGTGGCAAATCAGCAACACCCCACATTTTACAGGCTAGGTGAACTTTAGATGTATGATCCTTTTGTAGATAAATAGCTACAAACATACCTGTGGGTTTTTAAAGATGATGGATCCTTTATGGTTCCCTTTGCCAAGGGCAGATGGGTAGAACTGTACAGTGACATCAGTCGTAGTATTTGGTGGCAACAATAGCTGAAAAAAACAAAAGTATAATCAATAATTCTGTTTGTAATTAGAAGTTGTTTTGCTATGTTGTTGATTAATGTGTTCCGCTGTGTGCTTTTTCCACTTTAGGCATTCATGGTCTGCTAGAACTGATAAAGTAAACAACTAAAAATGCTATTTAATAGCAGTCACATCCGCTTGGTTATTAGCATCATGTGCCAGGCAGCAAAATAAACTAATCTATACTCTACAAAAGCTCAGAATATACAAGTGTACAGTGTTCAGAAATTATTTTAGATACAAATAATGCCACTGGAGAAACCAATATAGTTAGTTGCTATTTCCTTACAGATTTTGTTTGAGGTGCTCATTTCCTTTAACCCATCCTTCAATTCAAATCAATAATTGAAAAACTATCTTTCTAATAATCCAAAAATGTAAAATAAAATAATAATTTTTGCTCATCATAAAATAGTAAGTGCACACAATCAAATCACCAATTATAACTAATCATAGCTAAATGAATACATACATGGGTAGCTTACAGATTCAGTTAGGTTTGCTGCCTTTGTGGTTATTTTAAATCAGATGGTAAAGTCAAAGGCTGGTGAGTGGGAACATCAGAGACATGGATTGTATGGATTACAGACAGTCCAGTGGTTAATCGTTGTGGGCCCAACTCCCATACCCCATTAAAATAGTTTGTTGGGTCACCCATGATTTTGGGTGATTCCCAGGTCAGCGCCTCCGTAGCCACAGGAACAGCTTCCTCTACAGTAGTGCTGTCCAGCTGGCGACCTGCAGGCACCATCCAGTCCACGCCCCCCCTTGTGTGGCCCCCACATTAAAATCTGGCCACTGTGATGGCTTACCTTGTGAAAGCTGTAAAAGTTATCTGTAAAACCCTGCATTGTTCACACATGTAAGCAGTTTGTAGTTAACACTTCATACTTAGATTGTAAATACCTGGACACGAGTGAGCTGTGATATCCATGCAGTGAGCACCAACCATTTGTTTTTTTGGTGTGCTGCCATCATTAGTGTGGATATGGTCTTAAAAGTTATTGTGACAACATCAGTGTGGGAGTGGTTTAAAAACCAGAAGTGGTCAACACTGGCTTCCATTATCACCCCCAACAACTTAGGCCAGAAAAAATCTAGCACTCAGTACCATATAAATCATTAAAAAATAAAAATACAGCTGATATATTTAACATCTTTTTTTATTATTTTCTATTAATTTCTTCTATTTAGTAGCATATATACAGCAATAAGACTATAGGGTTAAGAATCACAGCCCACAGACATCACCTCAATTATACACAATTTACTACTGCAAACGGTGGTGGTGCAGTTGTGCTCTCATGGACAAGTGAAAGCAAGTAAGCACCACTCCAAACCAAAACCTCCTGGGACCAATGAACAAGGTACTGAACCACGCTCTACTAAGTAGGGAAATAGCAGTCCTTTGGCAAGCTTTCCCTCCCACTACAATGCTGCTGTGACTGAACCAACAACCCCCAAACCTCAAGAGGAGTAGGAGGGTGGGATGTGCTGCTGAAATGCAAGAGGAAGCAGAACTTCCTGCAACCCCCTCTTATCTGCTCCCTAGACACTCCTCTTCCCATCTTTCGCAGTCCAGCCTTAATGCTTGTCCTTTGGTGTCCAGGAAGCTCCATTTTACACAACCAGCTATTTGAAACAGATTCAAGATGGTCTGGATATGAAGGAAGTCCCAACAATTATAAATACAGGGAAACATATTACCCATATGCCAATCAGCAAACTAGGGAGGTTAAGTTTTAAAATGCCCAACATTTCTTGCTTGTCTTTTGACAGATATCAGATTTGTGTAAACTTTTAACATACACTATAACTCAGTGACCGTTAAATTATACTTTATCTGCTCATAGCACAGTTGTGGTTACGATTAGAGTAAATTGAAAATATATCGGAATATAAATCACACTCATTTTCCTTTCCAGTATTCCGAAACAAAACCACAAAAGTGTTCATTTTTCATTGTTAGCACAATCAACTAATTATATTGCAAACATAATCCCTATATTTAGCCTGTTAAAAAAAATGAAAAATATAAATGAATGGAAATGGTTTCAAAGGGCCTTTCCAATGTACCGTGCATATGCTGCTGATGACATTTAAGCCAGCGTTAATGAACTAGACAAACCAGACAGCGCTGGGGATATTTTTAACTCTCTGGACAGTTCACGTGCAATCTGCTGAAGTTGGAAGTCAAGATAATTAATTCAAGCCCATTCCTATGTTAATGGGTTTTGAAACAAAAGTGAACTCTAAGCATTATTCTGTAAAATGTATAACAAGAAAACTAAAATTATGAAGTCCATTCACAAGTTCACATAATCTATTGTCTGTTGCAAAGAAAAGACATTTGTACCACAATTCCTACTTGTTCTTATTACAGATAAGATAGGTCATTCTGGAAATACAAAATAGGTAGGTGTTCTTGCATTTTTTAATCCTGTTATGCAAAAATGCTATTATGTCAAATTAATAAATATATATATATATATATATATATATATACAAAAGAAAATATAGTAGCACACTCCTGGGATTTTCTGTATATATTCTTTATTCCATCATATGGCACAAAATCAACGTTTCGGCTCCCCTCTAGAGCCTTTATCAAGATAAAAAGCCATTCAGTTTATAATCCTTAAATAACTAACAAAAATACACACCTCCCTCCTCCTCCAATCAACCTTCCCCCAGAGTACTCTCCCACAACCAGCCACCAATAAATAATGAAATATATAAATATAATAAATATTTCAAATACATTCACAAACACCGCTCATATTATCATTTACATTTCCTAGAATGTATCTATCTGGACTTCAGGAAACAATATACATATGTATATATATATATATATTATTATTTTTTAATAATGCATTTCCTTTTACAGCACACTGAACACTTTTGGGAGTACTGAACTTCATGGTTTTAAATAAGCCAAATACACTATATTGTATCCAAAGGCAGTAATTGTTGGGTAATTGGAGTTTAGCTCCATCCATATTTATATATTTTTAATTTTACCAGAAATTTACCAGGATTTATCAGTCCCCCAGACATTCCATGTGTAGCCAAGCTATAGATAGGATATATTTATTCTTCTTCCAGGTTAGACTGATGGCTTATTTAGAGTCCTTATTTGTTTAGTATATTTGAAATAAAGATTCCCTTTCTCTTTAACATTTTATCACTAGTATATTGCTGTGTTCCTTAATGCCTCAAAGCTCTATGTACAGCAAATGAGCCATGACATCTACAAACACATTTAAATGTGCCATTTTTCTATAGTCTTTATGAATTATTAAATACACCACGCACATGTTAATCTAGGAATTTTGGCCTCTAAGCTTACATCTACAGACATATTTTGGGAAATACATATATATTATCAGCAGAAATTGCATTTATATTAAATATATACATTGTTTTCAACTAATCATTTCTATTACTCTTAACAGTACTAAAAATAAATGAAAAGTAAAATACAGAAATATTTAGCAGTGCACTCTGTATGTTTATCTGTTAGTGTAAACCTCAGGTCTGCGCCCCTTATGGGTTATCTGGAAAGCAGAGGACTGTAAGTATCAGAATCAATTACTTTACAGTAACACTGTGAGGAGAGGGGCTTGGATCAGTCTGGGAGGCTAAGCAGGATGGTCCAATGGTCCTTGTGAGCACAGGCAGACTATCAATTAGTGATATCATGTGTGTCTGCATAAAAATATATATATATTTGTGCATGTTCAGACACTGTTTAAGCACCTTTGCTACAGTCCTGACTGAGTGAGCTCATGTAGAAAGTGCTTTATTTTCCCTAGCGAAAGTTGTTACCTTAAGGAGACTTGCTTGTGTCATATCTTAATTATAAACAACAAGGATATATTTTATGTATATAGTGTGTGGTGTATTTAAGAATGCTATGTGATTTTCAACTTAGATAGTATCAGGAAACAGCAGTGACAACCTTCAAACACATACAGTACTATTTAACACACAGTTGCTAAATCCCCTCCCCTTTGTCCACGAGCAGTTGAGAATCCAGCACTTCCTATCTCCAAACTTCCTTTTCCACCTTCCAGTGTCCTGATTCGTGAATGGACTTACTATCTTATTGGTCACTGAACAATCAGAACCTGACACATGTACCTATGAACAGTCTTTTAGTTATTACAATAGGCTAAGTTAGGCAGAGAGTGCTGGGACTTCCTGGAGTGAGGACACAGATGCCAGACCAAATGGAAAGAAGGGTATCAGGGAGGCAGTGGATTTAGATCCAACATATTCATAGTTGTAATTGTCCTTGTAAATATTTGTTATACATTCTATGTAGTGTAACTTGTTTTATGTGTATTATTTCTGTAGATATGTGTCTATAGCTTTTGTAAATAAATGTATATTTTGATTGAACTATCTCTTTCCTTAAAGAACCCTTATAATCAGGAATACTTATGTACATGTGTATATGAGAATAAATATACATATTTACATAAATATATCCTTGGTCAACAAAAGTCATTTCACTAATTGACTCTATTCAAAGTTAAACCCAGTCATGCATTTGGCCCACCATCAAACTCCAACTTCTAACTTTTTAATACTGTATGTCACTGGAGCCTTCTTAGCTAAACAAGACAAGGCTGAGGTATTAGTTCAAACAGGCATTTTATTTATGGATTTATACAGATGAAGCCACTTTGGATTGTGCATTTGAAACAGAATAATTTAACTCAGATTTCCCATTTTTCCCACTTCACACAGAATATTGTGTCACAGCATCCCATCTAATTAAAGTGTTCATTTTTGTGAACAATGGTGCTTTGGTATGCTAATGGAAAGGTTAAATGCATTAAATGAGTTAAGATAACTTTAGATAACACAATTTCTTCAATTAACCCTGAGTCACGACGCATTTAACACACAAATCCAAGTGGCTGCATCTATAGGAGCTGATTCATCATAAATCACTAGGATTTCATGATGTTTACATTTAAGTTGTTTTTTGGAATTTGACTACTGGGTAGAATAGCGTTTTCCTTCTCAGACCTGGTGATGTTGAGAAAACCTCAACAGGTAAAGGTAAAATTCAAAATATGCTTCAGTAAATAGGGCAAAAATATTTCTACCAAAAAAAAACCCATAAAATAAAATAATGCTTTTGACTTTTAGGGGATTATTTATTAAAGGTTCAGTTGTGTTTTTAGAGGGTAATTCAATAGAAACTCGGGATACAAAAACCTAAAATGCAAAGAGATGCAAAAAGCCCAAATCCTAAATTATCCAGCTAAAACCTGTCCAGGTCATGTAGATGTAGAAGTCAATGGCACAGGTCCCTTAAACCATTTGAAGATGTTTTAGCCTTCATGATTTTCTATTTTTTTTTTCACTCAAAAACTCTATATTCAAGGTTTTTTCGCCATAACGCAATCAATTTGAGAATTTGAGTTATGAGTTTATTTGAGGTAGAAAAAAACCTCACAAATCTGATTTAATCTATTTTCTTCTAATTAACATTTAGGGGCAGATTTATCAAAGGTTGAAGTGAAAATTCAAATTAAAAAAAAATTGAATTTCAAAGTAATTTCTGGGTACTTTGACTATGAAATTAGCGAAAATTCGATTCAAATTGAAAAACTTCAATTCAAATTTTAAATTTTGATTAAATTTTAAAATTCAACCATTCAAAAATGGAAGTACTGTCTCCTTAAAAACCTCAAATTTGACCATTTGCCACCTTACACCTGCCGAATTGCTGTTTTAGCCTATGGGGGACCTCCTTTAAGGAGTGTTTTTTGAAAATCTAAATTTTTTTAGAGGAAATCATTCAAATCGAATGATTCAATCGAAAGATTTTCATTTGATCGAAAACAGACCTTTTAAAAAATTTGATGGTCAATTTTTACGTTTTTTCACTTTGAAATTCAACCCTTGATAAATCTGCCCCTAAATAAACACAAGTTTTTGAGATGCAACTTACTGGTTTCTTGGGCTCCACTTCAACTAAGAAATGCTCAGGGTTATTGTTCACAGATTCTAGTTCCATTATTTCCTGTGTAGGATTTCTCAATGATATACAAAATCGTTCCCACCTATTGACAGGAAAGAAAAAGACGGGCATTTTATGTAAACAAGGTGCAAATCAAGGTTTTATTTTTGTCAACATGGTGCAAAGTAACCTTTCTCAGTAACCCTACACAACAAGTCTGCAGTTAAAAAATTTTTTTAAAAATGCTTCACAGACTCAAGCAAGATTTCCAAAATATACTAACTTTCCGAGTTCACAGTGCACTTCAGGAAGTGTAGTAGCAGATGGTTTCTCAGAAAACAGCTGTAATTCATACCAAAATTCACCAAATATATCCGACTGGAAAATCACACTACAGGCAAAAGAATAAAGAGATACCATGGTTAATATTCGTTCCTGCAAATATCCATCAGACATATTAATGTAAAAAAATGTACAATATATTCTTCTGGCACCCAAGCATCATGGTATGCACACATGTAATATAATGGAAGGGGTTGTGCAAAAAAATAAATTATACATACATACAGTGCATAAGGTTCTCTCATTTTACTGAAATCCAAATACTACTATGAAATTGTAATATTTTGCAGGGCACTAGATTTTTCAGTTGCAATCATCCACATATATTTTAGATGTATTTGCAAGAGAGAGATATGCAGAATAATGAGCATGTAACTTGGCCCCATAAATTAAATGTCTGCATGTGTTTAGCATATTAAAAAAATAAAAATCATATTTAATCAGGTCAAATGTATTCTGGAAAATATTCTTCTCAAGTAATTTAACAGAGAGCCAACTGTAAAATGGCAGTCTTCACCATGATTTATAGGCCTGGTTGAGGGACTTTTTTCACAGGAAAGTCTGACTTGTAAATGTCAAATATTTGAGAAAAAATACATATATGGTCATAATTATGTCACAATGTTGTTCCAGGTAACTAAAACATTTTTACTTTTTTTTCAGTATTGTACTGCACTTTACTCTGTAAATACTTGTTTTGTGGAATTTCTCACAAAGTTGATTACAACCTTTTATAGAGAACTTTTTGGCTCTGCAATAGAGCTACTGTACATGTGCAGTAGAAACATGCAGATACTTGTCTCACTTACTTTCTCATGACACCTATGACACAGCAGCTCTCATTCTAGGCCACACCACCACTACCACCGACCAGAGAGCTTCTTCAGCCACCTAAAATCTTCTTAGTAATAACTTCCATTGGCCATTCTATTGGTCATTCTATTGACCATCACATACCTTCAACCTCACAGGGCAGATTTGCTAAAGGGCAAAGTGAAAATATTTTGGCAGGAATTCCATCCGCAGGTACATCGTCAATCTGCTAGCAAGTGCTAGCAACGTCGCAAGTGTTTATTCGCACTCTATCACCAGGTGAATTTTCACTCTGGTGAATGGTCGTTTCTCTGGAAATTCAGTAAAGTGCGAATTTCACTGAAAGTTACCTCTTTCACCAGGGCCGGATATACATAGTGGGCGCCCCTAGGCCTGCTGTTGTTTGTCGCCCCTGTCCCCTCCCTTTTATTTGCTAAAATTTTAATCATCAGGACGGAGCAATGGGAATTGGCACACAGGAAACTGAAATTTCTGAACCAATGTGGGCGTGGTTGGACAGCATGCCGCCCCCTAAAATCCTGCCGCCTTAGGCCCGGGCCTAGGTGGCCTCTCCACAAATCTGGGCCTGTCTTTCACGAAAGTTGACTTCGCCACCTCAGACCAGGCAAACTGCTAAAATGAAGCTAGACCATCCTCAATCTTCTGTCACTTATATCATATCCTGTCTGCCAGAAATGCATTAAAGTTGTGAAAATGCTGGTGACTTTTTTTAAGTGGGATTGCCTGCAAAAGTCCTAACGATTAAACTTTTTTGGGTTAACATTTTTCCCCAGACATTTGAGGGCCATGGGACATTTATTTTAGGGTGGGCTCATGTGGAAACAAACTTTTGCTTGGTGAAGTGCACCACCAAGTGGTCTCTGGTGACAATTCGACCTTTAGTGAATCTGCCCACACATGTCTAGAATCAGACCTAAGGTCAAATACCAGTTTGTCACCAGTGAAACAAATGTCAGTGGAAAAACTGTTATTTTGGGGCAGATTTACCAAATTCATGTGAATGATTTGAAAATTTTAAAAAAATTGAATTTAAATTTTCAAGTAGTTTTTTGCTACTTCAACCATCGAATTTTAAAAATTCAATCGAATCAAATGATTCAAATAGATCAAATAAAAATCTATTCGATCATTCGACCATTCGTTGGTTAAATTACTTGCCCTTTAAATTTGTATTCGATTGCCTAGTTCGCCAGATTAAACCTACCGAATTGCTGTATATTCCTATGGGAAGCTCCCATAGGGTTTTTTCAGCTTTTTTAGATCGAATAAAAAAAATTTGATTGAATGGTTAAGACCGTTCGAATCGATTGATTGAATATCGTTAAAAGCCTTCAAATTTGAATATCAAATTTGAAGGGTTAAAATTTGATAAAAATTCGATGGTCGAATTTGAGGGTTTTTTAACCAACTAACTTGAGTCTTAGTAAATCTGACCCTTAGGGGCAAATTTACTATTATTCCCATTCGACCATCGAATGCTTATCGAATTGTTTTAGGCTATCATTTTGCTCGATATATCGGTTTCTCGATGAATTTGTATGATCGGATACCGGTCGTTTGATTTCAAGAAAAAATCGTGAAATTTAATTTGAGCGTCTGAAAAATTTGAATGCTCCGATCGTACAAATGGTATTCGAGCAGGACTTAGTCTCAGAAGCCTATGGGGAGCTTCCCCTATGCTTCTATTGCAATTTGGTAGGTTCAATCTGGTGAAGTAGGCAGTCGAATAACTTTAAAATTCATCGAATTATTGAATTATCGAATATACGATCATTCGATCTATTCGATATTCGATGATCGAAGAGGCCAAATTTTAGTTTACCATTTCACCAAAAATTCATAAGATCGGTATTCGATCGAATTCGATTGAACTTCGATTATTTCACGTGAAATTTGTAAATTTGCCCCCAAGTGTTCATTTCTAGTAAAAAATATATAAATATGCAAATAGTTAATTTTCATAGACTTTCATTAAATATGCTAGATTTTTAAAATGTTTTTTTTTAATTTCATGCAGTCAAACAAATTCAATCTAGATGTTATGAAAACATATAATAGATTGAAATGTAGAGGGCTTTTGGTAAACATCCTTAAGACTGATATATGCAGAAAAAAACAGGTTCATTGAAGATATTTTTACTGGCAGTAATCCTCCACTTGTGACAGGGGGATTTGCAGAATTACTGCAACTTAAAAGTATTTTTGCACATATTTTACTCAGCAGAAAGTAAAAAAAAAAAAGTGAAAAGCTCTTGCCAACATGGCCCTCTAATTAAACAATTTAATTCTGTAAACCTTGTTTGGTGCTTGTTGGTTATAATTTAAGTGATACGTAACTTTATCATTTATTTATTTATTTATTAACATATCATGAGCTTTTGCCTATATGTGTCATCTGAGTCAGATTCTGTGTCAAATTAGATACCCTAGAAATATGCAATACTTGTTTAACATGATCCTGAAATAAGGGATATAAATAATTAATAGAATTAAAAAACAGAGTTTCTGAAAAAATAGTATGGAGAACATCACTGGTCTCTGATGCACAATATTTTTGTATTAGCTGCTTAATGCTTTAAGCAATATTAAAAATATGGGTCTGCAACTGTTGGTAAGGCTGTAAAATTTCAGCTTTTAGCTGTTATTGACTCGATTAGCGATGATAAAGATGTCCAACTTTGATCTGAACCATCCAGAAATATAGACAGATATATTGCATTCCATCTGTATCGTGTTAAAAGAAATCTATGACATTAAATGAACAATTAACACTGTATTTACTTATACACTAAATTAAGTTTAGAATTTACAGGTAGATCACACGCCTTTTGAAAATGTGAGTTTTCAGATTAAAATACTCAACAAAAAACTGTGATATAAAAGCATCTTGCAAGGCCAAGGTATGGTGCCTCAACCTTCAATTTTAGTACATGCAGGTATTGAATCCATTATTCAGAAACCCATTATACAGAAAGGTGTGATTTAAGGAAATGCCATCTCCTATAGACTCAATTTTATCCAAATAATCCAAAAACTGCTACTTGCACACCATAGAAATTCTCTATGGTACATTACTCTTATATTTTCACCTCCAAAACGGCTTCTTATAGGATCCCTAGGGCTAATCTCAAGTTGAGATCCATACACATGCATATCCTGAAATAAATGCCATGTCATGTGGACTGTGAGTGACAGAAAAAGTATAATTAATTCTTCTCATTGGGCATATTATGGCCCCCCTTGTGTGGTGTTTGTCAAGATACCAGTCTGTATTCATTTTACCTTCCTATAGTAACTCCAGTTCTTGTTGGGGAAAATGTTAGCATATAAGGAAATGTTTCTCTTGCTTGCAGGGTAAAATCTGCCTCTCCTCTCAGTCCAATGCCATCCACCAATACATGGAAATGTTGCACTTCAGATGTTGGGTTGCTCATAGGAATATCTATACAAACATTTCCCTAGAAAATTAAATAAATGAAAGAGGTTAAATCAAAATGTATGACATTTTGTTTAATGTCTTTGCTTTTTGTTTTCCAATGCATATTTAATTCAAAATGTGACAAGTTATGGTCGATGCCGCAAAAGCCCGGGCATAGGGCGGCATAAATTTAGGTAAGACATGTTGCTCGGCCACATGATTGATTTTCATGCCGGCCTCCTGGCACCCTCTCATTGTATATCCAAACCTGGGTTATGGTAGTCCTACAGTATATACTTTTAAACCTGGAATGCTGAATTGTATACGATAAGCTAAACATCAAGCAATAATAGCTTATATAGTGTAAGGAAAGCTCACCTGGCGTCGCAAGATGGCGGCTCCCCTCCGGTTACCCAGCCTGCTACAGATCCGACGTCAGCACGCCCGCGACGGAACGAGTTGCGCGTCAACTTTGACGCCGGCACATGGGCGTCGGCGTCGACTTCGTCGCCGGCAACGGAACATCAGCACGCCGACGCGATGACGTCACGGCGTCTGAATTGGCGCCATCATGGACTATTTAAACCCTC
>CM044433.1:105339674-105385285 GCA_024363595.1 Xenopus borealis | reverse complement strand
ATTGACTATAGGGGCCTGAACAAAATCACTGTGAAAAACCGTTACCCTCTCCCCCTCATCCCTGAATTATTTGATCGGCTCAAGGGTTCCTGCCTCTTTACCAAACTAGACCTTCGGGGTGCATATAACCTCATTCGTATCAGAGAGGGGGACGAATGGAAGACCGCCTTTAACACCCGCGATGGGCATTACGAATATCTCGTAATGCCTTTTGGACTCTGTAATGCACCCGCGGTTTTTCAGGAACTGGTCAACGACATCTTCCGAGATTTGTTAGGTCAATGTGTCATCTACTTGGATGACATCCTAATATTCTCTAAGAATCTGGAGGACCATCGCCTTCAAGTACATGAAGTTCTGTCCCGGTTAAGGAAGAATTCCCTTTACGCCAAGCTGGAAAAATGCATCTTTGAAGTCTCCTCCATTCCATTTCTCGGATATATTATTTCATCTAAGGGCTTCGAGATGGATCCGTCTAAAGTCGCTGCAATCCCAGAGTGGCCTTTACCCACCAGCACCAAGGTTATTCAACGATTTATTGGCTTTGCCAATTATTATAGACAGTTTATCAGGGGGTTTTCTGCCAAGATTGTTCCTATTTTATCCCTTATCCGAAAAGGGGGTAAACCTCGCTACTGGCCTCCACAAGCATTAGAAGCCTTCAATACACTAAAGAAATCCTTCTCTTCGGCTCCAATCCTCAGACACCCTGATCCGTCATTACCATTCTTTATAGAGGTCGATGCCTCAGATGTGGGTGCGGGAGCTGTACTGTCCCAACGATTCTCCGACGATGGGAAGTTGCATCCGTGTGCATTCTTTTCCAAAAAATTCTCGTCTCCTGAACAGAATTATGATGTTGGGAATCGGGAGCTACTGGCGATCAAGCTTGCCTTGGAAGAGTGGAGACATCTACTTGAAGGTTCTTCTGTGCCAGTTACCATTTTTACGGATCATAAGAACTTAGAATACCTCCGAACCCTCAAACGTCTTAACCCCAGACAAGCCCAGTGGGCGCTCTTCTTTTCACGATTCAATTTTATAATAACATTTCGCCCAGGATCGAGGAACCGAAAGGCTGACGCCCTCTCTAGAAGCTTCATTCCTGAGGATCCGAGCTTTGATGAACCAGAGCCCATCCTACCCTCTACCAAGTTTGTCGCAGCCATATCCCCCTCCTTGACCTCCCAGTTATTATCCGCTCAGTCTTCTGCACCACCTAATACTCCCATGGGAGTAGCATTTGTCCCTCCGAATCTTCGTCATTCCATCCTGTCCCAAACCCACGTCTCCAAGCAAGCCGGCCATCCAGGAATCAGGAAGACCACGGAACTGTTAACTCGATTGGTTTGGTGGCCATCTCTGCACAAAGATGTGAGTGACTTTATTTCCTCTTGTACTGTCTGCGCAACCTCCAAGTCTGGCCGTTCTCCTCCAAAGGGTTTATTACAACCGTTACCCATTCCCTCTCGGCCTTGGACCCACTTGGCAATGGACTTTATTGTGGACCTTCCTACTTCCTTGGGGAACACTGTAGTTTGGGTTGTTGTGGACAGATTCAGTAAAATGTCCCATTTCATACCTCTGCGCAAATTGCCATCAGCTGTGGAACTATCCAAACTCTTTATACATCACATTTTCCGTCTTCATGGATTTCCCCTGGAAATTGTGTCAGATAGAGGTTCCCAGTTCATCTCTAAATTTTGGCGATCTCTCTGTAAGGCACTCGGCATATCCCTCCATTTTTCCTCCGCATATCATCCGCAGTCCAATGGTGCCTCAGAACGGACTAATCAAGCACTGGAACAGTTCCTGCGATGTCATATTTCCCTTTGCCAGGATGACTGGGCTGATCTCCTCCCCTGGGCTGAATTCGCCCACAATAATGCCCTGCATGTTTCCTCAGACAGGTCCCCCTTCTTTTGCATCTATGGGCTACACCCTCTGGCCTTCCCTCAGGATCTACTCCTCACGGATGTTCCTGCTGCCAACGACCAGGCTGCTCATATGTTGGCCATTTGGCATGCGGTAGAGGCCAATTTGGTGAAGAGCTCCCTTGCCCAAAAGAAGTTTTCTGACAAACATCGTGTTCCAGCTCCGTTATACTCCCCTGGGGACAAGGTGTGGCTCTCCACCAGGAATATCCACCTCAAGGTTCCTACTTCCAAGCTGGGCCCTAAGTTCATTGGCCCGTTTCCAGTCTTAGAAGTCATCAACCCGGTGGTTGTCCGCCTCCAGTTAACTCCTGAGATGCGCATCCCCAACGCCTTTCACGTCTCCCTGCTGAAGCCTGCTACTGTCCCCAGCTCTTCTTCTTCTCCGATTCCTGTCTTGGTTGATGGTCATCAGGAGTTTGAAGTGAGTAGGATTCTGAATTCTCGTTTCTCCAGGGGTTCGTTACAGTATCTGGTCGAATGGAAGGGTTTTGGTCCTGAGGAGTGTTCCTGGGTGCGGGAATCTGACGTCCATGCCCTGCTTCTGGTCCGGCGTTTCCACCATCAGTTCCCTTCCTGCCCTGCGCCTGGTGGTCCGGTGGCCCCCCGTGAGGGGGGGGGTACTGTAAGGAAAGCTCACCTGGCGTCGCAAGATGGCGACTCCCCTCCGGTTACCCAGCCTGCTACAGATCCGACGTCAGCACGCCCGCGACGGAACGAGTCGCGCGCGTCAACTTTGACGCCGGCACATGGGCGTCGTCGTCGACTTCGTCGACGGAACGTCAGCGCGCCGACGCGATGACGCCACGGCGCCATCATGGACTATTTAAACCCTCATCTCACTACAGTCCTTGCCCAAGTATAGGTCTTAGCTACTAAGTTCCTGGGTGTGATTATTGCTGTTTGAATTCCTGTTTTTGACCTCTTGCCTGAATACTCGTTACGAACCTTCTCTGCCTGGATTGACCCCATTGCCTGGACTTGACTACTCTCTTGCCTTACCCCTTGGATACCTCGCCTGCATTGGACTTGCTTCTTCCTTGGTCCCCACTCCTCTCCGGAGCCTTCGGGCCCTGACATATAGTGATTGTACATTCAATGAGAGAAGTACAAAACTGTGCATATAAGTAGCTCCAGCTATATAAAAAAAAATACATACATATGTACATGTTTAGTCTTGGAAAGTACTGAAAATGTTTAAGGGAAAAATGCTCAGTCAGCATTAAGATTATGGCATCCTTCCCTTTATATTAAAATAAATTATCAGAATTTAACAGTTTCAAGTATATAAGGAAAATAGATGCTGTTACCTCCAAACCAAATGCAAAAAAATATGTAGCCAATTTTCTTGTGATTGCACCTCCGTCCCAGATGTTGATAAAGTATCCAAACTTGTAGGGGTTTCACAGAAAAGGGCCAAAACTGCAGGGTTAAAGTGATACTGACACTAACAAACTACTTTTTAAAATAGTAGATTGAACGTTACCTATAGGTCATGTTGATAATTTTTTGCTGAGAGGTTTATTTTTGTAAGTAATTGTTAGTTGAAGTTTCTAAACCTGACTGTTTTGCTGACCTGACTGTCCCATCTCAGCCAGTCAGTTAAAGTTTCCAAAACGGTCTCCTGCTGCACAAATATGTCAGCCCCCTCATACAGGAATATGGGGCATCAGACAGGTAATGTAAAAGCATTGTGCAAATACTTTATGGCAAAGTTATAAATAGCTTTCAAAGGCAATATTATGATAGATGTAAAAAAGGGTTTAACTTCTGGTGTCAGTATCTCTTTAACTGCTCAAACTTTAGTGTTTATTGTCAATACAACCTGTGTCGAGCCCTATGGGACTCTTTGTCAAGCACACTTAACAAACAGTCTCATAGGGCTCGAAACAAGTTTGAGCAGCTAACCCTGCAGTTTTGGACTTTTTTTCTGTGAAACCCCTACAAGTTTGCATACGGTTTCAAGGATACCCATGGTCCCAGGAATAACTGATAAGAGACTAGGGATGTTCTGCTTCTGCTACACACAGTGCAGTGGGAAAGTCCTCAACCCTGAAGTTATTTGTTGCCCCACAAACAGCAGAAGTAATGCTTAAAAAGCCTAAATAAATAGTTTAAATTAAGGGGTAGATTTATTAAGGTTAAAGTTGTGTTTTCCACATAAAATTCAGGGTTATTTTTGATTATCATGTTTAACCCTGGAAATAGCTCTAATCCAAAAATACACCATCTAAAACCTGTTGAGGTCATGTAGAAGTCAGTGGAAAGGGTCCTTTGAGCCATCTGAAAATGTTATTAGCCTTCATGATGTTTGACTTTTTTTTAGGGTTTTGCTTGAAAACTCGATCAATTTGAGTTTTTGATTGTTCACCCCGAACTCCATTCAAGTTTTTTCCTAAATAAGAAACCATTCAAGCTTTAGGCATGAGGGATAACATTAACCTAGGACAAATGCCATCTTTTTATAAGTGGCAAAACCCAGTATTTCATGTTGAACAGTAAATACTTGAAACCTGATATTAAGGGGGTTGTTTAGTAATGTTCAAATGCCAAACACAAATTTTTTATTATAAAATCTGAATTTTTTGTGAAAAAATTTTTTTTTTTATTATACCCCGAGGATAGAAAAAGTCTGAATCCGAAACCTTCCCTAACCTATTTGGAAGTTTCTGTGGTTTGCTATAAAATTAGCCTGAAAATCCAACTATTTCAGAAATCAAACAAAATCTTTGTCGAGTTTTACTCTGATCGAATTAAATAAGTGATTTTTTAATAATAATAATAATAATAATAAAGAAGGTTCAATCATGGATTTTAATTTGGTCAGACTTTTTTCAATTAAATAGTCAAATAAATTCGGATTTTGATAAAGTCCCAAAATGTGTTTTCACTTACGGTATGTAACACTTATAAGTATTCCTGTTTTTACACAAGGAGGGCAGAAACCCAAGTGTACTTTGGAAGCTTTACATTCATTTCACAGCAGGCCTTTCATTAATAAATGAAGGCTCTACCCTGAATTGACACCTTATTGAAAGAAAAGTTCTTCTACATCTCTGATAATAGGGCAAGTTACCCATTTAAGCAAGAAAGGTCAGTCTAATTTTTGTTCTTGTAGGATTTAACATTTCTAAATGTCACACTTTACACGGTGCTTTTATATTTAAAACTTAAGAACTATTAAAAAAAAGGTAAGAAATCTAATTAAAAGATAGCCATTCTATCATACAAAATATTCTCTTAGATGTTAAACCTTTTGCTGTTGCTGATGTGAAGGTCAACAAAAATGTAAGCACTTTAAAAAGAAGACACCTTAGAGCTTCAATATAATAGAAAGAGAGTCAGAATGGTATTTAAAATGTGTGTTCCTTATGAAAGCAGTGAAGTTAACAAAAATAAAACAAACATTGTAAAATGGCCCATATTGTATATCCTACAGTATAATGAAGTGTGATTTTAAATGTGGGTCTACAATACAGTAGGAAGAATCAAATCATACTTTTTATCTAATATATATGTACAGTTTTTTTTTTGTAAAAGGAATACTGCATTAAAGCCTTTCTTGACATATGCTTACACATGGCTTGAAAAATCACAGGAAAAATAAATGCATTATATTTTTTGGATTTACTTTGGATGAACGGGTTGCAGGTGGTACCTTTTTAGTCAGAATAGTTAAACAGGTAGCCTGTTAGTTGATAAAATAACTTTCAGTAGTTCTATAGTAGTGATCCCACAGATCTATAAGCTGTAGTACCAATGGAAAACAATCAATTCTTATCAAACCTGGTCCATTTAGGCAGGTAGTAGTAAAAGAACAAAACATAAGTAATGTGCACATATTTTGATGAGGGAAAAGTAACACAAACAAATTGTTATTCTTACTGCACACATTTCTATCAGGTATTTTGTGCAGTAAGCCTAGCAAGACACAAACTAAGAGACAAGATGCATAGTATGTACTAAAGTACTTAAACACCACTGATTTTAAACAGAACTTTTTCCAACCTTGATCTCACTTTTTCCAACCTTGATCTCTCTAATTTATATCAAATGCTGCCATAACAAATCTGCTTTCAGATAAATATTTGTCTCCCTGTTCTTTCCAGTGCCTTATTATAATGAAAAAGAAGCACAAAACAACGTAAAGGCATATTTAAGTACAGTTTGTTAAATTGAAATTCATAGATCTTTCTAATAAAAAGAGGCTCCAAATTAAGTTATGTATGTTTTTTTTTTTTTTTTTAAAGCTGATCTAGCATTTTGCATAAAAACAGTCATTTTTCTTTTTTGGATACATGCTGAGCTGGTAAATGCATGTTTATGCAAAAAGCTAAAATGTCTTATGTTTTGCATATGTGATATTATAAGATTGCTTTCTCTATTTGAAAACACAACCTTTCCTTAGCAATTAATTTAAGCCTAGCTATTATAGATCCTGATGCACAAATTCACAACTGCATGTGTTTAACAGGCCAATGTGATTAATAATGTACTACTACAACAATCTCCTAATTGTAATGTAGTGATTTAACTGTGCTAGAGCACTCCTGAATCTAAATGAAATATGATGACAGTTAGAAATGCAAATTGCAAATGCTTGTAGTGTTAGGGAAGAACAAAATTTCACTGATGGTATAAAAGAAGTATTAAAAAAAAATAATGACTTGCTTAAAGATGTCAGTATTGTCAGCTGTTACAGGAGTGTGTCAAGAGGTACCAACATCACTGTGTCAAGAGCACTCTCTCTCTGCCATCTAGCTTCCTAGTGCTGTGCTGGGTATCTGTAGCTTACTTTGTACCTTACCTTACTTTACCATACCTTACTTTGTCACTTAATCCCCTTTAGAAGAGGATCTGCTTTCCTATATTAATATAATGGATTCCCAAGAGAGGGTAAAGTTAGTTTAGGCACTATTAGAAATCCAACAAGGTAATCAAAACATTTTTTAGCATATGGATCTCCTTGTCAAGGGATATTGGGGGTTTAATTCCCTTAACTACTTTAATGCAGTTTTAAGTTGCCCATAATCTATATCTAAATGCTGCATAAGGAATGTGCATATTTTTTCTTCTTCCAAAACTGGAGCACTTTTCTAATGATACTGTTAATTAACAACCCTTTGCTTTTCACTGCCTGTTGAAACTGTAGTAGCATCATTTAAGGGGAACTATTACAAATATATACATTAAGGGGCAGATTTATCAAGGGTCGAAGTGAAAAATTGAATTTAAAAAATTTGAATTTCAAAGTAATTTTTGGGTTTGACTATCAAATAGGCCAAAATTAAAAAAATCAATGTATGGTCTTTTTAAAGAATTCAAATGCAACCCATAGACACCTTAAAGGGAAACTGTCATGGGAAAACATGTTTTTTTCAAAATGCATCAGTTAATAGTGCTGCTCCAGTAGACTTCTGCACTGAAATCCATTTCTCAAAAGAGCAAACAGATTTTTTCTATATTCAGTTTTTAAATCTGACATGGGGCTAGATATTTTTTCAATTTCCCAGCTGCCCCTGGTCATGTGACTTGTGCCCGCACTTGAGGAGGGAACTGCTTTTTTGCAGGCTGTTGTTTTTCCTTCTCAATGTAACTGAATGGAATGCAATGGGGAAATGGGTTTTTACTATTGAGTGCTGTTCTTAGATCTACCAGGCAGCTGTTATCTTGTGTTAGGGAGCTGTTATCTGGTTACCTTCCCATCGTTCTGTTGTTAGGCCGCTGGGGGTAAAAGGGAGTGGTGATATCACTCCAACTTGCTCTACAGCAGTGTGGTGTTTATACAGATGGCCTGCAGGTGTTACTGTGCACACACAGGACTTTCTGTACATCTTGAAAGTGAAAGTAAGAAGTAACTGCTATTGTGTAATGGCTGCATAAACCTGCTAATAAAGCACTGTTATACTCTCCTCATTCTCGGCTACCAAACATAACAAATGGCAACAAGGATGTCTTTTCTACCTCTGCATCAGCCTGCACCTTTTCTACCAAACCCTGGTGAGCCTAACATACCTTTTACTACTTGGATCCTTATGTTTGATAATTACATTATTGCTGCTGACCAAGTGGAGATTTCTGCAGCTAGAAAGCATGCTTTTTACAGCGTATATTCTATGCATTACCATTACCTGATGATACTTATGAAACTGCTGCTAAATATATATAAAGAACTTTTTTGAACCAAGAGTAAATGTGGTTGCTGAAAGATATAAATTCCGCCAACGTGGACAACGTAATGGCGAATCCACAGAACAATTTGTAGCAGCTTTGAGAGATCTGGTGGTTACCTGTGAGTTTGGGAATCTAACAGATGAAATCCTAAGAGACCAAATAGTGGAAAAAACAAACTCACCACGCATTAGAGACTGCTCCTAGAGCAAGATTTAACCCTTGCAAAGTTGCTAGCCAAGTTGAAACAGCTGTGGCAGAGGCTAAAACTCTCTGTCAGGGAACCGCTGGGAATGTACAGATGGTGAATTCAAAACCGTGGCCTAATAATGCGCAGTCACAGGGAAAATACAGTGCTAAGGAAAGGCAATCACTGCAAACCCGTGCAGCAAATACAAATAAAAAATACCACTTTCGCTGTGCTTCAACACAACACATTGCAAACTATGCTGCATGTCCTACGAAAGCGGTACAGTGCCGCAGATGCGGTCACTTTTCTGGGGTCTGCCGTAGTTCTACTAAAGATGTTCATGAAGTCACTACTACAAATGTTACAGTATTAAGTGTGGATAAAGCTGGTACATTTATTCCAGACAAGTTTATATGCACTGTCAATGTCAATACTGCTTCTGCTGAAAAGTGACACTCCATTAACCTGATGCTTGATACAGGTTCAGCTGTCTCTATCCTACCAAAGGATATTTTCTTGAAATACTTTGCAAACGATATGCTTGTTGCACCTGCCCTGAGACTGGTCAGTTACTTAAAGGATCCAATTCCTGTGCTTGGTTGCTTGCCAGTGACTGTACAATTTGAATCAAATACAAAATGTGACTTTTACATTGTGAATAAAGGTACTGCTAGACTTGGAAGGGATCTCTTTGCTGCATTAAACCTACAATTAGTTGATGGTCTCATTACTACAGAACCAGTGCCAAGTTGAGATCAGATGTAAAATCAGTACATAGCTACAGAGCAACATGGCATGCATGACCCAAGCATCTCCAGCTGAATTATTATATGGCAGACAGATGCGCACTAAGTTACATGTTGCAGACATCAAACTTCCACCAAATACTGTTCCTACAAACTCATCTACTGCTGACATTGTGAAACATCACCAAGCCAAATGCAAGGCTTATACTGACAGAAAACGTGGTGCAAGAGAAGTGTACTTTCAGCCTGGATCTTTAGTCAGAATTAAGAAACCAGGAAAACTGAATCAAGGACAATCCAAATTTACTACACCACTTGAAGTGAGACCCCAGCAAGGACCATACACATATGAACTGTCTGATGGACACATATGGAATGCAAGTCGTCTTGCTCCTGCTAGATATGACTTTGTAGATGTTCCATTTGATGAAGGACATTGTCCTACTCCTAATGCCAACCGCCTGAAGAAAGTGAACCTATAAGGCATACTGAGAGAATCAGGAAACTACCTGCATAGGCCAAGGACTATGTCATGTGAAGAATGTATATATTGCTTTAAGATACATACAGTTTAACTGTTACTGTTTATTATATTTGTCCAAATGCTTTCCTACTATAGGGGGAATGTGGTGTTTATACAAATGGCCTACAGGTGTCACTGTGCATACACATGACTTTCTGTACAGCTTGAAGTGAAAGTAAGAAGTTACTGCTGTTGTGTAATGGCTGCATAAACCTGCTGATAAAGCACTTTTATACTCTCCTCATCTTTGGCTACCAAACATAACAAGCAGTAAAGAGTGACTGTTTATCAGAGCACAAGTCACATGACTTGTGGCAGCTGGGAAATTGACAATATGTCTAGCCCCATGTCACATTTCAAAATTAAATATAAAAAAATCTGTTTGCTCTTTTGAGAAATGGATTTCAATGCAGAATCCTCCTGGAGCAGCACTATTAACTGATGCATTTTGAAAAAATAATTTTTTCCCATGACAGTATCCCTTTAAATCTGCCGAAGTGTTGTTTTAGCCTATGGGGGACCTCCAAGAAGAGTGCTGTCAAACTTCTGTTTTACGGAGGGCCGAAACATAGTGGAGGGCCAATAATGTTAGCCAGTGTTGACCACTTCCTGTTTTTAAACCACACCCACTTTAAACCACACCCATGTAACCGCAAGACTGTGTCCAAATTAATTGTTTGTGGTACCGCACCAAAAAATCCAAATGTTTGGTGCTCACTACAGGGATATCACTCATATGTGAAAAAAACTTGTCATACCCTTAAAAGCATATGCCTCCTCTTCCCCTGTGGATAACACAACACCCCCAGCACATCATTAAACACCTTAAGGGCCACTAACAATAATTATTTTAAAATACTAAGAAAACCCCAGAGCAAATACCAGGCTTACGTTCCACAGGCAGAGCAGTGCACACACAGAAAGAGTATGTCACACACAAGTAGAGCAGGGCACGCACAGGCAGAGTATGTCACATACAGGTACAGCAGGACACACACAGGCAGAGTATGGCACACACAGGCAGAGTAGGGCATACAAAGGCAGAGTAGGGCACACAAAGGCAGAGTAGGGCACACACAGGCTGAGCAGGGCACACATAGGCTAAGCAGGGCACACACGGGCAGAGCAGGGCACACACAGGCAGAGCAGGGCACACACAGGCAGAGTAGGGCACACAGAATTTAGGGACCAGTTAATCTCTGTAGTGATACCATTTAAAGCACACACATGGTAAGCAGACACAGCAGGTAGGGGGCCAACTGGCGGGCTGCCAGTTGGACAGCCCTGTCCTAAAACATTTACGAAGTGCTTCGGAAAATTTTTGAAATTCAATTTTTTGTGGGGGAAAATCATTCAGTCAAACGATTTGAATCATTTTAATTTGATCTAACACAGACCTATTCAATCAAAAACGGTCCGTTTAAAAAAAATTTTGATGATGAATTTCAAAATGTTTTCACTTCCAAATTTGATCCTTGATAAATCTGCCCAAGATCTGGATTCAGATTATGATTGACAGTGATGTGTAAAGGTCTATCGGGGGTACTCCTTTGGCCTAGCAGATATATTAAAGCTCATTCTTTCTGAAATAACTGATTCTGTACATGCCACATACAGAGGGGCAGATTGAAGAGAAACCTGATAATTTCAAAAGCAATACAGAATGAATTGATTATGTTAATAAAGTATTTTATTTCCAAGAGATGAAGCTTATATTGTATTTTCATTTTTGCAACAGTTAACTTTTAAAGAATACAATGGTGAGAAATATGGGTCCAAACAATAACGCACCCCATTAATTTCATGGTAACAGAAAACCTTATACGTTTCTAGTCTTCGTAACGTTTCTTGTTACTCAAGCCAGCAGCCAATCAACATCAACAAGCTGCAGCCAGGGCCGCCATTAGAAATCACGGGGCCCCGCACAACAAAATTGTCGGGGCCCCCTGGGCTCAGCCCACCCAGGCATCTAAGCCCCACCCCAATCCCCGCCGAATCCACATCAAAGTTAAAAAGACCAAACAGACATCAGCGCTAAAAAAGTAAACCCCCCCAGGGCTCACTTATAAGTTAAAAAAAAATTGGTGCAAGCCCCCCCCCCATAAAAGCATTTTTAAAGCATTGGTGCCAGAGCCCCTCATACAAGTTTAAAAAATAACCATTTAAAAAAACATCGGTGGCAGGGCCCCGCTAACAAGTTAAAAAAAAATTGGGGCCCCAAAAATATTTTTTTAATAAAACATTGGCGACAGGGCCCCCCTTGCAAGTTAAAAAAATTGGGGCCCCAAAAATTTTTTTTTTTTTAAACATTGGTGGCAGGGCCCCCGTTAACAAGTTAAAAAAAAAATTATTGGAGCCCCATAAAATAAAAAATTGGTGACAGGGGCCTATAGAGTATTAAAAGAAAACATTTGAGGCCAGGGGATTAAAAAAAAAAACCCACATTGGTGTTGGTAGAATTGAACTCATGGCTGCAATACTTCAGCATACTTGCTTGACTTCAGGTATTTTCTTTAGTGCTGGCTCCTCGTGACTTCGGGTATTTCCGTGACTTCAGGACTTTAAGTGTCGGCTGCCTTCACGTCTGTTCGGCACTTCCGCATCGGCACTTCAGCAATCGGCTCGGCGCTGGTAAGGGGGGCCCGGCTCTTCGGAAAATGCAGCACTGCCGGGCCCCCCTTCAGCCCCGGGCCCGGGACACTTGTCCCCCCAGTCCCCCCCTGATGGCGGCCCTGGCTGCAGCAATGGACTTTCCTATGCATGGACACAGTCCATCAAGTCATTGCATTATAAAAATCTGTTTGAATTCAAATTAATTTTACACTGCCTTCCTGAATTTTCCTTCATTATAGGGTCAGGCTTCAGCTACCGTAAAGTTCTAAGTGGTTTCTCTGTTTTTTTTTTCTCTTTTTGGAGAAATTACATTTTGATGTATGCATTGTGCATTCTAGAAAAGGTAAATAAACTTAATGTTTTTGGTCCTAATATGACCAATAATAGTTAACTGAATCTAAATAAGAAGTGAACATTAATTTATGTGAGCTCAATTTTTGTTTCCAACATTATTTATTAACCAATTTTTATGATAATAACAATGTTTCATCACTTTTTAGGATTTGATGGAAGTATACTTACCAAAACAGAACAACTGACTTCTATGCTTTTGTCTGGAGGAGCTGGGTTACTCTGGATTTCTAATGAAAACCATACTTTATATGAGGCTGTGGAATTAAAAAGCAACATTATGTAAAAACACTTTTTATATATGTATTATGTAAAATAGAATATTTCTGAAATTTGTGTTTTTATTGTTTATTATTAATAAAATGACTGTGCCATTCATCTATAACATAATGCAGGTATAGCATCTATTATTCAGAATGCTTGGGACCTTTCTGTAATTTGAATAACCATACTTTTAGTCTGCTAAAAATCATTTAACTAATAAACAAATTAACCTTAAAAATATACCCAAAATAATTATTTTGCCACTAATATAGATTCATACAGCTAATTACCATCAAATACAAGGTACTGTTTTATTATTACAGAGAAAGAGGAAATTTTTTTAAAAATTAGAATTATTTGCCTATAATGGAGAATTCTGGATAATAATATTGAATACATATCCATATGAATACATATCTCTAAATATTTTTATATAATTTAATTCCAATGTAGATGAAGTTAATTCCATTTCTGGGAGATAAATTTTAATGGCATATAAAGTAAAGCAAGTATTTAACCATTTCCTCATGGCCTTCAGGCAACTCACCCTGTTTAAAGGTGTGTGTCACTGTATCTTTTTTTTATGCTGTTAATCTCTTTTCCCAAAAGAAACATGATTGTAAATAATTTTACATATTATTGGTTGCAGCACCATATCTCAAAAACGTAAAAAAAACTATTTCCCCTACTGTGCTACAATAGCACAAAGTCTGACAGTCTCTTTGTGTTGCATAAAAGACATTGATATCTGAAATGAAACAACTTCTGAAACAAAGAATCACCCAGAAATCACCAAACTATTATTATAATCAAACTTGAAAAAAATGTTAATTCAATATATCTCAACTATCACTGTCAGAAATGAGAATATTTATTTTGCACTGTGAAGCAATCTTTAAGCACTAGATTTCAAAAAACTTAATTGTGTACTAAGGAGTTCAGGGTTATTTACTTAAGCAAGTGCAGTGTACAAAATGCAGTTTTGGATGCAAAATACCATGGGGTAGATTCATCAAAGAGTGAAGTTCCGCCACTAGAGGGAAATTCCACAGCTCTCAATTCATTTCTATGGGATTTTGCAAGGCGTATTCATCAATGGGTTAAGTGAAAGTTCACCCTTTGATGAATACGCCTTTAAAAATCCCATAGAAATGAATTGAGAGCTGTGGAATTTCCCTCTAGTGGCGGAACTTCACTCTTAACTTCACTCTTTGATGAATCTACCCCCATGACTTCCACCCACAATTCCAGCATCACTGCAGCTGAGTGCAGAATTGTGTTTACCACAATTGAGCTCAATACCTCAAAACAAACAAACTGGGGCCAATTTACAAAAGTCTGTTTTTTTTTTTCAGTAGCACTAAAAATTGTGGATTATACTTTAAACCACAAATATTCAAATTAAAAGTAAAAACCTTGAACAACACTAATACTTTGCCATTTAAAGCTGCCAAGGTCATGTAGAAGTTAATGGGAGTTGTCCTTTTTCAGTCTCTCTTTGTGTTGTCGTTTTAGGTTTTTTGACCCTTGTAACTGCACAAAAATTCTTACAAAATGAGGATTTATATAAAGGAGTTTTACTAAATTACTTTACATTTGTGATTCCAATGAAAATTAGTCTCTTTTTGGTTTCTAAAACCACACAAAGCAGAATTTCAATGAAACCATTTTTGAGCGTTTGGGGTTAAAATCAACTTTGTGGAAACCGCACAATTACTATCAAGTTCAAGGTGGAAGTAATTCCAAGACTTCCTTGCATCCATAAGCACAATTGTGAATGATTTTTGCAATGAACAGGTGCTCCACACAACAATTTCTTATAATTATTATCTGACACTTTTTTGTTCAGTCCCCCTTCCTAAATACATATTTGAATATACAGAAATACCTTAAGTCAATTAATCTAATGATTAATATTATTGACAAAAACTGCAAAAAAGTATCAATACAGAAACTGCAATGGACTCATTATAATTAGAACAGGATTTACTGAAATAAATAGAATTGACCTATTGAGCTAGGGAAACTATTTTCAGATTACTACTGTGGGGTTACTAGGTTAACTAGCAGTAACTTGGGAACCTATTGGAGGTTTGTGGAGTGTAACAGAATACATAACATAGACATTGAAAACCAAAAAACACCATCTCTCCGAAACTGGGGAAACATAGTAGTCTTGGTTATATAGAAAAGCTATAAAAATATCTTTTTTTTACTTATTCTTTAATATCTCTAAAATTATTCGAAATAGTGGCCAGATTAACATCTTCATTCCTGCATTCAACCTTGTGTAATTTCTAAATTACAAGCAGCTAAACTGTAGATCATTTCATCTAGTTCCTAGTCTAGCATGAAATTGTACCCCCTTTTATTTTCTGAGGTGAAATATATTTTTATAGAAACCTTGTACATTGTTTGGGGGTATAGATTTTCTTTAAAAATTAGCCAAGGATTATAGAAGGGTTTGTATATAACCAAGTAACCAAAGTCTGCTCCAACTAAGTAAAAGGAAGATTGCATTCATTAACCTAATTAAACAAAACAGGCTAATGGGATTATTTTCCATTGCAGACACCCAGGAAACTGGACATTCTTCAAAGACATAATACTGAATCCAAGAAATAAATTCTCAAGGCAAGATAAGGTACATAAAGCATGAACTTCTAAGCATTCATGGAGTAGCAACAATCTTAATTTAAGCAACATTGTACTAAATTCATGGGGTTAAAATGTTGAGTTTACTATTGTAGCTCAATTACAAATCATTATTGACCTAGGGGCCTTCTGGTCACAAATAATAACAACAACAAAAATACTCAGTTGATCAGAAAAGAGGCTAGGTACTTGAGCTGTAGCCTACAAAAATGCAAAAAATATATATTAACAATGCTTTCATGAACAGATGACTCTCATTTCATATTGTGAAAGCTTTGCAACTAAAACTTCTGAACCAACAAAAATTGTTCCATTCAGCTCAATAAGTTGTGCAGAGAAAGAAGGCATGTTTAATAATGCAAAACCCATGACTGCACTTACATTGTTTTGTGACTATTAATATTGAAACTCATTTGCCAGCTTAACTGAAATGTTGCATGGATACAAGTTTTGAATAATAAAATAATTCTGTAAGCACAGTTTCAAAATGCTGTTTTGTATTTTTCAGTTAAATAAATTAAAGATATCTGCATTAATAAGTAAACCCCTAAAGTGAAAGTATGAAGACGTGTATCTATTGATTCTGCTGAGTATATTTGCTCACAATGGCAGCTCACACAGACACAAATGCAGGACATTTCTACTATATTTTTATGGTTAATACAATTGAGAACTTCTCCCCTTAGCCACACTAGAAATTAAACAATAACAACTCAATTGGACTTTGCCTGTCTGAGCTGGTGAAGGCAAGTCTGGCAAAAGAGATAATGTTCCATAAAATCTGCATCTTAGTGAGTTTGCAGAGTAATATCCATTCATCAGCACTGAAAAGTCGCCTGGCAGTAGAATGCAAATCACCGCTAGCGAAGTGATGCCTGCGGCCGTTAGTAAATTGGCGAAGTTCCTGAAAGCAGTACCGATGGCGAATCACTGCCAACTTTAGTCACTTTGACCTTTAGAAAATCTACCCCATGGAATATAATATAATTCTAAGATACTATATGTCAAAGCTGAAGGGCTTGGCCAACAGGGAAGTATTGCCATTTACATGAAATATGTGTTTTAAGTTGTAATACAAAAATTTAACACATTTCCATTTATTAATCATTTAATAACATTCTATAAATTTTTTGCATAGGTCATATTACTACCAAAATGCAGATGATTCTAAAAATGTTATAAACTAGCCTGAAAAAATACTATAAATCTTCTCAGGGAATATCCTCTCACTCGCAAAGCTGTCAACAAGTACTTTTTGTTTCAGTCCAGGGACTGTCCTCTTATTCCAGAGCACAGTGTCAACTAACCAAGTACTAACCATGTACCATTCCGTTCTTTTTAAGTTTCAGTCTGTCATCCATTTACCCCAAAATAACACACCTCATATCTGATCAATTAGATTTTAGCAATCTATAGCACTGCAAAACTACTATGCATCACATTGTTGAAAAGTGCAAAACATGTACCTATGGGTTTTCAGAGGCACTAAAACATTTTATCTGTCATCCTTTTACCTACAGTATATTCTAGCAATGTTGGTTACTGAAGTCATTTTTTTATGGACATATTTATTTCATTAGTCCAGTCAATGTTAGGATAACTTAAATTGGCCACAATTACAACTTAACCTACAGTGTGAATTCTTACTTGTGTAATAGTTGATGGGCTTCATTCTGCTCTCTTGGATAATTAAAGCATATTTCCAATGAAAAAGAAATGCCAAAAACAAATTAAAATGATTTTATTAGCATTAAGGTTGTTTATCCAGAAGAGCAAAATATTACTATTCAGAAAGCAAAGCAAAAGATCCAGAAGCAAAAGGTTGTTTATCCAGAAAAGCCCTGGCCCCAGTAATTCCAGATAATGGATGATTTTATAAAGCTTCTTCACTTTTTCACATAAATAGAAAGTGTTTTGCCTGCTGTTGTCAGCAAACACAAGGGACCAATTTGTTTAAAATGGTGCATATTTGGCACCAAAATCTGCAAGATGTTACTGACTAATGCTGTGTCACACGGAGAAAATGCTACCTGTGTGCTAGTGGTCTTTATTGTTTGTTATCCTGATTTTGTTGATGCTTTTAAGAGGGGCTTGGATGATTTTTTATATAGAAACAATATCAAAGGCTACTGTGATACTAAACTCTACAGTTAGTATAGCTATGGACATACATGGTTTGTGTGAAAGAGTGTAGGTGTGTGTGTATGTATGCTGGGTTTTAATTTGGAGGGGTTGAACTTGATGGATTTTGTCTTTTTTCAACCCAATTTAACTATGTAACTATCCTTTTTATTGTTTGTTGAAACATTAATGGGGGAATGTATTATTGATCGCTAAAGGTAGCCATAGACACACCAATAATATCAGAACAATATTGGCAGAAAACGTGGATATGTCAGCTCTCTGATTGGGTGTGCTGGAAAATTTTGATCAGGAGCCTTTGAAGGCACCTGAACATCGGCCATTGTTAGTGCTGAATCAACAGATGCAGGTAGAATTCTATTATTTCTACCTGTATATCTGATTAATCAGCTCTATATGTTTGTATTAAAATGAACAAACTTTCTTGGAAAGATCATAATTGTAAAGTCTATGGCCACCTTAACTTAAAAATTGTTTGCAATTCATTCGCAATGCAAATAAATGTTCGCAAGGTGAACAATTTTGCCTTTTCAACCATTTTGTTTGCGATAGTGTGCTGTGTATGTAAATGAAAACAGTTGTTACATTTGCTCCAAAAGTTATGCCCCCTTCAAGGAGGTCTTAAAGCTTCACAATACACAATTAAGAGTCAAAATACAATAAAAGCTTAATGAAGAATATTACATTGCAACACGCAAATAATTATTTACAAATTCTATTACGAATTTTATTACATTTCCCCACTTAGTACTATGGAAGTAATCCGAGTTCTGTAGGACATGTCCATCTGTATCTCTATACAAACAATACCAGCTTGGTAAATTTCCAAGCTTATTTTGATTATATTGTATGATTTGTTCCTCCACAGTTGAGCTGATGCTGTAGAAATACCTGTTCCAGTCTGCCAAAGGTTCACATTTCAAAGGGCAACGTTTTCAAGTCCAAAGCTAACAATGGAGTGGTTCAGAAAAAATAAATGACTGTCCTTGAATGACCCACACTGAATCCAATAGAGAATATTTGGCAAGATTCAAAGACTGCAGACCATACAAATTTTTCCAGCCAACATGAATAAGCTAAAGCTATATCGCTTATCTTAAAAGAATGGTAAATATTGTACTATGCTGTGTAAGGTTATAGACACATCCTATCCTTGCTATAATTGTTATTCTGCAAACATTAAATCCTCAGAATATACTGTAAGCAAATCTTTTTTACGTAATTATTTTTACTGTTTCTGTGACTGTTCTTTCATATACATTGTGCTGGCCATGGAAACAAATACCAATGTATTTGAAATCATCAAAAAGTAAACGTGGGAAAACAGGTTGATTTATGACTGTACATTATAAATTTCTGACATTTCCTCTGCAGTTCAAACTTTATCAGGAAAATGTTTCATAAAACATATCCCTTTTTGTTAGATTTATTTTGGCAGTTAAAAACAATTTAGGTACATTTTTTTCAATGGGCAGAAATTTGTGCTGAATACTAACACCTAATGCATTCATAGCAGACTTACTAAAAATGGCTGTAACTACTGAAAATGTGAAAGAAATCCCTCTTTCTCCAGAGTTTCCTTCACCACCTTGAAAAAGGACCCAGTGGGGCTAAACATTGCCTGACATTTTGGAGGGCTACCTCTAAATCTTATCTGGTTCCATATGCTATCCAACCCAGTGGTACCCTTATCTGTATCTTCCCTTTTTAGTTTCGAATTCCTAATTATGCACTGTTGTGTTAACCTTACCCCACTCTGTCTTAGTCTAGTTCAAGCTATTTGATCTGACTGAATCCAGACCCCTGGACTATTTACAACCCACCCTAATTACTTTTATTCATTTATTCATTCTACAAGTTATCTCTGTCTATCTGTAACTTTGTAATTCATTGCCCATAAACCCTTTTTCAGTGATCTATTTGTATATATAATGTGCCTTTTCAATGTTCATTTGTATTTTTCCTGACGAAGGGGCCTGTGTGCTGCGAAAGCTTGCAATTGTTACTTATTCAGTTAGCCAATAAAAGGTATCACCAAACTTTACATTTTATACATTTTTTTCGAATGGCTAACACAGTACTACATCTCAATACTTGAGGAAATAGTCATAGTATTGATTGACAGTCACTCTCCCCCAACAAGCAGACATAGCAGCCATGGTGTGTGCGGCTAGTTAATTGAGTTAACCGTTGGTGCTAAGAAGGGCTGTGGGCCAAATGTCAGTCTGTTAAACAAACAAGGCTGCTTCTGCTACATAAATCAGAGTTCTTTTGCCCATAGTTTCAGTCGGGTGCTCCTGTAACTGTTTTCTATTATGCTGTCCTGTTTGATAGATGGGGTTTTAAATGCCAAGCCACATGGTGTGGTTTTTGCACGTAGCAAATCCGAGTGCGATCCGATCGGCAGTCAAAAGTAATTTTAGCAGTGACAGGAGCACCCGATTCATAGAACATCGCTATTACAGGCTTTCTTCTTCGCATACAAGGAAACCAGGTATAGCACAGCCGGTCAGTCTGATGTCACTCGATAGCTCCTCCCACATCTTCCCGACCCTTCCACACAGCCCCATTCTCAATGGCAAAGAGCCGTCAGCCGCACAGGGACACAGAGAGAAACAGAAGTACAAGAAAGGGTGGGACATGACCACTTTTCAGGCTTTTAAATGAAAAGTACAACTGAAAGGTATACTAAACATAGCTTTACCTTCAATTAAAATCAATATATTATCATACAAAATGAAGGTATGTCCCCTTTAAAACACATTTAAACATTGAAAAAAAAACAATGAATCTGTCATCTGTGTGGATGTATTCTGTTTTAGTTAATATTAGTGCCAAATACCTGTCTCAGTGCTACAGAGGAGCAGTGAATAAGTTATTAAAGATTGCTTTTTTCAAGAATACATGGTAGGGAACGGCACTGCCAGTTTTCTGAGCATTCTTAATAACTGGTTTCCAAAAATAGACCTCTGTGTGCATTCCTATCTTCGAAAAATCCATTCATGACTTAATTTCTATACCCTTTTTATTTGAGAGTGGAAAATATGACCTTATCACAATTCTAAACTAAGAACAGAAATAAAACAATATGATTTATTATGTGACAATACCATCAATATTGTGCAAAACTCAACTGGATTTTCCATGTGCAATCTAGTCAAGTCTAGTCCAGTTTTATTTATTTATTTTTTATCTTTAAGAGAAAGACTAAAATTCAGAGATATTAGGAATGCTCTGTAAAACCATTGCCATAAACCTGTTTTTGGAAAGGCTTTTAGCAATAACGCCATCTCATGTATATGCAGGTAAACAACCAACTGATGTATTTATTTTTGCTGGCAAGATTATTGCTGTAATACATTGCAGAAACATCCAATGCTGCTATCCTAGGCTTAATTATATAGCACAAACACTGTCTATATTTCAGAGCACCAGTAAATAACTATTAGTGAACTTTAGCACATTGCTAGACTAGAGTAGTATCTTACAGGATGAATATGTTTGGGTGCACAAAACAAGAATACCAGATTATGAAGCTGTGAACAGGAAATTTACAATGTGTTTTATTTCCTGTCATGGTTAGTGAGCAAATGCAGACAAACTAGGTTATTTAATTTCATATGGTTTATCTTGTACTATAGTTTCATATGTTACCACTTTAGATACAAATATAAAACATGCAGCTACAAATGCCACTGTTTATCTGATTAAAATTCAAGAATACCAATAACTGCAAGGAATATACAGGGTAGAAATCAGGAACATCATTCTGATGCATACATTTTGAGAAAATATGATAGTTGTTTTAAAAATAGGAGGAACATCTGATTATAAATACAACGTACAATGTAACAATGCATCTACAAAAGATAAGACAAACAATATTTTAGTAAATAGGACATTAGTAAAAAAAGATTTTTGTTTGCATCCTTTTTGACCAATTTCAGTCCTCAATGTCTACCTCACAAAATTTTTGACAAACTCACATTTTTTGAGATTTATTATGCCCCAAAACTGGAAATAGCTTGAATACTTAATTACTCCAGCTAAAACCTGTCAAGGTAATGTAGAAGTCAATGGCAGAGGCCTTCAACCATATGAAGATGTTTGTAGCCTTCATGATGTTCGTGTTTTTTCAGTGGTTTCTCTGGAAAACTCAATTAATTCAAGTGGCTTGAGTTTTTTGAGTTTTTTGTCAAAAACCCAATCAATTAAAGAATTCACCCCGCTTATAATGAATCTAGTTTTTACATTCAAGTTGTAAGGTTATTCGAGGTATATAAAACCTCACCAACTCAACCTGATAAATAAATCCCTTAATAAAAACACCTGTCGATGACAATGTCAAACAGTAGATGAGCAATTGCATCTTTCTAAGCAGTCTCTGGCATGTTTATAGGAGGCACTTTTTTCACCATACAACTGCAAAATTATCCCAGAAAGCCTTACTTATATATTTATATAATAGAGATGGCTATTTATGTGGAAATCCTCTGAGCAGAGCCATTCACAGATTTTTGTTCATTTACTTTGCTTTTTTTTTGGTTCAATGAGAAATGTTAATCAGATATAATGGGTTGTGACTAAAATGTACAGTAATAATATAGATTTGAAAGTATGCTCTTAGACTAACATGTTGTAAGTGTAATCATAGTCTATTATAAATTACTTTAAGGTAATCAGTTTAGAAAGAAATTAATTTTACAAATGGCATATCATACAGCTGTTGAAACAGGGCTGTCAAGCTCTACTAACAAGATTCAATTTTCCCCAAAAGAAGCTTGTTTTGGACAAAGCTGAACTTCTCTGACCCATGTAATTGTTCTGGCACTTCTCTGAATAAGTAATAATGGTGTTAGCAGCTGGCTTTCCTGTCTGTCACCTACTAGAACTCAATTTTTTTGTGTGATACCAATCCTATACTTATTCTACTCCCTCTGATTTTTTGATAATACTGAATAATGTGTAGTCATCAAGTACTGAAAAACAGCAACAATGTACAATATAATTTATGAATACAAACTGAACACACTTTTTTCTTTAAGCATCAGCTATGCAGAGTACATTTTTAGTGTCTACACTTATTTTTTAGTGTTATATTTATTATTACTTATATTTATTATTACTTTGTTCAGAGAGGTAGGCTATTAATACAATCAAACTCATTTGCAACAAAAATACTAAATATATAACAAGCAATAGCATACAAATACTACAGTATAATTTACAAATATATTTAGGCTCACAAATATTTTTTAATCTGAATGAATTTAACAATTCATAGCTAAATTAATTGCATTGTTTTAATTTCATATGACATTCTGAAAAGTGGAAATGATCGTAATGAAGCTAGTTAGAAAATGGAAAACAAGGCACAATTATTCAGTATTAAATGATTTGTTAAACAATTTCTGTTCAATCGGGTGTTTGTGGGTTGCATCCACCTCCTGCTCTAAGCATGGTATATTACTTCCATATTTATATTTGGCAGCATGCAATCCAAGTGTAAATCTTAAGCACTTTACATAGACAGACGGAAAGGCTTGTAACTAGGGATTACATTTTTATTTTTTTTAAAAGAGCAAGTACTTCGACCACCGAATGGTCGAATGATCGAATACGTTTTTATTTGAATCATTCAAACTGATCGAATTTTTGAAATTCGATGGTCGAAGTGGCCACAAAAATTATTTGAAAATTTTTATTTACATAGTTACATTGGGTTGTAAAAAAGACAAAGTCCATCAAGTTCAACCCCTCCAAATTAAAACCCAGCATACACACATACACCTACCCCTCCACTCTTGTAAGAGTTTAAAAAGTGTCCAGAACAATAAAGAATTTGCATTAAACAAGGATTCACTTGGAATATAAAATAAAAGAAGTAATTACACATTGTTTAGGTATGTGGTACCACTGATACAGTATAGTGAAGTACCCAGCAAGCCAAATACTGGATATATGTAAAATATCATACAATAAACATTCACTTCTATTAAATTGAGCTTTTAGGATGCAAGTTTTGGACATTATAGGAATTTATTATAGGATGTCTAACTAGGCTTTCTACTGAGATATGGTAAACAAGATACCAATGTTTACTAGCATAATAAGTCAATTCACTGGCATAATGACTCAACATAATTTGTCATCATAGCCCAGTGTCTGCACTTCCTGGTATAAATTGTATTGCTATTGGATTAGATTGCATTGCAGAATGAAATTGCTTCATTACAGGAAATGTCGACACTTAACAGTCAACTTTTAATATAAAAAATGTAATCTCACAGCTAACCACAGGCAGATCACTAAAGAGCATCTGTGTAGCAGGTTAACAGCCAATTAAAGGAAGGGAAAATAGGGACAAGTAATTAGAAAAAAGAAATCTAATCTGTTGAGCAGCTTGGAGCAGTCATTTCACTTAGATAGCATTGCCCCCCAGAACTTTCAAATCTGAATGTATGTAGAATCTATTTATGCCAGAAACAAAACAAACTAAACTAAAGAAAAGAGGAATGTTATAGAACAATGACATGGCTGGTTGCAAATTTCTGCTAGTTCCCAGCTAGAAAAGAAACATCACCATAAAAAGCTTTAAGCACTGTAAATTGTGTCCGGCAGACAGCATACTATTACCTTCTCAATGCAGAACCGAGCTTATGTGATGTAGCTCACTTAAGAGGCTGGCGTGTTCAAGTGAGTGATTTGCCTTTGTAAATACGTGTTTCAGTCTAAAACTGTGTCACTACTTCCATAATAAACATTATTGAACTAAGCATGACTCAGGAAGCAAATTTCATTATTTGTGATAGATGTGAGCTTGTAGAAAAGAAAAAGAACATAAAAAGCACACATAACATTCTGCCTCTAATACAAAGGGGCAGATTCACATTGTTTTTTCCACGAAAATTTGGGTTTTGTAATTGTATTTCTTGGTCAAAACTCACATTTTTGGGTTAGAAAAAAAAACTTGTATTGTTTGTTTTAAAAAAAAAAAAACTCGAATTGTTTTTTTTTTTTAAACTGAATTTATTATACCCTGACCCTGGAAAAAGTTAGACTACAAAAATACACCATCTAAAACCTGCTGAGGTCATGTAGAAATCAAAGGCAGAGGTCCCCTTTTTTGTGCCCAAAAGTCGATCAATTCGAGTTTTCAGGTTGCGGTACTCGAACTCACAGAATCAGGTTTTTCATGTTCAAGTTTTTTCTTAAGTAACATACCATTTAAGTTCTGAGTTAATTTGAGGTAGAAAAAACTCTAACATTCGACCTTTGATAAGTAACCCACTAAGGGGCAGATTTACTATTGGTCGAATTCAAGGGTTAATTAACAACGATCGAATAGGAAAAATTCAATTGAGCGATAAAATTGAAAGAATCGAACAATTCGAACAATTTTAACCATTCGTTCAAATTTTTTTTAAAAACTTAAAAAAATGCTATGGGAGCTTCCCATAGGGAAGTACAGCAATTCGGTGGGTTTAATCTGGCGAACTAGGGATTACATTTTTTTTTTTTTAAAGAGCAAGTACTTCGACCACCGAATGGTCGAATGATCGAATACATTTTTATTTGAATCATTCAAACTGATCGAATTTTTGAAATTCGATGGTCGAAGTGGCCACAAAAATTATTCGAAAATTTTTATTTACATAGTTACATTGGGTTGTAAAAAAGACAAAGTCCATCAAGTTCAACCCCTCCAAATTAAAACCCAGCATACACACATACACCTACCCCTCCACTCTTTCACACAAACCATATACTGTATGCCCATAGCTAAACTGTAGAGTTTAGTATCTAAATAGCCTTTGATATTATATCTGCCCAAAAAATCCTCCAAGCCCCTTTTGAAAGCATCAACAGAATCAGCCATCACAACATCACCCGGCAGTGCATTCCACAACCTCACTGTCCTCACTGTGAAGAAAAACCTACGCTGCTTCAAATGAAAGTCTTTTTCTTCTAGTCTGAAGGGGTGGCCTCTGGTGCGGTGATCCTATTTATGGGTAAAAAGGTCCCCTGATATTTGTCTATAATGTCCTCTAATGTATTTGTAAAGTGTAATCATGTCCCCTCGCAAGCGCCTTTTTTCCAGAGAAAACAACCCCAACCTGGACAGTCTACCCTCATAATTTAAGTCTTCCATCCCTCTAACCAGTTTAGTTGCACGTCTCTGCACTCTCTCCAGCTCATTTACATCCCTCCTAAGGACTGGAGTACAAAACTGCACTGCATACTCCAGATGAAGTCTTACTAGGGATCTATAAAGAGGTATTTGAATTTTTTTGAAAATTCGATGGAATTTCGAATCATTCACACGAATTTAGTAAATCTGCCCCTTAGTGTTAGCAGACTTGCAGGGTAGATATCATGGTTAAATCAATGCATGCAGGCCATTTTTTCTATTAAGCTACTGTATTCATCTATATGAAAACATTAGTAGGATTACCATTAACTGTAAAACCATTACCATTAAATCTGTATATTTATGAATATGTATACTAAATACCTCCAGTTATATATAGACATATCTGCAGTACTTATTTTTCTAAGCAACCTTCTAAGCATCTGGGAGTCAGAGAAGGGGAAGAGTTTGAAATAAGAAAAAAAAATATTTACTACTGCAATTAAACTGACTTTGTTCAGGGTGGAGCCATATTTATAAATTACAGTTTTCTCTGCATGCCCAGGAACTGGCAAAGGTTGTACGTCAATGCATAGTTCCATATTTCTACATATGTAGCAATTCATTATAAAATATTTAATAGAAACCCCTGCTGCTCCTGGTGTCATCAATGACCACTTTATAAACTCTCTAATAAAGCACTCTTGGTCACTGCTTCTTACTCAAAAATTAAACATTTGTTTAATAAATAAAATAAATAAAGTTTTAGGGGATAATGATCCTTCATTAAGTGCCCCAAATTGTAATATTCTGCTTTAATGCAAAAAGTGGTGACATAAAATTTGCAAAAAGGAATGAAATAAAATACATGTTTTTCAAGTCAACTTTTTTGTCTGCTTTGAAGTTTGAATTTAATGAGAGGTCAATTTAAAATGATAATACTGTTTCCGGATTTAAGTTGAAGCTGGTCAGTTAATGGAATCCATAGTTATAGAAATCTTTACATTTTTACTAACACTGTATAATGTTCTTTTTGTCAGTCTATGTAAAACACGGATGCATACTGTTTGCCTTTCCCTTTACTGAGTGCTGGCCTTGTCCCCAGATATGATGTCATCAGGAAAAAAAACAGTAATAACTAACTTTGTTTAGGCAAGTGCCACTTAAGGTAGCTATGGATGCATTGCTGGCATCTGAGAAAAGAGATTAACTTTGGGCCAGATAAGTGAAATAAAGGGATGTGCAGAGTATCAGGAACGTCTCTAGTTGACTTGAATAGAAGATAATTCATGGCATAAAATGTAGCCAGAAAGCACAGATAAATTGTTAATGGAATGTCAAGTGATTCCATCTGGATCTTGATACGAATGCTTTCACAGAATAAAATCTATTGGAAAATAGATAACAGTTACTATAACTTATTAGAAGACAGATATATAAACTATAACCCTGAATATCCTGTGCAGAAGTACCATGGAAAAACGTTTGTAATAAAATTTATTTAGAATGCTATAAACATTTTAGTGCTTATTTAGAGCATGGCACGTGCAATATGCAGCTTACACCCTGTTTTCCAGAATAAACTAATTTGTGTCTTTGTGCTCCATGAGAAGCCTCTGCCTGATCACTATGGTGCACACTCTTGCACCTCTGCCGGGATTATAGTAAATGACCTTTTTTGCCAATAACATACCATTTCCCAGAATGTTACATATTACAAGATTACAGGAACAGCTGCCACTTCAATGCATTTCAAGGACAAACATAATCAATATGGCAACACAGTACTAAATCATGAGAAAATAAAGGATAGGATATAGGATGTCAGTTGTATTCCAGAAAATATTTTCATTGCCAGGGACGAAGGGATGTAACTATGCTAATTCACTAAGATGCCCATTTTACTGAACGTTACCTCTTGCACTAGACTTTACTTCGCCAGGTCAGACCTGGCGAAGTTCAATAGAATAAGAAAGGAGTTTGAAAAAAAAAACTTGAGATTTTTTCTAACTCCCAAATAAATGCTTGTGTTTTTTACTTTTTTTAGGGTGATAGTCTGAAAAATAGCTTATTTTTTTTTGGGGGGGTTACCTTCCTTCCCCCCTACATTTCCTAACATATGGCAACTCAACTATACAGTGGGCACATGTTTAGGGCAATAGGACAACTTTATTTTATTTATTAAAGGTTTCCTTGTGTAGTGTAATGTAGTGGCTGTAACATATACTTCTATTATACATTTAACTTTGCTCTGTATGCAAATTAGGTATCGCTAGCGTAAATTCACTTTGACTGACAAAGTAACGGTAGAGCAACTTCACTACTATTGCCTGCCTGAGCACAACTTCGCATTTTAGTGAATTTGCGTAGCTCTGGCGAAACTACGTCTGGCGAACGTCGGTGAACATTGGCAAAGCTAACGCTAGAGCATTTTCGGCGCTTAGTGAATTTGCCACTATGTTTGATGCTTGGATGGTGGATAATTGTATTACCAGTGCAGAGACAAGTATTTCTTATTATGCACTTTAGGTGAGTTTTAACATACCCCAAGATTAAATATATAAAAAGATTTTTCCTTTTAATTGATCTAATTGTACACTATAATAATAATAATTAAGTGCTGATGTCATGTCTAGATATAATTGCGATCCAGTTTCCTGATTATTTGAAAGTTCATGCCATACACATGAATATGCAATATTACACATTTTATGATTCTATGGTGAATACATTTGAAGCATCAGTTTAAGGTCATCACACAAGGTAAATGTAGAGATAACTTCTGTTACACTTACCATTTTTTGCAGTTTTGGCAGTGTCCATTACTAGAAATCGTTCATCATCTGCACACCCTGTTGAGATACCATGTTGAAATTGCTGTTCTTCTCCACTGTCCGCAACAAATGAAATTATTCCTAAGAAACGAAGGTACCAGATGGTTCATTACTGGTTACATTAGTTTTAGAAAGGAACTTCCAGACTGCTGAATTAATGGCACGTTAACTGTGAACTAACACACAGGAAAATTACACATGATACACAGGTGTCAGTGCTCTAATTTAATGGTACAGTAAGGAGCTGCCAGAAATCACAAGATGTTCTTCAAGAATTCTTAATTCTTAAAGTTAAAATGCCTTAGCACTAGAAAGTAAGAAAAAACGTGTCACTTGAAAAATACATTGTTTCAAAAGCAGATACACAGTAATTAAGGAAATTGCTTTAGTAACACAGTAATTCACTTTTGTGAGCTTATAAACTAGGGAGGCATAATGGGATACCATATTGCTATATCAAAGAATTATGAATCAAAGCCTTCAACAAAAATAAGGAAAAAATAATTATAGTTTGTATGTTTCTGTGCACTGAACCAGATAATACAGAAGCTATATAAGAACCAATTTTCTAGAGAAAAAAAAAACATACTTACAAAACTGCAGGATTTAATTCCAAATATAACTTAAAATAAAAGCCCTTGATATCAGTTGCCCCTTAAAATTCTTTTCTTTTGTTTGTTAAAGGTCCCTTGCTGTAATATAATCATTATCAGGACACTCCACACTGCAGCATGCTGCCATTGAACTACAGTTATGCATACCAGATGTGCATGTATAATATAGCATAAGAAATTGTGATAGTTGGTGTGTTTCTCCATTACATTTAAGCTGGCATACATGCAAAAATCTGCTCGTTTGGTGCAAAACGAGCGAATCTTTCCCCGATATGCCACTATCTGGCAGTGCTATATTGGGGTAATCCAGACGTTAGGCCCCATGGTCAGATTACGATGAGTGCAATGGACTTTCTACGGGTCGGTCGGAAGAAAATCCAACCTTCCCAATCGATATGGTGTCCAGATATCGGTCGGGAAGACCCGTCGGAAGCCCCAATACAAGGACAGATAAGCTGTAAAATCAGTCTAAACAACCGGCAGCTTTATCTGCCTGTGTATGGCCAGCATAACTTGCCTAAATAATCTTTTTTTTTTCTAAAAGCCTTCCACAATTACATTGCTCTAGAAAGGCTTACTAAAAAAGATCTAAAGTTGAATTTACAATGTATGTAAATGTAAATATAATTTCACATGCAAATAATGGCTGCAACAATGGCACTGTCACAAATACTAGTCAGTAATTAATGAATCTGGCATGCTGCTACACTTCATTATACGTCATTCCTTACTCTTACAATGTTAATGTACATAGACATGGCAATGCATATTTAATGTTGCAGATAAAAACATATGTGGAATAAGCTATAACAAAGGTCCATTTCTTTTGCAATTTACAGTTAGAAAAGTGTCCTATTTTATTACAGCTTTAAGCAGTCACAGGATATAAATACGCTCTAATGCATTTCAATACATTTGTTTTTGCTTTGCTTTATACCTTGGAATGAACCACGTTTCCATGGAGATACATTCAGTGTATAGGGAGCTGATGTGCCAGGTTTAACAGTTATAGTTTGGGCTCCACCAATAATAGAAATATCAGATGCCACCTGCAAAATATTAAAATATGCTTTTTTAAACTGCTTACAGCAATCTTAAAAGCATATATATGTGTTAAAATTTACATAAAATAGATTGTATCACCTGTAAAATAAATATTGTCCAAATGTTTGGTTTTGTTCATAAAGGGAAACTAAAGCAAAATATCTGATTATATCTGTTATAATTTTCCTAGATATGGCTGTCGCTGTCTGTTTTCCCTTTATTGTTTGGCATTATGTACCTTTTCTACTAACATAAGTGCTAGTCCCACAGCATCCCAATATCATTTGGATCATGCATTATCTTTTAGCTCTACAGAGTAAGAATATCTCATTACTATTTATACCCTTTCACACCTTAATTCATAATCACAACTATACCTTTGCTCTACACTATTTTTTTAATGGACGTACTGTACTGCCCATTGCTATAATTCAGATATGGTACAGACTTTAATCACATACTTACATACTTACTCACATACCGATAGCGTTAAATATGTATTGTTCTGTGCAGAAGTAAATATGAGTATGCACAGCAAGTGGGACCATCTATCCCTGAAGCTGTGGTTTAAGTAAGCATATTTTCATGTCAGTAGAAGTGGATTTGACTTTTAGAATTTGATCTACAGATTCAAAGAGGATGAGGGGATTTTCCCAGAATAAGCAATATTAGAGGCCAGTGTACAGAACTAGTCTCAGGATTAACTAATATAAACCATTTTAATGGGACCACATAGACTGGGTGTTGCTGACTGTCTGCCTCTCCCTCCCCCCTGCTGACTGATTCTTGCTCTTACTGTACCTGTTCACACTTTCCCCTTGTTCCATTAGACCTCAGGATTTCATGGCACAGTCTAGAGCCCATGAATTTCAGGACACATTATGACCATCATGCCATGTCAGTGTTACAGGAATTAAGAATAATAAAAAAGACAGATAAATAACAAGGTGAACCATCTTTAGAAGGCAGCACTATTTTCTTTGTGGTATACAACAACCAACTTTTCTTTCATTATAGCCACACAAAATTTACACTCAAAAGAGACAATTAGTCGACTACTCACGTTGAATGTCAATATGTTGTTTGTGTAATTCGGTACCAGAAGGACCTTCTGTGCTATTTGCCTTACTTGGCAATTTATTATGATATGGTCTAATGCAAGGGCTTCTTGTCCAGTGCCTCGAAGGCTAAATATATGTTCAGTTCCATCTGTTTCATTTTGAAGCCGTAGACTACCCTGTTAAAAATTGAAAATAATGATTCTATAAGGCTGTAAACATTTCTACTGGGATTTTTGAACAACTTCCCTAGACATATAAAAACATATTTTTAAACAAATTCCTTCGGTATGATATTGTAAAGGGCCTGCACTACATTTTTCCTTTAATAACAATGTCGGTAAAATGCTTCTAGCTATTTAAATCACTGCCTTTTTTAAAAATCTGAAATCTGGCATTTTCTACAGTAAGAAAGATTATTATTTTTACATTTTACAGTCCTGTACAGTGAACAAGCACTGTATGAACTTATGCTACAGTTAAGAAGATACAGCCCAACAGCTAATAAATGTCCATGGTCATGACTCTACCATCAAAAAACACTGAACAATATGACTTTCCTGGACAAGTAACAGGGTAAGACCACTTTTCTTCCAAAAATAAAAAAATAAACAATACAGCACAAATAAAGTGTTTTCATAAGTACAGCCAGTATTCCTGCATTACAATGTAAGAGAGACAACAGAAATCCGCTACTTTGGTTCTGTGATTGGTTCTATGAGCTACAAAATCATTGGTTGGCCATAAAGTCCTAATTCTATTAATTAAGACTTAGGAGGAAGGTTAATACTGAAATCCAAGTCAAATAACACTGCATCTGTAAAGTTTTGCCTTGATTATGCAGTGAAGTTGTGGTTTCCAGTGTTCAAAATATATTATTGAAAGTCACAAGAAGACACACAGATAAAGGGTATGGAAGATCTCATTCATGAGACATTGCCAAGTTGGTATTACAGTGTACTTACATTGGAAAAAAGGCACTTAAGGGCAGATATGAATACATATTTAAGGAGACCATGCAATAAATAGTTATCCAATCCTAGCAATTCCTTAACATTTTCCCAGGGGTGCAACTTAAAAAAATCACTAAACTTTTCCTGCAATTCTGGGATTTTTTAAAGACCCCCTTGTCTTCTATTTTTTTTTTAGAAATTTAATTCTATGGCCTCCCTGAAGGAATGCTAAAACATAATTATTTTGTATAAATAATGCAAAAAACTAAGCATACAGTATGATGCAGAAAACACAAATTATGAACAACAGCATAAAACCATTAATGCTAAATACATGATGGTACTTCCTTTCTGTCTCTATAACCCAGGTTTATTAAACACAAGCAATTCAAATATGGTATATACTGCTGTAAGGCATACACCTTTATACAGGTTAGTTTGCCTATGTGCACTCTTTCCTGAATAAAGTATAGGGTTTGGTTCACTGAATTAGTATCATATACATCAGATTTGTTTATAGCATACTTACCAAACTTAAACACTGTGAAATTGGCTTAAACATCAGAGAGTACTGAGCTGTTTTCCCTGCAGGTATAAATAAGAATGGTGGCCCATAAAAGTAGTCCCCTTCCAATACAGCTTGTATTTTCCAGTCTTGCTTACTTGAATTTTGCTGTAGTGCAGAGAACACAATTTTATTTATACTAAAAAAATAGAAGTAAATCATAAAACCATGAACATGTTTGCCATAAAGCCAGAGCTCTAAAAATCCTAATATATAATAATCAGTATGCATAATAAGAATGAGAAGTCTGGCACTAATCTGTTATTTTTCTAGATTCAATGATTGTAGAACTATACTTTAAAGGTATACTGTCATGGGATAACAGCTGCCCGGTAGATCTAAGAACAGCACTTAATAGTAAAAACCCATGTCTTACTGAGACTCCTTCAGTTACATTGAGAAGAAAAAACAACAGCCTGCAAGAAAGCAGTTCCATCCTAAAGTGCTGGCACAAGTCACGTGATCAGGGGCAGCTGGGAAATTGTCAAAATTTCTAGCCCCATGTCAGATTTTAAAATTAAATATAAAAAAAATCTGTTTGCTCTTTTGAGAAATGGATTTCAGTGCAGAAGTCTACTGTAGCAGCACTATTAACTGCTGCATTTTGAAATAAAACATGTTTTCCCATGACAGTATCCCTTTAAGAACATCCAAGCTCCCCACAAATGTAAATGCTTTCTAATAAAGTTAATATTGCATAAGAACAATGATTGTATTTAAGAGCAACATTTTAAAACAAGGTATCTCGGAGGCTGAATTGCACAAGAAATATAAGCAAAGGTAAAATTTTGCTTGTAATTAAAGGTGGCTCAAACCAGTTTGCAGATTTGAAAGACAAAGGGGTGTAGTGGCCCAACCCTCATCACAATTAAACTCATAAAATAATCTACGCTACTTTTTTTTTCAAATTCTCCTTATTAATACATCTTTAAAGGGGTTGTTTCAAACTTTGGCTTGAATACATTGAAATAATTCCATATTACAAATTAAGTATATGGTAGAATGAAGACACTGATAGAGTTCATGGAAAATCCAGCGAAAAGGGCACATTTAGAAACAAGCCTTGTCTTCAATAGCTGTGCCCAGTACTTACTATAGGAATATCTTGAATTACTGCTTCACATGCAGGAGTAATAAATTCAAGTTCTCTTTCTGGCCTGGCTGGGTTGACTACACATTCAATCATGTATACTCGTGCATCATGAGAAGATCTCAGCAAAATCTGGCATGGATAACGGCCAGGTCCATTGGGTTTAAACTGCAGTGGAAGCAAAATTCTGTTTTCTGTATCTAGAAGAAAACATTGAGTAGTTCATTATACAAAGAAGATTAGCATAAATAGTCATGGTCTGAGGCAGAGATGAGCAGTGGGCAGAGATTCAACATGACTCTATGAAAAAAAAACACATTTTCCGTGCTTATTCATATTTATTGTCAAATCGGTAGCAAAACTGAGGGTATATAGAAAATATATTTATTCAGCAGAACATCACCTCCCATACCTGCCAAGTTAATCTAACATGGGGCCAATTAAAAAAATGAAAATACTAGATAGATTTGTATATATTTAGAATGCAAATCTAAATAATCACATATGTCTCAAAATTTTGCAATGATACAAGAAACCCTATTCACTGGCCAGCATCTTGTTCCCACATGGAACATAAAGGCTTCACACATTTGTGAAGCTGAACACTGTCAAATTTGATTATTGTCACTTGAGATTTGCTTGTTGTTACTTAGGAACTACAGCACATAATTATCATCTTCCTTCATCAAGAAGTCAGCAACCTGATATCTGTCTAATTTGCTTTTGTACTCTAGACCTAACAAATTCACAAATTAAAAAGCAACATCAATACATGCTACATCAATAAAAGATACAAGCATTCATGTTTATGTGCAAGCAACAGGCATACAGCACTGGTATTCTACCTACAGAGGTTTAGACTTCAAATGCTATACTATACAAATGCTATACTATAGAGTTACAGTGTACTAGTATCTGAATTTGGAAAATTTGGTAACTTTGTTATAGCAAAAGTGTTTTGAGAATGAAAAGTGTTATATTAAATTAGACTATGCTTAAACCTTTTTGTAAATACCAGCTCTATTATAACATACAGTAATGCAAACTATGAAAGAGAGGGAAAAGTTTGCAAAGCTTGTCATAGTCTTAGGGGCAGATTTACTAAGGGTCGAATTCGAGGGTTAAAAAACCCTCAAATTCGACCATGGGAATTTTATGGGATTTTACTGCAATTTGATTGGTCGAACGATCGAATAGGAAATATTCGATCGAATGATAAAATCATTTGAATCGAACGATTGGAACAATTTTAACCATTCAATCGAATTTTTTTATTCGATCAAAAATAAATAAAAAAATCAGTAGGTTGAAACTGTCGAACTAGGCAGTCGAATAAAAATTTAAAGGGGAAGTTATTCGACTGTCAAATATTCGAATAGATTTTTATTCAAATTATTTGAATCATTCAATCTAATTTTCAAAATTCGATGGTCGAAGTGGTCTTCGAAAACATTTGAAAATTCAAATCTTTTTGAAAATTCGATCGAATTTCAAATCATTCATGTGAATTTGATAAATTTGACTCGCGAGTCAATTTGGAGCGATTACAAAAAGCGCGCCGCTCCGTGTGAATAGGCGCCGGCGTTTTCAAGTAACGCCGGTGCACCCCAGGACTTGGCTATTCGGGGAGGTTCGGGGGCTACAAGTCGCGGCGAGAAGTCGCCAGGCGACAAATTGCCCCCGAATCTCCCCGTCTGCCCTAGCCCTAACACTCGACTTTTGATAAATAAGTCTAATTTGCACGTCAACTACTTTGTGAGCATAGTTTTTTTTTGCCTTTATTTTCCTGCATACATTGTTTGGGAGAGTTACAAATATATTATTAATTTGGTGCAATGCGATATACAGTACAGTTATATACATTTATATATATATATATTTCTAGATAACGGATTATTTCGCAATTTGGATCTTCATACCTTAAGTATACTAGATCATGTAAACATTAAATAAAACATTAAATAAATCTAATAGGCTGTCTTTGCTTCCAATACAGATTACTGATATCTTAGTTTGGATCTAGAACAAGGTACTGTTTTATTATTACAGAGAAAAAGGAAAAAATTTGGATTATTTGGATAAAATGGAGTCTATAGGAGACTGCCTTTCAGTATTACAGAGCTTTCTGGATAAGGGTTTCCCAGATAACTGGAGCTTGCTCAAAATGTAAGCAATAACAGTTTTCTGCCTTTGAAGAAGTTGTCAGAAAAGGAACAGTATGATTTCTTGTTTCTTTATGTAGTATTGTAACAGTATTAATGGATATTTTATTATATGTATTATAGCATTAAGGTATGACAAGAAACAAAACATCAGTGTTTCAGAAAATAATGTGTCATTGAAAAAAAATGACAACCAACTGATTTGCATCTGTAGAGTATTCACCTAGGATATCAGCTGGATCAACTACTCCCGTTGTAGAGCCCTTGACTCGACTTTTTCCTGTCACTGGTAGAGAAATGTTCTTTGGAACTGTAAAGCACTCTGGCATGCTTATTTCTACATCATAGTCAATTGACATGAGCTTTTTGGAGAAAGGTGAAGAGCTGAATAATGATTTGGTCTATAAACAGAAAAGAGATGAAAGAAAATTTAATATAGCATTCTAAATTGTATCCCAATAAAATCACAACTCTTTATTGTATTACATTTATTCAAGACAATTGCATTCATTTTATTAAGAGAAAAAACCTAACAGAGTGAAAAATCATGCTACATTTTCACACCTATTGGAGGCTCATAAAATGCCCTTTATATGGTAAGTAGGAAACAAAATTACATTTTATAGCATTATTGTAGATTGTCAATTAAGTTTTTTCTTTTCATAATCATAATTATGCAAAACCTTGAATCGGAAACTGATCCTGTAAAGTAGCAGAAAAACTCAATCACAAATTACATAATTCAATACATTTCCATTGACTCTATCCAAATTTAGCTGTTTAAAAAATAAAAAAGTCAGAATGTTGAAAATATATCTCCCCCTACAAAAGTCAACAGGTTTATCTGCCAGACTTTTTATTTCAATATTTTTGAGCTTTACTATATTTCAAAGTATACTGTACCAAGCAGATTACTATTGTTCATGTGGGTTTTCCTGTTTCCATTGTACCTAGTCGTAATATGCTTAGCAACTGATTAATCTTGTGCTGTTCTGTTGATATATAAAAATAATTAAGGAAACCTCCTTACATATCCAGCTTTGCTTCTAATGTGACTGAATAAATATTTGATTGACTTCTTCTATTGCAAGCATTAATAATGCCATATCTGACAATGTACACCTAGTAATAAAATCCAGTCCCTTGTTTGCAGAAGGCTTGATGCCTGAACTTTCTGAAAATCTTAATTTTGCTGAGGGAATTTGAAAGGGCAAAACTCAAGGTTATTTGAGTAAAACAAAAGTGTTCATCGTCATCTGAACTTTCAAATGCAAGATAACACTGGCAGCTAAATGGTGAGATCATCTAAAATGTCCCTCAATAAAAACAAATAGCAGCATCTCAGTGCCACATTGCTGTTGACAATGTAGGTTATCTTAAATAAAAAAAGAGTAGGAAAGATGATTTTTATAGATGGCACTAGAGGCTTTTATACATTTCACATAAAATGTCTTGCTTTGACAGAAGATGCCTGCACTATACACAAATTAAGGGACTGCAATGAAAGAGATCAAAACAATATGTGTAATTATAGCTTCTAACACAGTTTCAAACACGCTGGCTTACTATTGTTATAAAATTAATTGAGTTCTATCTACCTACTTGTTAAAACTCAAAGGGAATGACAGAGCATTTGTCTGTTAACCTAGACTATCTCTGCTGTTCAGTATTGTCACTATTTTTAAATTCAATATGGGGACTGTTAAATAATTGCTTAATAAACAAGATCACAAAAATAAAGAGGCTGATCACATGATTGTTTAGAGAAATAGCACGTGATCTCTCATTTACTTTATCAATAGCTTTTCAAATTTTCATTTAAATTTCATGGGGATTACCATTTTCCGATAAAAAATGCATTATTTCATAACGGTAGCTGGTCTTGTTTTTTCTACTACTTAAGCTAAACCTGCCTACACTGCAGGGGTAGCTGGGAAATTGACAATATGTCTAGCCCCATGTCAGATTTCAAAATAAAATATAAAAAAATCTGTTTGCTCTTTTGAGAAATGGATTTCAATGCAGAATTCTTCGGGAACAGCACTATTAACTGATGCATTTTGGAAAAAAATTTTTTTCCCATGACAGGATCCCTTTAAGCTCCAAGAGTATTCAATTATAATACAATATATAGAGACAATGGGGCAAATTGGGGCAAATTCACTAAGATCTGGAAATTCACCAGCGTTGGCTTTGCTAGCGTTCGACGCAAATTCACTAAAGTACGAATTTACGCTCAGGTCGGCGAACGGTAGCGTAGTTGTGCTAGTGTTACTTCGCTAGGCACAGCGCAGTTACGCTAGCGAAGCCTAATTAGCATATGGTGGGAACTTTAACATATAATATAAATATATGTTACAGCCACTACATTCCACTACACAAGCCCAGGAAATAAAGTTGTCCTATTGCCCTACATGTGCCCTCTATATAGTTGTGTTGCCATACAGTATGTTAGGAAATGTAGGGGGAAGGAGGGTAACTCCCCCCCCAAAAAAATCGATCTTGTTCAGACTATCACCCTCCAATGGTAAAACACACAAGCATTTTTTTTGGGACTTCAACCTCCTATCTATTGTATTGAACTTCACCTGGTCTGACCAGGCAAAGTAAAGTCTAATGTAAGTGGTAACGTTCAGGAAAATGATGATCTAAGTGAATTTGCGTAATGACGATCCTTCGTCAGTGTGCAACTTCACATGGCGTAAGGGTGCGAAGTTGTGCAAGTCTATCTACTTCGCTAGCGAAAATTCACCAGAGCCGGTGTTAGTGAATTTCCGAAGTTACGAAATGACATCACGCTGGCGAATTATCGCTAGAGTTAGACGCTTCGCTCTTTAGTGAATTTGGGCCAATATGTATTTACAACAGCCCTGTAAATAATCATTACCATAAGAATATAATGTTCAGACTCTTAAATTCTCTGCTTGCCTGTAGGGTTTCAGTGGGATACTACAATATAGTTTCCACTTCCCTATATGATTGATCTGCTCTGTTCAGAAAAAGTATTGGATATTTATAATAAAAAGTTTCTACAGAACTTGAACAAATTGAATTTGCTTAATGTAATAAATTGAAACGGCAGTTTTTAATTAATAAACTTTAAAAAAGCATTGGGATATATGCCATTTACAATATAATACAGGATTGACATCAGACCAATTAATACTCCAATGAAAGTGTAACAGAACTGTATTTACCAGAATCCTACTCATGCCTTGGGTAACCACTGCTGCTCTCACACTGCTGCTCTGAAGTGTTCCTGTGATCTTTCTACGTTTATACTCCAGATCAGTCATCTGCATCTGTGCTGCCAGACCAAGAGCCTGTTCTCTTGCTTCGTTAACCAATGGGATGATTAGATTTTCTTCAAGAATTTCATCTGGGTGGCATTTAAACAACATGCTCTTCTGTGCATTCTTCTGACCTAAAATATGTATATATATACACATACAGTGTGGACTACTATAACATTGACAGAAAAGCCAACCATTAATTGGGATTTGGGAGTTGTAGTTTTTCACATGCTTACTTCACAGTGAACAGATTTCAGTGTACAGCATTCATATAGTATGTTTGCAGACATTAGTATGATTCTTTTTATTTATAATTAGATGACATATATTATAAATGTCAAATGCTCAAGATGCTTTAAATTACCATTTTCGGGATCCTGAATCAAAGTTTAAATAAGGATGATGGGAAATATAGTTCACATAAAAATAATACAGGCATTTACAGAATGCACACTTTTTGGATTTACATAAATATACAATCCTTCATAAAAAATGTGACCAAATGCATATTTGAATCAAAAACACAGCTAAAACACATACATTGTTTAATCTGGAAATTAAAAAAGTCAATATCTGTTCCCCATTTTTTTTTTTCAAAATCTACCTTTTCATCTTTATTTCCCCTACTGTGTCCCCAACAGTAGTTTGCACCCTTCCTTGCTCCCTATGTCTAGTTTAAAAAATGTTTTATGTGGTTCAGGGCTAGCACATTGTTTGGTGTGATATGCTTGCATGTTGCTAAACCCTTGGCCATTTGTCTTTTAAAGAGTACCCGTCACCCCAAAAAAATATTCAAAATCCTATTTTATCACATTAGTCAAACTAAATGGACTTTAATTACACTATATAAATTGTTGGTATCTTGTTTCCTTCAGTCTGGGAATTCATAATTATAGCAAAACAGGCAGGAGCCATTTTGTGGACACTGTTATTAAGGCAAGTCTTGTATCATCTCAGAATCTTGTTTGTGCACCAGAATGGGGAACCCGATGTCTATCCCCATGTCCTGGCTACACAATTAAATGGTTAAGAGAACGGTAGGAATGTGGGGAGAGCAGTGACATCTAGGAAGTGCTGAATGGAAAGTGAAAGTAATTGTCTGCCCCACCTCTATCCCTAAGGCATAAAGGAGTGGCAGACAATATTTGATTGACAGCTAAGATTTTTAAATTAGCTTAAACCAGCTATGAATGCTTTAATAAAAAATTTAAATTGGATTTCATGCTTAATTTGAAAAGGACTTTTATTATACAGATTTTATACAGGTCTGGGTGACAGGTCCACTTTAAATAGTGTGCTTTGTGGACTGTTTCACTAGCCTATGCCCAGGAGGGGCACGAAACGTGTCAGACTTTTTATAACACAAGATGTAACACTTTTTGTTTAATAAAAAATTTCAAGCAGCATTTTTTCAACTGAAGTCCGGTTTGTGTCAGCCTTTGTTCTACATGGTCTACTCAAATAAAAAATAGCTTACATTCATTATCTTTGAATAGTGTTGATTTGTAAAGAACTTTAAAGGAACAGTAACACCAAAAAAATTTAAGTGTTTTAAAGTAAAGAAAATATCATGTAGTATTGCCCTGCACTGTTAAAACGGATCTGTTTGCTTCAAGCTGCTAACAAGCTGCTAAGTTGCAATGGCGGAAATTGAAAAAAGGCTATATGACACAGGATAAGTAATGGATACCAGATAACATTATGTTCTACAAAGCTTATCTGCTATCTGCTGTGTAACTTGAGCCTTTTCTCCTTTGACAAGTTGCTCTCATGGCTACACAACAGCTTATTTATATAAACCAGTGATCCCCAACCAGTAGTTTAGAAAATATACCGCTTATTGTCTTTTTTGCACACAGATAGATATAGTTGTGTTATATGTATAATTTAAAAAGCCCCAATACATGATGGGGACTTTAGCTTTAAAGCATCCCTGCAGCAGGGACTGGTAATAAAAAAATCTGTTCTATATATGTGAATATTGTATAAAGGATAAAAGTTATCTCTAAAAGGGATTTCGCTAAAAAAAAAAAACTATACAGTATATACCAGCAGGAGAATTTGTAAACAGCTATTTCTTATCATGAGACCAGATGTTCTGACCTTGGGTGAGGAGCAAAGACCTAAAAGAAACACTTTACAAACTGCTAGATGTAAAATTCTGTTAACAGCTTGGTTTAATGTTTAAACGCCAGCTGGAATTTTGTGCTACTTAATATAAATAAAATATTTTGCTTGCAGAACTACAGAATCTTAACCAATGAGTGTGGCCCACTTCTATTGTTAGTGTTTACTATAAATACATGTTTTGTTTTGTAGTAGTTTCTGAGTACAACAATGAAACTTCATGGGTTTTTCTGAAAATAATCTCATACAGAAGAGATAAAATGGCAACATGTTGCATAGCTTTGTACCAAAGAAGAAATATACAACAGAAACCCAACTTGGGTCCATCTATACTGAGTACTAGTAAGTCACTGTTGTACTGGAGATGTGCAAAAGAAGGAATAGTAATTAACACTTCAATACAATTATATTGAGAAATAGAGTCAAATAGCAAAGAAAGTGAATTTACAGTATGTGCAGTGTTAACAGCTCTGTTCAAGAGAACAACTGGATCTGGAAAACATTTTGTTTTTGCTTTTCTGCTAATTTATGACCCGAGTAAGAAACAATTGAGCCATTTACAAAAAAGGGTCACCTTTTTAAAAACCTGTAGGATTTTATACAACTGCTTGCAGCCCAAAATACAGTGTCATTGCATAAGTAGTTAATTGCTGCTGATAAAATGCACAAATTGTGTTTACATTGTGTGCCCACCATTTATTTTGGGTGGCAAAAGACCCAAATCAAATAAAGCATTAGTGTATGTTAAATAAAAATAATACAAACTATTATAAATAAGGTTATACCTGAAGTGGATGTGGAAGTCTGCAAAATATTCTGGCTATTGAAAGCAGTGATACCTGACGGCAAAGGATAAATGCCTGTCCCTTCTATTTGATATATGAAATCTCCAATCTGAAAGGAATAATACAAAGAATTAATATTTCACAGCCACTACAGAAATTTGCTTCTGCTTAGCAGGTATAAAAAAGTGAGGGTGTTCTGGGTCACTAACTTAAAGGACAACATGCAGATTAGGAACCATACACAGAGGTTTGTCTCTGTCAATAGATTTTTCATTTGGCCAAATCCATGGCCATGAAATAAGTTAGAGCTTTACATCCACCAAGGATTCCTCCTTTACTTCTTGCTACTACATTAAAGGGACACTATCATATCCTAATATTTTCCTTTATACTATTAAGAGTTATCTCTATGCATGTAACCCCCCAATCCATAACATATACATATGAATATATTAGAAATAGATTCAGATGCAAAAAATGTTATTGTATAATTCTGTGTATCCAGCCTTATCCAAACAGTGTTCATTTACACATTTATTCTTTAGTGTTACTGTATATCATTGTTCCCCAACCAGTGCCTTGTGAGCAAAATGTTGCCAACCAACCCTATGGATTTTGCTCCCAGTTGCCTCAAACCAGAGGCTTATTTTTCAATCCCTGGTTTGGAGGCAAGTTTTGGTTGCATAAAAAGCAGGTTCATAGGCAAACACAGCTTCCTGTAGGATGCCAGTTCACAAAGGGCAACTGAGTAGCCAATCATATCCTTTATTTGGCATGCTTGTTTTGTTATGCTTGTTGAGGTTGAGGATCTCTGCTGTATATGTATCAGCAGTTCTTTGCCCTGTACAAAAGCTGACTTCTGACTTCTTTGGTTTAGGGCTGTTAAAGCTTCTGGATTCTACTTAGAGTTCGAAAAAACTTCACAAAAATAATTACAGCATTCATTAATGTAATTGATTTTCTTGAAAAAAAGCCTGCCTTTAGCTCATATGCTGTATTATTCCTTGTTTTTGCTTGGCTAATGATAATAATTAATTTGTCAAAATAAAGTAGGATGAAAAAAATTCATAATTTGACAATTTTATGTTGATCAAGAATGAAAAGTAATATTTAATGCTTCACAAAAGTTATTTTAATTATTACTAATAATATAAACTCTGTAACAAAGTTATCAAATTTGTCAGCTAATATATGAAGCCTTTACACAAGTTGACTGCTTGGATTTTGAAAGGCATATTTATCAAAGAATGAATTTTCACTTTCACCCATTGATAAATACTTTTAAAAATCCCATAGAAATGAATGGAGAGCGGTGGAATTTCACTCTAGAGGACTGTGGAGATCTCTAACCTCAATCTTACCCCATAGAATCTAATCTGCTGTAACTTTTTGTCAGCAATGTAGATGCAATGTTAATGGCAGGATGAATACAAACATATTCTGTTTTAGATACCATTTCATTGCTGAAAATAATGGTACAGAATCTCTTCCCAAGGTCAAATGGAATATAGTAAATTTGCAGTGATGCTGAGCTGCCTTCCTTTAGGGAAATGGAGTTCACTGGGCAGAAGAACTGACATATTGAACTGGAGTGGTATACTGTAGACACAAAACAAAAATGTATATTAAGGCATAGTATATGAAAACAAAGCTTTGGTGTAAGGACATTTTACTAATAAATCTGATATTCACGTGTCACAATAAGGTAGATATTCTATTGGCAACATAACTGTTTAATCTTGCTCATTATGTCCTATGGATTATATATACAGTATAAAAGTCTTTGAAATCATTTGAAAGACACTGATGCTCATTTTTATGGAAGTCAACAAAATATGCCCACAAACTGCTAATACTTTTAGAAATCCAACCTTTGACAGATTTAGTATACCTTCTCTAGTTCTAGTCGTTTTCCATTTGCCAAGAGCAATTTTCTCTCACAACAAAGATAAATAAAACATAAGCATCTCAATCTTAAGTATAATAAAGGATATAGTGTTTTCTCTGAATAGTTCTAAATGCTACAATACCTTGGTTAATAGACTTTTCTTCATTATATGTTTCACCAATCAGTTTTGTAGATGCATTTTCTAGTAAACTAGGGAACAAAGGTTTAATTAATAAAATAATATGATTAATGTTTTAATAAAATGTCAATATAAATTTAGATTTTTTTTCTGCTTCTTTAATGTGTGGCACATAAGGAAAGTTATGGGATTATATAAAAGACATTAAACATATTCGTAAACTAGTCTGCATTAAAGCATGCATACAACCAATCAAGCTCAGCATATGGAGACATTTATACTTGGAAAACCCTCTGCTCACTATTCTCCAGCATTAAATACACATTTGTGGGTCCACAGAAAGGGACCAAGAGAGAATACTGTGATGTTTATTCAAGGCAAACAGATGATAACACACTAAAAGGTTCAAAATTGGTACCGTAGTAGTGATGAGTGAAATATTTTGCCATATACAGTACAGGTTCACCGCAAGCCTCAGTGTTTCACTAGTGGTGAAAATGTTCATGAAGATGCATAAAAAATTTGCCACACAACTTGTTTAGCTTTTGTGGTATATATATATATATATATATATATATATATATATATATATATATAGTGGAGACTTGCTCAATTGGTGGCTGCAGTGCTTGCCTAACATGAAGTGAACAGCAAGTAGAGTTTGTAAACAGGACTGGGCCTGCTTGTTGTTTGGCTAAATAACACAGTTCAAGTGAAAAAATTAAAACAGCTTACTTCAGCATGGCATAAACAAAACAGTCAGGAGCTTTCAATGCCTCCTCACAAGCCTTAGTACCTTTCCCATTGAGTGCAGCTAGCTTGGATTTAAGGAGCCTGATCTCTCCTCTCAGTGCTTCCCCCTTCTCACTGTTCTCAATTGTAAACCTAATTTCAGTCCGCTGAACATGCTCGTAAGTTTGGTAGATGGTAAGTTTGTTTAATAGTTTTTTAAGAACTAACAGTGTGTGAATAGGTCTGCCTCCTCTGTCTTTGTAGGCTGTACATTTTAATCACTTTCAATGACACGTTTGCACCTAACGTTAAAGCAGTTTTAATAGTGGGTAACATTACTACCGATGGTTATTTCAGCACAAATGGACATTTTGTATTGCAGAGTTTTATCTGGTTTAACATGTTTACTAATAGGTGTACTTGATATTGAGCAGTATATCACCTGTGCACTTATATCACTAATACACGTGTGGATTCCCGCCACAAGGGGTATTTAAATGGGGGATCATTGTTGTATGTACACTTCGATAAAGGCTGTGGATACAGTCGAAACGTCAGCTCTTTTTAAATAAATATTCTATTTTTGTTAAGACCTGTGAGTGCGACC
>CM044433.1:105276029-105337418 GCA_024363595.1 Xenopus borealis | reverse complement strand
TTAAATTTTAATTCAACCACCTACTTCGCCAGATTAAACCTACCGAAATGGGGATCATTCGTTAAGATCGAATATAAAAAAATTAGATCGATCGCTGAAAAATCGTTTGAATATTCTATTCGAATCTTCGAATGAACGATCGAACTTTCTATATTCAATCGTTTGAATTGCGGTAAAATCCTTCGAATTCGATAGTCGAATTCATAGGATTTTACCTGCCCACTATTCCCTGGTCGAATTTCAAATTTTTTAATCATTTGAAATTCGACCAATAGTAAATCTGCCCCTTAGTCTATTAGTAGATGTCATTACCAGTCAACCAGAGGTAATGTCAAATATCACAGTTGTTTTTAAAAAATTGGCAACATTTTAAAAAGCATTTGTAGCACAGTGGATAGGAGGTTTCCTAACAATGTAGCACATGTGTGTAGCTGTATAATGATATATACTAGGAGAAGGAGAAAGCTATAAATGTCGCACCATTCAAGATTCCTGACACCTTATGTCCAGAGAAAGTTAAAGCCACACTTGTTTACTTGTAACAGTGAAGTGAATCATACACTATTAATTACTTGTGTGAGTTATCATCAGCAAGTGAAAATTCATTAAATATTTGGTGATACAAATTACTATTAATGTGAATGAATTCATCGGTTGTTGAACCCAATTATTCAAATAAATAATACAAAAACTCAAAATTTAATCAGTTGACCATGATTGTTGCAAATTAATATGCGTGATCTATTAATCAAATTAATTATGCAACTGTGTACTCGATAAAGTGAATAAAGTGATTAAATATATTCCATCTGTAATTTCTCCGTTTTAAAAAATAAATATCACAAGTGAAGGTGAATATTAACTTCACTTAACACTAATTGCCGCCAGGAATAATTTATGTCAATCTGCGATCATGATTAGTAAATTAAAACATAACCTTTAATTCACTATGTAAAAGTCAACAATTTGATTATTTAAAAAAAAGAGCATCTACTTGGATTAAAAACAATTAAAATAAGTGGATGAACTGATCTGAGTTTCAATTAGGGAAATGCGTATTGATCACAGTGAAGATCATGTCCTACTCAGATCCCAGCATCCTACCTAACAAGCCCCCTTTGTAAATCCACCTCCTATCCGGGATATACTTGGTGTAAATTGATCAGCTGTGACAAACTTGGTGAAAGGAGGAGCGCACAAACAAGTTAGTTTCTCAGAATTAAATAAAATTAAAGTCGCCATAAACCAGTTGTTATCCAGTAATCTTGAATGCCTCGGAACGGTGAACGGCCTTTGCTGTAAGTTGTAAAGTTGTATGGATGTCTTTAATATTAATGTTGGTACAAATGTTTGAAGTGGCCAATTTTTAAAACAAATGTCCATTCAGCTATAATAAAGACAAATTAGATCCTCTAATGCCCTAGATATGAGCCCACCCTTATATGTACTTATAGGTATTGGATCTGTTATCCCGAAAGCCCCGAATTACGGAATGGCTCCCATTGGCTCCATTTTCACCAAATAATTAAAATTTTTGAAAAGGATTGCCTTTTTCTGTGTAGTTATAAGACAGTAGCAAGGACAGTCTATTGAGTTTATTTAATGATTTTCTAGTACAATGTACAGTGGTGTGAAAAACTATTTGCCCCCTTCCTGATTTCTTATTCTTTTGCATGTTTGTCACACAAAATGTTTCTGATCATCAAACACATTTAACTATTAGTCAAAGATAACACAAGTAAACACAAAATGCAGTTTTTAAATGAGGGTTTTTTATTATTTAGGGAGAAAAAAAATCCAAACATGTGTGATAACTTGTTGGGCCACCCTTAGCAGCAATAACTGCAATCAAGCATTTGCGATAACTTGCAACGAGTCTTTTACAGCGCTCTGGAGGAATTTTGGCCCACTCATCTTTGCAGAATTGTTGTAATTCAGCTTTATTTGAGGGTTTTCTAGCATGAACCGCCTTTTTAAGGTCATGCCACAACATCTCAATAGGATTCAGGTCAGGACTTTGACTAGGCCACTCCAAAGTCTTCATTTTGTTTTTCTTCAGCCATTCAGAGGTGGATTTGCTGGTGTGTTTTGGGTCATTGTCCTGCTGCAGCACCCAAGATCGCTTCAGCTTGAGTTGACGAACAGATGGCCGGACATTCTCCTTCAGGATTTTTTGGTAGACAGTAGAATTCATGGTTCCATCTATCACAGCAAGCCTTCCAGGTCCTGAAGCAGCAAAACAACCCCAGACCATCACACTACCACCACCATATTTTACTGTTGGTATGATGTTCTTTTTCTGAAATGCTGTGTTACTTTTACGCCAGATGTAACGGGACGCGCACCTTCCAAAAAGTTCAACTTTTGTCTCGTCGGTCCACAAGGTATTTTCCCAAAAGTCTTGGCAATCATTGAGATGTTTTTTAGCAAAATTGAGACAAGCCTTAATGTTCTTTTTGCTTAAAAGTGGTTTGCGCCTTGGAAATCTGCCATGCAGGCCGTTTTTGCCCAGTCTCTTTCTTATGGTGGAGTCGTGAACACTGACCTTAATTGAGGCAAGTAAGGCCTGCAGTTCTTTAGATGTTGTCCTGGGGTCTTTTGTGGCCTCTCGGATGAGTTGTCTCTGCGCTCTTGGGGTAATTTTGGTCGGCCGGCCACTCCTGGGAAGGTTCACCACTGTTCCATGTTTTTGCCATTTGTGGATAATGGCTCTCACTGTGGTTCGCTGGAGTCCCAAAGCTTTAGAAATGGCTTTATAACCTTTACCAGACTGATAGATCTCAATTACTTTTGTTCTCAGTTATTTTTTAACAAGGGGGGCAATCACTTTTTCACACAGGCCTATGTAGATTTGGAGTTTTTTTTCTCCCTTAATAACGTAAACCTTCATTTAAAAACTGCATTTTGTGTTCAATTATGTTATCTTTGACTAATAGTTAACGGTTTTTGACGAGCAGAAACATTTAAGTGTGACAAACATGCATAAGAAATCAGGAAGGGGGCAAATAGTTTTTCACACCACTGTACTTTCGTATAAAAGTTGTGTCTAATAATAGATTCAATTAAATGGCCTGGTATAGCAGTTACAGTATGATGAAAAATATTTTTACAAGCTCTACTTTTGAGGAAATACTCCAGTTTATATCCAAAATGTTATAAATGTGAAAAGAGAAACTGCAACCCTTCTCATCTCCAGAGAAAGAAGCAGAGAGAGAGAGAGAGGGCATAAAGCTAAACAGTGTGATCTTTAAAAGATGATCTAAAATAACACTGACAAATGCAGAAACATAGACTTTTGAAATGTGCTACAGGAACAAATACCGAACCGGATTCAACACGAGCCAAAAGGCATTTTCTCAAATCTATTTTAAGCACTAACTTGGGATGGCTACAGAATGAGTCCAGTTGCATTACAGTTCTCAGTATAACACTTGAAGCAGTGTCTTCCATGAACAACAATGATTTCGTAGAATTACAATGGCAATAAAATCATGAAACCCCTGTTACTAGCTCTACATTTCAGATGCAAAGCTCCGCTTCTGCCTCTCCAGCACAATTGTATGAATATAAATGCAGTAGCTGCCAGAAAGATATTCACAACAGCAATCACTTTACTAATAAAAATGTGGCTCAATCTATAAGTGTTTCAGAAAAATTACAAAGCAGTTACTTTTTTTTGTATAACTTGGACATGGGAAGTGATGCTTCAATAGAGTGACATGGTGAATGCCTGCATGTGTACTCCAGCACATAGCACTTTTTTTTGGTTGTTTAGTCATTAATGGGGGGATGTAATATGTTTCGCTTACGCAATAAAACTGTGCAAAGATGATTGCGAACATTAGCGACCATGTTTGCGTCCTTTTCGACTAATTAAAGACCTCAAAAACTGCAAGAGCAAAGTCTTTTTAGCGACAAAATATTTAATGAAACTCCAGAGAAGGTGTTAACTAGTGATGAGGAAAAATTTTCACCAACCATGGATTTATGGAAATATTCAGCATTTTGCCATCTGCAGATTTGTTTCACGAAAAAATGCCCATTGACTTTAATGCATTTGGACAAAAAAGTGCCCAAAAGAAAAACGCCCATTGACTTTATGGCATTTGGACAAAAAAGTTGCAGAGACAAAAAAAGTTGTGCAAGAAAACAATCCCAACAAAAAATTGTTGACGCCCACAATGCGTTTCACAAATTTTACAGTGAAACACCACTGATTTGCTCATCACTAGTGCAAACACTATACCTTTTCTTATGGAAAATGTGTGATGTAATATTTTTTACATTGCAAGCAGTGCTAAACATTCAAAAAGATTCTAATGCAAATAACACCTGCGACTTTTTAATTACATTTATATATAATACATATTTATAGAGCACTATATGTATGTGTGTGTATATACAGTATATATATAGGCAAAAGGTGATGCCACTCTCAGGATTTAAGCACAAAACAATAAACTTTTTTATTTTATCTTTCCTTTTTTTATTTTATCTTTACTTTTTGTTTTGTGCTTAAAGGGGTGGTTCACCTTTAAGGTAACTTTTATTATGTTATAAAACGGCCAATTCTACGCAACTTTTCAATTATTTATTATTTATAGTTTTATAGTTATTTGTCTTTTTCTTCTGGTTCTTTGCAGCTTTCAAATGGGCGTCGCCGCCCCCTTCTAAAAAAAACAAATGCTCTTTAAGGCTACAAATGTATTGTTATTGCTACTTTTTATTGCTGATCCTTCTATTCAGACTCTCTCCTATTTATATTCCAGTCTTTTATTCAAATCAGTGCATGGTTGCTAGGGTAATTTGGGCCCTAGTTACCAGATTGCTTAAAATTCAATTTGATGAGCTGCTGAATAAAAAGCTAAATATCTAAAAAACCAAGAATAATAAAAAATGAAAACCAATTGCAAATTGTCTCAGAATAGCACTCTCTACATCATACTAAATCCTTTAAATCCTGAGAGTGCCATCACCTTTTGCCTAAATATGTATCTCTTATGCATGGGCACCCAGGTATCAACCAAGTTCAGTGTGTACCTGCAATTTTATATATATATATATATATATATATATATATATATACAGTAGATATATATATATATCTACTGTATATATTTATATATCATTCATGTTTCAGGCTATAACCTAGACCTCTATCAAGATAGACATTTTATCTTGATAGATTATGATTACAAATGTCCAGGTGTATAACCTTAACTTTTTCTTATTACATGCCGCATGAAACCTATCAATGAAGTTATCAACAGGCATAACCTACTCACAAATCCCTAAATGAGAAAAAAGACAAGGCAACAGCAGCAGTGACATTCCATTGTAAATCAAAATAAAACTATGACAGTCACAGTACCCCACTGTAATAACAGTAATAAAGAAAATATCTATTTTGTATTTATTCTTAAGAGGTACAGATCATCAAAAAAATGTTTTATCCTCCTGTTGTTTGGATCATTCATTATGCATATGTTTGTGCAAAAGCTGGGGCATTGTGCTTAGTGCATGACTGCTTGTACCAGAAGTGCTTAGCGCTCAGGGGGTCATGATAGGTGTCCTTTTATCATTAGAATTTCTATGCTGTGTTTGAGGTTGCCATTGCTAACAAGTGCAACTAAAATTAGAGCAAATGTCTCATTGTTAGGGTAACTAAGTCCTAAAAATTAGAATGCTGTTAAAATATCACAATCCAAAGATATGCAGAAAACAAAATGTGTAATTAAAAAATATGTTTTAAAAATGGGCGTTGGTTTGGACAATTCCTCTCCCTTAAAAGCCGCATACCCGTGGGGAGGATCGATCCTTTATACTGAAACCAAAGTTCTACTGACACTGATTACAAATAATGCTACTATGCAAAGAGACTCCTTATACTATGATAAAAAGGTAAATATGTCGGCTTTTCAACTTTATGATCATAACTTTGTAAATAAAAACCCGTTTTTCAAACTTACTTTTGAGACAGGGGCACAGGGAATGTGCATTAAAACTTGCACTTCCATTATACTTAAATACACTATATCTTTGCCTTTAGAGTACTTCCACATACCCCCAATATTGTAAATAAAAAATACAAATTACAAGGAAAAATATACCCCCCCCCTTTGAGATGAGCTGATTCAATCGGGCTTATGACCAGTTCCCCACACCCTGTATGCTAACAGTGTAATGTAACCCCCCCCCCCTCACCTTAAGTCCCTCTGCTTTCCATAATGGATAGTGGAGGTACTTAATTTTCCAACATCCATTATTTGTTTTATTTCACAATGTGAAGTGAGAGGTGTACCCCTCTGTTAGAATAGAAGCAGGGGTACTGGTCCGTGCAACACAGGCAAGCTCTCATGGCTTCCTTTAACTCTGTGGAATCAGGTATGTCTGTATAAAAAAAATATTTTTTTTATATCTAGAAGTATCAGATGGTTTTTATGCAATTTTTTACATTAGTCCCACAAAATAAGCCCCTTGTCTAAAGTGCACTATTCTCTTCAAGCAGTAGCAGAGGTGTTGATTTTTAGAAGCTGCTAAAATATCGACATATTACCAAAACTATCTGATTTCTGGATATTTACACAACAAGGTCTGATGTTATATACAATACACAAAAAAAAATGTTATAATGCAAAAGCAGCCATTAATCATTTTGTACAGTGGACACTTAATACATAAAAGATCATACCTGTGAGCCTGTTCCTTCTTTAGATGGTTGATTTCCTTCAGGTGATCAGGAAAAGATAAATGACTTGTAGATTCTACTAAAATAACCCTGAAAGGAAATGAAAATATAGAGTTTCAAAAAATCTCTCAAAGTATATTTTGACAAATGATTTATTTTTCTAGGTTTTTTGTAATGCAGATACAAATAAGTATTTAAAAGCCATGGAAATGTACTTTTTTTCACTAGCAAATTATTTTACATTGCAAGCAATGCTAAACATTAACAAAAATGCCATTTTAAAAACCACTTTTTAATTACATTCCCCCTTAAGGCTCCATAGATGAACCTATATCTGCAATCCTAAAGCTGGGCATAGACGCAAAGATCCGATCGTACGAATCCTTGCCTTCCAGCAGCTTAATAAATAATCGCCTGCGCCTATTCACACGTGCGCTGCATTTTCCCGGAACTGTAGAAATTGCCTTCAGAGGCAACTTTGAGTGGCTTCGGAAAAGCCAGCGCCACCTGAAAAATCCAGCACCAGGCAACAAAACTCCCCGAATCTTCACGTCTGGCCTTACCCTAAAGGCTCTTCAAAACGTGAACAAGTGTGTCTGTTATCTGCTTGTCTTTGGGGGTTATTTATTAAAGTCTGAATGCTAAAAACCTGAAAATTCTAGGTTTTTTTTAACTATAAAATCCAAGTTTTAAAAAACTTAATTCAAGATTTACTATAGAGAGGATGGAACCAGTACAAAAATACAATATCTCAGACCCGCAGAGGTTGTATATAAGTCAATGGGAGAGGTCCCTATCCTACTTGGAATTTTTTGTGGTCTGCGCTGGAGAATAAAATCTATTTCTGGCTTTTCAGGCAAAGGTTTCAGGAAAAATAGTACAATTCAGGTTTTTGCTAAATGTTATTGAATTTATCTGATTCAATAGTGATTTCTAGATAATAAATAAGTTAAAATCGTGGATTCTAGGTTGGTTGGACATTTTTATTTTAAAAAATCAGATAAATTTGGATTTTGATAAATAGCACCCTAAATGTGATAAACTATTAAAACAGTTCAGTTCCAAAATATGTTCTTCAGTGTGAATGATAACAGAATCACAATAAAGAGCAGTAAGGATATTTAAGGTTACTTATATTAAGACAACATTTTTAGGCAAACATTGACAGTGACAGTTTTGTTACCTGAATTTGCAACGCATTTTAATTGGTATTTGAATGGCTAAATCAATCTTTTTCAGCTCATACAATGGTGATTCATGCTTATACAGGCCCTAAAATGAAAATGAAAGGGAAATTGTATTTCTAAAACAAACAATTGTCTATTTTGCACCACAAACAATATTTGCTAAATGTTATATTTAAAACAGTTGGATTAGTTTTTTTTTTTCAAACATAATTTCCCTCTGTCCTATAAAAACGCTTCCTAAATGTGAAATAGCATGAGGCATTTTTCTCATGATAGTTTCAAGCTAAGCAGCATAAGGCCAAACAAAGAGCAGCTATCAAGATATAGACTTCAGCTCATTTTACTAAAGACAAGTAATGAATTTCTCCCTTCAGAACTCTTTCTATTTCTGTTTCTCTCATTTCAGTGTGCTGATGCACAGTGTGAATGATTTTTTGTATGATTGTAGTTATCACCACTTGGTAAATGAAGTGATTTCTAGTCAATTGGTCTGATCAGATAGAGTATGTCTGAATGCAATTACATAAGTGATGCTGGCACTTCTAAATAAAAAAAAAATATTCCTGGCATCAAAATACCCCAGATTTATGCAATTAGTGAATGGTTTAAGATTATCATTAATCTGCCTCTAAACACAGTGAGCCCCACAGGTATAACATTCAAATAGTTAAACCTGACCTTTCCTTTGACTTACCATAATATACTGTATTTACTATCTCTTATATCTTCTTATTTCACCCACAAAATACTTACAGAGGGCACCACACCAGTTATGCGTGGCTGAAGAGCAAATGCCAGTGTAGTTCCATTAATGCCATTAGCAGAACTGGAAACCAGTAACAGAGTTGCTTCTGCAGGATCTAAGTATCGACTTTTGTATTCAAGAGTTATCGTTACTTGGTTCCTGTTGAAAAAAAAGTATAAATTATGTTGCAGAATGTTTCCAAGCACCTGCACAATGATTATGCAGTCAATCACCCTGGCAGTAGAAAGTAGCTTCTATACTAGTACTACAAATCATCACACATCTAAATGACAACATTCGAAATTCTTGGACTCATTATTTGCTGCAATTCATCACTTCATTATCTAAGTACATCAAAACAATATTTTAAAATAAAGAGAACCTTGACCTAATTATGACTGATCATCGTGATGCATTTTAGGGAAGGTAATGTAAGTTTAAACTTTTTAATACATCATATTTTATTTTTAGGCTCAGTCTCAAGAATATGTAAACTTACTTGGGTTGCTTTCCAGCTGGGATATTTTTTATTCTAACAGGTTGAAATGCACTGCATAATTAAGTAAGTAAGTAAAGATTTATTTATATAGCACTTTTCAAAGCAAAAACTACAAAGTGCTGTACAACAAATTTAAACAAAAGAAAAATTAAAATACAGAAAAAAAACATTGTGCACTGTAACGTGTTTCTTTATCAAAATTGTAAAATTTTGGTTTATTCGTAATATATATCTGTTTGTTGAGTGGTAATAAATATATGGCAGCATCTGGCAATGGTGAGATGCAAAACCCAAAACTCAGTAGCTAGTCCTACATGTATTATTAACATGTATTTCTATAGCACCAACATATTTTGTAGCGCTTTAGTGGTTGATATGGATTGAAATCAAACAAATTGATCTTCTTATGTTTGGAGCGTGTTGCAAGAGTGAGGTGGAAGCTGCCAAAATAATAGAAGAGAGACGTGGGGAAATTGCCATGGCGGTACTTGGCGATATCTAAAAGAAAAGTTAACCCTTTTTGGAAGAGATTTAAGTACAGAAAGAAAGGTTCATTGGGCAGAAAGTGTAAAGCATATTGAGAGATGATGATTGATGTTAGCAAAATGTGACAGTGGAAGGTGGAATAAATCGGATCTAAGATGTAGAGGGAGAAAAAATAAACTTCTTAGGGATAACAAGTGAAAAAATAACTGCAATTTTTTTGATTTAAGTGGGTAGAGCTATGCAGTTAAAAACAGGTTGAAGCTCCATTTGCTTGGTGTATCTACAGTGTCAGAACAGTTCCTGCACTGCTCCTGCCCATTGGAGAGTGGGAGGTTAAGGCTACCAATCCAGCTAACTGCCCCTGTGCTATGTTCTATATTTTTGTTTGTATAAAAACGGTGCCTGCTTAATTCATGAGTCAGTCAGTGTATAGCCTAGATTTAACATTGATTAGTTGTTATTAGAAAAGAATCTAATCCACTGGGCAACATTAGGTAAACAAAAATATTACAGTGAAATGTGAGCAGTGTGTGTGTGTCAGATGCATTCAGCTGAACATATATAACTGTAAAAGAAATCTCAAACAGAAGAATACAATGCAACAAAAAGTATTTTAAGCATCCAACTTGTCTTTTAACAAACCGTCTGACTTAAAAAGTAGTGTACATCTGTACATTTTCAAATTAGTACACAATATCAGCATGAAATCAACATTCTGAGGTGATGCCATGTGCTTGTACCCTGAGTGCATAGGGCATTACATTATACATTCAGTCAAGGGTAAAATAGTTGGCAAATCACTGATTCTGCAATCTAAAATGTAATGGAACATTGAAGTCTGTTTCAAATGTTTTGCTTCTGTCCTGCTGGAAACTAACCAAATGGAAATTATGAACATCAAAAAACAGTTAACAGTAATAAAGGGCTTGCAATGCAACAATTCTGCATGCACCAGAGACATTTCACTTAATTTTCCTACCATTTATTCGGCTATATTAGCAATGGCCTTCTGTAATGACAGTTGCATGCATAATAGGATTTCTTCCAAAAGAAAATTATACTTGGAAAGGTCTCAAAGCCACAAAGATAAACAGAACAAACTTATTGAGGGTAGGGTGGCAATTGTTATTTTAAATGATAATCAAAATACATTAAGATGGGCTGTAATAAGCATTTGGGAAGCAGGGTGGCATTGCTTTATATTTTAGTAGCATACTAGATCTCTGTAGCAACTCTAAATCAAAGAACAGATAAAAACGTATGTCCTAGTTAATATTTTCTGCAACAGGCACTGAGAGAAAATTAAGACATCTTGCATCCTTAGGACAAGTAAAGCATTTGTTGTAGCGCTGTGATTTCCAGGACATGGTGTTATTGGGAATCGCAGGAAAGAGTTGTTGCTGTAAAGTATGAATCAGCAAAGCAAAAATATTTTTAATTGTCAGATATCTGTTTAAATGTTTGGAGCTAAACAATTTTTACAATTTACACGTACACAAGCAGATTTATAAAAAGGTGAAAAGGGGCCTTATTTTGCAAGGGTAACAATTTCAATACTTTTTAGGCATTTACCATAGCGTATGCAAAAATGTACGGAAGCATATTTCTTGATCAGAGCAATGTTTCCATGGTACAGAATATTGGGCAAACTTGTAAATATGGTCCAAGGCGTATAATGGTTGTAGTCAGCTCAATGCTGGCAAAACAACTTTAACTATTAATATAAATGAGGGATATGGGAATAAAGCTTTGGTAAATAGGGTGGTTCTTTTATTACCAATCACCAAATGAAAAATCATTTTAAAGGGGAATTCAATCCCTCGGGCACTAACCTAGTCCCCCCCACCCCCCGTAGGCCCCCCTCCCTCCTCCCCCCGCCTACCTCTCCCCGTAGGCAAATGCCCCTAAGTGGCTACTTACCCCTCCGTGATGGTTTCCGAGCGCCATCTTCTTCAGCAAGGTCTTCTTCCTGGATCCGTCGGTGCCTGGTGGCCCATGTGCAGTAGGATGCATTTGCCGGTTTGTACTACTGCGCATGCACCGAAAGTTCACAAAGTTTGCTTATTGAACTTTGTGAACTTTCGGCGCATGCGCAGTAGTACAAACTGGCAAATACATCCTGTTGCGCCAATGGATCCAGGAAGAAGACGTTGCTGAAGAAGATGGCTCCCAGGAACATGCATTGAGGGAACCTGCACAGAGGGGTACATAGCCACTTAGGGGCATTTGCCCGCGGGGAGAGGTAGGCCGGGGGGCAGGGCCTACGGGGGGGGTGGAGGTTAGTGCCCAAGGGATTGAATTTCCCTTTAATGACTTTCAAATTTGAATAAACCTGTCCTAACATGTTTAACATGTGGAGGCCTATCAATCAAAAGCCACATTTTAGTCGTTTTTGAAACCATGACAAAATTCACTTTCTGACAACTGAGAACACATGAATGGGAAAAGCAGTAGAAAAGTTTTGAAACCAACAACTTTTTCAACTTGTCAGACAATAACTACGATTTTTTTTCATATTCCAAAAGCCAATGTCAAAAACACAAGAAAACCTTTTAAAAACACGAATCAAAGAAACTAGTGATGGGCGTATTTATTAGCCAGGCGCGAATTTGCGGCAAATTCTCACAAAACGCCAGTGAAAATTCGCCAGCGTAAAAAAGAAACGAAAATGACACAACGTGTGTCAAAAACGTGACGTGACTCGTTTCGTGAATTTTCTGCCAATTCGCGAATTTCGCTGAAAATTCGCAATTTTTTTGGTGAAACAGGATAGATTCGCCCATCACTAAAAGAAACATCTTCCAGTTGCAATTGACTTCTACATGATTTCGACAGGTTTTAGCTGGAGTATTCTCAGATTCGGAATTGCCACAGTTTTGGTGCTTAATAAATTCCGGAAAAGTTGCAACCTGAAAAATCTGAGGTTTAATAAATCAGCCCCATAGTATCATGCAAACCAAACTTAAATTGTTTGTAGTTCTTTTGTTAAACAGAAATTCATGTATTGCACATACATACATGCTCATTCTTTACCACAACTTTTGGCTACTTCAGCTGTCTCTTCAAATAAAAAAAGAGATAAGAAAGTTACTTACTTTGGTGCAATCATTATTGTGCTTCCTTTAGGTAAAAAGAAATTGTCAGACTCTCGACCTATAATTGTAGCATTATACACCAGTGGTTTGCTGCTTGGATTTTTCAGGCATACCTATTCCAACAATATTAAAACAGAAAGGTCAGACTATTGATGACCGTGATTGAACATTAGCAAAAACAAACAGAATAGACAGTCTTGATAGTGTGTGGTTAAAGTCATATGAGGTAAAGGAAATTCTAAATTGTTAATAAAACCCTTTTGCCAAGCAAGTAACACCCATGTTGGTACATCAGCCACTCACAGGGGCAGATGAATACCCACCTCTTTGGAGACAACTTTATGAAGTGCCCCATCAAACATCACTGTCTTCTTTGGCAAATAAAGTGGCAGTTTTTCATGCAGATAGACACACAACATGAGCATCATAACTGGGTTTGGATCACATATGTCAGTGGCCTTGATTATTAAAAATAAAAAAGTATTATATTTTTTAACATTTTCTCAAGTACAATATACAGTAGATTGGTTACTCATCTAGTATTAACTGAAATTGATAACAATTGTTTTATTTTATGAATACTTTTCCAAAACTGTTCCACAGCTATGATTGAAAATGACAGCATTTCAAGTTTAGACTTTGTCTACATATCTTACCTAATGTCTGATCCAGAGAAAGTTGAAAGAAAAAGGAGACAAACTCCATTTTTGTTAAATCTCCCCTATAGTAGATATAACTACTAGGAACCCCTTTCATTAAACGCCAACTTCCATAAAAAAAAATCAAAGCTCTGATTGTGGACAGTGATAGCTAAGTTAAGTCATCATTTGTGTGGACAAAAACTTTATAGCTCATGACAGATATTGAACCGACATATAAAATTCTCGGTTTGTTAATGAAATGTGACTAGTGATACACACTGTGAAAAGATGAAAATATCTTAGTCAATGCATTATGATATTATATTGTTCAATGCAATTTTTATATATTTGTCTTTATTCCATTCTATAGTCCAATGTTGTTATTTACCTGCACATCTATGTCAAGGCTGATTGATCGGAATGCACTAACAAGAATAAGGCAATTGTGTAAGCACTCTTCTGGGCTTTCAGGGTTTGTGTACATGAATGTAAAATGAGTAGAAATCTGAAAGAGAAATTGTTGTATACATATACATAACCTGAGTAAGATAAACTATATAGTATTGAAGAGTATACAGAGGGAATGTAAATATGAAAGAAACTGTTGCAAGTATGCTATAATCCAATCTAAATTAGAGAGAGGTTCTTAAACAGTATATCTTTTCATAAACCACAGGACATATGACATTGAAAGAAACTGTACAAGGGACTTGCATAATGCTTTATTATTTTGATAAGAAAATTGAGCAAACATTAGGGACACTTTTATTCTTCCGTCTGTCTTTTAATGATAGGTGCAACCACCATCTCCTTTACCCACAAAAGTAACATTTGGGAATGTAGATTTTGAAAAGAAGTTGTGGTATTATTCAGAATTCAGTTAAATAACAACAAGAGGTAGTTTACTTTTTATGAGAGAAAGATGAAATGGAATTATTGTAGAAGACATAGTACTTACTAAAAATGGACAATAGAATGCCACCTGAGCAGCTAATACAAGACCATCTAATAGGTCCCTGTCAAAGTTTATTATCCATCTTGTTGAAGGAATTTCACCTAAACAATAACAGATTATCACATAAAATCAGTTGAAAGATATTTCTTTTCATATAGTTTACATGTGCTTAAGTGTGCTTCAATGCAAATCTGTTGAATGCAAGCTTGGAGAGCAGGTAAGACTGAAAACAGGATTGAGAGCTGTAACACACTTTTATTGTTCAGGAGTCAACCACATTCATACCAGAGCTGTGAAACATGTATATAAACATGTATATAAATACATGTTAATAATAATACTAAGTGGAGAAAAAGCATAACTGAGCTGGGGTTGAAGGGAGTGGTTGAGTGAATGGTGAAAACCCCATGATAATTATATTTGAGAGGTTGGCATCACTGAGAATGCTCAAGGCTAAGAACAGGCAGAAAGAACTAATTATGGTCAAGGGAGAAAATACACACTGAAATGTTTAATACTAGAAACAAGAAAGTTTCTTGATTATCTAAAAGCTAGGGCCAGTGTGGCACTCTCAAAATTAAAGTCAGATATGAAGTGACGAAGAGAAATGTAACATTAACTCCCGTATGCGTGCAAATGAGTGTTATACACCGATAAAAGTTTTCTAGCATTTTATGAAAAATTAGCTGTGCAGGGTATAAAGACAGATATTTTGTCTAGCTAAACAGGAAGTAAAAAAAATAACCAATAAAGTGAAAGGAAATACAGTACACAGCCCAAAATGTAACTAAAACTACTTCAAATGCAAATGTAAAGCATATGTATCCAAAAATTACAAGAGTTGAAATATTACATTATGTTCAGCTATAAATATGCAGTTATTTTTTGATGGCAGTATCCTGCTAGCACTTAAGTGTTCCAAAGGAAGGGAGCTATCATCGTATTCTTTGAAATGGAGTTATATTTTTCTGTAAAGCAGAAATCAGAACCCTGTATTACACACAATTTAGTATCAAATGTAGCTTTGATTTCAGGAAATGAGAAAATAGATTACAATGCAGATCACAATGATGAAGCTATTAAAATTAGTTTTCCTTCTTTTCCAATTATCTTTTTGATAAGGAATGTGGTACTCTAGTATATGGCTTATACTGCATATAAAGCCTATATACAGTATACCATGCCTTCAACCTGCTGCAGAGGAAAAGCGATGTTTAATAAAATGTAATTCACATAAATTAAACAGAGACTATGTGGAATTTTTCCTAATATTTTTTTTCTCCAAAATAGGTCTTTTAATAAATCATGTTTGACCTTTACAACATTGGCATTTTAGGAAATAAAATAAACACTTTTAAAAAATACAAAATAGAACTACGGTTAACAAATGCAACTGAATACTAAATCCAGTTCTATGGGGGAAATTAATCCTATCTGTCATTCTGTTTAACAATATTGTTTGTAAAATTATGTTTCTTTGCATACAGTGTAAATTATAAGAAAATATGTCTTTATTTCCTTTAGCGCTTGCTTTTATTTTAAAAATCCACTTAACTGTAGACAGTGTTTAATAAAACTTTACTCAAGTAATTATATTTTAATAAATATTTTAAAAATGATAAGATGAAAAAATAAAAGCAGTTTTTTTCATGTACGTATAACTTTAGTATACACAGGGATGACAAATCACATAATAATTATATACAGAATCATCAGGACAAAGAGCTTAAGTGTTATGTGGTAAGAGACGTAAGTGCAAATTCACTAAAGTGTGAAGCGTCTAACGCTAGAGCTAATTCGCCAGCGTGACGTCAATTTACAACTTCGCAAATTAGGCATCGCTAGCGTGAATGTGCTTTGCCTGGCGAACTAATGGTAGCGATACCTCGCTACCGTTCACCGCCCTGAGCGCAAATTAGCATCTTAGTGAATTTGCGTAGCGTTGGCGAAGTGCGTAGAATGCTGGCGAAGCTGTTGCTAGCGCATTTTAGCACTTTAGTGAATTTGCCCCTCAGTGGGAAGGACGGCTAACATACAGGCACCAATTGGAGATGAAAAAGTGCACAAGGTAAGACACAGTCAGTAGGCACAGGCCTACGCTAATGTTTTAGAGCTCCAAAACGTAGGCTCTTAGTTTTTTTCTTGAAGCACTTGAGAGAGGGTTCCTTACTGAGGAATTCAGGGATGGAATTCCAGAGATAAGGAGCAGCAAGAAAGAAGGGTTTGAGACGAGAGGTGGCAGTGTAGATCTAAAGATAAGGTGACTTTGAGATGAGCGGAGAAGATGACCAGGAACATATAGCGAGACAAGAGAAGAAATGTAGTGAGGAGAAGAGGAGTCTGAAGGGCTTTGAATTTTAGTAGACTGAGTTTTTATGCTATCCTTTGCTTAACAGGCAGCCATGCTAAGGATTTTAGTTGGGTTTAAGTAGGTTCCCTTTTAGGACAGAGCAGAAGGATCCTGGTAGCAGAGTTTAAGATTGATTAGAGGGGAGAAAGATGGGAGTCAGGAAGACTGGTTAGGAGGAGATTGCAATAGTCTAAACGAGATACGATAAGGGCATGGATTAGTGTTTTGGCTGTTGTTTGTGAAAGAAATGGGCGTATATTGGCTATATTGCAGAGGAAGAAACAACAGGTTTTGGTGGTATTGTTAATATGATAAAGGAGAAAGATGACGAACAAGCAGTGCACTGACTTAACTGGGCTAATTGTCATGTCATCAATAGTAATGGTGAAAGGTGGTTTGGGTGGAAAGACCATGAGCTCAGTCTTGGCCAAGTTGAGCTTGAGGAGGCATTGGTTCATCCAGGAAGAAATACAGTAGCTACTAAGCTGCTATATGGGTTTGTACTTCAGCGGTTAACGAGGGAGTGTCTAAATATATCTGAATGTCATTGGAATACAGGTGATATTGAAGGCCAAATGAAGAGATAAGGTCCCCTAAGGAAAGAGTGTAGAAAAGACAAAGTACAGAACCCTGAGGCACTTCCACATTAAAATGAACATGAGGAAAGGATTTGTTTGCAAAAGTAACAAAGGAGGAATGGTCAGAAAGGTAGGAAGAGAACCAGGATGCAGCTTGACATATACCAACTGAATGGAGAACTTGCTTTAGAACAGATTGGTTAACAGTATCAAAAGCAGAAGATAAGTCCAGGAGAATTAGAAAATAGTACTGGCATTATAGCAGTCTGGAGATTTACAAATCTACATAAGGCAGTCTCACTGGAGTGTGCGGGTCGAAAGCCAGACTGCATAGGGTCAAGCAGATTATTGGTGCAGAGAAAGTTAGCAATACGGGAGAAGAAGAGACGTTAAGAGGCTAGTGGTAGAAGAGAGACAGGATGGTAGTTAAACAAACAGGATGGGTCCAGTGTAGCCTTTTTCAGAATGGGCTTGACACAGGCCTATTTAAATAATCAGGGGAAAGTAGCAGAAGTCATTGAGGAATTTAATATATAAGAAAGTACTGGAATAATAGTGCCAGTTCTCAGTTTAGGGGTAGTAATTGATATATGCAAATACATAATCTGTTTATATCACCCTCCCAGTGTAAACACACATACCCCATCTGAAATGTAAATGCAGCAAAATACAAGAAAAATGGGGATGGGGTTATGTAATAAAAGGCAGTAGCCCACAGCAACCAATCAACAGGCAGCATTTACTGGTCACTTGTTTCAAAGCAAACATTGTATTGGATGCTTTGGGTTTATGCTCCTGGGCATATGCAGTGCCTATTATTTCATATGGAGAAAAGAGATTAAAAGGATACCAACAGTTAATCTGCTACATCTCCAGAGCCTGATAACTTGGGGGTGGGTGGGTACAGACCACCAGAAAAGGGAATGCTGTGTGCTTTTTTCTGCAGGAGACTGCAGCAACCTGACTTACTAAAGAGCGCTTGCATAAATCATTGGCAAAGTGAATTTTGGGTGGCTATAGCCACAAAAATAGAGTGGTTAGAAAATTAAAGTGCCATCCCCAGGGTATTGGTGAAAGAAAAGATACATTTTAATCAAACGTTAATAGTGCATATAAAAAGCTTTCTCCAAAGTAGATTATAATATTATGTGACAGTGTTATGTGTTATGACAGTGTTTTTTCAGGTACCTTTTTGGCAATCTTTCCATACTGTTTTTCTCATTTTCTCATAATTTATGTTGAGCCAGGTAAGTAATATTCTTTCTGAAGGTGAGTATATATTGCTTGACAACGGTTCAGAATTAATTCTTGGCATAGTCTCACTAACATAATCATCATCCCTTTTCTTTTGTGTGACACGAGAGAGAATCAATACCTTGAAAATAAAAATATATCAGTTACATACATAGTTACATAGTTAAATTGGGTTGAAAAAAGACGAAGTCCGTTCAACCCCTCCAAATTAAAACCCAGCATACACCCCCCCACTCTTTCACACAAACCATACAGTATATGCCCATAGCTAAACTAACTGTAGAGTTTAGTATCAGCCATTGATATTATGTGTGTCCAAAAACTCATCCAAGCCTCTTTTAAAAGCATCAACAGAATGAGCCATCATAACATCACCCGGCAGTGTATTCCACAACCTCTCTGTTCCCACTGTGAAGAACCACCTATGCTGCTTCAAATTAAAGTCCTTTTCTTCTAGTCTGAAGGGTGGCCTCTGGTGCAGTGATCCTATTTAGGGGTAAAAAGGTCCCCTGATATTTGTCTATAATGTCCTTGAATATATTTGTAAAGTGTAATCATGTCCCCTCGCAAGCGCCTTTTTTCCAGAGAAAACAACCCCAACCTGGACAGTCTCCCCTCATAATTTAAGTCTTCCATCCCTCTAACCAGTTTAGCTGCACGTCTCTGCACTCTCTCCAGCTCATTTACATCGCTCCTAAGGACTGGAGTCCAAAACTGCACTGCATACTCCAGATGAGTTCTTACTAGGTATCTATAAAGAGGTATAATTATGTTTTCATCCCTTGAGTTTATGTTAAAAGATGATAAAAATGTTTTATACCCAAAATGCATCATTTGGTGCTTAACAATCCATTTTGAAGAACAATATTGCAGAGCTGTACATATGACACACAATTTAATCTATTAATAAACATAACTTATATGGAAATACTGCAGTGCATGAAAAGGTAAAGAACACTTTTAACTATTTTTTAAGGCTGGCAGAAATGAAACTTAGGTCTACTTAGTTCATCAGTACTAATACAGTACTAATACAGTTTAAATAATTATGCATCATATAAAGCAGATTAAACACAAAATTTGAAGAGCTATGAGCTAAATTAACAAGACAAGATTTTGTGCATTAAATTTTATCTTAGGAATGTTATACCTTGATCTTTTTGGTAAGAATTTTCAATAATCCTTTGCTTATTGATAATTTATAAAAGAAATCAAGAGTCATTGTAGAGAGGCATAACGATATACAGTAGTTGAGCGGGGGTTGTCCCTTATTCTAAAATATTTACTATAGAGCTCAGCAGTAGTAAAGATATAAGCACAAGTTATTTCTACTGCTGCTGCATCAGCTTCCTCAACCCGATGAACTAAGCTCCACTGAGCATCATGATTATCATCATTATGAGGGCTTTGATGTTGTACACTGAACTCTACTGTATTATTTATTGCTTTTGGCTATAAGGTAATGTCAGTATATGGAAATGTTGTCAAGGTGATCTTAGGTAGTTTTAGGTAAGGGTCAATTATATGCTTTAAAAAGGACAATAAGTTAAGCTATGATTATTTAGAAGTTGATCCCCTCATTATTAAAAAATCACAATATGAGTTTCCTGTTTGCAAATGGTTTTTAAAGGGAAACTGTCATGGGAAAACATGTTTTTTTTTTTAATGCATCAGTTAATAGTGCTGCTCCAATACTTACTGCACTGAAATCCATTTCTCAATAGAGCAAACAGATTTTTTTATATTCAGTTTTGAAATATGACATGGGGCTAGCCATTTTGTCAATTTCCCAGCTGCCCCAGTCATGTGACTTGTGCCAGCACTTCAGGAGGGAACTGCTTTCTGGCAGGCTGTTGTTTTTCCTTCTCAATGTAACTGAATAGTACGCAGTGGGACATGGGTTTTACTATTGAGTGCAGTTCTTAGATGTAACAGGCAGCTGTTATATTAGGGAGATGTTATCTGTTTACCTTCCCATTGTTCTTTTGTTAGCCTGCTGGGTGGGGGAAAGGGAGAGGGTGATTTCACTCCAACTTGCAGTACAGCAGTAAAGAGTGATTGAAGTTTATCAGAGCACAAGTCACATGACTTGGGGCAGCTGGGAAATTGACAATATGTCTAGCCCCATGTCAGATTTCAAAATGAAATATAAAAAAATCTGTTTGCTCTTTTGAGAAACGGATTTCAATGCAGAATTCTTCTGGAACAGCACTAGTAACTGATACATTTTGAAAAAATTTTTTTTCCCATGACAGGATCCCTTTAATATGTTCATGTTCTCAGTATGCCTTGCGTTGCTAGGTGAATGGAAACAGTGGGTGTATCAACTGAAATTTTATCAAGTCTCTGATAGGATTTGGGAGGATTACTAGTAATCTAAAGACAGCTAAGAATTTTTACTAACTAGTCAGTACTGGCGACATGATGGAGAGGTGGGGGAAAGCATTCTTTAAACATAAATGCATCCTCTCTATTGGCACAGAATCGATCTCGTGTGATTCCATTACCATGGCAGCAAAGTGGCTAAGGGAAAGATGGTATAATTAATTTGGACATTCCTATTACACTACATCATGTTTTATTTAAATACATTCATTATATATGATTATAATCAGTATGGTGCTCCTGTCAATAACAAGATACCCACATTAGGGTATATCATGAAAATAATGAGGTTACACTTGATAAATGTATACACAATAGGAAAGAAGTCCTTGCCCTGAAGAGCTTACAATTTAGAATGTGTGTCCTCAGTGAATATGTAACTATGTGAGTGAAATCCTTGCTAGGTAACTAAAACCCAGGGCACATCACCACAATGAAATTCAATGTATTAAAAATTGTATATGAACTTTCGATGTAGACGAACTGTATGACAAATTTTCTGCATTTTACAGGCGGTTTTTTGCTCAGGAGAACAATTATAAATCTGTGTTACCCTTTTCCCCAAAATCTATTTTGCCAGGTTTTGATTCACAAAATAATACAATGAAGCTACATCCTCAACATTATTATGGCAGTGACATAATATCCTGTATTCCAGAAAATTCAGAAGCAAAAGTCAAATCGCTGGTGTTTTTAATTACACTTTTTTTAACATTTGAAGCTTATGCCATTTGTTTTAGGATGGGCTCATAGCCTAGGACAATAAAGGATCTCTACTGTATTATTTTTGCTCCCATGGACATTTTTTTATAAAAAGCCTCCACTTAAAACTATTTGACTACCATACCAACACCATACTGTTAATATGACCTATATACCCACTGAATTTAAATTAGCACAATCATAAGTTAACAAAGTTTAACTAGGAAGAATGTAACAGTAGAGAAAATTTGTTCTACAATTTCACTGCAACAAATCACCGCTGACAAAAGTACGCCAATGTTCTATTGCTGAGACTTAATGGCACATATTTTTACGAACAAGCATATTCATCACAATTTAATGTCTGACATAGTTGGTAAAGTATGGCAGAAACTTCCGAAGCGAAAATTTGCATGTAAGTAAATGTGCCTCAGAGAATGAACATGATGAATTCTGCTCATTATTGGCAGTCACAGGTTAAATGCAAGTATCTCTAAACTAAACCAAACTTGTAGAAATCAGCATTTTGTTTAGAACTTCCTTTATCATTTAAAAACTGGACTTGCAGTACTCACCTTGTATATTTGGAGCAATATGTCCATCCAAACACGCTTGCTTAAAGACTGAAATGTAGAATTATTTATTTCAAGCAATTTGTTTTCTGCCTGTTTGTCCATGTTCTTCTTGTTTAGGTTTTGCAATTCCTTAATCTGAACCTAAAAATGAACAAGAATTATACCACTTCAAATAAAGTGGTATACTTAGAGTTGTTTAAGTTCAATGACATCCATCCTTCTGTTCCTATATAGATAGGCCTGTATATGTGTGAGTATATATGTATGTGCACTGGGGTTCGTTTGGAAGGGTTGGACTTGTCATCTTTCAACCCAAATTTAATATATAGCGATGTAAGTGTTGCATGGAGAGCTTTAGGAAATGTTCCTAATTTGTAAAGGTTCTGGCAAGCACACCAGTCATATGATTAGCATGTAAACTACTGAAATTAGTTTTTGCTGAGCTTTAGTATTTAAAACGACGGTGAATTTATTTTATACCTACCTGCCTGCTTCTTCATTTTTAAAGTTTAATCTCTAATATGAAAAAAGTTGTTTTAGGCATTGCTATAACTTTATACATATGCTTCATCTGCAACGATATCCTGCAATATGTTATGAAAGGTCATAGTGACTCAGTTCATTCTTTTGCTAGCGTTCACTGTACGATGCAGATAATGAAGCCTGTGTACAGAGCTGCAAAAATTACTATTATTATCATCATGGCTATTTTATTTTATTTGAGGATTATGACCTTCTTGAAACACACTGTGTTCTGAAACACTGAAAACGAATAGAATAGCTACAGTTTCAAAATGGTATGATAGTTTTGGAAAAAAACTGAATTCCTCTGAACAGAAATATGCTGCACTGCTACATAGCAAAAATCTGTTTAGAAAAATCTAACAATCTTTTCAAATGCAATTATTGTAATGCTTGCCATTAGAAACGAACAATGTTGCTGAGATACTATTTTTAAGTGGTTTTAAAAGACATTATTAAGCAAGCAATTATTGGATTTTTTTATATCCTATCTTTGTATCTTTACTGTCAAATATTAAAGCTCATCCCTTTACTACCTTTATTAGGATCAGATATTTTTGAAAGTACAATAATGTAAGATGTAGAGATTATAACATGACTACAATCACATAAGGATATATCTCATTGGTGTTGCCTATTTATTAGACACACTGTAAAATAAAACTCAATGTAACCTGAATGATAGAATACACTTTATTATGACTTTTGGCACACACATACACTGCTGCACCCTTCAGTACTAAAATGGCAATTTATTAGTCATCTGTGATTCTTTTAGATTATTTTCTGCACTGGAAAGATTCCCAATGTTCCAAGAATAACGTTTTACTGCACTAAGCACTCAAGCACAATCTGACCATGCAACACAGGTATCTTCTATGATAAATGTGCCAATTCCTTAAAAAACTTCCCTGACTGGATATTTTTGGAAAAATGGGGAAAATATTTATTTTCCAGCTGAATTAATTTTGGATTTAGATCTCCTGCTAAGTACCACAGATGATAACACAAATAGATTAACTATTGATGCATTTATGATAAACTGTACGTGTTGCACGCTGCTCTACATTTTGCTCTACATTAAACCACAGGGTATATTAATAACAATGCAAACAAGTTGTATTGATTATATAAGCTAAGCTTTGCTTATGCTTAAATACAAGGGAAGCTAACATACGGTAACAATATCCAGCTTTTGTGAGCATTCTGTCACCAACACATCAGTCAACCCAGCAATGGGTAGAATATATTTAAATATAATAATGTATCATTATTCAAGGTTGTTGTTATTATTCTGTCATTTAGGAATGAAACATAACTCATGCTAACTGCTTTGCCATAATGTTGAGAAACATGAAAAATGACCACCTAAACAGCATAGCATTTAGGCCACCTGCAGCAATAACCTTCAATTCAATATTCTACATTATGCATTATACAGTATGGAGGACAATGTAATAAGCCCCTAACTCTGCACCAGATATACTAACCTATAGTAACTAGAAAGAACTTACCGCAAAAATGTAATTGTCTGTCTCATATGGGTACTGCAAGGTTTAAAACTTTATTGCATAAACAATAAATGTTTAAATGAAAATTAAATAGTTATTTTATAAATAAATATGTTATCTAGATTGCTACCTGTACCTGCACTTGCAGCCACCTTTCATAATCATGAGGTTCAAACAGGAATTCTGGCTTGATGTAAGGAAGAGAGGCTCCTTGGTTTCTGCAAGAGTGACCATACACATAGCAATATTAATGATGTAATATGTAATGAGGCTACTTCAAATATCATGCAGCACAGGAAATGTTACATTATTTGAATAACTAAAATCCCCATTTTATTCAATATGAATTCCATATTTACTATTTTTCAGCTATAATATATTCTTTTCACAAAAAACAGTCAATTGCCACATTTTGACAATAACTCAGTTATGCCTTGGAAATCTGAAGACATCATAGTACATTGACAGGCAGGGCCTAGCATGGAACACTGATAAATATGGAAGTATCAGATGCTAGCCTTTAGCACCTGCAGGCAAAAGAACCAAGATGCAAAGGGTTATGGACATGTCCTGGGAAAATAGACCACAGGAAATGTTAATAACCACAGACTTTTTAGGGAGATTCATGGTAATTAATTAATTCTGTTTGTCCAAAGGCAAGGGTAATGATAAAAATGCCTATGTGTGCCATTGGTTTTACAATTCTATGTTTGGCTAAACTTTTAAGAAAAGTGCAAAGGGGGAATGTGTACCCTTTAACAATGAATTTCTGAAAAATATAGTTGTTTGCTGTAGTTTAAAGAAGCACAGCCATTTACTTTTTTATTAAGATGCCCTTTTAAGATCACCTTTTTCTTACACTTCTTGATAACATATCATGAATGGGTCATTAAATGTTTACTGCCAATAACTTCTACTTAATTAATGACAATTAGCCGGTATAATTGATGGAGAAAGGATTTCAGTTGAGTATCATGGTACTTGTCCGATTTGATTAATTTCTCAAAATCTTAATGATTACTGTCAACACAAACATGTCCCTTACACTTCTGCAATAAAATGTAGAACATTTCATCCTGCTTTCTGTTTGCTAAATTGGCTTGTAAGAAGTGAGCAAGATAAAATAAATACACCTTGGTTTTAACTTGCATTGAAAAAAAATGTTCTATAGGAAAGTGTTTTCAGTCTGCTGTAATGGTCTGTGCATAAAAAAACAGACTGCTATGAAACTGTTAGAGTTAGCATGTGTGTCACCTTCATGTCTCTCATTTCTCTGTCTGTGCAACATATCACTTGACAGCATGTGCCTCAGAACTCAAATAGCTGCAGTGCCATGTGCACTTTGTTACGCTACTCTGCACTATAATTACCCTCCAGACTGATTCTTGGTTCCTGACACTTCTGCTTGGTTTGGACTATGATGATTGGCTGCCTGCCCTGACCCTTTTGCCTGGACTTTGACTTAGAACATCTTTACCCCTTGTGTACTGCATACTTGAATTTTCCTGCCAGTCTGTACACCAGTTTCCTTATTGGTCCAGACTCCAAACTATTGGAGCAGATAGGCCATGACAATGAGCCACTGTACAAGTAGAGAATTCGGACCCATTTTGACAAATACTACACAAAAGGGATTGCTTACTTACTAAAAAATGGGGTGATGCAGAGTTTGCCACAGTTGCTGCGCAAAATCCCACTTATTAAAGGTGCTTCTGCCCAACATTACTCTTTGCATTCCTGTATAGTGCATAGTGCTGCACCTTTGTCCTTCCTCATATTATAAGATTATGCATGTGCATCCATTGATGAAGGGAAACCTGTCTAAAGCAGTGATAGCTCCAGAGTTCCCATAGTGGCCTGGGTAAATTTTTAGAACAATTATATCCTATTTACATGAAATCACACAAAAAAATTAAAACTGACGCATTTGCAGCAGATCCATCTCAACTTTGTGGTGCACAATCCTGGTGGTAAAGGTTGGATTAAGTTTAAAAATGGTAATTGTGTCTGATTGTACCTTGCACACTGCAGTTGAGTAAGTAAATGAGCCCTTATACCGATTAAGGTTCATATATGCCTACTCAAGAGCTGGGGGGGGGCTAGGTCTGTAACCTATGCAAAAATTAGATTAATGTATGGCAAGAAAATGTTCATTAATATACCATAACATTTTTAGAATATAATGTAAAATTTTAATATTGCATTTACACAGCCAAGCACATAATATTGCAAACTACTCAAAAAAAACTACTCAAAAAATGTGGTGTTATACATCATTCTTAAGGTTTAATTTTGAACGGGTTTTAAATAAAAACATACGCATACAGTATGTAAATGCTTACCTGAGAAAAGTTAGAAATGTAGCATGTTGCCAGTGGAGTTGTAGAACTCTTTCTGTAGGATTAGAGGGCAATGATTGACTTGCAGTAATGCCAGGTAACATCTGTCCACTCAAGTATAACAGCATGTCATAAATGGTTTTTGTCTGCTTGCCCAGATTTATGGTTTTTGCTACCTTTCCTTTGGAATTTTTCATGTGCACTTTGCAGACACTGCTAAAAATACAAACTCAAATTAGATTCCCTGAGAAACTTCTGCTAGTGAAATAATAGAAATGTGTCCTAATTATATGTGTGCAAGCATACATTGCAAAGACTCATACAGGTGCCAGTAAAACTTTTCTTTGTCCCCCTCCGCCAAAAAAGCTGTTTTCATCTATATCTACTTTAAACTGGTGTTACAGGCTCACTTCATCACATTTGGTTCTGACAGTGCCATTTGTTGTCCATAAAAGAGATGAAGTAATCGTATAAATGCAATTTATTTTCTTCTGCAAACAGTAAAGAAGTAAAAAATATGAAATTGACAATTTACTATGGCAATTATTATACAGATGTATTGAAATGCACCATTTGACATGTACAATTGCTTCCTTTACAAACGTATACATAAACAGCTTTCCATAAATTCTGCTGCCTGCACATGCACAAGCCCAAAATATGCTTTTGTCAGAAATCAGTGGTTTACTTATATTTCAGAAAGCAGAAAATACAAAACAGACTGCAAACAAACTAAAATACACTAGAAAGGCAGACATTTGAAGTTGATGCCATTAGAGTGATGAGTATACATTACCTCCACATAGACTGGGGAATAGTGATGGGATTACATCCACTTGGCCATCCAAAAAGACTGAACCACGTTCTAACTGCAGCCATAACATTCTGGAAAAATAGCCATTCATCAGTGTCTTCTTCAGGATAGAGTGATAATTCAAACACATCCTTGTTTCTTTCAACTTCAGCCTCTCTCTCATCGCTCATCAATCTTTCATTAGATAATGTATTTTCATCTTCTAAAAAATAAAATTCATTTGTTTTATTTACAACTTAAATAACTTAAAGAAACACCAACATGTTCATATATCAAACATTCTTTAGAAAGTTTAAAAAAATAATCTAGTTCAATGCTCAGTGTTCCTTCTTGGCTGACATTTAATCTGTTGATCCACAAGCTACTGTATATTTGGCTAAATGCAATTTTTTTAAAAGTTAGCTCACTGGTGTCATCTAACTTGAATATAATTTATTTTTACAGTAAGTTGAAAAATATTAATTATGAAGATAATTCATGTGACAATTATACATGAATTCATCATTCAAGTAATTGATGAAGCATTGAAGATTGAAGAAGCTTTCCCTGATTAGTAGATGTATAAAAAGACTCAGCTAACCAAGAGAGGGAGCTTTTTTAAACTACATTAGAAAGTAAATATCAATGACCAGCAAACCAAAAATTCACCTGATTCAGCAGACCAAAACCACACATCTCCATCTCTTAACTTTAGCAACAGTCCTGTCGACAGGTGCATACACCAGACTTATGAAATTAAATACTCTCATATAATAAATTCCAAGAATGTTAACTGGCTAAATGCAACTATTTTAGTTTTGCAAGAGTATATTATTAACTATGGTAATCCAATAATTTCCCAACAAAACTGCAACTCACAGAAGAGTTTAAAAAATTATACATTAAAAAAAAGAAAAATATATGAAAATATGTTTTTTTTATCTCCATACAGTAAGCTCAGTACACATAATTCTCATACAGTACATCAGAACTGACTTAAAATTTATCAGTATGGAGATATTTTACTTAACAATAACGGCAGATTTATAGCTGTATTGAAACTCTTTTAAAAAGGTATAAAAGTGCAAGGTTCAACACTTTAATGACAATTTAGAGAAGTATTTGTATACAATAATACAATACTTAGACTGTAAGCTCAGCGGGCCAGGGACCTCCTTCCCACTATGTATCTTACCACATAGCGCTATGTCCTATGATTCTGAATATATTTATTATGTGATTTCTCCCCATGTATACTTTTATATATATTGTACTTTTATGCACTGTACAGCGCTGCAGCTCCTTAACAGCGCTTTACATATATAATGAAGTTATACATACATAAGTTTAAAGAAGTTATAAATCATATGATGATTGCACTATAGAGTTAAAAAGGGGGCTGTAAGAAAATGTTTTTAATTAAATAAGCAAGTATCAAACACCAGCTATAAGTAGATTATTGTGAATGTGATAGACTTAAAATCAAATGGAAATGCATAGGTAAATACCTGCTATTGATTCTTCATATGTTGAGCTGGTAGCTGCCCCAAGAGAGCTGGATGATGTGCTCTGAGATGGTGTTTCTGGGATGTAGCAAGGGCGCAAAATCGCCTCTCCAATGCCATAACCCTTTTCTCCATTACCATTGTGTGCTAAAATACATAAAAGTGTAGTTTTTAATAAATTCATAAAATAAAATCATATTTTTCTCTGCATTTTTATCAAACCTTGAAAAAGCTCAATCTCAGTTTTTGATAAATCTGCCACTTTAATATATTAATTTTGCAAAAAATATATATCTGTGTTAATGTTTTTCGCTGCATTTTTATCAAATCATGTAAAAAACTGAATCTCAATTTTTTCTAAATCTGACCCTTAATATATTACTTCTGTAACTAGACAAATGTCTAACTTTTGCTAGACATTTGTGTTAAAGAAAATATATACACTTTACTAAATTCGTGTGAAGGATTCGAATGGAAAAAAATTCTAATTTAGAATTTTTTTAGGCTACTTCGACCATCGAATTTGCAAAATTCGACTATCAAATAGCCCAAAATTTGATTCAAATTGGCCAAATTCAAATGTCGAAGTACTGGCCCTTTAAAAAAATTCGATATAATAATTTGGCAGATTAAATGTACCGAATTGCTATATAACCCTATGGGAAGCTCCCATAGGATTTTCCCAAGTTTTTTTGATCGAATATAAAAAATTTAATTGAATGGTCAAAATTATTTGAATAGTTCGATTCAAATGATTTTATCGATCACATTTTTCATATTCAAACGTTCGATAAATTGAATTGCGCTAAAACCCCTCAAATTCGAATTTGAGGGGATTTAATCCAATAAAAATTTTGATGGTCGAATTCGAGGGTTAATTGACCATCGAATTCGACCCTTAGTAAGTCTGCCTGTGTGTGTGTGTGTATTAGCTGTACTCACTTACTGAAGAAAAAGCCTGGGTGAACACTGCAGAAAAATCACATGGAATATCATGTAAAGTAAGGCACTCACAGGACTTAAAATATGGTGAACAAGAGATAAAGTTTATTTGTTATTCCAACGTTTCGGTCTGCCTTGGCAAAGGTCTCATGTATCATGTACTGTATATATATATATATATATATATATATTACTTGTATAATATACAAGTATAACACCAAAACACCAAAATTATATATATATATATATATATATATATATATATATATATATATAAAACACCAAAATTAGCCGGCATTCACGCTACAAAAAAAATCTAAGTGCTTGGGTAAAATATAGACTAATCGAACAACAATGTCCGCACTCTCAGGTCTTAAAAAGTAAGAAGGTTATTTATTGAAAAGAACTGAACTGAATTCAAAACTATAATTGTTCATCAATCACCAAAAATATTGTGACTTGGTAGGGTCTTAAAGAGAAATAGTTACCACTTCTCAAGATAACTTGCTGATCTGTGCGATGGTATGCAAGGTAAGGGTATACAGTGAGGATGCAGTTCTCAGCTACTGCTGAAACTTGAAGAGGAAACCTAGAAGTAAAGAGATATAGAAAAAATAGTTTTCCCTTGCCATTGTTTTGGCCTTGTCATTTAATAAAAAAAAGCTATTGCATTTGAGAAAGTAAACATTAGCTTACTGAATATAGAAAAATATTGACTATTAATACCAGTAAAAAGTTTATAGACTCAATTTTCAATCGGATCTGTAAACTACAGAGTTTGACTCCAAATGAAATGGTGGATTTTGAAATAATTAATTAGTTATGACTTTTATGTGCTATATATGGTGGACAACACCATGGAAGCATTATAGCTTCCGTGTGCTATTTACCCTTAATTGGTATCAAAGTCATGAATATCTTAAATCATCGTAAATTATGTCCTTATAAATGGTGAGTAGTGATGTCATCAGTTATAAATGGGGAGCAGTGATTTCCTTTTTGTCACGACTCATTAAAACCTGTGTACTATAATAAATAAAGTACTCCATGTTGCAAAATGTGACAACATCAGAAGTTACCTTGGAGTTCCATGACCTGTGTAAAAAAACTCAGACTTGTTTTTATAAAGTCATGAAACTCCTTGGTAACTTATATCCTTATAATTTGAAAGAGGGGGTACTTTATTCACTATATAATACACAAAAGCCATACATACAGTATCTTGTAAATATATATCCTTATAAATGGTGAGTAGTGATGTCCTCAGTTATAAATGGTGAGTAGTGATGTCATTTTTGTACCACAACTCACTAAAACATGTGTATTATAATAAATTACTATATTATAGATAGCTTGCATGTGCAGTTGTATAAAATCTGAAAATGTTGTGTATGCTTAAATCAAAGAGAGATGCCTGTATTAAGCAGATAAGATGGTGGCCCTCGGGCAAGTGCATTTTGTTTCCAAAAAGGAGTACCAATCCAGGGAAAAACATTATGCTTCATTTAATAGGGGTGGGGGCATTTAACATTTTCCTCCAGTGAACTAGGTTTTCCTTGTGTTTAAAAAGCATAGCTGCTGAAATGATGCAAGATACACTGCATATATTCATCTTGTGGGAAAAAGGGGAATGCATTTGTTTTCTGTTACTCATTAGGCATTCTGCTGCTTGCATACTTATTTCCCTAATGTGCACTTGCAAAGAAGTTACAGAAAATAGGCAATAGTCATTAAATATATTATGTGAATCCACATTTGCAACCTGCTGGTAGCCCAAGAAAGCTCAAGTTCCAACGGCGAATTCAGAAATAAAAAACAGGATGAAAAACTCATAAGAGAAGAAAGCTCATTTCTATTAAACATTTTCTGAGATGTTAAAAATCTGTTTTGCACTGCTATAATCTAAATTTCTAATCCTACGTATCCAGACATTTCTCACAAAGAATATAATGATGGGTGGAATGAATTTCTAAGAATAGAGGTCAATTGATGAAAGCTGGATATAGTGTTAAATATATGCTAACAAATTGATTATGGTTTCTTTCCTGCAATTTACCTCTATACCTCCTAACCTGCAAGTCTGCCAAATGAAGCATAACATTCAAATCATGTCTAGATTCTAATTTTAAACAGAATTAAAGTATAGTTATGAAATAACAGGACTCTATTGTCATGTTTTAACTATCTCTTGTAATGCAGAATAGCTGTAGCATTAACAAAACTAAGTGATCTACAAAACAATAGAGCAGCAACACTAAAAAGTAGAATGTAGTTGAAAGAAACAAAGGAATATAAAAACTCCTGTTAGACTGCAAAATACAGTAAGTGCTCAGATTTATTATGAAATGGAAATTACTGTAGCACTTTGGTAAAAGCAAATATGACCCAGACATTTCTTTAAGCTGCCCCAAGAACTGAAAGGCAAGATGGGATTCTAATATTAATTTGCAATATAAAACTATAATAAACAAAAGCCATGAATATCTTGTAAATTACACCCTTATAAACTGTGAGTAGTGATGTCATCAGTTATACACAGTGAGTAATTGATTTTTGTCACTTCTCACTAAAACATGTGTATTATAATAAATAAATTACCCCCTGTTGGAAAATATGAGGATATTAGAAGTCACTTTGGAGTTCCATGAACTGTATATAACACGCAAAAGCCATGATTATCTTGTAAATTACTTCCTTATAAACCAGTGGTGTCCAAACTTTTTGCAACGAGGGCCAGATTTGGTGAGGTGAAAATGTGTGGGGGCCGACCATACAACCTGACATTCTTTGAACCATTAACATTAACATCATTTAACGAATGCAAACAAGGAATTGCATAGCCATAGCTGTAATATTTGGGCACATTAGTGAAATGATCTGCCACTTGGTCTATATTGCTGCCTGTGTGCTGAAGGTGTTGGCAATAGACACATACTGGCACGTAGCGATGCACGGCTCTCGCATACTTCTTTAGTTTACTGTACTGGCACTTCCATACATCTATTGACACCTTCAGCCCTAAAGAAGTATGTGAAGCGGCGCATCACTATGTGCCAGTCCGTGTCTATAGCTAACAGCTTCAGCATACAGGCAGCAGTATAGACCAAGTGGCAGATCATTTCACTAATGTGCACAAATATTGCTGCTACGCCATTCCTGATTGCACTGTGCTGGCTGGCCATATTATTATTAATTTAACCGGCGGAGGGCCAGTGTAAATTTGAAAATGGGCCGCATTTGGCCCCCGGGCCTGACTTTGGACATGCCTGTTATAAACAGTGACTAGTGATATCATCAGTTACATATGGTCCCATGACTCACTAAAACATGTGTATTATAATAAATTGAGTACCCCTGTTGGAAAATATGAGGCTATTAGAAGTCACAATGGCATTCCATGACCTGTTTAAAAGCACTCAGCCTTCGGCACGTGTTTTTTTTTTCCTCAATAGATTTTTATTGCATTTTTAAACCATACAATATATGCATGAAACAAAGTTGGCACATAGCATCATAAATCATGTATAAGTGACACAAGTAGATGTTACTTTTGTTATACATATAAGAAGCTGACCATTCAACCAAAAAATAAAATAAACTACCTGTGGAGTCACAACCATTCGCTTGTGTTTTTTATATGATCATGAAACTCCTCTGTGACTTATAATATCCTTATATCGTCCAATAGGGGGTACTTATATAAAGTCTATCTTGCGGGTGTTATGACTGTACAATGCTTTATGTGATACAATCCACTAGAAAATACTAAGCAGGCTTCCCGATGTGCAGATCACATGTAAAGTGTGGTGTAAACGAAACAGCATCTTTATGAAATTTTACACTGTAAATGGCAATACTACACTATAATAAAACCTCCATTAAAAAGAACTAGTCTTTGTATTTATAAAGGTGTCAGTGTGTGTATGAGTCTCTCAACAAGCTATTTTTTACACCACTTCATACCTGTTATATCCCTAAATATATATATTGAGTCAATGGGAAAAATGTATGTGGTAGGAAAATGCCAATAAAAGCAGGAAGGCCTTGTGCCCATTGCCACAATGTTAATTTATAAATGGCTGAAAGGCTGGTCACACCTAATATATGTACAGTATATGTGTATTTTTGTAAAACTTCCACTGCAGTGATCAAAACTTCATTGAGGGAATACAGGTAACATACAACAGGGTTTACTTTGTTAATAATTGTGTAGTTATAAAGTGGACACAGTGCCGTGTTGTAAAATATAAGGATTGCATAACACATTGCATTGTTCCATGACCATATAAAAGCACAATGCCGAAGGCTTTTATGCAGGTCATGGAACGCCAAGGTTACTTCTAAAATACTCATATTTTGCAACAAGGGGTACATTATGTAATATAATACACAAGTTTCAGTGAGTCATGTGACAGAAATTACATCCGTTTATAAGGATATCATTCACAGGATAGTCATGGCTTTTGTGTATTATAATAGTATTGCAGGTTTTTGCTCCACTGTTTCCTGAAATACCTGTAACTGGCTTGCGAATGAGAATAAAAGAGACTCTGCAAAAGAAATATATGATGGCAACATCAGCCATTAAACACCTAGGTCCCACTACAAGATAACAGAATAATGTCTATTCGAATAGAACCAAACAAAAACTTACTGGTTATTGTACTCATCAGTAAATAATAGGTCGACCAAGCAAGAGACTGGACTTGAACATTTAAAAGTGATTTGGCAAATAAGCTTTTCATTTCTGTCCCCAGTTCTTGAAACTGTCTGTCCATTTGGGAATGCTATAGAGAATGGCCTTGCCCGCTCACCACTGTCCAGTTCCACTTCTGGGCATTCAAACTTTAACAGTGTTTTCCTTTGTAGAAACACACAAAGTAAAATTATAGGTTACATGAGAAGCAAAATAACTATGCTTTGACTAAAAGTAACAAGGTTCAAAGTAATACTTGAACATTAGCAAAAGTAAACAATGAAATGGTAGACTATTTTTGAATACAGGCTGGGACTTTATTTGCTTATGTGTAACTAAAATATTCTATTGGTTGATACACCATATGGCAAAAGTATCAGGACCCATGCCTGTCCACATGTCATTTCCAAATAAAATATGTAGTTGGTCCTCCCTTTGCTGCTCCTTTTATAGGAAAATGTTGAACTAGATTTTGGAAAATTGTTGGTGGGACTTGCTTCCATTCAACCACAACAGCATTTGAGATGTTGGACACTGATGTTGAGGATCAGGCCTGGCTCAGACTTTGCATTTAAAATATTACCAATAGTGATGGGTGATTCCCGAAACGCCAGGAAAATTTTGCCTGTCAAAAATTCGCCGGCGTCTCGTTTTGAATGCCAGCATCTGTTTTTTTTTTACACCTGCAATGTGCGCCAACGTCCAAGGATGGACGCCAGCGTCCAAAACGCGGCGGCGTTTCAGAAATTTTTTTCCGTTTCAAGAATTTCTCTAGAAATTCGAGAAAAATTCAGCGAAGTGAAACGCCCCAGATTCGCCCATCACTAATCACCAATTTCACACAGGGTGTTCTAATATTTTTGGAGGGCAACAAATTACCAAACACGCTAGGCCAGTGTAGCAGGGCGAACCCCTGCGTGTTTATTCAACGTCAGTGATGTAATGTTTCGGGGGCATGCCCCTTCGTGCCATGTCAGACATGTCTGACTAAGGGGCACACCCCCGAAAAATGTTACATCACTGCCGTTGTATAAACACGCAGGGGTTCGCCCCACTACACTGGCCTAAAGTGTTTGGTAATTTGTTGCCCTGTTATAGTTATTGGAGAGGTGCCAACCTCTTATCCAAACACCAGGCTACATTGGTTGGAGAGGCTGGGGAAAACAGGAAACTTTTGCTCCCTAATATTTTTGGATACATAATTTATATAAAATATTCTTGTTTTTATATAAAATATATAAATGTTAGACATATTGAATGTTATACATATTACATATACATATGTAGCTATGCACAAATTAATCCAGCTTGACCGAACCATTTGGCACACACACTCTCTTTGACCACTTGAATGAATGATGTGATATGCAGATTTACAATGACTATAACGACATTTCATTATAAAAAAATTAGACCTTGTTTTTACCTTGAAAAATCTATTGCAGTTATATTAACAATCGCTTGTGTCTCTGTATCCAAAGGGACTGGAGTAAGAATCACTAATGGAGGATTAAACAACAGCCTTGGTTTTCTGACAATTCCATGCAGATACAGAATAGTATAATGGCTATCAGGATTGTTGTTCAGGATCACTTGAATCTCAGCAAAATAATCCCCTGGGACAGCTGATATGGGTTGGAAAACATAAAATGAATCAGAGTATTTACAGATGACACAAACTTGAGATATGCGGGTCAGATAGCTCCCCATTTTTACTAAAATGAGATTATAAAATGTTGCATACATAGTGCATTTATTATGGTCTAACTTAAGTAATTTTTGAAATATTTCTTGATCAGACTGCAAAGCTGGTATATCAACATCTTTGGAAAGTACTGCATTGTTTATTCAGGGCCTATGGCAGTGGGGCATGCATCTGGTGGCATAATTGTAAGTACCTGCTAGAAGTGCTGTAATATCTCAGATACTATATAAAAATAGAAAATGAATGATAATTGAAAAAGTGTCCAGAAAATCATTCTGGGTAAGTTTACACCATCTTATTTTTGTGTTAAGATCCCTTTAATTTGCTATGGTTAGCTTTAATCCATATTACACATCTTAAACCATCAGTAAAATTCCCCATAAAAGATACATACAATTGTGTTTTTCTATGAAAACAAAGCTTTAAAAAAGAAATAAAGAATAAACATGAATATGGCTACAAATGCTGTATTTTATATACTAAATGTAATATCCCAGCAAAGTGGTTCAGCAGCCTTCTGTGATTTCTTCTGTTAAGAAGCTAAGCTTGGGGGGTTGTAAGAAACATCAAGCAGAAAATAAGGTTTGTCTGTTATTGAAGCTAACAAGTACCTACTGATACTATGGCAAGATTTCCCGGACTACTATTTATATTTATTGTTATTGAAGCTGAAGCTACAGAGCTAACTATTGAATTATGTAATTGTGAGTGGACTTTAAGCTTCGGTATATGACAGCAGCCCAGCATGTGCTATGAAATCAGAAGAAAGGAAGGTGGGGAGCAAATGGCAGCATCTTCAGAGGCACAGATATTTACTGCCTAGCAACAGATACAAAACAGAAAACATAGCATTTCTATCTTTATTCTTTGTTAGGTTTTAGATCTCCTTTAATTCGTCAACATAAAAAAGTATTTTGATTAATTTAAAGAATATTTTACAGGTTTCTTACAAGGGCAGAAGTTGACAGCGATGCTGCTTTTCTGGCCCGGTTCAAGTGTGCCTGAATGTTTGCTGAACTTGAAAATCCCATCATCTATCTTTTTTTCAGCCCGATCAAGATTAAACTTCCATGTCACGTTTTTCTTAGAGATATTGGTTAGTTCAATCTCCTGTGCACAAAAGAGGGTAAACACAAGGTTACATGAATCTTAAGAACAGGCATTATTGTCTTTTTAAAAGTAAAGTACACTGTACTAATATGCCATTGAGAAAATGAATACAGTAACACTGCACAGTGTTCCCCGACAACAGGGCACATTCTTTCTTTCTAACGTTACATCTAAAACACATAAGGAAATAGTTCCATGATTTATAAAAGCTTTTAGAAGCAGCAGTTATACACAGTGATGAATCACAATCAAATCTCAAGTTCTGCAGGATGTTTCCTTTTGTATTATTTATTTACAATGGACTGGAAAGTGGCTACACACTGCCTTTCAAATGTCAAATATATTACTGTTTCGAAGTGTGTGTGTATTATATATTATTACTCTTTTGAGGGGGGGAAGTTGTGCAAGGGAGGTATATAGATCTCTTATGTTGCCCACTTATAAGTAACATTAAGTAAATGAAAATGTTGTAGCTTATTGAAAGTAGGTCAATGAGTTCAGTTCACTTCTTGGGAACAGAAAGTGCAGACTTTTGCAGAATTGTATATTCAAGACTGTAAGTTAACTAGATATTAAACTTATTGGGGCTCATTTGGTTTTCTGTTTAGCCCACAACTTGTAACTATGAAGCTGATGTAACATGTTGTTCATTCTCTCTCTGTGTGCCTTAGCCAACTCTCATTCACACCATTAGTAGTACATGTTTAGAAGCAAATAAACCTAAGGCTACACATGACTATCATTTGATCTCAGGAACATCTCTTTATTCACCAGCACAGATTCCACAGTGATGCTCTCTACACACAGATGACTGGGCACCCTCAGATGAATACTTGACTCCTCCTTGAGATTAGGACACACATTTTTAGCACTGGGGTCTATATTGCACCAATGTATTGGGCCCAATTTACCCTAGTACCTTTTCCTATGGGTCCCTAATCTGGGAAAGGTGCTGCCAGGAAACTGGCCCTTCCCTTCCTCCTCGCTGGAGCCTCAGTTGCTCATTTCACTAGCCTTCCACTAACTGACCACTTGCAGTGAGTTCCAACAAATCTACTCTTTTGAAGCATATTTATAAAATTGTGAACTCTTACATTTACTCATTGATTAAATAATGAAACGTGGGCGATTTTTTTTCTATGGTAAACACTAAGTTCACATTTTTATAAATCTGCCTCTTAGCCTCAAGTGGAAGTATATTTCCTTTACCTACAGGACAAGTGTTATGAAATAATGAAAATCCACTGGGCAGCACATAAGTGCAATTTCTTTGTGAACTTAATAGCACAAGTATTACCCTTTCTTAAAGAAAGAAAAAGCTATGACTAACCCCTCTAACATATCTTTATTCCACTCACGTAACTGTTTTACAACTCTAAAAACAAGAGGTTCAGACAGAGGGGAAGAGGTGCCAAGCTTTCCTACTGCACTTGTACAGTCACTTAGCTAACAGATTGCAGAGAAACACCACAGATGTGAGTCAAGTAGTATCAAATGGCTAACAAAACAAAGCACCAAGGGGAACATAGTAATATTTTAAGTGAACACAATGGCATAAAAGAGAATAAACACTATAAAATGCAAACTGTGCAAACAATATGGCAGGTTTAGGCTATTGATTTGAGTGTTACTGTTGCTCTGTGAAAGTCTCAATGTAATTTTGTATTGTTGATATAAAGAAGTGCAGCCCAATTTATATATGCCTATACAATTAACCCTTAAATGATGAAGCTTATGAATCTATAAAGCTGACAGATAAGTACCAGCACACTAGATCTTTAGATTCTGTGTTTATGTATAGTTTTATTGCCTTATGGGAAAAACATTACTGAAAGAAAAAGTGATGCCAGTTGCAGTGGATACAGCCAGCTCTAAAAGGGTGCCATGTGCCAGCTTGAAGAAATCCACACATGGATGATGCATTCATGGCGCAGAGGGAATGCTACTGAAAGTTCAATAGAAGCAAATTGCAAAGTTTGTGACTTTTGCTAAAGTATGAGAAACTACTGTAAGCTCTTACATGCTCTTTGTGTCACTGAAGTTGGCCTGACCTAAACCAACATTAACAAGGTCAGATGAACCATGAAGCCCACTGCCATTTGAATGGAACTTGCTGTCTTATCACATTGCAACACTGCAAAGTAAGAACTTGAGAAACCACTGATTCAGTCCCCTACCACTCCAGTTATAAGTGCAGTGACAAGAATGCAATTCATCTGTCCCTGCGCACACCATCAAATGTGCAATTTTAGGAAGAAATCTACTATGAGACAAAGGCAGTTGCAAGATGGTTTTTACAGGACACATGGCTTCTTTTCAATCTGTGGAATAAAAAATGTTTGTTAAAAATAAATATTTTTGGAAGTACAGTAGTAGTTTTTTGTGTACCTTTTCTACAAAAGCCCAACTGAATGTTTACAATGAGGTATATTTTTTCTTTTAACATTGAGGACATCTGATTAAATATTTAGATTCCAGAGAAGGGGTGCAGATCCACTGAAGCCTTGAATGCTTGTGCGTGAAAAGTTAATGAGTAAAGTCTGAAGTCTTACAAAATGTATTGAGGTGCAAATGTGAACTGTTTTGAACCTCATTTGTATTTATGTATGTATATTTCTATAGCACTCCTTGAGGGCAAAGCATTGTGCAAAATTTTATCCTTGAAGGCAACTGAAGCCAGTGTACCTATTGCTAGGGTAGTATGGCACTGGAAGGGTGGTTGGTGGGGGCCTAGCAACCTGGTATTTATTAATGACCCGAAGTGATGAAAAGAGATGAACTTGACTTCCTGAAGCCGCGGAACGACCCGAAGTCACAAAAAGATCCGAACTTGAAGTCCTGAAGCCACGAGTTCTGTTCTACTGAACACTAATATGTGTTATTTATTTATTTATTTTAAAAGCCCTAGCCACCAATGTATTATTTTAATTCTTTACAGGCCCCTGACACCAATGTTTTTTTTTTTATTCTCTGGGGCCCCCTTGTTTTTTTTTTTTTATTTTAAAGGGGGGCCCAGGCACCAACTTTTTTTTACTTATGAGGCCCTGTCACCAATGATTTTTGTAAAAACTTGTGTGTGGGGGGGGGGTTTTACCATTTTTTGTGCTGATGTCTGTGTCGTCTTTTAACTGTGGGGTGGGCGTATGCAGGCCCCGTATGCAGGCTAGCAGGGAATACAGACTGGGGGAAAAATGATTACCTACCAAGTCAAAGTCACACTGCCTCGTGTGGCTCATCCTGGAGAAGCAACAGCCAATATACACCCTGTTCCTTACACTGTCTCTGGTTTACTGAGGTCTCTTTACCCAGTTATTATTAGCCACAACTAGCAAACATTTTTACACATAACCTTAGGTATGATGGGATATACACATTTATATCACCTTACACATGAAATAAGCCTACCTGAGAGCAAAGAGAATCATCTGCAATGCCCAAGTCCAAAAATCCTGAAGACAGGTCAAATTCTAGCGTTGTAGTAGAGAAACTGAGCAGCGGCAGCAAAACTGTTAACCAGAGAAATAAGCATTAAGAGGTGATATAGAATATCACATATCATTTAGCAGTGCAGTACACTAGGTTTCTTCTCAGATTTTGGTTGTTATTACATAGGCATGCAAACAGTGCATTATTTCTCAAGTTAAAAGTACAAAAATGATTTAGGGTAGAACTACAGGGCAATAATGGTGCACTTACCTCTGTTCTGATGTAATGTGAGGAAGTGCAGGCATCATGTCGGTTGCGCGGAATCCTAGATAAATAATGGGACTGTCGGAAGTTGTCGCAGCGTGCATCCGACATGACACTCGGATGAAGACACAACATGCAGCATTGGCATCCAACAGTCGTGTTGTGTCAGATGCATGCTGCAACAACGTCCGACAGTTCCATTACGTACCTAGGATTACGTCATTCTACCCTTACAGTAATATTACAGTGTGATCCACATAATGGATATACACACACACACACATATATATATATATATATATATATATATATATACACACACACACATGCACTGTGTCACAAATCAGGTGCAGTTGCACATAATATTTTCAACGTCTGGCATCATTACCAGTGTTCACTCTGCAGGTGTGCGTCACCTGTTGACACAGGGCACGAAGGTGGCAGTACCTCCACACTTCCCCTGTGTCAATAGGAGCAGCTATGCCTGATACAGAACAGAAGGCAACAAAGTACCAAGCAGCACAAAGCAACAGAAATACCCAAGAACCTTTCATGAAAGGTACAAATCAATGTGAGAAAAAGCACAAGTTGCCCACTGGACATAAATTAGCCCTATAGTCTTTACACATCAGAATATGGAAATGCATTGATAGAAATAAGTGAATGGTAACAATAAGACCATCAGTATACACACACACTTACTAGCCTTTACACAAGGGCTGTCCAACTGGAGGCCCTAAGGCTGGATGTACGTGGCCCTTTAAGTAATTTTTAGGGCTCTCAGTCTGCTTCTCTGATTCCAGAGTTCTTGCTGCAGAAATGTGTTTTAACTACTATATCATCAGGCAAGTAGGCAAGTCTAGCAAAAAAATCATTGCTTCATAACAAAATTTTAATAAGTTTCCATCACCGCCCAAAAGCCCTAAATGAATGTTATCACAAGACAAATTAGGCACATCACACATAATAAACTTTAGCATTTTGTTAATTTTGGCTCTAAAAACTAAGATTGTTAATGGGAAATGAGATATAGATCATTTTAAAATATTACCATGAACAAACATCTAAGTAGCTGGTAGTGATAAACACTACCAATGCAAACACAGTATATTTAAAAGAACTCTTGTAGAAATACATATTGGAAGCATGCTTAAAAATGTATAGTAATAAGCATGTGAAGATGAAAATGCCATAAATAAAGAATCCACATCCAGTGATTGGAAATTCAGCAAAACTATTTCTCATGTCCAACCGAAAATCAGATATGACATATTCAATATTACATTCCCTTTATCACAGCTTGCACAGGCTACAGTTCATCAGGTTTGCTGTCATATCATATACAACATATATTTATGTTAAATTTTCTTTGCTTAATGTAAGTGAGATAGAAAGAATACAAGCTTGTAAACTTATCAAAGAGCTTTGTTTGCAGAACCTACTTATCAGTGCTGGGCCCAGTTGGGCTGTAGGTGCGCAAGGCCAACACTCAGCCAACACACCACTAGTGATGGGCGAATCTCCCGAGATTCGCTTCGCCGAAAAATTAGCGAATTTCCAGAGAAATTCGCGAATTGGCGAAAAATTCGCGAAACGAGTTGCGGGAAGCGCCGCGCGCCGCATCGTTTTCGGCACGACTCGTTTTTCCAGCGAATTTTCGCTAAGCGAAATTTCGCTGGCGATTCGCGAATTTATTCGCCAGCGGCTAATCGCGGGAATTAGCCGCAAATTCGCCCCTGGCGAATAAATTCGCCCATCACTACACACCACCTATTGCATGCAAACCAGCAAGCCAAATCCACCACACCTGTCTCACTCATCCATGTTCCCCTGCTAGATACTAGCACACAGCTACCCCTCCAAGTTGCACCCCTATACCCTGCTTCACCCTAGTTTTTTCTAAATTAGCATACAGTGAGAACAACATTATTTTTGTCTTTGAAAGTACGGTTTCTATTTTTGCAGATGATACTAAATTGTGCAGAGCTATAGGTTCCATGCAGGATGCTGTCACTTTGCAGAGTGATTTGTCTAAGTTGGGAAACTGGGCAGCAATCTGGAAAATGAGGTTCAATGTTGATAAATGCAAGGTTATGCACTTTGGCAAAAATAATATAAATGCAAGTTATACACTAAATGGCAGTGTGTTGGGAGTTTCCTTAAGTGAGAAGGATCTTGGGGTTTTTATAGATAACAAGTTGTCTCATTCTGGGCAATGTCATTCTGTACCTACTAAAGCAAATAAAGTTCTGTCCTGCATAAAAAAGGGCATAAACTCCAGGGATGAAAACATAATTATGCCTCTTTATAGATCCCTAGTAAGAACTCATCTGGAGTATGCAGTGCAGTTTTGGACTCCAGTCCTTAGGAGGGATGTAAATGAGCTGGAGAGAGTGCAGAGATGTACAACTAAACTGGTTAGAGGGATAGAAGACTTAAATTATGAGTGGAGACTGTCCAGGTTGGGGTTGTTTTCTCTGGAAAAAAGGCGCTTGCGAGGGGACATGATTACACTTTACAAATATACTCGAGAACATTATAGACAAATATCAGGGGACCTTTTTACCCATAAAGAGGATCACCGCACCAGAGGCCACCCCTTCAGACTAGAAGAAAAGGACTTTCATTTGAAGCAGCGTAGGTGGTTCTTCACAGTCAGGAAGGTGAGGTTGTGGAATGCACTGCCGGGTGATGTTGTGATGGCTCATTCTGTTGATGCTTTTAAGAGGGGTTTGGATGATTTTTTGGACAGACATAATATCAAAGGCTATTTTGATACTAAACTCTACAGTTAGTATAGCTATGGGCATATATGGTTTGTGTTTGAAAGAGTGGAGATGTGTGTGTGTGTGTATGTATGCTAGGTTTTTAATTTGGAGGGGTTGAACTTGATGGACTCTTGTCTTTTTTTTCAACCCAATTTAACTAAGTAACTATGTAACTATGTACATACCAGTTGCATTTACTCTACATTTTGGAGTGACCACATTTACTGTTTGAGGTCTGGGAGTAACAAGATGCTTCTCAGAGCTGGTAGGAGTCACAGGCATTGAGCTACCAGCATTTAAGTCTCCAGTGAAATTAATATTGATAGGGAGTTCAAAGTCATATGCTGCCACCTGCAGTACAAAAAGAAAAAAGTAATTTTATTACTATGGTTTGGCATTCACAAAATAAGGCATAATGTAAATATACACATCAGTAAAAATCTGTTATTAACTAACAGATGAATTACTTCTAGCCCACTTTAATAGTTATCCATGTTTAGCACTTTAAAAAGAACTAATTAAAATTATAAATCTATTCAATAAATGTATGCACAATTACTGCAGTTTACTTGGGAAATAATTGATCATTTGTACAGATCAATAGCTGAAACAAACAACAAGATTTTTTGCTTCTGGAAAAGAAAATATTTACCCACCCAACAAGACCTATGTACACACAGAATTTACAACAGAAATGGGAAACCTGCAACCCTACTTAGGGTTATCTACAGCTGTGGGAGTTGTAGTTCAAGGACATATGAAAGGATGCCGAATTAGCATCTTTAATCTAGAACTAGTTTGTTTAGGCACATCACACTTTAATAAACTTTAGCATTTTGTTAATTTTGGCTCTAAAAACTAAGATTGTTAATGGGAAATGAGATATAGATCATTTTAAAATATTACCATGAACAAACATCTAAGTAGCTGGTCGTGATAAACACCACCAACGCAAACACAGTATATTTAAAAGAACTCTTGTAGAAATACATATTGTAAGCAGTTGTAGTGGGAGTTGTAGTTCAAGGACATATGAAAGGATGCAGAATTAGCATCTTTAATCTCGAACTAGTTTGCTTTGGATAAATGTACTTTACTGCATAATCATTTTAAAATTTTCATGTTCCAAGGCTGTACAACAACGAACAGACTTGGTCAAAGCGGTTGCCTGGAAACAGTGTCGAGAAGTACAGATTATACTATTATAATAACTACATTTTCAAAGTCACATAAGGGAAGCCCAACCTTTGAACTTTCAGAAGTTCTTCCAGAGAAAGTAAGTGGCAGCAAAATGGATACAATTGTCCATGGTAATAAGTCAATCAACTGGACTTGCTGTATTTTTCTTTTTCCATCTTTTTCAAGGAAAAAGAAAAATACAGCAAGTCAAGTTGATTTGTCTTATTACTATAGATATACCATGACCTGGATGAATGAGAACCTTCACATACATAGATATATCTGTCACCTGTAAATTTATTATTATAATATATTATTATTATTTGGCACCCTTCCATGATACAAGTAGGTGTGTGTGACACTAGCCTAAAAGGTTTATGTCATTTTGTTTATATTAAAGGCATTTGCACTGCATTTGTCACACAAATGAAGAAGATATAGCATACTATACAAAATGTTATAAAAGATGGAGGCTTGCTGTATTGTCTAAAAGTATAGACTGGAGCAGCTTCCAAATACATATTTATGTATGGGTTTGTACTCACATGCATATAATTTGGCTATATATATAAAAATAGTCAAGCATCTTGCAGTAAAACAGGGTTGCTTTCACTCTATCTGCGTTTGGTAGACATTAGGCGTTGAGATGAGTGCACAAAAGGCAAAAGAACAGCTTCTCTCCACCTGCTTCTCTCCACCTGCATCCCCCCCCCAAAGGTGGAGAAAACCTGATGTGCTCCCATTTTCTCAACTGCTTCTCTGCACTGACAGGCACAGCAAATGCCTGCATGCAGACACACTGAGTGGATATCAGTGCAAAAATATCATGATGAATAAAATAACCTTTCGCTCATGTAAACTATATCTCCAGATAATTCCATCATTCACTTCAAGGAAGCACTCCAGGAAAAAATCAATACCCAAAACACTAAACCCTCCAGAAAAAATAAATGAATCTACCTGCTGTAATGGGAGAATTATGCAGTATGGAAATGTACTCTCAATTATAAATTAGTACAGTATATACAGTCCAGCTTGTGAAGTAATGATTTCCATCAACCAACAATCAACCAAGTGACGCCATAGCGCATGCAAAACAATCATCTGTGGATCTTTGGATGACATCATTAATTCACATTTTCTCAGCTTTTTTGATGGTCTGTTTGTGCACCAGAGGGACCATCCTATAGCACAATCATAGATTATGGTATGTATTCATACAATCCCTCAGAAGAGGGAGGAAAGAACGAGTTACATGGGTAAAGGATGGTCAAAATAGGTAATAGATGGATTAATTTGGGTGAGGGTTGGGGGGAAATCAATAACTGACAGCATGAACAAGAGTAAGAAATAGATACATGTTTGAACAGATGGGAATAGATGGGGTAGATTATGAAGAAAAAAATATTTTTGGGGACAGGCAGAGGGCATTTAGAAATTGAACAGGTGAACATAGGGTGACTTATGCAGTGTGAATAGAGAAGTAAAATGAAGGACTGGGGAATGAAGGGATACATTTGGGATTAGCAATAAATGACAAAAAGCTATGAGAAGTTAGAGATTGAATTCAGAAAGAGAAAGGGTGGATTTAGGAGACAGAACCTGAACAGGTCAACAGTGAGGACTGGAGTGAAAGACTCTAGATGAATTTAGGAAAGGCTGTAAAAATTGTAAAGGCAATTAACCATATGCAAGATTCAATTCAGGATTTGGACAAATTATAACACTTTAATTCTGGAGTAATATAAGGATGAAGAATTGATATTCAGTGTTCAGATTTGGTTCATTCTAATATAAATTACATATAAAGACAATAAAGGACCTTAATAATACAGTTACTCGGAGGTTACTAGTTAACTTCAAGGGGAAGGAAAATACACTGTTAACTTACAAGTTACATTTATTATTAAGAGAGAAACTACAGAAGAAAGAGGACCTTAAATAGGCAAGACATGGATGTATGAAAGATGAGTGAGAGACAGGGGCACTATGTTTATTGATTACCATAAATGTATAACTAATGGGGCACAATTATTATGAGCAGGTATATTTTACTTAGCAATAATGATGGTTACCACCAACTGAATTAGGCAATTCAGATTTATTGATTTACTTTCACCTTTAATCTTCTCCAGTTTGATATCTGATCATTCTGCCAAAAAAATCTTACTTCTTAAATTTCCCAAACAAGATCAATAGATAAAATAAAAATAAACTGGAGCAAGAATTTGAGAACATATGATAAAACAGAAGCATCATTAATTGAGCATAATGATGAATTAGTGGGAGATGTGGATGATGAGCTGGGAGAGAGTGGATGAACTGCACATGAGAGATTGGCAATTCTCTGACAGTAAAGCAGATGATACAATGAAAGAATTCCACCCGGCAGCTTGCAGAGAAGCAAATGAGCTACAAGTAAAAGATATATCTTAATTTGAAGATTAATAACAGTTTTACTTGAAGCATATTTGAGTAATGCAAAATTTAAGAATGTTCATGAAATGAGTCATTTATACAGTCTTACATACTAACAACTGTAAATTAATGTAATATATTCGTATTTATTTATTTATTTAATAATGCCTGTATTTCTTTTAACTCTTTGCTCATAAACACCTCTAATCACAAATTTGTTTTAGCTTAATGAGTAAGTTGTTTTTGCTCATCCTGGAAGAGACACTTATTCTCGACATTAACATTCAATCTTTGCTAATTGCGCCAGTAACATTTTGCAGCACAATCATAATAAATAAAAAATACTGTAGCGGGGCATCTGCAGGTAAAAAAACACTGCTTATACGTACTAATGAGACAGTAATGTATAATAGTTTATCTATTATGGTACGAGTTCATATGGCTCCCATGGTTCATTATAGCTAAATGAGACATTCTGCTGTGGTGAACTAGACAATGAAGTACATGATAAAAACGTGAAAAGCCTAGTAATGGGTTACTTTAATATTTAAACTGTTTATAAGAAGGATCAGTGTATCGCTGCAGCAAAATGTGATTTGTCTTTGAAGAACATTTCTTTTCCTGCTGATCCTTTTTCATTTTTGTGTTAGAGTATAAAGGGAACATTGCTTTAGTTACCCTAGGCAGGCTTCTAGACAACACACAGTGACAGCTTAACAAACAGCATGGAAGGACCACAGGACGTATCACTGAAGACACTTCAGAGTGTATCATAGCAATAAAATCAGTGCAGAGTAAGTGGTATAAAATATTACAATAACTAGCAACATTTCATGTTCTCTGACACTTCTTTCCAATGCTGCATGCATTTTCTTTATTTGATTTACAGGTGACCCATGTATGGAGTGTAAATATCTCTGTTCCCCACTGAAAATATAGGTATAAGATAAAATAAAAAAAACAGAGCAGACACAGCTTCAAGGTATATCTGGCCAATTTATAATTGTCTATCCCTATGTTCTTTCGGTAATAACCAATTCTCTATGAAGAATTTGTACAAAGATATTAAAATTGCATATATCATAAATCATGCATTTCTTGAACTTGAAATTTAAATCAAACACAGTGCATGTACCCTGTTTTATACTATAGAGAATTGCAGTATAATTGAAGAGGGCCTGAAATTCTATCTATTTTATTACTATTTTCAATTACTATTTTCAATACTCAAAAAAAAAGTTACTATTACTATTTTCAATACTCAAAAAAAAAAGTTTTTTGGATGTTAAAGGGATCCTGTCATGGAAAAAAAAATATTTTTCAAAATGCATCAGTTAATAATACTGTTCCAGACGAATTCTACATTGAAATTCATTTCTTAAAAGAGCAAACAGATTTTTTTATATTTCATTTTGAAATCTGACATTGGGCTAGACATATTGTAAATTTCCCAGCTGCCCCAAGTCTCTGATAAACTTCAATCACTCTCTACTACTGTACTGCAAGTTGGAGTGACATCAACCCTCCCCCCCCCAGCAGCCTAACAACAGAACAATGGGAAGGTAACCAGATCCCTAACACAAGATAACAGCTGCCTGGTAGATCTAAGAATAGCACTCATGTTCCACTGCGTTCCCTTCAGTTACATTGAGAAGGAAAAACAACAGCCTGCCAGAAAGCACCTCCTAAAGTGCTGGCACAAGTCACATGACCAGGGTCAACTGGGAAATTGACAAAATGTCTAGCCCCATGTCAGATTTCAAAACTGAATATAACAAAATCTGTTTGCTCTTTGAGAAATTGATTTCAGTGCAGAAGTCTGCTGGAGCAGCACTATTAACTGATGCATTTTGAAGAAAAAAAAACATGTTTTCCCATGACAGTTCCCCTTTAATGACTCTATTCCAGACAGTTTCATATTGCCACAAAAGATCCACTGAGGATGCTATTTCACACACAATTCAAACCTTCCTGGCTCACCTGGACAATAGAGACTGCTATGCTAGACTGTTGTTTGTAGATTATACCTCTGCATCTAACACAGTCATTCCCACAATGATGATCCAGGAGCTGATGAGACTGGGACTTTGTGCAATTTGATCCTAGTCTTTCTCACAAACGGACCACAGCATGTACGTATTGGCAAAATCACCTCCTCCACCATGATCTTCAACACCAGCACTTAGCAGGAAAGTATCCTAAGACTGCTGCTTTACTCCTTGTTCAGTCACAGCTCTAATGCCATAATTAATTTTGCTGACGACACCACCATTCTGGGCCTAATCACCAACAGTGATGAAACGGCCTACAGGGAGGAGGTGAGACTCCTGGCAGAGTGGTGTCAGGAAAATAACCTCTCTCTCAATGCCAGCAAATATAAAGAGCTGGTCATGGAGTTCAGAAAAAAGTATGTAGCTCATGTTCCCATCTACATTGTAGTGGACACTGTGAAAAGGGTCAGCAGCTTCATGTTCCTCTGGGTCACCTTCAGTGATAACCTCAAGAGAACAGAGCACACAGCAGATGTCATCAACAAAGCTGATTAATGCCATCATTTTCTCTGGTCTGAGAAGTTCCCGGATGTCCACCACAGTCCTCACCAGTTTCTACAGGTGCGCTGTGAATCCTCACAGGCTGTATTATATCATGGTATGACATTTGCACAAGAAAAGAAAGCCTTGCAGCGAGTGGTAAAAACAGCTCAGATCGTCGGCACACCACTTTCAGCTATTTAGGACATTTATACCATGCAATGTCTCCGAAAGATAGAACATATCATGGACTCTAGTCATCCTGCACTGCCACTTTTCTCTTTCCTGCCCTCTGGCAGGAGACTCAGGTCAATCTGCACATGCACTGCAATATAATATACAATACATGCTTAGCAGCGTTTTCAACACACATGGAGGCAAATTTATCAAGGGTGGAATTTTGAGTTCATGAAAGTTTTTTTAAAACTCCCATAAACTTGAAATTCAAACAATCGAAAACAATTTTTCAAAGTTGGGTGAATACTATGGACCTGAAAATTTGAATCAAATTCGAATCGTATTCAAATCAAGTTTTAACTCGATTCAAGTTTTTTTTGTGCAAAAAACTCAAATGTAAGGAAGGCTGCAAACAACACCAAACTGATCTCAGGAAGTCTTCCATAGGCTAAAACAGCAGTTTTAGGTGGCGAATAGTCAGATTTGAGTTCTTAAAGGGCCACTATATGAATTTCGAATAGAATTTAAATTAAAAAAAAAAACTCAAATCGAATTTTAACAATTCCCCCTAATGTGCAATATTACTAATATACACTGCAAATGCTAAATTTTACACTTGCACTTTATGGTTATGGTCATTTTGATAATAGTACATTAGCTAGAGTAGATTACACTTATTCTAACTTTTCTGTATTTAAAAGAAAACCTTTTTGTAACTTTCTCGTATATAGCTTAAGTAAACAACTTTATTGTAACTTTTATTTTATTATTCAATAACACTTTGAATCTTGACATTGCTAAGGAATGCAAACTCTTTCCCTTTTTAAAGTAATAGCTATAGACAGAGTGTGGAAGAATAGTCCTAAATTTCAATTAATCATCCCTATATGGTTAATTTTTCTTGCATACTAAAGTCAATATATTAAAGTATCAGACACCATATAATCTTTGATCACGACTCCTGCAAGGATATAGAATAAATCTTTAGTTCTAGCAGTCTCTTCATGGGAACAATACAATAGTCCCCTAATAAGGCAGCTGTTTGCAGTGCAACAATATGTAATAATATATTCTGCAGCTCAGTATGAAAAGTAATTATGTTAAAAATGCAGTAGTCATTTATTCCACTATCCACGAGAATAAACACACACTATAGCACATTAACTACATAACTTATGGCTCTTAGCTGTACAACAAAGAAATGCTACACCACTGTACAATACAAGTCAAGTGACAGCTTATTAGCTCAGTTATTCATCTGGGCAAATAATGATGTTGCACAAAAGGAAACCTGTATAATTCTGATATGATAACTATGTAGCAATGAACAGTACAATACAGTACATATTTAGCTCATTACTAACAAATTCCTGTCTAACTATTCATTACAGTGGTGTAACATTTATAATGGTGTGACAAAATTAAATGCTCACATTAAGATTAAACAGACAATGAAACTGGATCATGTAGTATATAAAAGGTTGTAAGTATCAATTGCTTTGATGTGGTTACTTATATATCCATTTTGTTCAACATTAATTCAATGAATAAGGTTTGAGTTGAACATATGTGTTTGTCTTGCTAAAAAAACAAAACTACGTATTTTGATATTTCTTGAGCTATATATATATATGTATATATATACACACACACACACACGTCTTTTCCTGTCTCTCTCACCTTATCCCTTTATGTGCCTCATTTGTTTTAAATAAACATTCCTTGTCCAACCACCAGTCATCCAGCCTGACTGATATCTGATCAAGTCCCAGCCATATTTACATATGTTAGAGAGGCTAGTGAGGTGGCAGGTTACCAGGGTCATCAAAAAGCCACCTCTGGTAACTTTAAGAGATTTTTTTTCTCTCTAAATACTCCAGTTGGGTCCTAGACAACTGACAGAATTTTTTAATTTTACACAGTCTTCGGTAAACATCATATATATTTATGGATGTATACACAGAATAGATTTACAATATATGGGTAATTATTAAAGCATGTTTTCTTATAAAAACTACAACATATATCTATTTTCTAAAGCTTTCTATAATAACGCCTATCACAAAATAATTCATAATCTGTGTCCTAATTACAGAAACATTATAACTTTTAAAAGACTTTCTCCTCTGAAGTAATCATAATGATTTATCAAACAGTGACAATGCAATGTGCTTCAGGGCTTCTGCCAGTAAAAAGGAAGAGTGCCTTTTACTTAAGCTGTATTAAAATGTACATATTTACGCATTAAGCATTTTTAAATCAAGAGATCAGTAAGAGAATACGTTTAATTTGATGAATTTCCTGGGAAATACAAGGATAATGAATTTCATCTAATTAGCATACATTCTTCATAAAAGTGTGTATATACTATAATTACAAGCCATTCTTACATCTGTAATAATCGGTTGAAGATAATCAACATTCCAGAGGGATGACCAACAAACTGTAATGCAGTGTGATCTTGATTGAGCTCCTTTGTGTGTATATAGACAGCATGTCTCCAGTTTTACAGCAGAATCATTAAAATGTTGTATTAAGTGTCAAAATATTCAATTAGAAACTAGTAGAATAACCATACATGAAGGGGATTTGTATTCTGCCTATTGCAAATATGCAGCTGAGTGGCATAGGAGGGGCCATTGTTTTAATCTGTGTTCAGTTTGTATACCACTGCCTCACTCTATATCCAGACTGATGCTGAGGTAAAAAAGGAACTTGTTCTTGCAGATTCCCGGATACTGTGCCTGGATGGCATTTATTTCTATAATGAAATGCTATACTGTATACACTGATATGCACACATAACATTTCCCTTGACTGATATATATCTAGGTAGAGACATATATTTAGGTACAGATAATATTTACTTACTTCTTTGGGATTAAAATGTAGAGCACATTCAAGTGATTCCTTCTCTTCTAACTCCACAATATACAGAAGAGGATATAATGGGTTATTTTCAACTGCTAAAACAAGCACAAAAGAAGTACATAAATTAGTCTACCAAAACTTTCAAGGCGTCTCTTTGTATTGATTCTCAAAACTCATGTACTTCCAAAAAGTTTTTCTTGAATGCTACAATAAATTAGATTTAAGTACAAGTACCTGATCCATCTTTAAATATCATAGAAAAGTCTTGGTATTTGCTAAGGTCAAACTCCACTTTTGCACATGCAGAACTTTTATTCTGAAGAATAAACGGTATAATCTGAGTAGAATTTATATACACCCCAGGAAATAGGAAAGAGCTCTGTAAAAAGAGAAACCAATGTTAAAATACCTAATGTGTTGTGTTCTCTCCACAACTAGCAGTAAGGCAGGTCAAAAAGTTAAAAGGTTGAACTTGATGGACATGTCTTTTTTCAACCTAACTTACTATGTTACTAATAAATCTACTTCCTATAACTAGATATGAGTGGTAATTAACTGAGAGCAGATCTAATCTTTCTGAAAATTGACAGTGGACATCTTCTAAACGTAAGAAGGAGCAGCCTGAAAGGTTTTGTAATCAAATCAGTCATGTGTCTTCCACATCATTTTCAAGATATTACTCCATTGTATTTAACACTGACACTGGTATTCCAATTTTTTTTCTTTCAATCAAATCCAAAAAAAAGAAAAATTGTGTCTTGTCTGAATCATGTCTTCAATGGGTAAAAGCTAAAGAAGTCCGAATTAGGTCAATTTGTTTCAGTGTAGCTTTCTTAAATTGTTAGCCAGACAGAATTATTGCAGTTATAGTAGTACACACACTAAAAACACGGTATGGGTCCACCACAGGAACCAGAAAAAAATGTTTTGACCTAAAAGAACATTGCATCTTATTATTTATTATGCTTATTTAGTGCCATTAGAGGTTTCATATTTTTTGTTTGCTTTCATGTTAGATATTGAGAAATATTTTAGCAGTTTTGCTTATCCTACTGAAATAATACTCTTAATAATACTTGTTAAGGAAAGTGCACCAAGCGGAAGCTGAAGATTCTTCCAGCATTGGGATCTGTACTCTCATCAACCTGATGCAACAAGCCACGCATTGCTCTTCTAATCTAACAAGTTATTTAGAAGTTAATGATTCTGTCCTGTTTCATTTTGCATAGCTCTCCTGATATGTATGGCTTTCTAGTAAGCCAGGGTTATGCATGAAAATTACTCACAAATTCACCAAAATCCCAAAGCAAAAATATTGTATATTAGTTCTTTTTTGTTTGTTTTTTCTAAAGCAACCAGAGTGCAAGATATTTATAATATAATTTTTTTCCTTTTAGTTTTCTTAAATAGACAGGACAATGTATGTCTTAGTTTATCAAGTTTGCAGAAAATGTGTTCTCTCCAGATGCATATTCATGCACACAACTGTTGTATGATCAAAAGGTTGCTCTTTTATTTTGTAACTATTTTACCTGTACGCACACACAAAAATTTAAAGTTAAAATTATCTTACAATGATAATCTCTTTTATCCAAAGGAGTTTTAAAGGGGTTGTTCACCTTTGAGTTAATTTTTAGTATAATGTACAGAGTGATATTCCGAGACAATCTGCAATTGGTTTTCATTTTTTATTGTTTGTGGTTTTATAGTTATTTAGCTTTTCATTCAGCAGCTCTCTAGTTTGCAGTGTCAGCAATTTGGTTTCTACGGTAAAAATTATCCTAGCAACCCGGCACTGAATTGAATAAGACACTGGAATATGAATAGGAGATGTACTGAATAGAATGATAAGTAATAAAAAGTGGCAATAACAATACATTTGTAGCCTTACAGAGCATTTGTTTTTAAATGGTGTCAGTGACCCCCATTTGAAAGCTGCAAAGAAACAGAAGAAAATTGCAAATCATTAAAAAACGATGAAAAATAAATAATGAAGACCAATTGAAAAGTTTCTTAGAATTGGCCCTTCTACAATATACTAAAGTTAACTTGAAGGTGAACCACCCCTTTAAGCCTGATGACACAGGACACATGGGGCAGATTTACTAAATTTGTGTGAAGGATTCGAATATTTGCTCGAATAGTCTATTTTCAGTTGTGCGACTATTCGAATATGCAAATTAAGTATTTTTGATCATCGAATATGAAATATTCAGTAGCATCGAATAGATTGAATAAATGCATATACGATCGCCCGTCAAAGAACTTTCCCTTTAAATTTTTATTTGACTGCCTACTTTGCCAGATTGAACCTACCGAATTGCATTAGAACCTTATGGGAAGCCCCCATAGGCCTTTCGAAAAGCGCTCAAAACCGGTGAATATGTTAATCGATTTTTTCAATTATTCAGCCGAATTCGAGGGCTAAAAGCCCTCAACAATTCGACCCCTAGTAAATCTGCCCCATGGAATGTATATTACCATGTCCAATCCCCACCATGTCCAATCCCCACCATGTCCAATCCCCCCCCCCCCCAAAAAAAATATTTGTTAAGTATCTGTTAAGTAGTGAATTCAGTGACATGACAATCTGCAGTTCACCCCCAATTACGTTTGGTTTTTCAAAAGTCAAAGTGGGCCATGTTTACCACCAAAGGGCATACATTCCATAATGCATAACAACCAATCAGCAATTCATTTGATCACCAATCAACAGTGAGGTAAATATCTCATTGGTTGGCATACAGAACGCTCTGAGACAATATGAACACCAGCCTGCAAAAGTGCTGAAGCCCCATTTATTTTCTGGGTTCACCAGGTTCAGGATTGTGTACAAAGTGATGTTCATAGAGTACAGAGTGCACAGCATGAATGTTTCATTACCTGGGTACAGGGAAATATAGGATGACCTGGATAGAAGGTATGTAAACGGTACATCGGAGGGTGTAACAATATGAATAAGGCTGCTATTTGCAGCAACAGATACCTGTGCTTAAATACAAAGACAGTTCTTCACTAAAGCTAAATCAGGTTTGACGTTTTATTTGCATGGCAGTCCTTTGTAAAACAAGTCTCTAAAAAGCATATTAGGTTACAGTTTACTGTAGAAAAGCTCACACTTACAACAGAAATCTCTATTTGTGGAGGTATTACAAATCCTCCAATTCTCAACTCCAAAGGCTTTGTGTTACGCACAGACACCTACAGTAAATAAAATTAAACAGACATTACATTACTAATTGTAGTTATAAGAACTGGAATATACAGTTAAAACAGTATAACAATTTCAATGTAATATCTACAATATTATTAGCCTACTGTATGTTTTCTGAGAAACATAATCTTCAGAAATGTCAGGATGTTTTAATGGCTGATGCATACAGTTTTATGGATCACATACTCTACAGTAGAGTGTAAAAAGTAAAATATTAACATATTAATAAAGTTAAGGCATAGTGGACAGAGAACCTTTACTCTGTAAGGCTGCTGTGTATGACAATGTGTATATAATTCTACATATTAAAAAAAGTGAAACAAATAAAGAAAATATGCTGTGATAATGATATTGTTTTCTCTAATATACTTTCTCTAAAATAATATGTTAGTTACTTGGCTGTTGGCTGAAACAGATGTTTTAGGACAAGTTTACTGTATTTGTCTATGGCATTGCACAAGGGACTTTTAAATTAATTCTACTTCAGAATGACTATTGATCGGTTATAATATGGACATTAAACCACCGTCATTACATTTTTGCTTTTTGCTAGAGAGGACCCTCTCATTAAATTGTAACTAAAACACCCTGGGGCTCTATTATAAACTTTGAGCAGGGCAGAATTATTCGCACAGTGAAAATATGTTCCCTGAGCCTGGTTAAATTTATAATGCTGAATGAATAAGAGTGAGCAAACAGATTTGCAAATTTGTTTTTCATAGTGCAAATGTCTATAAGAGCTTTTTAAACATGGCAAAAAATATTTATGCATACACTGCGTTTTTTATTACACCACAACTGTGGTGGCGGAGAAAATATTCACAAAACAGTTTAGCAAATTGCAAACTTAAGTTACTGTCAACGCTATTTTCTCTCACAACAACCTCACAAAGGGGCAAATTCACTAAAGCGCGAAAATGTGCTAGCGACAGCTTCGTCAGTGTTTGCCGCACTTTGCCAGGCGAATTTTCGCCAGCCCGCCACAAATTCATGAAAAAGCGCATTTATGCTAGCAATGCCTAATTTTCATACGGCGCAAAGTTAAAAGTATAATAGAAGTATATGTTACAGCCAATACATTACACTACACAAGTCCAGGAAACCTTTAATAAATAAAATAAAGTTGTCCCATTGCCCTAAATATGTGCCCCCTGTATAGTTGAGTTGCCATGTTAGGAAAAGTACGGGAGGAGGAGGGTAACCCCAAAAAAAATTTACTGTTTTTTTGGGACTTAGAAAAAATGTCAAGTTTATTTTTCAAACTCTTATCTATTGTATTGAACTTCGCCAGGTCTGACCTGGCGAAGTAAAGTCTAGCGCAAGAGGTAACATTCGGTAAAATGGTCATCTTAGTGAATTAGCATAGTTATGTCCCTTTGTCAGTGCACAACTTTGCCTGGCATAAGGGTGCAAAGTTGCACTAGTCTATCTACTTTGCTAAGTCTAATTTAGTAAATTTGCGAAGTTGCAAATTGACGTCATGCTGGCGAGTTAGCGCTAGCGTTAGATGCTTCGCGCTTTAGTGAATTTGCCCCAAAGTGCCTGTACTCCCGCATATACACATCTCATTTGCAAAAATGTATTCACAATGCAAATTCACAAAAACTGTAAATAAGGCCACAACAGTGCAATATGTTAGTGTTCAGGAAAAAGCATGGGCAAAACAACCATTTGCAAATAAATATGTGCTGCGAGAACTTTATAAATGACCCCCCTGTTTTTGAAAATATATGCAAAATATGTGCAAAATGTGTAGTAAATCTGGCCAAATTTCCACTTAAAAGTCAAATTTTTTGCTCTTACTTGCTTCCCCTTACTGGTTGCCATAAATAACAACCTGAAAAGCAATGCAGATTGGTTGGCAGCTGCCATTTTTTCTTTCCCATCACCGACCAGAAGTATGGGCAATGGGGCAGGAAGACTGGTTGGTAGGCTTCCAATGCACATGTTGGAAGTGTATATCAAACTTACATCAAGTCTGGTGTCAAACTTCATTACAGCTTCTGGGGTAAAAAAGATTTGGAGAGTGGCATATCCACCAATGGGTACAACACCTTGAGATGGTGTTACAGTCATGCCAGGCAATGGATTTACATCTTCAACCTGCAAGAACAAAATCTATAAATAAACAGGAATTGGGCAATTCTCGAAAAGTGGTTTACAAGAATTAAAAATTCCATATTGAGAGGCTTATAATATAGCATGAATAACAGCCATAGAATGGGTATAATTGCATTTTACCCATGGGTATAATGGCAAGATTAAAATGTATACAATTTACAGAGAGTTAAACAAAGATTCATGGTATTCTGGAGGAATGGGCCAAATTAAATTCAACAAGAAAATATATATATCTCTTTTTATTTTGTGTAAACTATTCTAAGAGGTTATCAAAATTTGAATAATCAGATAAAGTGTCCCAACATGTTTTACCTTTGCTCTTGAGAATTTTTACTAATACTGACTATATAGTTGCTTAAAAAACAAGCTAATATAGTTTTAGCTTGTTTTTGTATGTATGCTGACATACCTTATGGGGGTCAGGCTTCGAGCTAATTGACATCTGATTCTCACTAGTGGCACTACCTAGAACCACTAAACTATGCTCTGAACTTATACAGTATTTAAACAAGTGCCTTTGGATCATGCCCCCTGGGGGATACACAGGACACTATTTTTCAAAAAGGGTCAGTATCACTTTTTGTGCCTAGCAGTGTGTAGAACTCACAATTTATTATGAGGAATGTGTTGTTTAAAGGGATTGTTCACCTTTGAGATAACTTTTAGTATAATGTAGAGAGTGATATTCTGAGACAATTTGCAATTGGTTTTCGTGTTTTATTGTTTGTGGTTTTCTAGTTATTAAGATTGTAATTCAGCAGCTTTGCAGTGTCAGCAATTTGGTTTCTAGGGTACAAATTACCCTAGCAACCCTGCATTGATTTGAATAAGAGACTGGAATATGAATAGGGCATGGACTGAATAGAATGATAAGTAATAACAAGTGGCAATAACAATACATTTGTAGCCTTACAGAGCATTTGTTTAGATGGTGTCAGTGACCCCCATTTGAAAGCTGCAAAGAAACAGAACAAAATTGCAAAAAAACTATGAATAAATAATGAAGACCAATTGAAAAGTTTCTTAGAATTGGCCATTCTACAATATACTAAAAGTTAACTTGAAGGTGAACCACCCCTTTAAAAGCAACTAAATCCATTATCTCAAAAAAGTTCTTGAAGTAAATATTAGGAGGCATTCAAGCAAATTGTCCATAAGTAGGTATATACAGATGCAGTCACTTTGGATTGTGAGTTAAATGCATTGTGACTTAACTCATCCGTCTCATTTATCCCACTTAGCACAGAATATTGTGTCACAGCATCCCATCCAATTAAAGAGTTCACCATTGAAAACAATGGTGCTTTGGTATGCTAATGAAAAGGTTAAATGCATTAAATGAGTTAAGATAACTTTAGATAACACAGTTTCTTCAATTAGCCCTGAGTCACGACGCATTTAACTTACAAATCCAAGTGACTGTATCTGTACCTAAATATGCTATTTTAGTAACCTTGCAAAACAGCATTTTCCTGTCTATCAAATCATAAGACTTTACTCTGTTTACCTGAAAGTATGCATGATTTAGCCCTGTGTTCTGAAGAATTGCTGTCTTGTAAGTAGTCAGTCCAAGTGGAGCTTCAGCAAAAAGTACCCTTTGTTCTGTGAATTGGATACTAGTTGATCCAAGCTGTAAATAGCGGAAGTGGTTTTAAAAAGCCGTATACAGAAGGTTTCCAGTGCAAGGAATGATCTTAGGGATTCAGACATTACAAACACATTTTACCCCATCCATTTTTTATTATTGTAAACATTTCAAGTTTTAGGAAAACATGCCCTAAATAAAAAATGCTATTTCTATTACCCATAACTCAAACTTTGTGTTTCTCTTTAACACATTAGGGAGCCCAGAAGACACAAGTGAAACGGAAATATTTTCAAACTTTGTAATATAGAACACCTTCGATGCACAGCCAGTTAATTTGGAGCTAGGAACACCAATACTTTGTGTTATACATGTATTGTATTAACTTACTTTTTTATGATACCTTGTCCTATGTGAATGAAAAGAAAATTCAAGAAACAACAAAAGATGCACATATCCACTCAAGGCTAAGAACAATGTAACTTGCTTTACTTTAAATTTTAAAAATATTTTTATGTTAACCCTAATTCTTGTGGATGAAACAGAAAGCATTGAGAGTGGTTTATAGTATAGAATATACAATGATAATAAAAACAGCTTTTATTATTTAAAGGGCATATTATAGTTGGCTTTGTATTTATATACTTGTTTATACTTGTTTATGTTAAGTTTATGAATCACAGCAAATAGCTTAGTTTCATTGTCTCTTTTCTTGCTGTTAAAAATAAAAAACAATGACAAGTTTAGGACCAGTTATCCAGAATGCTTGGGACCTGGGATCGTCCAGATAAGAGATCTTCCCATAATTAAAATCATTTAAAGGTTAAATACACCTAATAGGTTTTTTTGCAACCAATGTGGATAAAATATATATTAGTTGGTATAAAGTACAAGGTACTGTTTTATTTACAGAGAAAAGGAAAATCATTTTAAAAATGCGAAGTATTTGCTTAATATGGGAAATGTCTATAATTCCATGCTTTCTGAAAATAGTAAACCTCGATTTAAAAATTTTTGTCCTGATGTCCCCAAAAACTGTTTTTTTTCCCTCTATAAATGTTATTATTTAAGTTATGAGGTTTAAAATAGTAACCTGATGTATATTTTGCCATGGTTCTGTCTGTAAATGGTCAGTTCCCATGAATCTGCCCCTTATATAGCCCTACACCAATCACTTACTGCTTTAGGTTGTGTATGTGACTGGGAGAGGCCTTGCACATGCCTCCAATGTAGAAAAGTAGAACACATTTCCCTGATTTTACATACTTTTTTCCTGGTCCCCTGAAAAACGTGAAATGGAGGTTCAGACTGCGCCGGAGAGACAACAGGAAAAAACAGGTGGGCCCCACCGGACCAGACCCGCTTAACAGCCTGCACATTGGTATGTGGTGGAGAAGGAGGCGGCAGGGGATGCAGTGGGGCAGAGAAAGATTTCTGGCTGGGGAGGGGGGCCAGGGCCTTGATCCACCAGCCCTGATGGGCACCGGTGGCCCAGAACCACTCCACACAGACTGCGTATCTGATCTCCAGCATCAAAAAACTAACGAGCACAAGTAAGCACGGGGGGGGGGG
>CM044433.1:105230251-105275924 GCA_024363595.1 Xenopus borealis | reverse complement strand
CCCCCCCCCCCCTTATGAAATGACTCTAATGAAAAGTGCCTACAGCTGGTGACTATATTAGGAAATATGTGTGCTGGTTGAGCTCCCATGTCAGGAATTAGAGTCACTGGGTGGTAACAAATTGGACATTTAAAAGCCAAAATAAGGACAAATGATATACCAGACATGATAGTGATAGCAGCAGTGGCTTACAACTTACAGAGGTACTTAAATAAAATAAGTCTTTTAGACATTTTAAATGGCTAATGATGAGGGCTATAATGCTGCTCGTGAAGGAAAAGTTACCAACTTGCACGGGGTGTACTTTCAAACATATTTCATTATTTTAGATTAAAAACCCTGCTAGTTATGAGAGAGGAGAATTAGGAATCAAGTTTAAAATAAATAAAATCAGAGATCCACATCCAGGATCAACTCAGACTTTCTAAACATGTATAACTGGAGCTGGTAAAAAAGTTAAAATCTATTCCCACAACATATTTGCTATCATAAAATTATCTCACTTTTCAAGGGAGGCTTAATTGTATAATATCTCATATTTTTTATGGAAAAATCTTTCACCTCCCTTTTCCCTATGAATGAAAATCCCATTTGTCAATACAATATACCTACAGTCTAGGATATAATTACCTCTGCAATACACTTTAACTTTAGTGTATTGCCATGTAGCACACACAGATTAAATTCACCAATGTCCGGGGAGCTGAATCCTGGATGCCACACGACTTCACATTCAAGGTCTTTATATGCATCAACAGTGCCTATTCAGAGTTAGTCAAAGAGGGCAGTGTTACATTATGTTTTGTTACAAAATTCCTTACACATAGCTTTCTGTGTATTGATTCATAAATGACCCCTTATATATCACAGACATTACTCTTTTTTTTTAAACTCATAATTAAGCAGCAATCTAAAGGCTCCTACACACGGGCGTTTTTACCTGCGCTCCCCGGCGTTGCGTTTTGCTGCGTTCAAACGCAGGGGAGCGCAGGTATAGACGCACTCAATTATTTTCAATGGGGCTGTACTCACACGAACGCATGTAAGTGCCGAACGCAGGAAAAATGCAGCATGTTCCGTCTGAATCTGCGTTCGGCGCTTACACGCGTCTCGTGGGTACAACCTCATTGAACAAAATGAGGTGCGTCTAGACCTGCGCTCCCCTGCAGCTGAACGCAGCCAAACGCAACGCAGGTCAAAAACGCCCGTGTGTAGGAGCCCTAAGACTTAATGTAACCCATCAAATAGAAACCCTCTACTTGCATGTTTGTAACAACTGCTAAAAAAATCTAAAAAAATATGTCTATACCACCCAAAACTCTTATATTCAAAAGAACTGGCTGGAAATTGGTCCATATAGGACTAAGAACAAGTGGTTTAGAGGATTAAATCTAATGAGTACACATCATACCTAATCAATGACTCCCTTCAGTAAATTAAATCTTAATGAGCAATCAGTGAACATATGAGGGATACTTAAATCTGGATCTGGATCAGTTTAACGTCATGGTAAGGGCCCTTACACACGGGCGTTTTTACCTGCGCTCCCCTGCGTTCCGTTTTGCTGCGTTCAGCCGCAGGGGAGCGCAGGTATAGACGCACTCAATTATTTTCAATGGGGCTGTACTCACGCGAACGCATGTAGGCGCCAAACGCAGGAAAAATGCAGCATGTTGCGTCTGAATCTGCGTTCGGAGCTTACATGCGTCTCGTGGGTACAACCTCATTTGAACAAAATGAGGTGCGTCTAGACCTGCGCTCCCCTGCAGCTGAACGCAGCCAAACGCAACGCAGGGGAGCGCAGGTCCAAAACGCCCGTGTGTAAGGGCCCTAATCCTTCATGTGTTTGACTAAATAAAATATAATCAATAGGTTTATTTGATAATAGATGAAATATTCTGATTATCAGCCCTTATAGATATTTAACACAGAAGACAAACTTTAATTATGGTGATAACATAATAACTGATGCTGAGGACATGTGTATCACTTAATTCTGCCACAGCATGGGAAAGATAGACATTAAGGGGCAAATATACTATTGGTCGTATTTCGAATTAAAAAAAATGTGAAGTAAAATCCTTCAAATTCGACTATCGAATTCAAAGGATTTTACCACAATTCGATCGATCAAACGATCGAATATAAAGAATTTGATCGATCGATCAATCGTTCTAATCGATCGATTCGAACATTTAATCGATCAAATTTTTTATATTCGATCAAAAGTAATGCTTCCCAATTCTGTAGCTTGATTCTGGCGAAGTAGGTGGTCGAACAAAATTTTAAAGGGGAAGTTATTCGACCATTGAATATTCGAATTATTCGAATTCGATGGTCGAATTTGCCTAATTTGCATATTCGAAGATTCGAATTCACGTGAATTTAGTAAATCTGCCCCTAAGTAAATAGGTGTTACCTTGTATTTGCAAACAGCAACCACTCAGGTTTTTATTTTCATTTTGCAACGTTTAGTAATATAGAGAACTACATATATGCAATTAAGAACTTATTTCTATCAGTACTATTGTTTAGAAAGAAACTACACCAGTGGTTTGGGGGTTATTTAGTAATCTGCATGTCTAACTTTATTTTTAAAAAATGAAACCATTCTTAAAAACTATTCTTAAAGCTCCATTGCTAAAACTAACACTAAAGGGTCAATTTGCAAACACTCAAATTTCTATTTTGTCCCAAATTGTATTTTTATGGTAAAATTTTTCTCTAAAAATTCACTAAAACTATAAAAAAAATTGTGAAATCACGTCTAAAAACCATGAAAAACGCTTATATAAATATTTGCCAAGTAAAACTAGTCCAGGTCCTCTAGAAGTCAATAAGAGCTGCTCTGAGTCACGGGAGGAGGGGGTACAGTTTTGGTCTCCCTCACTCAAACAGAACATTAATGTATTAGAAAGGGTACAGAGAAGGGCAACTAAGCTGGTAAAAGGTATGGAAAATCTTAGCTATGAGGAAAGACTGGCCAAATTGGGGATGTTCACGCTGGAGAAGAGGCGCTTAAGGGGTGATAGGATAACTATGTATAAATATATAAGGGGGTCATATAATAATCTCTCTAATGCTTTATTCACCAGTAGGTCTTTCCAGCTGACATGAGGTCACCCATTCCGTTTAGAAGAAAAGGTTCCGCCTAAATATTCGGGAGGGTTTTTTTTACTGTGAGAGCTGTGAAAATGTGGAAATCTCTCCCTGAAACTGTTGTACAGGCTGATACATTAGATAGCTTTAAGAAGGGGTTGGATGGCCTTTTAGCAAGTGAGGGAATACAGGGTTATGGAAGATAGCTCATTATACAAGTTGATCCAGGGACTAGTCTGATTGCCTTTTTGGAGTCAGGAAGGAATTTTTTCTCCCTCTGAGGCAAATTGGAGAGGCTTAGGATGGGGGGTTTTTGCCTTCCTCTGGATCAACTGGCAGTTAGGCAGTTAAAATTAAAAAAAAGTTAAAAAGGTTGAACTTGATGGACGTGAGTCTTTTTTCAGCCTAACTTACTATGTTAGTATGATACTAATGGACGTTTTATGTATTTTTTAGTGCACTGTTGATAAATTACAAGTCATTTGTGGTTTTAGAAAATATGAGCGTATCCGTGGTTTAAAAAACCTTTACAACTACTAAATGATGATAAATGGGCCACCCATATTTTCCTTTGGACAGTATAAAAAGCAGCACAGAATATATTGCAACACTTTTTCTTATTTCTACTTAACTAGATGTTAATGTATCAGGTTAAATCTTAAAGTGGGAATAATTTGTCTACACATAATTTTACTAAAGATAGCCAGCTTATACTGCTCATTTCAGTAGAAAAATAAAGGTTGAAAAATGTTAAAAATTGCATACTATATGTTATGAAACAACACTACCTTTGGCAGGACGTATAGAAAAAGCGATTCCTTTTTCAGTAATGATTGGCTTCCAGTTAAATTCAGCTGGATGATTCCTATGATTGTATAATCTTACTGAAGATCTAAATCCTTTTTCAGCTAAGAAGTTTGAGTTGGGTGCCAGAACAATTTCATTCGATGACAATTCAAGGGCAACAGGAACTGCTTGTGCAGTTATCAGAATATGCCCAGAGTGTTTTCCATTCACAGTGTAGCTTACTGACCTGCAAGAAAGTTTTTTTTTCATTAATTCTGAAGACAAAATGTTCAACTGCAGTTTTGAGAAGCACAAAATAATGCATCTAGAACATGAAAACACTGAAGCTAAGAAACAATCTGACTAAAATCAAAGCGCTGAGTTCCTATGAAGTCTGCAATACAAAATAATAAGCTAAACAAAGCTAAAGGCTATTGGATAATGTACAATGCTCATTACAAGTCTCCAAAAGAAGCTGGTTTAACAACTTTTAATGGTTTTCACATCCTATTAAAGAACTGCTGAACATGACTGTCACATAATACATCTTTAATAATACTATCAGCTTACTTTTAGTACACACAAGGCTATTAGTTTCAGTTTTAGCTGAGCATCATTAAGCTGATTATTGTAATTTTAACCTAAGAGCACACCATATTAATGGTAAGGAACTTGACTTATTAACCTATTCTTACTAAACAAAGACATTACTTTAACAGGTACACTGTATACAAATGAGCTTGCATAAACATTTACCATAATCACAAAATTCAGTTAAGGTCAAGAGTGGAGAACCATCTATCTATGCTAATGAAGTTTTGAATTTTAAAGGAACTACTATATCTACAAAGTTATACCAAATTTAAACAAATACCTCTGTAAATTTGATCATTATTGTGGCTAACATTGATTTAAAAATATGCAAAGAACGAGATATTTCTTTATACCACTACTAACAAGTAGTAGATAATGCATCTTTCATTGAAGTCAAAGTATCATTTGCGTATTTGCGATCAGTACATAATAAAAAAATGGGATGCTCTGTCCAGTAAAAGAATAGACTGTGTGAATTGTAAGTGAGAGTGGGTCCATATTCCTTGTTAGAGGAAACAGGGGACAGATGAAGCCTGGGTATAAAAATACACACATTTCTTAAAATAAGTTTCAGGTCCTGTGCACATTGACTATGTAATTGTCTGCATGTAGTACACTACACTGGCCTATTCTTGAGTACTAGACACTGATTTTATGTCACACATGACCATTTTTTTTTACTTCAGTTTGGATCACCATACCTTAAGTCTGCTAAAAATAAATTAAACATTAAAGGAGACATATACTGTAGCTTAATTACTCCCTCTTCTTAAAACAGCACATTAGGAGGGGGGTAGCCAATCACAGCACTACAGTCATACAAACATGGACAGGCTTCAATTCCCTAGCCTTGTTGACCTGATATTTATGTTTTACATCAAGAAGCCTAATAAGATTATACTGCCACCAATTTGGATGCATGGATTTCAGTTGGTATTACTTTCAAGATATAGTTTTATTATTACAGAGAAAAAGGAAATTATTCTTTAAACTTATAATTATTTGCTTTATGGGAGATGGTCTTAATTCTAACTAAATCATCTGTTAGATAAGCCTGAATATTTTTAACTCTGGGGGCACATTTACTACAGGTTGAAGTGAATATTCGAATAAAATTCGAATTAAAAAAATTAGAACTTCTAAGTAATTTTGGGCTACTTCGACCATCGAATAGCCCAAATTAGTTTTGAATTGAAAAAAATTAGAAAATTCGAATTTTGAAGTATTGGCCCTTTAAAATCATTCGAATTAGACTATTAAAGCTGCCAAATTGCCATTTTATCCTATGGGGGACCTCCCAGAACCTTTCCTGAAAATTTTTATAAGTCCTAGGAATTCAATTTGAATCAGTTCGATTCAAGCAATTTTTAGTCGAAAGGGCCATATTCGATCGAAAATTACTCCCCCCCCCAAAAAAAAATGTGTGGGTCAATGTTTCAATTTTTTTTTACTTCAAAATCGCCCATTAGTAGATCTGCCCCTGAATGTGTAGTAATGCACTTTGCTTGTATCATGGCATGTTTTTGGTTGGTTGGCAGAAAACAGCACCACAGTTGTATGCACATTGATTACAAACACTGTACCTACGTAGTTGTCACAGTACGGGAACTGGAATACTGCCGGTTTGTTACGGTCATGTTGTCACATTATCTTAATCATTTCAAGAAAATAATACACCAAATAGTATAATTTATCCAAAATGGATTATGTTCTGCAACTAAAATCTCATATTTTTCTGTTCAGCTTTTCAATATCATGCTATTAGTTTTCTTTATGTTTCACTGATATTACATTTAAGTTTTTAACTCACGGATTATTCTGCATAGAACATACCTGTAAACTAGCTGTATATTTGGCGTGCAAAGCTACCGTATTACTGTTTTTTTTTTTCCTCACTGAGTTGGGTCCAACCATCCACTATCTACAGTATTTATTCATAATCAAAGGTTATATTTTCCACTTAATTGAACTTATATTTGCAAGGACAAGTAACACTAACAATTATTAATCTGACCTGACATATTATTCATATATATCCAGTGAATATAAAAATATTTTCCTCAATATCAGCTCTGCTATGTTCAGTCATTTTTATCAGTTAAAGCCCTTGCAATTAGGCTAAGTGTGAAATTATATATAATGAAAAAGGAATGCGATGCATTAAACCAGAACTGAATTAGTTCCCTGTTTACTCCAAAATTGCTTCTGATTTCTGATGTTTATGCTTAAGAAAGGGTCTAAAACTGTCATAATATTAAAATAACATGGAAATAGCTAATTTAATACACATCTATAATGACTTATCTTGGAATTAGCTCATCTAATGCACATGTATAATGACTTAAGCTGGCCATAGACACAAAGATCCCATCGTTCCAATCCTCAAACGATCGGACATCCCCAACTCCCGACTTGCCACTAAACTTCAGTTGTAATAAAGTAGTAAAAGAACAGATTAGCCGATGTTCAGCCCCTACAGCAATCGTAGGAAAGTTTATGTACGACAAAGCTGGTGACAGTCTCCCACTGAAAATCGTCCAATTGGCAATCCATGCAGAGATATGGTCGGCAGCCGACAGAAATAGCCTAACTTGTCTTGTCGACTGAACTACCATTCGGCATGGCACGACAAATGTCGGGACACTCCAATACAATCGGATCAATCGGATTCTTGCCTCTATGACCAGCTTTAGCATTATTTATATCTATACATAGAGAAAGTGTGAGGGATAGAGAAATATGTGAAGAGAGAGGTGAAGGAGTGAGAGAGAGGGAGAGAGAGAAGAATGAGCACACACTTTTTCAAAGCAATTATAAAGACAGGTAAGTCAAAATAGAGAAACTTACTTCTTAAATTTCCCAAACGTATTGGTCTCAAATACTATAGGGACCTCAGTATTTGACATAGGTGGAACAATGTGAGAAATGGGGCCAGTTTGTTGCAACTCATCAAATTCTATTTGTAGCTGAACCCATATGTATGAGGACAAACTGTTAATGATTTGGAGTTCCCTAATAGATGTGGAACGAACACAAACCTCTCCAAAGTCTATTGTTGAAGGGCCTGTGAAATAAAAATAGTGAAATATTTACTGACACAAAAGCAAAGAATAAAATGAATTCATTGATTTAATTAAAAATAATTTATCCTTTTCTCTATAATTATAAAATGTAAGAATCTTAAATATGAGCATTCTCAATACGTCATTTGTAAGACTAATCAATAAATAAAAAGAAAATGATATGGTAGAAGAGGGAATTCCTTCTAGCCTCCCATATGAAGGTTTTACTCATAAGCAAGTCTATAGGTCCACACTTACCAACAACTACATGATGGAGTTGCTGAGGAGTGAGAGTAAGGCTACAGTCTTCCTTCTCTGTTGCAGTGCATGGTGTTGCATTAATGCCTTCACTGGTCTTCAGGAAACAATACATTATTAGAAGGCAGTAAACAAGACAGATCAAATTCAATTAAACAAGGCTTTGGGATGTTATAATGATAAGAGTTTATTGCCATCATTGGAAAGGGGTGGGTGAAAGGAATATGACAAAATTAAGCAGAACTTAGTTAGACCTAAAAAAGACAAATTACAGTTTACATCCAATAATTGCACTAAACTCTTTGCAGTGCTATCTTGTTTTCCATATAAATATAAGGATAAATATACTTACCTCTCTTGATAAGGATCTAGATTCTCCAGCAGCTAACTGGCGAGTGGTCAAAATACGCCCTTTAAATGAAGAATGTGTTTTCGACTTTTGTGGTTCATTAAAACACTCGACAATTGATAGACTTGGAGATACTAATCCCGCTGCTGGTGTAATGCCAATATCTGTAGGATTATTCACATCTTCAAATTCCCTACAGAAAGAACAGTGGTTTATTATGATAATACCAAAACGCTGCAAGCCCTTTGGAATCAATTACACATTTACATGTTCATTTTAAATTGATACCTTTCCTTTTCTTTTTTTAAACGTTCATCTCTTATGCTTTGTATATAATTATCATAGTAGTCCTTGTGAGATTTCCTTAATTTTTCTTCCTCCTCTGTGTAAGCATAATCTGGATCAACATAATTGTATCTTTCAACTTTAGTAAAAATTGTCCTTAAATGAAAAAATAAAATGCACAATTGTAATACGCAATCAATTTCAGTGTTGTAAGAATTATCAGATCTAATATTTCAGTTTTACAGTTAAAATTTCTATCTGACAACATCCATAACAAACTGGTTGACTATACTTTCATTTCATATTTTGACTTGAATGTAAACTAGCTACCATTCCAATGTTACAACCTAAACATAGCCAGGAGTAACAGGGAATCTTTTTCAATGTCCATAATATTTGTAATAGGGATACAGAGATTCTTGGCAAGGTTCAAATTTTATGAATGTTCTGTTACTGAAAACATATGTCTTGTACACACACATACACACATGGAGAGGATAAGGTTTATTACGCCCAGGGACCTAATTTATCTGTTTTGTGTTTAGTATGTGTTTATGTGCTGACCTGCTGTATGTACAAACCAAACAATTGTTTAACCGCAGCACTATTTTTCTTTAAAATACAAGTTTTAATAACTGTTTTTTTATTTTAAACTAATATATATTCTAATGTCTTCATGTATAAATGGTAAATGCCAATATTTTTTGTTTTTCTGTTTACAAATTAAATGCCTTATGATATTTTTACCATTGCAGCCATTATAGTTGTTTTGTACGCAGGGAAAAACCCCTTTGGCCATTTAATGGTCATGCTTTTATGCACTAAATGAAAAATACCTGTACTTTTTCGAACTGTCACTAGGTCGTATGCTTGCAGCTCGATCATTAGGAAATGCTATCAGTTCCTCATTGTCATCTTTCTTCTGATGACTGTGTATGTGCGTTTTACTTGAATTCAAAGCAGCCACAGATGTATGTCCAGTATACATTGCTGTCTCTATAGGTGCAGCCAGAAACTGTCCAGTGGCATTAGAAATCTTGGGAGTAATACCTGTATTTACACAATTATTGAATGTATTAGAATTGTATTCTACAAAGATTTAATAAATGTACAATGCAGCAGTAATCATGAGAAGTAGCCCAGTAAATTAGATCCTGGATCATAATTCCCAAAGTCTGAGTTCAATTCCTGTGATAATACCTAATGATTCAGTTCAGAGGGAATTTAACTTTATCTGTCGTAGACATTCAAACTTACTTCTGTAGGAAGTTCATCAAAAGATGAAGACCTATGCTGTCTTTGGTAACTGAAGTTGCAGGTGCATAATAAACCGACAAACATCCAGTGAATGAAGGAACTGTGAATGTCAGCAGGATCCATGCAAATGTATGAGTGGATGTGCAGAATACAGTACCTGAATATGTAGCCTGAATTCCATTCAGATTTTAAAATCTGAGCTTCCAATGAATGCTTTTCCTCATCTTAAAGGGATACTGTCATGGGAAAACATGTTTTTTTTTTTCAAAACACATCAGTTAATAGTGCTGCTCCAGCAGACTTCTGCACTGAAATCAATTTCTCAAAAGAGCAAACAGATTTGTTTATATTCAGTTTTGAAATCTGACATTGGGGTAGACATTTTGTCAATTTCCCAGCTGCCCCTGGTCATGTGACTTGTGCGAGCAATTTAGGATGGAACTGCTTTCTGGAAGGCTGTTGTTTTTCCTTCTCAATGTAACTGAATAGAACGCAGTAGGACATGGGTGTTTACTATTGAGTGCTGTTCTTAGATCTACCAGGCAGCTGTTATCTTGTGTTAGGGAGCTGCTATCTGGTTACCATCCTATTGTTCTGTTGTTAGGCTGCTGGTGGGGGCAGTACAGCAGTAAAGAGTGTTTGAAGTTTATCAGAGCACGATTCTTGAGGCACAAAGACTTGGGGTAGCTGGGAAATTGCCAATATGTCTAGCCTCATGTCAAATTACAAAATGAAATATAAAAAAACGGTTTACTCTTTTGATAAATTGAGTTCGTTGCAGAATTCTGCTGGAGCAGCAATATTAACTGATGCATTTTGAAAAAAAATCCCCATGACAGTATCCCTTTAAAGAGAAGCTTGTATGGTACTTCTTTGCTACTTTATCCAGTTTTCTTTTTGGTCTAACTGAATCTGACCAAGATACTGTATAACCATACGCCACCTCAGCAAATCCAAAAGATATGCATACACACAAACACAATTGAGCAGACATTCAGTTGCTTGCTTTTCCAAAATCTCTTTAAAAAAAATAACAATTAATTCTTAAATCTCTTAATGGATTAGTAACAACAGAAAATGACATAGGATACCTCAAAATCTTTTGGTTGAAGTTATATTCAAAAAATATATATTGTATGTACTGTGTAATTTGCTCTCTAGTAGAACAAATCTATTATGTTTTGCTAAACAAATGAACAATTCAGTTCACTGCCACATTTCCAGTTGAGTTTATAGTATTTCATATTTACGACATGCAAAAAAGACCTAAAAAGCAGAATGCAGTTTTTAAGTGGCTGATTTACTAAGGATCGAAGTGGGTCGAAGTGAATATTCAAATTCAAAAAGTTCGATTTTCAAAGTAATTTTTTTGGTAATTCGACCACCGAATAGGCTACTTCAACCATTTAATTTGAATGGTCGAATAGTAAAATCCTTCGACTTCGAAAATCGAACTACTGTCTCTTTAAAAAAACTTTGATTTCAATACTTTGTCAAATTAAACCCATCAAAGTGCTATGTTAGCCTATGGGGACCTTCAGCATTTTTCTAAGTTTTTTTATTGAAGTAAAATCGTTCGATCGTACGCTAAAATCGGAAAGGGAAATGCAATTCTGACTCCAACTGCATTAAAGTCAATGATAATATTTGTACTGATAAAATTTGGCATGGCAATGCACACGTGATTTACAGAATTACATCAGTAAAGAAGCTTACAGAATTCTACACTGTGTACCTTCTCCTCCAAGGGCTATTGAAAAGAATAAACAAAGGTTATTAAGGCTGTGGGTTCAGAGTTTTATTAAGCTGTCTCCAAATGGGCATTTGGTTGCATGGTACTCAAAAAAGTTCTCCATATGCATGTTATTTTATAAAAAATATTTTTATTACATCATATTAAAATGACAAAAAAACCCACATGGAGCATAACGCATCATGCTTACATAGTCAGAGGCAATGCCAAACCGGTCATGTCTCCATACATATATGTACAATTCCAAAAAGACCCACCCAATATAACAACCAATCACAGTTAAACAAAGCTGTTGTTGCATGAGTAGCTAATCAGAACATTCACAAGTAGCCCATTCAGTTAGAAACACTTGTGGGGTTATTTATCAAGCTCCTGATTTATCTCAGTATTTTCTTTTAAAAACTCCAAGCAAATCTGTGCTGTTTTTTTAGGCTTATTTACTATAACATTTTCCCAAAAATTTTCTGTGCAGGAAAAACTCAGATTTCATTATTTCACTATTTAGTCACATTTTTTTGGATTTTCATCCTTGGAATTTAATAAATCCTGAAAAAATTTCATCCTTGGAATTTAATAAATCCTGAAAAAATTTTCATTTTAAAAAAGGCCTACTTTAAAAAAAAAAAAACACACACACATTTTTTGGATTTTCGCAATCCGGAGCTTAATAAATAACCCACTTAGGGGCATATTCACTAATGGGCGAATTTTCACCAGCATCCGTTTCGCACACTTTCGCCAGGCGCAAATTTGCTACCACTATGCTAATTCACTAATATGCAAAGTTGTGTCCTAGGCGCCAAACAATGGAGGCTTTTCTGCTCCTGTTAGTGAATTGGCAATGTCCTTGCTGATGCTAATGCTGGTGAAAAGTCGCTAGCGTTAGCCACTTTGCCGTTAGTGAATCTGCCCCTTAGTCTCTCAGATATTACATAAATTATGTTGTGGGGTAAAAGTAAAAAAGATATACAGACAGAGTCAAAATTCACATATAATACACAAAAGCCGTAAATATCTTGTAAATTATATCCTTATCAACGGTGAGTTCTGATGTCATCAGTTATAAACGGTGAGTTCTGATGTCATTTCTGTCACATGACTCTCTGAAACTTGTGTATTATAATAAATAAAGTACCCCCAGTTGCAAAATATGAGGATATTAGAAGTTACCTCGGAGGTCCACGACCTATATATATATATATATATATATATATATATATATATATATATATATATGGTCATGAAACTCCTTGGTAACTTATAATATCCTTATATTTTACAAGAGGGGGTACTTTATTCACTATATAATCTACTGTCTGGTCATTTCCCTATGGGGTCAGACTGTAAATATCCTTATAAACAGCGTTTTCTGACGTCAGAACGTGCCATTGATAACAGGGGATTCTGATGCCGGTATGGCCGATTTGGACGCCAGCGACCACAATGGACGCCGGCAACCATAATGGACGCTGACCCCTCCGACCCAGGCCACCCCCTTCCTGACATTTAACTGTAGATTATAATGCATAATGTACTCCGTACTAAAATTTATAAAGATATCAGAAGTCACCTCGGAGTTATGTGACCTGTATAAAAGCACTTGTCCTGCGCCTTCGTGCTTTTATATGGTCACATAACTCCTCGTGACTTATATATTCTTTATAAATTACAATAGGGTGTACATTATCCACTATATATTGTATATGTATTATATCTATCTAGTACAATCACACAAAACAAGTCACATCAAATGGTGGTAACCAGGTTTGCAAGTAAAAATCCAGTTTTCTTAACTGTTTAGAATATCTCCTCTGCTTATTCCTGCTTTAACCTGTTCAATCCCTTGTACTGAAAAATGTTTAAGATTACTATTGTTACATTCCTTAAAATGTCTAGTGACATTGGTCTTATTGCAGTACTTGGTATTATTGATCTGATTAATATGTTCAATAATTCACTCTTTAAGGGACCTTGTAGTGCCCCCACATATTGCTTATTGCATCTATTGCAAGTAATAAAATATATTACTCCTATGCTATTGCAATTCACAAATTGTTTAATACTATATACTGTGTCTTGTTCATAACTGTAGATTTCAATTTCTGAGAAATTTGGTTATTTACATGTTACACAGCGATTACTCCCATATTTATAACACCCTTTAGATTTGAAAATTAGTCTGTCTAGTTTTTATACATGTGTATAAACTAGGTGATACTTAGGGGCCTGTTACCTTAAGGAGACTTGCTTGTGTCATATCTTAATTATATACAAGGATATATTGTATGTATATACTGTGTGGTGTATTTAAGAATGCTATGTAACAACTTAGATAGTATCAGGACACAGCAGTGACTGCCTACAAACACATACTATTTAGCAAGCAGTTGCTAAATCCCCTCGCCTTTGTCCAAGAGCAGCTGAGAGTCCAGTCCTTCCTATCTCCAAACTGCCTTGTCCACCTTCCAGTGTCCTGATTCGTGAATGGACTGCCTGAGAAATCCATGCCCTAACTTATTGGTCACTGACCAATCAGAACCTACCACACCTAGCTATTGCAATAGGCTAAGTTAGGCAGAGAGTGCTGGGACTTCCTGGAGTGAGGACACAGATGCCAGACCAAATGGAAAGAAGGGTATCAGGGAGGCAGTGGATTTAGATCCAACATATTCATAGTTGTAGTTGTCCTTGTAAATATTTGTTATACATTCTATGTAGTGTAACTTGTTTTATGTGTATTATTTCTGTAGATGTGTCTATAGCTTTTGTAAATAAATGTATATTTTGATTGAACTATCTCTTTCCTTAAAGAACCCTTATAACCAGGAATACTTATGTACATGTGTATATGAGAATAAATATACATATTTACTTAAATATATCCTTGGTCAACAGGGCCGATGTACTAAATTCACGTGAATAGATCGATCGAATTTAGAACGTAGGATTTATTCGTTTGGTTGAATATGCAAATGTTGCCATATTCGATCATCGAATAGCGAATTGTCGAATAATCAAATACATTCGAATGAACAAATATTCGATCATTCGATCAGCGAAGGATTTACATTTTTAAGTTTATTCGATTGCCTACTTCGCCAGATTGGACCTACCGAATTTCAATAGAAGCCTATGGGAGCACTCCTGATCAAATAGGATTCGAACGATCAAAGTCTTCGATCGTTCGAATCGTACGAATCATTTGAATGATTGAATGATTTATTCAACTGATCGAATAAATTATTCGACTGATCGAATAAATTTGCATTTGATCGTCGAATGATCGAATATCGGATAAAAGGTAGCCTAAAACTATTCGTTTAGCATTCGACGATCGAATACTAATCGAATATCGAATTTTGTCAAGCTAATTATGAGGAATAATAGTACATTTGCCCCTAAGTCTCCCAAAGTGTGTGCTCGTCTAGCCACAATCCTCACTACCTGGTTCAATGCGTCAAAAAAATCCTCATCTGTATACCGAATTAGAAATAATTTTTTGGCTACATTATCTATTTTTTTTATATTGTCTGCTGTATCTCATAATAAAATGTACCTTTTTATTATGTTGTGTATTCTGTTTCTTTTTTTTCATGACCACAATGAATCACTATCCATATTTGCTGCTTTGCAGTAAGCTCTCCTAATGTTAGTTTTCTCATATCCTCTGCCCCTTAGCCGGTTACTCATATTGAACAGTTCCTCCTCAACCTTAGGAACTGAAAAACTTGTCCTATCAGACTCTTAGGATGACATGAGTGAGCATGTAGTAGGGATGCACCAAATCCAGGAATCGGCCTTTTTCAGCAGGATTCAGCTTAATCCTTGTATCTGGCCAAACCAAATTTCATTTCATTAGGGGTGCGGAGGGAAATTACGTGACTTTTCATCACAAAACAAGGAAGTAAAAAAAATGTTTACACTTTTTCCTTTCCCACCCATAATTTGCATATGCAAATTAGGATTTGATTCAATATTCGGCTGAATCTTTCACAAAGGATTTCGGATTCCGATGAATCGCCGATAGTGGATTTGGGGCATCCTTGGCATGTAGTAAAGTATTACCACTGCATGGTTTCCAATATATATTGGGGAATTGACTCTGTTCTCTTTGAAAAACACATCCAGAAATGTAATCCCTGTTTGCGAGCAAAGATCCGTAATTCATTGGAATGAAATGTTTGCACAAACTCATTAAATTCTTCCTTTTGGCCTACCCATATACATAACAAATTATCCATGCATGAAAATACATTTCTAAAAGCTTTCTCCATCCTGCTGCAATGTGGGTTTCCTCCCACCAACCCATGAATAGGTTGGCGAAGGAGGGAGCAAACTTCACTCCCATTACTATCCCACATCGCTACAGGTAGAATTGGTAGCATGGGTTCAATTATAATACATACTATGATGTTTGCATTTAAAGTAAGGGGCAGATTTACTAAATTCACCCAAAAAATATTTGTTTTTCCTCGATATTCGATTAGCATTCGATTTTCGATTTTCGAATGCTAATCAAATAGTTTTAGGCTACCCTTTTATTCGATATTCGATCATTCGACGATCGAATAACGATTGTTCGATCATTCGAATGAATTATTTGATCATTCGAATAATTCATACGATTCGAACGATTGAAGACTTCAATCGTACGAATCCTATTCGATCAAGACTTAGCCTCAGAAGCCTATGGGAGGGTTCCCCTAGGCTTCTATTACAATTTGCATATTCGACCAATCAAATTATTCGATCGAACTTCGATCTATTCACGTGAATTTAGTAAATCGGCCCCTAAGTCTCACATGTGTATCTTGTACTTTAATAATACTTAGTAAAAATGTAGCAGAATAATAAATTTTCATTAAATAAACAGTACAGTAAACATACATTACCTGGGTTTATTTTCATCACAATTTTCTTAGTTACAGGACTGCAGACTGCCATAAAAGTAAGTGTTTTTTGATGAAAGACTTTAGTTTTTAGAGGTCGTAAATTATCTTCTGTAGTGGGACCCAAAATATCTACTACTTGTTTCACTTTGAAGGTTCCCACTTGATGTGGAGAAAATGTTAGCATCACATCCTATAGAAATAAATGGACAGGCAGTTGGACAGGACACTCCAGAGACACATTGAATATTGTTATATGATATCTACTATTTATTGCTTTTATGGAAAATGTTTCCAATGTTCTGCCTTTAAGCTACATACAAAAATGTTTGATGCCTAAAATGCAGAGAAAATAAAACCATAATTCTTTGCATTTCCCTGAAGTTGAAAAACTATCATTTACAGTGTAATACTCTTTAAGATTGTGGCTGTAAATCTTGCTGCTTCTTTATCCCAGCAGCTAAGGAATCTTCAAAATAATACAATATCCACCCGCTGAGACTGGTTTCATTTTAATATTAATTTAAGTTGATTGTGTTCACTAAAAGGCGCTGAAGCTAGAGATTTTGCTTTACACTACACTAAACATAAAAATAATGAATGATGATGTGTCGCCTTACATAAGAATTGATATGATTTTACATAATTCGTTTGTGGTGGATTTTAAGCTCTATCTCTCTTTTCCATGGTCAAAATAAAGTATAACAGACAAATATCCATATAATATTTTCTTTGGTATAAAGTGGTACAAAATACAATGATTATATCAACTTTATTTCTTTAAATAATACATGTCTCTTTTACATTTGAATATTCTTAAAGCAGAACTAAAACTTAACTAGAAGGAGTAGGCTAGAAATCATCTACATTATGTTTTGGGCTTCTTTACTAGCCCAAGTCAATCACACCTTATTGCAGGGAAGATCTGTATCTCCAAAGATGCCCCAGTAGCTCCCCATCTTCTTTTCTGCTGATTCACTGCACATACTGTGTGCTGCTGTCACTTACTGAGGTTAGGGACTGACTCAACATATACAGTACACACAGAATATAAATGTAGCAATATAAGGCTGATTAGTAAGTAATACTTTTAAGCAGAGTTTAATAATGCAGCTACCTAATATGGTGCATTTTGCTTGTAGGGTATCTACGTTACAGCAGTTAACTTTTACTAACTTTTTGGATGTAAATGTATAATTCAGTACCTGAGAATGTCCTGGTTCTATCTTTCCTTTAGCTGGAGATATGTGGAAATGTGAAATCTTGCAGAAACTAAACACCACAGGAAGACACTGAGATTCATTTTGTAATGAGCACAGAATATCGATCTGTTCTCCAATGAAGCACTCTTTAAAATTGTATAATGTTCCAGGGTTGAAAGACAATGCAACAGGCACGCCAGAGCCTGTTACTGCTAGCTCTACATGCTGTTTCTTATTTTCTATAGGAATGAAAAACACAGAAAATTAAGAGTTGAATAGTACCAAATAAAATACATTAGAATCATTATCCCACCCCAAGAAGGCTGCCCAATTAACTTGCTCACAATCCTTCTATGTCAAAAAGCCACCTTCTCCTTCAGTGGCTCTATTTTTCTCTCTGCAGTGGCTTATGCATTTATTTGGTCACTGGTTCACCTGTAAGTCCTTTGTCTCCTGTCATCTACACCCTTTTGGTGTAATTAGTTTTCCCTACAGTTTGCAGTCTACTACTGAGTGACAAGGTAGAAAAGTTATCAAGGGAAGTCTATACGATTATGCAAAATTAGGCAAAGGAAAGCTAATGAGAAATATTTGTCTGCTTATCATCTAGATACAAAATACAAAAAGGAAGTACGTATTTATTTCTATCCATTATATTTAAAAACACGTTTTTAGAACAATATAGTAGTTAATATATACATATATATATATATATATATATATATATATATATATATATATATATATATATATAAATGGTTTGGTTTATCAAAAGTTCTTTTCCTTATTCTTAAAATACAAATAATAAAACTTAGTTCATAGCAAAGTACATTTTATACTTGCTTTACCTTTATTAACACCATGATTAGACAGTGATTGAAGAAATCCGTCTTTACTTCCAATGGGTTCAAACCTTATAAACAAAGCATAGTCCTGTTGTGGTGGAAACATGTCGTACAAGAGGTCTTCGTTAATCTGTCTGTAAATAATAAGTACAGTATATGAATGTTTAAAGGAATAGTTCAGTGTAGAAATAAAGACTGGGTAACTAGATAGTATGTGCAACATGTTTCTAATATAGTTAGGTAGCCAAAAATGTAATGTATTAAAGGAAAACTATACCCCGAAAATGAATTTTGAGACACAGATAGTTTTATTTTTTAAAATGGATATTTACTATGTATGATTACACAATGGACCATACTACTAAAAAAGTATATTATTATGAAAATCGTATATTTACATAAAGCAGGGTTTTACATATGAGTTGTTTTATGCAATATTTGTTTATAGAGACCTACATTGTTCGGGGGGTATAGTTTTCCTTTAAGGCTGGAGTGACTGGATGTCTAACATAACAGAACAGAAACCAACTTCTTGCTATTCAGCTCTGAAACTCTGAATTAGTCAGCAACTTGAAGGGGGCCACATGGGACATAACTGTTCAGTGAGTTTGCGCATCGCGTCGTTTTCGGCACGCGTCGCGTTGTTTTCGCGCCACTCGTTTTTTTGCCGAATTTTCGCTGGCGTTTCGCAAATGTATTCACCAGCGGCGAATCGCGGGAATTCGCCTCAAATTCGCCCATCACTAGTCCCAACCTGTCAGTTAGAGTTTTTAATGTTAACGGACTGCTGCTGCACAAATATGACGGCCCCCTCATAGAGAAACACAGGGCTAAGAAAGGTAATGTAAAAGCATCTGGCAAATACTTTTATGGCAACATTATAAATAGTATGCAAAGACAATAGTATGATAGATGTAAAAAAGGTTATTTTATTATTCCAGAAAAAAAGGAAATCATATTTAAATATTTCAATTATTTCCTTATAATGGAGACGGTCTTTCCATAATTCAGAGCTTTCTGGATAACGGTTTTCTGGATAACAAATCCCCTACCTGTGCATTTTAGTAAGTCAAATGGGAACAAAAATAAGCTTTAGGATACATTTGTCCTTTTGGTATGTTTTTTTTTTTGTGAATTTTGGATAATTTTTTTTTTTTGTGTACCAAATAAAGTTTCATGTGTGCACAGCCTATCATTACAATACTGTTTATTCATGGTGTACCAGGTACTACTGTTGCCACCTTTCCCTGTCCTGGAAAAGGGACACACACAAGGGAGTGGTTGTGACATCACTTTGTGGGGTGATGCCATCATGGGGGGGGTGGGCTATGTTGTGATGATCAGTGATTGGTCGATTGGCGAATCAATCTAGGGGAGCACTGCCTGGTTTTCCTAATTTGAGTCAAAACCCGACAGGTGGTGACCCTATAAAGCACTTTGGCAACATGTCTGACCAGGTGAGCAGGGTTCAGGCATTTTCACAAGGTCAACGAACAAGGCATGAGACAACACAGAATTATTTACAGTGTACAGGTATCTGACCTGTTATCCAGAATGCTCAGAACCTGGGGTTTTCCATACAATGGATCTTTCTGTAATCTGTAATCTTTCTGTAATTTGGATCTTCATACCTTAAGTCTACTAGAAAATCATGAAAATATTAAATAAACACAATAGTCTGATTTTGCTTCCAATAAGGATTAATTACATCTTAGATTGGATCAAGTTCAAGGTACTGTTTTACTATTACAGAGAAAAAGGAAATTGTTTTTAAAAATTTGGATTATTTTATTATAATGGAGTCTATGGGAGATAGCCATTCTGTAATTTGGAGCATTCTGGACAATGGGTTTTCGGATAAGGGATCCCATACCTATACCTAATTTATACTACACTACTCACTTTGGGGAGAAACATATTGTGACATTGGTTTTTTGAAAAGGTAGCAACACTCCTTGATTGGGTAAACATGAAATCATGCTTGCAGGCTCTGTATTTTCTGCTTTGCTTTTGTAGTCCAGCTTTTGCAAAGCAGCATCAGTGCTTTGCTCAAAATCTGTGCCCTGTGCAAAAGAAAAAAAAAAAAAAACTCAAAATATAATACAAATTTAATAAAAATATAAAACATACAAATCCAAATATATATCCAAACATAATAAAATATACAAATATTTACCTACCCAAATATTAAGTGGTTATACTAAGAAATATGGGGCTATAACTAGTAAAGTGGTATCCACAACAGGCATGCCCTCAGATACGTGAATATTAGACTTTCCATTTGGTGTCATAAAGGAAATTTTGTACTACGAAAGATAAACTTGTTAAAGGGCACCTGCTGGGGCAAAACTGTACCCCCAACCAAAGGTGCGGGCTGATAGAGCCTGCATTCTGGTTGGGGGTTTCAACCGGACGCCACGCGCATGTGCAGAATGAAAAGCGGCCAGAATTGTGACCGCTTTTTCATTCTGCGCATGCGCGTCACGTCAGTAAGAGGCGCGCTTGTGGGGAGACGGCTGCTCGCTCCGGGGGCTCCCTCCCGGAGCGAGACCGCTAGCGCTGGCGAGGGGCATTTTTCTTTAAAAAAAATAGTGAAACCCCAAACCGGAATGCGGGCTCTATCAGCCCGCACCTTTGGTTGGGGGTACAGTTTTGCAACAAACCACCAAACTATTAGGATGAGTGTGGAAGGCTCAGAGAATTAACCCCCACCTTCTCATCCCAGCAACCCAGTTCGGACCATAAGTGTATTGCCAGTTTCAACGTTTCAGGTTCCCCAGTGATACTAAAACACAACTTTTAATTAAACTATTAAAAAGGGGGCATCTCATAAATGCACCACCAAAAACCACTACATGTAACACAAACTCACAGCATGCTCCAATGCTGCACTGGACCGTGTCCATAAAACACACATACATTAAAATATATTTTTAATAGTTTAATTAAAAGTTGTGTTTTAGTATCACTGGGGAACCTGAAACGTTGAAACTGGCAATACACTTATGGTCTGAACTGGGTTGCTGGGATGGGAAGGTGGGGGTTAATTATCTGAGCCTTCCACACTTGTCCTAATAGTTTGTTGGTTTGTTACATTATTATCAACCTTGCAGACCAAATGATGTAGATACACTGTTGCAAGCAGATGCTTATTTGAATACTTTGGGTACAATTTTGCCCCAACAGGTGCCCTTTAAGGCTGCTAAGCCTGTTAAGGCTGAGATGTAGTACCATGTTAGCCATTCCAAAAAATGTCTAAAATGTAAAGTTTGGTGATACCTTTTATTGGCTAACTGAATAAGTAACAATTGCAAAAGAAGAAAACACAGCCAAGGACACTTTCCTTAAGGTGCTGGCTGTACTAGTGTTTGCCTCCTTGGCTAAAAGTAAAGTCTTCACCCTTGGGACTTATCAATATCTGGGCTGGAATATTCTTTTCTCTACAGGTCACTATTCCCATTTTCAGTTTGTTACAGTCTGGTTAGGGAGTGTGAAGTGGATAAGTTCTGGTTCCATATGCTATCCAACCCAGTGGAACCCTTATCTGTATCTTCACTTTTTTAGTTTCCAATTCCTAATTATGCTCTGTTGTGTTTAACTTACCCCACTGGGTCTTAGTCTTGTTCAAACTATTTGACCTGACTGAATCCAGATCCCTGGACTATTTACAACCCACCCTAATTACTTTTATTACCTTCTACAAGTTATCTCTGTCTATCTGTAACTTTCTAATTCATTGCCCATAAACCCTTTTTCAGTGATCTATTTGTATATATATATATATATATATATATATATAATGTGCCTTTTTAATGTTCATATGTATTATGCCTGACGAAGGGGCCTGTGTGCTCCGAAAGCTTGCAATTGTTACTTATTCAGTTAGCCAATAAAAGGTATCACCAAACTTTACATTTTATACATTGTTATGAATTAGCAATGCTGTTTGTAATGAAGTAGCAAGTAATGAAATAGCAATACCATGCTATTGATTTGGGTAATGCATTAAGTTCTTAAAAAAGCTGCTATGTTTGTTAGCACCTGTTAGTTAAAAATGCTATCTCCAACCAAAGGTGCAGGCTGGTAGAGCCCACATTCCGGTTGGGGATAACAGTAGTTTTTTTTTAATGCCACCTGCCAGTGCTATGCTACTCACGCATTGAGGGACCTCCGGGTGCAAGCAGCCATGTCCGCATAATGAAAAGTGGTCCCTAATCGAGGCAGCTTTTCATTATGTCACGCATGCGAGTGAGCAGACATGGCATAGCACTGGTGGGGGGGGTTATTAAAAAAAAAAAAAACTACTGTTATCCCAAACTGGAACCTTTGGGGATACCATTTTAACCAATAGGTGCCCTTTAATGAAAGGTTTAGCAAACCCTGCTGCACTGTACCACTCAACCAAACTTTTGCTGGGCTAAAAATCCTAAAATATTATAACACACAGTGACGTTTGAGGCATGCTGAGAGCTGCAGTCCAGCAACATCAGGGTTGTATTCTTAAAGCAATATCGCACAAGAAAACATTTCCAACATTTTTCCCAAAATCTTCACAGCCAGAGGGTGCATGAAAATGCAAATAATCCTCCAATGAGAATGCCAGTTGTCCTGTTAATATCTTTGTTCCTGCAACTAGAGCTGGAAGTTTTAAGCACAGTTTATTACAAATAAACTGTTCTTTATGCCCATGTATGATTCCAGTGTAATATAATGAAGACAAAATGACATAATTATCTCTATATTTAAGATTATAGCAAGTTATCTAAGTGAAGTTTTTGATCAGTAGCATTCTTATTGATGAATTTTATTGCATCTATAATTACAGTTTTCAGAAACTTTTACGTTATATAATATTTACAGTCAGCGTTTTCACAAAGACAGCTTTAATTGATTTGGTGTACAGTATGTGCATACCAGGCTGTCAATAGTCAATCTTGAAGATGATAATGGCACAACCATCAAACTTCACTGAAGATTTGGAGATTTCTTATGTATTGTTCAGTAAAATTAGTGAGTTTTTCAAGGGTCTCTACATATAACATATTTATAAGACATAATTAGCTATAAGGAACGCCAGTATAACAGGTAAAACTACTGTAGAGTTAGTTATGCATTGTGTAAGACTGATGTGTCTTTTAAGGTCCTAATGTGTCTTTAAGTCCATGCTTCTTTGTTCCCTACTCATATTTTATGTGATTCCCCTGTCTGTTTTTCTTCTGTAAGAGCGTTTTTCTTCTCACAATTACTCTTCGATTCTCCCCTTCCTTTAATCTAGAGTCCTGCACGGGTCCATTTTTTAGGACCCGGACCGGACCCGTACCCGCAATCCGCAACCCGGACCCGCGACCCGCATTCTTACCCACTTGGACCCGCGACCCGAACCGTACCCGTAACCCGCGATCCGCAACTGCCACCCAGTGACCATCAAGAATCAGGAAGTGCTGTCATTGTAAACCGGAAGTGACATCATCGGAAGTAGACATGCTCAGAAAAAGGAGTAAAAGGGTCCGCGACCCGACCCTCAACCCGTCAACCTGCAGAACCACCGTCCCACATCTATACCCGCACCCAGAAATTCTACGTGCAACCTGCAGGGTACAGCGAGAATTTGCGGGTAACCCGCGGGTACCGGACCTGCTGCAGGACTCTAAAATCATTCTCCTTCTCTTGTTCTCACATCTTCCACCATAATCATCAAACATTTTTTCTGCTCTCCTATCCCACACTGCTCTCTCAATTTCTTCTCTCTCTCCTTTGCATCGTCTGTCCCCATTCCTTTTCTATACCTTTCTTCTTTCTATTTTCCTTTTTCCCACTCTCTCTCTATTGCATTTTAATGTAGAGTCTGTGCCAAATTAGGTGTTTATATTTTAACAAAAATAGTTATTTGTTTTCAAAAACAGATGTGGGGAATACAAAGTAAAACTCTGCAAACTACAGAAACGATATTTTGATACTTTATTGATACATTACCCTGAAATTAGTTGCAGCGATTTGTAGGTCTATTAGATAATTTATTTGTTTTATGAGAATTAATGGATAGGGAGGTTAATGTTTTTTTTTCAAATTGCAAAGAAATGCCAACTACATGTTTGACAAATGTCCCATAAGAATATTATCATTAATACTCTTTTTGCTTTGATCTGGTGGACATTTCACAGTTCATTATGATATTATGATAATATATTGTAATAGCAACCAGTGCACTCAGTAGTATTGCTAAAATGCCCAAACTGTTTTGTGCATATATTAGTGCAGCAGAACAGCAAGGCCCATAGACTTCAATAAAATGATCATCTATCAGCTAACCTAACTTCAGATAGATTGTCTGGATCTGAGAATGGACCTCCTACATTATTGCTTTCCCACACCCTACAAATGTCTGACCTTAATAGCTAGCCCTTACTTTCTTATTTTTCACTAATGTAATGTTACTGTGATTAGTATTATCTTAGTAAATACAGCAGCAGGAATGATAACTATAACAAGTGTCCATTTATCTTTTAAAACATAATTATATGTTTGGATCAGTTTCCTTATCAGCATGAAAGGACATTTTACAATATGCTAACTGCTATAGGAGAAGCAAAATTTAAGCACAATTATTATTTATTGACTAGATGTTTCCCTCCAGTCTTATGAATAATAAATACAAGTGGGAGATAATAAGAGTCATGCCATAATAAGGGGAGTAATAAGAGTCATGCCTTACCATTTCAACTCCAAGGGCACTGTCATCCAGGACAGATACCCAGTGCATTGTCTCAGGGCTATCGTTGTAAACTACTGCTTGACGAGCTGCTGACGTCCCAAAATAGAGTGATCCAAAATGAAGGCACTCTAATGATTTGCCAGATATATCAAGAAGCCTCAACACTTGACAGACAATATTTCCTTTTATCTTCACATGTACTTCATCACTACCTTGCAGTTTAACCCTGATTTGAAAACAATGTAAAAAAGTAAGGTAAAATAGTAATTAATTAGAAATTGTTGACAATGCTCTGGTAAAAAAAACTGCAATGAAAGCCTAACAGTTCTTTATGATTATTGAATAATGAGATATTCAAGATAATGGATGTAACAAAATCAGAAGTGCAATGGTCCCTGTGTTTTGAATAAACCCACAAGTACAAGATCCATAACAAATTGAAGATTATTTAAGAAATCTTCCAAAATCTTCTGGTGTGAGTTGTATGACATTATTAAAGATTTTAGAAAGTGTCAAATACCCAAGGACCCAAAAGGTTTTCCATTTCTGCAGTAAAGCTTTTCCCATTTACAGTAACTTTTTTTTCTTACTTTGCAACTTCTTCAAATAAAGTAGGTTTATCAGTGCAAATTTCCACTCGAATTAGCTGCTTGGTTTTAGGCTCCACTGTTCCACTGCTTGGGTCAAAAGTGATTGGCAGATGCCCATTGTACTTTATTCTGAAGGTACCTGCAAAAAAATATTTGTAAAATAACACTGCACATGTTGCTGAATATCTAAATAGCTAGTTAACTGAAACTAAGGCTTGGTTTCAAGCATGTGTATCCTGAAGTCATTTTCAAAGCAAAATAGAGACACAATTCAAGTAAAGTTTAAATGTTGCATTATTTATGTTTTAAATAGAGCTGATTAGCATAATATAACTAAGAAGTTGAAACAAGATGGCTGATAAAATGCAGTTCCTTCAAATCCATCTATATGATAGCCTGCATGTGTCTGTGGTTTAAACAGCAATGGTGAGCCCCCAGGACATGATGAAACTACATCATCACACAATAACCATTGTACATAATCAACAAGTATAATATTTAAAATTTTACATAAAATCATCACATTATTTGTATGTCTTTGACGGATACAACCATCTATACAACTTTCTTTTATGTTTGATATATGTGAAGCACAGTGAAATTATATGTGCTTAAAGGGACATCTAACTGTAAAAATAATAAAAAAAAACAGCCTGCACTGCTTACGCTTCACTTACCAGGTGAATGTCAAAAAGGTAATAACCCCTGTATTTCCCACAGCATTTCAAAAGTATACTGATGCACTCTGGGTTCAGTATCAAAAACATATATGTTTAATGGTCAATGATCACATGACAGAGGAATGTTTTCCTCAGGAGAAAAATATATAAGAAATGTAACAACAAACATTTATTTATATTGCACATGCTATATATTCCCTCAGGACTCCTCCCCTAGGGCAGGTCCCTGATTAAACCCATAAAAACTCTCTCTATCTGTGAGGAAATCTCACCCTAGTAGTCTAGTAGTGCTGAGGGGACACCCACAGCGCCACTCCTCTTCCTTGCTGCTGGCTGCTCCATAGTGTGCGTGTGGCGCGCACTTCCGGGTTTTATACACACATGTGCGCTGACGTGATGATGACAGCACGCAATGACGCGAAATTTGAATATATTTAAAGGGACATTTGGTACTGTGTCTTTGTCCATGATAGGTTTATTCCTGGTGCCTAGTAACTTGTGCTGTGAAGCTTCTGGTTTGTCCTGATTCCTGTGTTTGACCCTGCCTAGCTATTTGACTCCTCTGACCTCTGAAACCTGACCGTTGCCTGAAACTGACTTTGATTCTGCTTAACCCTTCTGATTGACTTCCTGGTTTGGCTCCTGCCTGTTATTTGACTCCGATTCTGCCTCACCCCATCTGATTGATTACCCGGTTTGACCCTTTGCCTGCCTGACGATCCTAGCTATCTGCCTGCCTCGATCCAGCCTGTCTGACTACGAACCTGCCTACTCCTGCTTGTACCATGACCTTTGGCTTTATAAACTCTATTTACAGTTGTGCCCCTCTGCCTATTCAGAACCCTTATCTTGCACCTCTCGTTTAAGTCCAGGTGGCATCCAAGTAAGCCGAGGGCTCCTCCCGAGGCCCAAAGGCGGTCACACTACTGGTGAAGCACGAGCCGAGACCAGGGTGCTTGGTGTTTGTTCTGGTGGTGGGTGCCGACCGTGACACTATCATACAAAAGGTTTCCCCCCTGATTTCAGATTACCTTCAGCAAATATAGATCTTGCTCTCTCCAAACATCTATCCAGAATCACATTTGTATACCCACGTTTCAAAGAACAACTATCAATCTCCATCAATTTTTCTTCACAGTCTTATGATTACAGATGTGAATTACCAAAAAAACCTGTGAAATAGTTATATTTTTTTTATGGTCCCATGGATGGAAACTATCTGCATATGGGACATCTGACTAACTTAATGTAAAGTTTTTTGTATTATTATATTGCAAGTGTAATTAAAAATGTAATGATTGTTATGAACCAGCTACTGAAAACCAGGGGATAAACTAAAAATACTATTGATACAGTATGTATTTCTAAAAAAAACTGCTTTCACTTCAGCTGTTTGCTATGTCTACCTAGCTTTTGCTAGATTACAAAAAAATAAGGATTCCAAAGCATTCAGAATTCAAAAGGTGCTGAATGCACAGGAAAAAGAAATAAGCCTGATGAAAAAATCGGAAAAAAATCCACCTGAAATCCCCAAATTTCATGAAGTTTTCGTGATTTTCACTCGAAAACTCAGAATACTTCGTATTATTGCACGAAACACAGCGCAGAACAAAAAATCATTGGTACTTCTCCCATTGACTTATATGCAACCTCAACAGGTCTGAGATGCCGGGTTTTCAGATTCTGACTTTTCCAGATTCAGATATTATTTAAAAAAAAAACACAAATTGTTTGTGATTTTTGCATTCAGAGTAAATAACCCCCTAAAAGTACTGCTGCCCAAATGTATCAACTCTTTATCCGGATGGGATAACAAGAGTGTCCTCTGTAGTATTTGCAGGTCATTCAGGTGCAAAAACTAGATAGTTCCAAATGCCAATAGCCACAAGATCCTGGGGAGCCTTGTACTATGGCTGGCATAGTAAAAGGCCCCATAGACCCTAACAAATCTGCCCTCTATACTTTGAACTAGCATCATTTCACATTAATTCTCGCCTCCTAAATCTACAGCACCCATTTGACTTGCATTTTCAAAATTATTAATATAAAATGGTAAGCCGTAAGTAAGATTTCATTAGGCCAGACAACAAAACATTGACTCGTGTGGTATAGAAGTCACAATCTACATGGTGATGACAGTTTAATTAGCTTCTAAATGATTTGGGATAATTTATATTTACATCAGTGGTTAAACTCACTAAAGACAAATTGGTTGGTAAAGAGGCTGATTAGCAATACTGTATCATAATTTATTTGTGATCTAATCAATGTCTAATCTGTTTTAATCAGCTCATGTATTCCTTGTTATACTAGTTATAGGCAGATCTTTCATAATTATAAATCTATGGAAGTCAGGAGTCATATACCAATCAAATAATAATAATGGGTATTTTTATTTTGGTATTGAGAAGCTTTTCAGGTTCTTTTTTGATGGGTTGCATTTAGTCTGAGAAACTGAGAAGTTCAGCCTTTTTTAATCTGACTACAGAAACAATGTAGTAGAAATAATCTCCAGTCAAGTCACCTGTATGTGTAGTCAGGCAAAAGTGAAAATAATAGTGAAGTACAGACTGAAATTATTATTAAAAAGTGCCCGAAGGCCATCCTGTCCTCTTCAGCGCCGCATCCAAGATGGCAGCGCCCATAGCTGTCACAAGGTTGTGGCGCCAGCACCTTGCTGTTGGCGCACAGATGCATGGTGTCATTGTACCGTGTCTGGCACAAAAATGTTAAATTAAAGCTCGCCCAGGTCATGGGTTCAATGCCCAAACATAGGTCATGCTCATTAGTGTTTCTATGTATTCCTGATAGATTCTTGGACAACTGACCCTTGCTTTGGCTCTGACATTGATCCTTGTTGCCTGTTTACTGAACTTCTGCTTGAATCCTGACTAAATATTGCCCTTTTACATCTCTTGCCTTGAACCACCATTTCATGATGGTCTGTGTGCTGCCTCAGATATCACCTGACCAGAAATATTTAAACTCTAAATGTAAAGGGAAGAAGTGTTGAAGCAAAAGACAGAACTCTGTCTGTTAATTGGCTTGTGTGACCTAACTTTATAGTTTGTTTGGTATGTTGGTGTGCACCGTTGGGTCCTAGGATCCCAGGAGGCTGTCCTTATTTTTTAAAATGGCTATTTTCTATTTATGATTATCCAATGGTACATGCTACTAAAAAAGTATATTATTATGAAAATGGTTTATTTACATGAAGCAGGGTTTTACATACGAGTTGTTTTATGCAATATCTCTTTATAGAGACCTACATTGTTTGGGGGGTATAGTTTTCCATTAATATTCTCCAACTATTTGGAAATATATGAGTCCGGTGTCTGGATCCAGAGCAGGGTGACGACACGTGTGCTCCCTGCACTCGAGTGATGGCATGATATGTGTTGTGACACCGACGCTGGTAGATCGGGTGGCGCAGCATGATGACGCAGGCAGCACTACTTAATTCGGTGCATCATTCCTGTCTGTGCTCGGACATCATTTTCCATCATCCAATAATTCCGGATATTACATAAACTAGTGATGTGCGGTTCAGGTTTTTTTCCTTGCTGTCATGGCCACCCTGCTTTTACTTGAATACATTTACATCCATGTAACCAGACACCTAATGCATTCTACAGACCAGCTTGTACCCATATAGACTTGGAGGCTACCATGCCTCATCTTCTCTAGTCTCCCTTTGTACCTATTTGAGGGTGTACTTGTGGGGGGCTGTAAGGGTTGTTCTCCTCAAAACCAGTGGTCTCCACGTTTGGTAAGTCTGACAGAGGTACTCTCTCATTTGTGGAAAAATTCCCTTTTTGCTAAGTGTGTGTTCAAGGTTTCCAAGATTACCTTTCTTGGATACATTACTTCTCAAGAACAATTCAAGATGGGCCTTCCAAGGCTACAGCAATGGAGAACTGGCCTCTTCCCACAGGTACTAAGGCCAACCAAAGATTTGTTGAATTTTCTATTTCCTACAATTCATCAAGGGGTTCTCCTCTCATATCGCTCCTATTATGGCTCTCATCTGTAAGTGAGGAAAACCTAATGTCTGGCCACTTAGTGCTATGGAGGCCTTCCAAACCCTGAAGGAATTGTTTGCCTCTGCTACTGTCCTTAGACATCCAGATCTCCAACAACCCTTCTTTATTGAAGTTGATGCTTCTGACACTGGGGCAGTGCCATTTTCTCCCAAAGGCAAATCGCAAATGGGAAATTTACACCCATGCATTTTTTTTTCTAATAAATTCTCCCCTGCGGAACAAAATTATGACATTGGGAATTGTAAGCTTCTTGCAGTTAAAATAGAAGGAGCACCCCATCACCATTTATACTGATCACAAAAACTTGGAATTCATCCAGACTCTTAAGAGGCTGAACCCTCGTCATACGCGGTGGGCGCACTTCTTGTCACGCTTTTAATTTCACATATCACCCTGGTTTTAGGAATTGGAAGACCGATGCCCTATCCAGAAGCATTATTCCAGAGAGTCACCTCTGTGAAGAGCAAGAACCAATTGTTCTTCCTACTAAATTCATTGCTTCCCTGTTTCCACAACTGGCCAACCAGATTCTATCGGTCCAATCCTCTGCTCCTGCTTATACTCCCATAGGAATGCTATATGTGCCAACCGAGCTTCAACTTCCCATACTCCTTGCGAAGCCACTGTTCCAAGCAGGCCGGCACCTTGGTATCAAGAGCACATTAGAACTTGTAAGCCGACTCGTCTGGTAGACAACATTTTAAAAAGATGTCAAAGACTTTGTAGCGGCTTGCACTATTTGTGTTTCTTCAAAATCTAGTCACTCATGTCCTTGCAGTTTATTGCAACCTCTACTCATTCCTTCCCATCCTATGGATTTTATTGTTGAACTACCGCCTTCCAAGGGAAACACCATTATAACGGTAGTCATTGACCATTTGTGTAAGATGGCACACTTCATTCCACCTTGGAAACTTCCCTCTGCAGTAGAACTCGCAGTTATTTCTTCAATACATCTTCAGACTTCATTGCTTTCCAGTGGAGATTGTTTCAGACAGAAGTTCTCAGTTTGTGTGCAAGTCCTGGCAGTCCTTATGTAAAGATCTGGCAATCACTCTTAAATTTTCCTCAACTTTCCACCCTCAATCCAGTGGACCAGGTGAAAGAGTCAACCAAGCTTGGAAGCAGTTTCAGGTCCAGAGGAATGTTCTTGGGTTAAAGGAAAAAAAATATTGCCCTTTTACATCTCTTGCCTAAAGTGCAAAGGACAAGTGAGTAGCCACAAAGTTAATGTGTGTACTTGCTTCATTTAAATGCCATTCTTTTTCAGATTTTGTTTAAATTGTAGATTTGTCTGCAACTTACAATTATTTCAAAAGATATCATTGCAGTGTTCTGTAGCATCTTGTGCTGTGAGCTTTTTACCACTTTAGTAAATAAATATTATTCAATCCATGCAGGAAGTTGTGCTCTTTAAACATTTCTTTAAACCACTACCCTTAAGCTGTGTCTGTATTGTGCAGAATTCATTTTACCAGCTTATGTCGCTTCTCATAAAAATGTATATCAAGATTTGGCAGCTATGACTTGAAATAGTAGCATAAAACTTGAGATGCAATCAAAATAGTAATTCTTGCCACTATAACAGCTTATTTTGTTTATATCATTTTATAAAGTGCAATTCAAAATTTCCTTCTGTTGACACTGGGAACAGGATCTGTGGTAAGAGCTTGCCTAAGGTTATCTTATGCTTGTTGGTTGGTTTTCCTAGTGGCCTTTTAACTACTGAACACGGCATCCAGGTATATATGAAAATGATGGGTGATGGGTGCCCTTTAGATCATGATTTATATATATATATATATATAGAACCAAAATGCTGAATAAATCAATCTCATATGTTTCACCAAATTGAACTGCATTTCTGTTACTTTTACATATATAAACATGGAGAAAAAAGCTTACTCCGTTCATTTTAATCAAAATCAGAATTATCACCTTGAACTGTTATGTAGTCAGCTCTAAATGGCATATCCCAAGCATGATTAGTTGCTTTAATAAGATAAATTCAAGAAGTTAATTTCATAGTAGCTATAACACTGCCATCTAATGGATATTTGCAGGAATGTTTTTTAGTAACAAAGTAATACATACAGTAGCTATTTCTATGCAAAGCTATAATAGATCTTTTATCTTTTTGTGTGCTTTTTATTTAATTAACATTTTTTCTTTCTGGAATATTAAATGAATCAAAGCCCCACAATGCAAACACACTGAGGTAGTAATATAATATTACTTGTGCTGATATTTAATTCAACTTCCAATTCAGATGAGTTGTATGCTACTGACTAGTTTACCAGTACATCATTTTTTTTACGCCTAATACATCTGTAGAATGAGTAAAACAGTGTTGTTATAATGTACCCTGGTCTGTGTTCTAACAAGTATGTTTCTTTTACATATTGGTCGAATTTCGAATTGAAAAAAATTTTAAATTCGACCATAGGAATAGTTAGGGAATTAAAATCCTTCGAATTCAAAGGATTTTACCACAATTCAATTGGTCAAACAATCAAATTATAAAAATTTGATCGATTGATCAAATTGTTCGAATCGATTGATTCAAACGATTTTAACTATTCGATCGAATTTTTATAATTCACCAAAGCCACTTCGGTAGATTGAAACTGGCGAACTAGGCAGTCGAATAAAAATTTAAAGGGGAAGTAATTCGATAGTCGAGTATTCGAATAGATTTTTATTCAAATTATTCAAATCATTCGATTCAATCGAATTTACTGAATTCACTGGTCAAATTTACCTAATTTGCATATTCAAAATTCGAATTTAAATCTTTTAGAAAATTTGATCGAATTTCAAATCATTCATTTGAATGAATTAGTAAATCTGCCCCCTACTGTACCTCCCACATTTGCAGCAATTATTTTACAGATATAACAACTCTGGACGTTGTTCTGTTCCAAATATCCCCTAAACTAAATTCAAGTAAACACAATGGGGTCTTTTGCCATGAAAAATATTTTGGCAACTTCACTCCACTATGTACTGCCGTGTTGTTGTTGAAAGAAATCAGATTACTAAAATCAGATTATTGTAGAGACATATACTGTAAGATAATAAAAATAAAATGTGATTAGCAGGCATGAATGCTAGCAACAATTTTAAAGTTTTCAGTCATGGGAGTCTGTGAGACTTAAATCCAGCAATTAGTCAAGTGGCCATGTGCTGTACACTTAAAAGTGATCAGGATTTTTTTTTTTTTTTTTTTTAAACAAGGATAGTTCAAGCCTATATACACTCCAATACTCCAATCCTGTGTGTTGTATCATTCTTGCTGATACAAACAGGCTGTTCGTCAAATCTTGTTGTTTCTTTTTAGCATAGTGATATCCCTTGCTAGTATTGAAGTCTAATTATATAATTACATAATCACTATCTAGACTGTCTGAAACACTCTGGTACGCACTTTCCTGCATGTAAACATTTAGCAGATTTTAATAAATACAAGTTAAACTTTCTCCTATTGCTCTGCATCATGTTTATAGTCTCTATAACATTACTGCATTTATTATCATGATTAATAATGCAAATCCAAACTGTTGTTTGAAGACTGATATAAAATGTCAGTGTGTGTGTTGTAGTGAAATTAATTTATGATATTTAATATGAAATACATTTTTAGCATTGTTATTATAATTAAAACAAGTATTTTTATCATTAATAATAATAAAACAATAATTAATAATACTCAAATTGGCACGTATTGGTTGATTATGTCTCCAAAGCACCAACCTCTGCATGATTTAATGCATTTGCTAATCAATGACTGTAGGTCAGTTACCTGGAGAAGAACCATGATTTGTAATAGCAATCTCTTTACATATCACTTTACTGTTTGCAACGATGTTTCCAAAATTCACTTCAGAATCAACTTCTAAATAGCAGGATGGTGTAAATCTGAAAAATATATCATTTGAATATATCATTGATATTTTTTACCATTAAAAACTGTTTTCAATCATGTCAAATAAATACAGTGAAACCTCAATTTTAAGTTTTCCCGCATTTTGCATATTTTATTTGTGGTTCCACCAATTTATAATGCATTTCAATGGGTGCATTTCCTTGATTTTATTTATTGCTTTACCTTGTATATGTGACTGACAGAGAGGCCTTGCTCATGCCCCCCATAGGGTAACATTAACACTGCAGTACTTAACCCTTATTATTAACATAGTAAATATTGTATCTCAAAGTAAAACTAACTGCTGTGCTTATATCCTTTAAGTACTTGAAGAAAATATTACTTTTACACATTTCCCAGATTCTACATTTTCCCGGATTTTATAAAATGTATCCCTGGTCCCATGAAAAATGTAAAATAAGTGTTATACTGTATAAAGATCTTTTTGGCTGTTGTATATACCATGTAAAATGCAGCCTTCAGTCCAGTTACAAAAGGGCAGTGCTTAGTTCTGCAGTTGAGTTTCCTTTAAATCACTTTGATTTATAATGCTGTCTGGCGCCACATAAATGAAGGTCAGTGCCGGCAATGATTCACAGTGAAAGAAAACGTTATGGCCAGAATAAAGCTATGAATAGTCCGTTAAAGGCATTTTGTCACCCAGGCAACATGCCAACGGGGGCGGAATCAAATAGCAAAATTGTGCTTTTTTACTTGTAGTTCAATAGTCTGCAGACTAGTAGGGTCAGTAAAGAATAGAACTTTTTACTATAACTGCTGGTCTTAAAAGGTTTAAAATGTAGGATCAAAACTGAGAGTACGGGCAGCCAGGTTTTAAATGTGATTATTGTGTAATGCGTTTTGTTCAACCACACAGCAACACATAAAATAACTGATCTCTTGTTTACCAGTGAGTCTGTACCCCCTAGTATTGGAGACCATGCTACATAAAATTAAAACTGAGCAAAGCAATTGTTTATTGAATTCAGGAATCATAAGATTAAATGGCCCATATGTTGCATTGAAGCTGAAAGAATATAGTAAACATGGTAAACATTTAAAAATATATTATGATTGATTAGTGATGGGCGAAACTCGCAAAATGCATTGAAGTCAATGGGCGTCAAAATAGTTTTAACACGTGACAGTTTTTCTCTTGAGCCAAATTTTTGCCACAGTTTCGTGAAAACTTTAATGGGTGGCGAAATGTAGAAATCTGCCGTGAATCCATGCCTAAATCCATGACAGGAACAAGTTAACAAAGGGATAAGCTGTCAAGCCTGTAATAATGGCAAATGGTATGTTTGCTGACAATTATATTTATGGCTTGAGAGGATGTGAGAAAGCAACATGATATAGCTTACCCCAGCAATGGAACATTTATGACATCTTGATCAACAAAAACCAATAGTCTGTCATGAATGTCTTCTTTTTTGGATGGTCGATATTCTACAGTAGCTGTTACTTGAAGCCCACATGCAATAGGTTTATCTGGATTCTGAACAGTAAAGGTGAACTGAAAAGAAACAAGTAACATACATTGCATTTGACATTTAAACTGAGTCTGGTATGTGCAGTCCTCTAGGTGCTGTCAAAAAGAAGCATTCACCAACCCACAAAGATGGGACCTGTATGTCAGCAAAGACCGGAGAGCCACCAATTATGGCTCATCGTATATGATATATTGTGAAGACACATAAAATCCGCCAGCAACATTGCTGTATACTGGATCCAGCGGGACACAAATGGGTGCGGGCCCCCCACACCCCCTGGTAGTTACGCCACTGCTTGTAAAGATCTAGTTTATACAGTCATTTTTCTAACAAGCCACAGCGATATGTTAAATTGGTTGTTCACCTCCTTTTCAGCTCAGCTGGTTTCTGGTATTACACAAGAAATTATGACTTTTTTAAATTGCTTTCTTTCAAATCATTTTGAATATATTGAAGTTTAAAGTTAAAATGTTCACCTGCTCATACCTCCTAGAGAAGCTCTGTGAGGGGGTTACAGACTCATTTAATTTGAATAAAAGAGTTTGCAGGGAACAACCCATTTAATGATGTGATATCGCCATTCCATCAACTGCAAAGAAATACTTTGGACCTGGGATGGTATGCCCTTTCTCCTAGTGTCATTACAGTTTCTTAATATACACATAGAGATCCGCTCGTTTGGTGACCTTGAGGTGGGCGATATCGTGGGTCGGATCAAAATGGAGTCCATATCAATGAACAGATGCGGCAGCTTTTATCTGCCGTGTATGGCCACTCTTACTCTATAAACATTCCATATTAGCTCCTGTATGCTCCTACCCAAGCTTATGCTTTTGATATAAAGGCCACTCTCTTAAAGGAATAGTTCAGTGTAAAAATAAAAACTGGGTAAATAGACAGCCAATGCAAAATAAAAAATGTTTCTATAAAATCTATAAAAGCTGGAGTGACTGGATGTCTAAAATAACAGAACAGAACACAACTTCCTGCTTTTCAGCTCTCTAACTCTGAGTCAGTCAGCGACTTAAAGGGGGGCCACACGGGACATAACTGTTCAGTGAGTTTGCAATTGATCTTCAGCATTCAGTGCAGATTCAAAAGCAAAATACATTTCTTTATTAATCCTGCTTTAACTGCCCTTTTTTATTTTTCTCACTCTTTTGGTAAAAATTGTATGGCATACAGTATATTCCCCCAGATTAGGATAACATTGGAGTAGGTGAAAGGTTAACAGATACATTACTCATAGCTTCAGAACCAGACTGTGAATATTGCCCTGTAAGTGGACAGTTAAAATCATCCTATTTATTTCCATTTGAATGGCAAAGTTAACCTGAGCGGCCAGAAGAAACCCATATAAACAGGGGAAGGGACAACACACAAGCTCCAGAGTGCTCTTGCCTGAGTCAGAACAGAATCTAGGCCATATTGCTAAAAGGCAGAAAATCAACCAGTGCATCTAAAAACTCTTGGAATGACCATAAACATGTATGCATTTTAATGCATAAAAGTGTTTGGAACAAATAAAATCCCAAAGATGTGCAAGCTGGCAACATTCCAATTGCAATTTAAAAATGATTTTAATCCCTTCTAGTAAAATGCAGAAGCCTGATATTCACTGCAAAAGATCAAACAAAATATTTCCTAAAAATATATTTTGGTTCTATGTTAAAGGAGTTAACTTTTAGGATGATATAGAAAGTGATATTCTGAGACAATTTGTAATTGATTTGACTTTTTCATTATTGGTGTTTTTTGAGGTATTTATTCAGCAGTTCTCAAGTTTACCATTTTAGCAATTCTTTTCATGGTTCAGTCTCTTGTTCAAATCAATGCATGGTTGCTAGGGTTATATGGACCCTAGCAACCATGCATTGATTTGAACAAGAGACTGAACCATGAAAAGAAGAGGGCCGGAACAGAAACATAAGTAATAACAATTAGCGATAACAACTACATACTGTAGCATTTGTTTTTAGATGGAGTCAGTAACCCCTATTTGAAAGCTGGAAAGAGTCAGAAAAGAAAGACAAATAATTCACTATAAGCTATAAAAAAATGAAATCAGGAAGACCAATTGAAAAGTTGCTTAGAATTGGCCATTCTATAACTTAATAAACGTTAACTTGAAGGTGAACCACCCCTTTAAGCCAGAAACATTATGAGATCTGAAAGTGTGGAGATTAAAAGAGGACCTACGAATAACACCTCCAATAACAATTACATATACAAATAACTGGGTTGAACACATTTAGTTTGTGTATAATGAAAAACTGCTCAGAAGTACATTTTCTTTTATTATGTAAAAAAACTCATGTTTTCAGATACTCTCTGCTCCAGTACAAAGAAACATACCTGTGGATCTTCAGGACCTTGAATTTTGATGATTTTAGTCTGAGTGCCGATGTTCTGTACAACAAGACTGGCTTTATAACTCTCCCCGACAACGGTGTCCATAAAGTGAAGCAAAGATGGAGACACCCTCACTCCCAGTACATTATCCAGCAGATCCTCCATGGCCCTGCAAAGAACAGCAATAGTGAAATATTACTAGCACATATTTTAAAAAATGATGATCCTTCTAACTGGTAAGATAGGCATTTGTACATGAGGAGATGACATACTTATAATTCTAAACACGACGTTGATGAAGTTATGTGTTGTATATCAAAGCTATCCTACAGGCAGCACTGTCTGAGCGACAGTCTTGAGCCCAGTGCAGCTTCTGCATTCCTAAGAACCTGCAGCTGGCAGAGGATGATGGGATTTGTAGTTCAAGAACAAACAAAGTGTTGTGGATTGTTCCGATACCTTTAGAGATCAACATAACCTGCTGGAAATCTATGTATGTAGAGCATTATTATTGTAGTCTGTTTATAGAATGGAAATAACGGTAAATTATTATATATCCTGATCTTGAACCCCCCCCCCCCCCCTCTTATGCCTGCCCTTGCCTTGGGGATCCCTTTAATGAATGTGTCAGCTATAAAGGAGACATTGGATGGGATCATCATACCCCAAGTATTATTCCTTCAGATTTTCTTTTTGCAGTAAATATATTTATATACTGTATCATAATTTGAACTTGCAGTGATCCAACCCAAATCTAAGCAAGGATAACAATACAAGTAACAGAAGCAAACTTATTGTGAGCATCATGAGAAGCACAAATAGACATTGACCACCAATGTGAAGGGCATTTGCCCTGAGGGCTTACAGTTTAGGGCACACATACACTAACTGAAGGGCACTGAAGAAACTGCTGATTTAAAGAAACCAAACTAAAAAGGGTATATGTTTATCTTTTATATGTACACTTGTTCTGGTCTCGGGCTGACTAAATTCAGGGTTGACAAGTGTAGAAAAAAACATATCTCAAAGCTTTATAGCTTTTCGAATCACAAGAAATGATTGTTACCCTCGTATCCCTTACAAGTTTTTTCCTTACAAGGTGTTTGGTTTGTTTTACACCAAGCGCTGATAGAGACGTACCTGCTTGTGTCTGTGTATATCAGTATACGGGAATAGAGCCTGGCTGCTTTGTTGTTTCCAGGGCAATGCTGAATAAACTAACAATTCCATACGTAGACAGCGTCTTTTTCGTTGCCAAGGAACAAGCAACAGGGGCGGAGCGTACTGAGAAAAGTCCAGGCGCAGAAAGAAAATAAGGCGGGACTTATAATGTGGAACTGTGACAGACACAAATGACGGCCAATGAGGGCTATCAGAGTCGGTGACACCGGGCACCGCCGCGAATCCAAACGCAGGCCATTTGTCTTACGTAAAAAGTTGGAATACTTTGGTGTAGTAGTTACATTTTGCTGTTGGTAAAACTGAAGCAGAGGCGGCGGGGAGGTTTCATTAGAAATGTGGGGGGGCTCTCGTGTTTGTATAACGTGATTCGTTTGAAGGGTCTAATTAGAAACCAGCCTTGGTGTCGCCAGGGGGTGCCTGAGATTGTACAAAGTAGTGGTGTGTGCAGGGCCGCCATTAGAATTCACGAGGCCCGCACAACAAAGTTTTCTGGGGCAGGGGCTTATAGAGTATTAAAATAAAACATTGGTGGCCAGGGGATTAGAAAAAAAAATAACAAGCATTGGTCTCAGTAAAATTGAACTTGTGGCATCAGGACTTCAGTTAAAGCTGTTTTTGTGAAATCAGGTCTTTTCGCAGCTTCAGGACTTCAATGTCGGCTCCTTTTGTGACATTGGGTCTTTCCGCCGCTTCAGGACTGTTCGGAACTTCCGCATTCAGGCAGCAGGGCTTCGGTACTCGCAATGGGTGCCTTTTTTTGCCGTTGTATGAGGAGAGGACCATATACCTCAAGACTTCTATCTACAAAAAACACCCCAAATATGTTATCTTCATTTAGACCATGAGGTCATAAAGTATTTAGCTCATAAATACCGGGGCCGGTATTACAAATTTACCGGCAATGTAGCTGCCGGTAAATTTGTAATACCACTTAAAAAAGGCCCTTACCCTGCCATAATTCCAGTTGATACTTACCTTTTTTGCCATCTTCAGCCGATTGCGCAAGGTGGCTCCGCCCCTATGGCATCATGCTCCGCCCCTTTTTACGTCACACCCCGCCCCTTTGTGACCCCCTGCCGGCCGGTAATTTTTTTTACAAAAGGTGGAAATCCTACTCATAAATCCGCCTTAGTTCTTTTCTTAGTAGTATTTTATCAATATCCCCCTCAGATTCCTAGAGAAACCTGCTCAATTCCATATTAAACCTTTTTGTATTGCTCCCATGGATTGAGTTGAAATGTCTTGCTACAGAACTTATCACTGATTTTCACCTGATAGCCCCAACATGCTCCAGTAGTCTGGTACCTACTGATCTTTTTGTTTTTCTCAGTAGGCAATCACATTCAGTCACATATATTGTTCTTCTAGATGTCTTCAAGGGAACGGGCCCACCAGGTCCTGTAAATATGGGTCCACTAGTAGAAGATCCCAGTTAATTTTCAAAATATGCTGTATGTCGCTCCACTAATTATTACATTCAGTAATGAATCTTAAAATGGTTTGTTACTTTTTTTTTTTTGTATATTAAATCAGAATGACTTGACAATTTTGCTCTTACATACCCTTTGTTATTGTTTTTTGATCGTATCCACGGTTGGTCATAATCTGTGTCATAGTTCTTCGGCTTGAACTTCAAAATCAACATCCCGAGTGCAATTTCTACGTACATGCAGAAATTGACCAATGGGGATACCCTTTATGATGACTCTGGGTGATGACTTTCAGCATGTAGCAACGTATTTGTTTGTAGATTTTTGATTAGTCCTGGTACATAGAAGGCCATTACTTTTAAAAATCAATAAGTCTAAAAATGCAATTTCTTGTTTACAATAACGTAATGTAACGTAAACATCGTCAACATATGTCAACCACAGGGTCACGTGTTACCTCAACCACGCATCCATGATTGTTTGAACATCAGTGTCTTCCCATCGTCCTAAATGTAGGCATGGGTAGGTTGGGGCGCAAATGGCCCCCATTAGAGTGCCCCTGATTTGTCGATAAAATCTGTCATCAAAAACAAAAATATTATTATTGAGAATAAACCCTTTAAGTGCCACCCCACGTAGAATCTACGTTCTGTGGGGATGGCACTTGAAATGCCACAGAACGTAGATTCTACGTTCTGCAGCATTTCAGGGTTAAGGAACAGAAAAGCGGCTTTTCAAGCTGCTTGCTCCGTTCCTTTTCGTTCCCCAGACCCCAGGCAAGGAGCAGGGGCCGGGAACGAGTGGCCCCTGGGTCGCGATAGTCCAGGGGCCACAAGGCAGCAGCAGGCACGTGCAGCATATGTGCCCTGCTGCTGCCTGCACTTTTAGAACGGAGGAGCGACTTATAAAGTCGCTCGCTCAGTTCTAACCTGCCCCTCCAGGTTCTCCAAGCCTAGGCGGGGAACAAGGGGCCCCTGGGTCGTGATTGCCCAGGGGCCCCTAGGCAGCAGTATGCACGTAAAATCTATGTGCTCTGCTGCTCCCTGCGCTCTAGGAACAGAGGAGCGGCTTGTAAAGCCGCTCGTTCTGTTCTAACTCGTTCCCCATCCCCTAGGCGGGGAATAAGTGGCCCCTGAGGTGCGACCGCCATGGGGCCCCCACAGCAGCAGCAGGAACGTCCAATGGACGTGCTCTGCTGCTGCCCGCACTTCCTGGTGCGAAGCTCCGCCTCCTGTGAAAGATCAAGCTTGAAGACGAAGGGATTACTTCATCCAGCCCTCCTGGGCGATCTGGACCTGCTAGCCCCATGTTAGTGGCCCCCCACACACACACAATTACACACTATCACACACTTATTTTACAAATACACACACATACATTTTTGGGGGATCAGGGGAGCCACACACATTCATAGCACTCACACACGCTTGCACACGCACCCAACATGCAATTGGTCAATTGTACACACACCTACACACTTCCACTATGTTGTGTATTTTTTTTTATCGCATTGTCTGTTTTTTTTAGCTGAAAAAAACTTTTTTATTGCCATTGCGAATAGCGTATTCACTAATTGCACTGCGCAATACCTTTTGTACGTTATGTCGGTGATTATACTGCATGCAACTGCATGTTTAGCCATTTTATTGCATTTTCAGGGTGTTGTTTGCTTATTTCTGTCCGTAAAACCTATTTGGCCATGGTAAAATATTCAAACATTGATTCTGACTGCTGATTACAGGTTTTTTTTTTAATTTTATACCTTTTTGCATTGTTCTTTGTTACTTCATTTTGCCCATGGAAATTTTATCTACTATATATCCATTTGGGCGTCTCCGTGTGCCACATAGTTTGGTATATCTATGCATATTGTGCATCAAAGTGTTCAGTAGACCCCTGGCGTTCATGTGTAGGATGTTTTATGCTGATACCTTACAAAATGTGGGGCATATAATGGGGTAAAATTCAAGCTTTGTGACAATTTTCAGAAATTTGATAAAAACCGTTACGTTCAGCATCGCTTTACAGTTTGGCAGTTTGCAGTAGAAACAAATATGTACCCATATTGGATTCGTCAGAATGTGTACTTTCTGAAAATATATGGTTTTCTAGGGTCTCTTTACTGTTAGGGGGTCTTATGTCACATAATGCACATACCGGGGTGCTTCAGCGGTGAACATTCATATAGACTATTGTCATTTGGGCGTCTCCGTGCGCCACATAACTTGGTATATCTATGCATATTGCCCATCAAACTGTTTAGTAGACCCACGTGCTCCTATTTAGGATGTTTTATACTGGTAAGGCTACATGGACATTATGATGCTGGAAATGTGAAGCTTTGAGGCAATTTTCAGATATTTCACCAAAACTGACAATTGTGAGAAAGCCTTGCGACTCCGTAGTTTGGAGCAGAAAGGCCTGTGTACCCATTTTAGATTCGGTAGATTGTTTACTTTCCAAAAATATATGGTTTTGGGGGTAAACCTATTTTTCTGTGTTTTTACCTCACAAAAAAGCAGTCAATGTGTTGATTTTTCATTAGCTGAGGTTACCCACAGGAGTATTTGTATGCACTAACTTCATTTTGGGGCCTCTAAATGCCAGATACTTTGGTAAGTCTATTCACAATGGGCACCAAACAGTTTGAAGGACCCCTGGCAACCATATATAGGGTGCTTTTTCTTGGTATTTAGTTGGTACTTTCCAAAAATATATTTTTTTCTGGGTTGAACGTGCTTTTTTTCTACCTTTTGCCCCCAAAAATACTATGTAAATGTGTTGATTTTGCAGTACCTGAGTTGACAGACTGTTAGGAATCATTCTCCAGCAGTGCGAGAGTTAAGTGACATTTGTAACTGGCCAATCAGCAGTAGTGGGAGGCTTTAAATAGTCTTGCTTTCGTTGGCCAGTTGCCAGTACAATTGGTTTAAACGAGCACGCACGTTGCTACTTGTTAGCTATTCCTAAGTGTTACTAGTTTCAAACGTTTATTGGACTCGGCTAGATTTGACTCCGCTTTCAGTACCTCCCTTTGGTTAGACACTTCGATATTTCTTGACTCCCGTGTATGACCTTGGTTTGGCTTCCCCCCTAACCTGCAAATCAGTTACCTCGGCACCGCAAGGTTATTTCCGCGCTGTAGTGCACTCACCTGCTCCCTGTTTCCAGCATCGGCTCCACAGAGGTGCGGTTGTAACTCTGGCTATTTCAGGTGCGCTCCATGCAAGCTCGCTGGCAAAAGGTTCTCAGTTGGAAACCCTAACACAGACCATACGGGAGTCATCATTTTGGGGCCCCTATATGCCATGTGCTTAGATAAACCTATACATATTGGACATAAATCTGTTCAGAGGACCCCAGGCTTTCATATTTGGGGTGAATTGTCTTTGATACCTAATAGTATGTGGGAAATAATATGCTGCAGGGTGGAGCTTTGAGGTGAATTTTGGAAATGTCACCAAAATAGGAAAAATTAGGAAAGGTTTTGCGGCTTGGTGCTTTGGAGTAGAAAGACATGCATACACAATTTGGATTCGGTGGAATGTGTACTTTCCGAAAATATGTTTTTTGGGGTAAACATACTTTTTTTTACATTTGCCACCCCACAAAAACTATGTAAATGGGTTGATTTTGCAGTACCTGAAATTACTGACCATATTGGGGGGTCTTAATTTTGGGGCCCCTATATGCCACATGTTTAGGTAAACCTATACATATTTGACATAAAATTGTTCAGAGGACCCAAGGTTTTCATATTTGGGGTGATTTGTCTTGATACCTAATAGTATGTGGAAAATAAGATGCTGCAGGGTGGAAGTTAAGTGATTTTTGGAAATGTCACAAAAATCGACAAAATTAGAAAAGGTTTCTGACTTGGTGCTTTAGAGTAGAAAGGCATGCATACCCAATTTGGATTTGGGAGAATGTGTACTTTCCAAAAATATATGGTTTTCTGGGGTAAATGTGCTTTTTCTTCTATCTTTGCCCCCTCAAAACTATGTAAATGTGTTGATGTTGCAGTACCTGAAATGACAGGTCATATAGGGGGTATTCATTTTGGGGCCCCTATATGACACATGTGTAGATAAACCTATACATATTGGACATAAAACAGAGGACCCCAGCCTTTCATAGTTGGGGTGATTTGTCTTGATACCTAATAGTGTATGGGAAATACAGTGCTACAGGGTGAAAGTTTTGAGGTGAGTTTTGGAAATGTCACCAAAATTGCCAAATTTAGGAAAGCTTTGCAGCTTAGTTCTTTGGAGTAGAAACACATGCATACCCAATTTGGATTTGGGGGAATGTGTGTTTTCTGAAAATATATGGTTTTCTGGGGTGAACTTACTTTTTTTCTACCTTTGCTCCCCCCACATGCCACATGCTTAAGTAAACCTATATATATATATATATATTGGGCATCAAATGTTCAGTGGACTCCTGGAAATCATATGTAGGGTGTTTGAGATTGAAAGCTTTGAGGTCATTTTTCAAAAAAATCACCAATTAAAAAAAAAAAAAGAATTGCAACTTGGTCGTTTGGCATACATACATTTACACATTTTTTATTTTATTTGCCAGAATCTGCTCTTTCTAATGATGTGTTGTTTTCTAGGGTAAACCTACTGTTAGTGGAGTGTTTGGCCTTGAAATCAGAAGCATGCCCTTTTGTTGAGGGGGTGCTTTGGCAATTTGGTAGTGTACTGCTTGGAGTTTTGATCTATACAAGTTATAAATCTTCATAACTATATATTTTTGGTATTGGCACATTCAGGAGACAGTACTTTCAAAATCTGCTGTGTTCTCGTACTAAATTATATTTCTGGTATATGTGATTCTACTATGTGAAACATATTTTGAAAGCTCAAGTTGTCCTGAAAAAAA